>CP139506.1:307023487-307695723 GCA_021014915.2 Artemisia tridentata subsp. tridentata
TTCACAACGGCTTCACGACTGCTTCACGACTTCCTCACGACTTTAACACGACCGCTACACAACCTCTATGTTGCGGCTTCACGACTTCAACACTATATCTTCACGACTAAGACTTCACGACTTCAACACGACCGCTACACAACCTCTATGCTACGGCTTCACGACTTCAACACTAGGACTTCACAACTAGGACTTCACAGCTTCAACACGACCGCTACACAACCTCTATGCTACGGCTTCACGACTTCAACACTAGGACTTCACGACTAGGACTTCACGGCTTCAATACGACTGCTACACAACTTCTATTCTACGGCTTCACAACTTCTATACAACGACTTCACGTCTTCAAAGCTACGGCTTCACAACTTCTACACAACGGGTTCACGACTTCTACTCCGCGGCTTCACAACTTCTACACTATGTCTTCACAACTTCTATACCACAACTACTTATACAACTTCTTCACTACTTACATACAACACTAATCTACTATACACACCTTACACACAAATGAATGAATGATTTACAAACTTTGTTAAACTAACAACTTAAGTAACAAGATGATACTAAGTTGTAATACTTCTAATCTTGATTGATAGAAGTATTCTTCTTTTGCACTTGAATGAAGGAAGATTGGATCACTTGGAAACCAAAGCTTAAGATTATATGATCAAAGGATTTTAGAAAGTATTTACAAGATTTAAAACAGAAAGTTTAGGGTGCAAAAGGTGAGTAAAAATCCCGGAGAAGGCTGGTATTTATAGGAGAAAAACTAGACAGCTGGAGACCTACTGGAGCGTGGCCGGCCCCCTTAAATAGGGGGGCGGTCCCCTTAATTTTAAGGGGGCCGCCTAGTAAAATTAAGGGGGCCGCCCAAGGTGTCCGTTGCCCAGATTTGTCCTTTTGTGGGGAAGGTTTTTCTGGAACATTTTAACTGATTTTGGTTAAAAATTTGAATTCATATTTTTATAAAAGATTAAACATTTTTGTTTAATACCAAAAATGTTTTTCAAAAATATATAAAATGTTTTTGATGTTTTATAAAAAATATAGTTATTAAGAAAATGTTCCTTTGATCATATAATGCATTAAGCATTAGTTCATGCATACCTTAAGTGATTTGAGTTGTAGAAATAGATATTTACAACTAAATACTTGTTTACGTCATAATTTTCCGATTAATGATTTTACATTTTGTGATTATCAAAACGTAGAGATATCGAAAAATATTAATAACGTGTTTAGGCATTATTTATATCAACAATCTCCCCCTTTTTGATGATTACAAAATCTAAACTCATTAAATCTAAAAGTTAGTTTTTAGACAAGTATTTAGTGAGTTTACATATATTTCTCCCCCTTTTTGTAGAATCAAAAAGGTTAACCGACAAGTTTTAAGTGAAAAAGTGTCGTATGAGAACTCCCCCTTGATGTGTACTCCCCCTCGTTTGGGGGCACCAAGGAAATGAGCTATGGAACGCTTGCACGAAAAATGTTAGAAGCACAAGTATATGTAACAACAATAAGCAAGCAAAAAGAGCATTCATTTAATAGAAGTGTTGTGTATAAATATACAACCAAGTAGATTACAACATAAGGCATGCAAACATTGAAACAAAACAACTAATGATACTACATAATCATCTTAGGAGTACATGATCTTCCATTGGGCTTGCACACAAAAAGGTTTTGAAAATTATTTTTAAGCATTGCATATGCTTAATTGGGTGAAAATGGAGGTGGTGGTGGTGTAGTGGGTGAAGGAGGTGGAGGAGTTGGTGGTGTTGGGTTGGTAATCATGTGTTCAAGTGATGAAAACATGTAGTGTATCTCATCTCTAAGACCAAAGATTATAGTTCGGTTATGGATGCAACAAAGACAATTGTCACCATGGGCTTCAAGCAATGCCCAAGGTATAGGAAAGAATGGTTGTGGGGTTGGTGATGGTGAGAAGTGAGCATCAAGAGGTGTGATGGGTGATAAGGAAATGGCAAGTTGGGTGTATGAAGGTTCTTGAGTGGACGGTGGTGATGATGCTCTTGGTGATGATGTTAGGTGAGTGTGGATGTAGTCATTGATGGATGAAGTGGATGGAATGGAGGAAGATGAAGCTCCATGGGTAGAGGGTGTTTTTGATGGTGCATTAGGTGCACTTGGGGATGAACTTTTAGGTGGTGGTGATGGAGTTTTGGTGTCATCTTGGGTTAAGTCTATGAAAGGTTGTTTTGGTGGTATGATGACAAGTCTTTGCTTCCTTGGAGTCTTAGAGATGGAGGATTTTGGTGATAGCATGGTGGTTTTGGATGGTGAAGGATGATGGAATGAGAGGTGATTTTATGGAGGGAATTTATAATATGAAAGTGTGGTTGGTTTAGGTTAAATGTTGAGGTTTTGTAGTAAGATTCCAATACCAGTTCGTCCATAAGGAGAAATGGTAGCTGGGGCTAGGTAAAAGTGATCACAAGATGCAAAAGAAAACAGTGAATTAATCTTTCCAGATGGCCGGTCCCCTTAATTGCTGGCCGGCCCCCTTAAAATTAAGGGGACCGCCTAGGGAATTAAGGGGGCCGCCCATCTGCTATTTTCCCAGGCGACCAAATTTGAAAAATTTCCAGAAAAGGGTCATTGTTAGGGTGTATTTGCAGCAAGCTTCATTTGGATCATGTACATGAAGTATGATTATATAGGAGAAATAACATATTAAGAAGAATAATGTTTATAAGTAAACTACTAAGATCATATTGCAAGCATGTCATAAGCATATATCTTAATTAAACAAAAAAAATGAGACAACACATTCATAGCAAACATATATAAGAAAGAAAGAAACAAACATTCATTAATTTAAAATGATTATGTGACAAACATAATCATTGTTACAACATACATAGAGCTTAAAGCATACATTAGTTAGAGAATTCTAATTTGCATAAGAAATCCATTTGACTTGCTTGATGATGGAGGTGGTTTTTGAAATGAAAATAAGTGAGAGGGTGAGTAAATGGGATCAGTGAAGGTATATGTTTGGGTGTGTGGAGGTTGAAGATGGTGGTGGTGGAGACATTTGAGGTGGAGAGCTTGGAGTGGACCATGAAGGATGAAGGTTTTGATGTTGTTCAATTGGGGATATTGGATTGGATCTAGTGAGAAGATACTCAATCCAAGTGAAGTGCTCATTTAGAGCAATGATTTGTTGTTGAAGAAAGATGCAACAAGGATAATTGTTGACATGTTTCGCAACTTGGTTTTGGTTGTGAGGTGATGTGGGAGAGCTAGATGGAGGTTGATCAAGGTTTCTTTGGTCTAGGTGTAGGGCAAGAAGAGCACTAAGCTCATGAGCTTCCTTGAGCTCCTCGATGAACTTCAAGTGTTCGGATGAAGGTGTTGATGGTAAAGTGTTGTTGTTATGAGGGATGGATGTTTGCACATGCAATCATAGGGGTAGCATGTGAGTTGGTAGGAGGTGGTGGTGACACTCTTGGTGGTGGAGATGTTTATGAACTTGGTTAATCATGAGTGGATGAAGATGCTGATGTGGATGAAGTGGATGTTCCAAGAGTGGTGAGTGTTTTTGATGATGAATTGGTGGGTTGAGTGTGGATGAGATTTGGATTGAGGTTTTGGGATTGATCATAGGGAGATGAAGGGTTAGGAATGGATGATTGGTTATGTGTTTGAACAACATCATTAGTTGGGTTATGGCAAGTTTCAAGCTTCCTTCTCCAAATTGGTCTCACCGAGATTTTGGCAACTCTTGAGGGTTTTGATTTTGGGTAGTTGGAGGATGACATGTTTGAGTGGATGATGTGAATGGGCATTTATGATGAGGAGGTGCATTTATAGTGAAGGAATGATGTGGTTTAGGAAGGTAAATTTTGGTGGGTGGTTTATGACAAAATGTGTTTGTGAATTTTGGGAAGTATGGAATAAAATGGGTTGGAAATTAAAAAAGGAAACAGTAAGCCGGATCTCCAGATGGCCGGTCCCCTTAAATAGGGGCCGGTCCCCTTAATAATTAAGGGGGCCGCCCATCTGCTGACTTCCAGATTTCTGAAAATGGGTTTTTGGCAGAAATTTGTAGAAAAGGTTGTGTTTTTGAGTTTAGTTTCAAGCAAGTCCAACTTCTTTTTGAGACAATTTAAAATTTAATAACTCATGTATGCTAAGCACATTCAATTAAGCAATTTTAATTATCATGCAACCTACTCATTTACCAAGAAGCATATATGTATATATGAACAAGAAAACAACATATAATTACCAAGTAATTCATACTGCCATTATTATGACGATTAATTAGCTAGTTAATTAATCCTAATAAGTCTCTATGTGATGGGAAATTTGTGATAGCATGGATTTCTAGACTTGGATCAAGCATGATTTGAGTAAGTGTTTTTGGGCATTAATCAACAATGTTTTTTAATTTTATTTGAGTGTGAAGATTATTTCAACATAGTGGATTTGAATTTGTTTCAAAGTGTTTTTATAAGGAAATAAAAAGAATTTGTTACACTTTTTGGCTTTGATAAAAACATGTTTAATAGAGAAGTGACATAATCTTTTTGAAAAATCATTTTCCAAAATATGAGGATTTACATTTATAAAAGGAGTTGTTGTTTAAAAGAAAAATCATGCTTGATTGATTAAGGCTATTGTCTCATGCTATCCCTTTCAACAAATTATGCTATTTAAATGATAGTGATGACTAAATTTTATATGTTCAATAGAGAACACTTTATTTAATGCTTATGAGGGTTAACTTAAGGTTTTCTAGTTTATTAACAAGTAATATAACTAATAGTGTGAGGGCAAAGCAACCTATCAAACTAAGCATATCTTAAGGCAGTGATTATCATAACTATATGCAAGGAGTAACTACTCAGGAAAGTTTAAAAAGAAGACTTATCTCAGGTCCAGTATGTCTTCATGATATGAGATAGTGAATAATAGATGAGTACCACTTCGTTCCATTCCTCATTATTTTAGATTAATAAGTCTTCATGTGCGTGTTTTGAATATGAGTAGGTTAACGCAAGATTGTGTTTCATTCCATTTTGCGTTCATTACCTAATCAATTAAAACAGCTTGGTACCCAGATACTCATGGGTCCGAGATGGTTAGTTGGAGACATCCATTGCATTTATATGCACATGGAGAAAATGTCGCCAAGAAGTACAAGAATTCCTTGATAGTTTGTTTTGATGTACAAACAATGGATTTCTTGACTTATATAAATTATAATCACAGTAAATAGCCTTATATCTAAATTTCTCTACTAGGTTTTTTAATTATAATTTGTTTTGATTTACTTGTTGAAGAGTTATCCGAATTAAATCCTAAACCGGTTTTATCATTGAACGGCTTTTGACAACTTAGTAAGAATTTAAGAGATTTGGAGCTTTCTTCAAATTTAGCTAATATTTTTGCTCTTTCATTTAATCTTTTAATTTCAAGTTTATAATCTTGACATGTTTTGCATTCTAGATCAATTTCAATATTACTTTCAAGTCTAGACATTTTATCTTCTAAAATCATTTCTTTTTCAAGATTACCTTCAAAAGTTTTTGATGATTTATGTTTAGAAATAGTTTTTAGATCTATGTTGCAAAAATGTTTAAACTCATTTTCTAGTTTTGAAAATTCTAAAATGAATGGATCATAGCAAAAATGTTCGGTTTTGGATTGTACCTTATTTGGAGCTTTATCTAGTTTGCATTCGTCACATACCGGATGATGATCTTCTCCTTCGTCTGCGTTACTCCATGATATTGGATTGAGTTCACTTTGGAGTTGATTCATATAGTCTTCATCGTTAATACCTTCATTAACAACATTTGAACTAGTAGCACATGTATCTATTTTATCTAAATGTTTATCTATTAAATTTTCTAAAGTGACTAATTCATGTACAAGATCAAAATCCTCATCTTTGGCTTGACATATTTCTTGATGAAAGTTTAAGAGATTTTTCCAAATATCATTTGCCGTTTTACAGAAAAGTATTCTTTCATATTCAGCTTTCGGCAAGGTTTTGTAAATAATTATTTTAGCTTCATTATTTTTTATAATTTTTGTTTATGAATAATCATTTTGAGTTTCAAAATCCGTTTTTGTTTGACTTTCAAAATTCGTTTTTGTTGGTTGAAAATAACCAATCGAAATGACATGCCAAAGATCTAGATCAATTGATTTCACATAATTTTAAAATTTATTTTTCCATTCAAGAAAAGTATGGTTTTCAAATAGTGGTGGTGTTTGCATCAATTCCCCTTCTAAATATTTTTCGGATTCCATAGATCGATTCAAGTTTTAAAATACAGTATATTTTAAAGATCTTGATTGATGTGGCTCCTGATACCAATTGTGGAAAACTAGAAGGGGGGGGTTGAATAGTTTTACGTCTTTTTAATTTATTATAAAACCTTTGTTTACTTTTAAAAAACTTATATTCGAGTTTGTTATGAAAAATAAAACTTAAATATTATTATTAGTTATATATGTATTCTTTTAAATTGATTGTAAAAGTTTTGGTTTCTTGAATGGATTTTCAACTTGATCTTTATGTGAAGTCGACCTCTAATTAATGCTAGCAATTATATAAGCCTATGTGTATGAAAGTAATGACGATGCAAGTAAAGAAATAAATAAGGTATGGAAAGATCTAACCGAGACACGAGAGATTTATAGTGGTTCGGCTACAAGGACACCTTCCTTGCCCTACTCCACTCCCCGAGCACCGAGCTCGAGAGTTTTCTTCACAACTTCAATAAGCTCCCTTATGGCGGAGAAAACCGTACACAACTTTGGCTTACACGGTTTAACGACACAAAGCTAAATGTCGAGTTCTAATCGTAGCTAGAACCAATCTCACAACTTCACAACACAACTTCTTCACAACTTATTCACGACTACTTCACAACGGCTTCACGACTGCTTCACGACTTCTTCACGACTTTAACACGACCGCTACACAACCTCTATGTTGCGGCTTCACGACTTCAACACAATATCTTCACGACTAAGACTTCACGACTTCAACACGACCGCTACACAACCTCTATGCTACGGCTTCACGACTTCAACACTAGGACTTCACAACTAGGACTTCACGGCTTCAACACGACAGCTACACAACCTCTATGCTACGGCTTCACGACTTCCACACTAGGACTTCACGACTAGGACTTCACGGCTTCAATACGACCGCTACACAACTTCTATGCTACGGCTTCACGACTTCTACACAACGACTTCACGTCTTCAAAGCTACGGCTTCACAACTTCTACACAACGAGTTCACGACTTCTACTCCGCGGCTTCACAACTTCTACACTATGTCTTCACAACTTCTATACCACAACTACTTATACAACTTCTTCACTACTAACATACAACACTAATCTACTATACACACCTTACACACAAATGAATGCATGATTTACAAACTTTGTTAAACTAACAACTTAAGTAACAAGATGATACTAATTTGTAATACTTCTAATCTTGATTGATAGAAGTATTCTTCTTTTGCACTTAAATGAAGAAAGCTTGGATCACTTGGAAACCAAAGCTTAAGATTATATGATCAAAGGATTTTAGAAAGTATTTACAAGATTTAAAACAGAAAGTTTGGGGTGCAAAAGGTGAGTAAAAATCCAGGAGAAGGCTGATATTTATAGGAGAAAAACTGGACAGCTGGAGACCTACTGGAGCGTGGCCGGCCCCCTTAAATAGGGGGGCGGTCCCTTTAATTTTAAGGGGGCCGCCTAGTAAAATTAAGGGGGCCGCCCAAGGTGTCCGTTGCCCAGATTTGTCCTTTTGTGGGGAAGGTTTTTCTGGAACATTTTAACTGATTTTGGTTAAAAATTTGAATTCATATTTTTATAAAAGATTAAACATTTTTGTTTAATACCAAAAATGTTTTTCAAAAATATATAAATTGTTTTTGATGTTTTATAAAAAATATAGTTATTAAGAAAATGTTCCTTTGATCATATAATGCATTAAGCATTAGTTCATGCATACCTTAAGTGATTTGAGTTGTAGAAATAGATGTTTACAACTAAATACTTGTTTACGTCATAATTTTCCGATTAATGATTTTACATTTTGTGATTATCAAAACGTAGAGATATCGAAAAATATTAATAACGTGTTTAGGCATTATTTATATCAACACATGTATCCTGCATATTTGTGTCTTTGATTGATGTTTCAAAATTCACTAATGGCTGCTCAACAACCACTTCCCATGCTCACAAAAGAAAACACCTTTCCACAAGGTTATGACGTGGAAATTGGAAAGAACAACGCACGTGTAGAATTTCACAAAATCAAGTGTGCTGAACCATTATGTCAAATAACAATTGAAATTCTCAAACTACATAAGTGTAGGAGCATGCTGGATAAGTCTGCATCCATTCCTGAGTTCTACATTCACCAGATATGCACACAATCAAGTTAGATATGGGAGAAGACTTATTCACCTACACATTGGACAGAAAAGAAGTCACTATTGATGTCAACTATCTTCGTAAAACCTTACTTCTGCCGGAAGCTCCTGCACCAACCAAGAAGTTTCATCCTACTCCATCAGAAGAAGTCGTTCTCAACTTCCTTTTAGAAATTGGTTATGATGTACAACCAAACAAGCCACTAAAATCATTATCAATGGTCGAAGCCAAGCTCATTCCCTGACAGTGGAGAACCGTTTACTATATCTTGGCTAGATCAATCTCCGGAAGAGACAGTGGTCTTGAAAATCCTCGCCTTCCTCACTTACAAATCTTCTAGGAATAGTGAATCAGAAACAAATCGATTACGCTCAACTTATCTGGGATGACATAGTCTTTCAGATTCAGAGTCATTACTTAAAACCATTCACCAAAATCCCTTTTTTTAGATACACCAAGTTACTCATCTACCATCTCCTTGATGACAATGAAGACATTCCTCGACGTCTAAAAGATCCAGAAAAGCATCTATATGCAATGGACAAAACAGACAATCAAGTCTACATCCCGAAAGGAAGCACTCGCAAAAAAGGGATGAGACTTCTTGACTCTCTTCTTACAGACAAGATCAAGAAAATGCAAGCATACCTTAAGTATGATAAAGTGTTCAAGGAAGGGTATGTTGGATATAGTAAGTATGATGTTGAACCTACTCTAGCAAAGACTCAAGCAAAAGGAGGTAGCAAGACAGGAAGCACATCCAGCACCTCAAAGAAAATAAAACCAGGTCCTCCTAAATACACAAAGAGGAGAGTACCTGTCAAAATTGCTAAGCCTGAGCCTGAAGATGAACAGATTGTAAAAGAAGAGGAATCTGGTTCTGAAATGAAAACCAATGAAGAACCAATAATCTAAAAAGAATAAATTGCTACCAAGAATGCTCAGGACGAAAGTCTTGTATCACTTAAAGCTGATGAACAGATGAGAAGGAATAAAATACTTGATGAACAGATGAAATTGGAAGAAGAAATTGATAAAGATTTTGGTGAAAATCAGACGCTCATCAATCCGGTTAATCAACCCGGTGGGTCTGGAAGTGCAGGAGGGGTCACTCAACCTCGATCAGTTCCGATTAATTAACCCGCTAATGACGAGGAACGAGATGAAGAAGGAAATCTCATCCTGAAGGAGGTTCATCAGGAAGAACAAATTAAAGACTTTGACATGAATGATGATGATAACATAGAGAATGTGATTATTGATGATGGAGTAATAAGAAAAGCCGCTGAAGAATTAGAGATGGAAAAGAAGTCAAATGAGGAAAAAGAAATGAGGCTAAAACAAAAGGAGGAGGAAGAAAGGTTGGCTAGGAAAATTGCTGATGAAAAGGAAGCTGACAACTATATTCAAACACCTCCAACTACACCTCCACACTCTCCTCCAAAAGACATGGACACAAACGTTAACAAGGATCCGTCTGTCATTCCTGAATCATCAACACATTCTTTACCGCCACCAATACAAAAAACATCAACAAGCAAATCCATCAAGAAACCCATCAATCCGTTGGTCTCTCAAGCATCGATAAAGGTGAAATAGGCCGTGAAGCTTCCAAGAGTAAAGAAGCACAACAAGCTTCTTGACCAGATCAAAACATTAACAAACATGGTTACCGGTCTTGCTGGACAAGTGAACGAGCTCCAAAGCACAAAAGCTCGAGTTGATGAATTCCTTTCCGATGACATTCAGGATAAGATTTTCACTGCTATAAAGGGCAACACAGAATAATATCTGAAAAAGTATTTGCCCATAATAAGTCAAAGAAAGTCAAAGAATATCTTGAACCAAATATCAAAGGTCTTCTCAACAACATTATTTCTACAGTTCCACTTGTCCTACAAACCCAACCAACAAAGACAAAGGAACCTACACTTGAAGAGCTTCAGATTCAATTTTTTAAAATATTGACAAGTCTTACATCACCAACTCCTGAACAAATTGCAATTTCTGATGCTATCCAGGCCAATATCTCAAAGTAGTCATGCAAAGCTGATGCTGACAAAGGAAAACGACAAAGAGAAGATGAAGACCCTGACCCGAACTCACAAGCTAAGAAACCAAAGAATGTCGGCGGCTCTTCCTCTCAACATCAAGAACCTATCAAACCGTCAGCAACCACAACAACAAGCAACCAACCGCCAAAGGCTTCTGGCTCTGGGCCAACAGCAATGGAACATCATTTTGAGTTAACTGAAGACGATGAGCTTCAACAACAGCAAGATAAACCAGACTCTCCACCAAAGTCGAAAGTAAAAATGTCTAAGCAAGGAGAGAAGTCAACAAGCAATAAGACAACGGTTGTCTCATGGCTTGACGATGACACAACTGAAGGGAATGAGTGGTTTGATAAAGTCATTAGTGCTCAACCCTACGTCGACGACGACTCCATGATTGGTGGACGAACACTTGAGTTTACACAAAAGCTCAAACGTGATCAACACATCAACAAACTTAATAAAGGAGAACTTCGTTGCATAAAGAATGATGCGTTCAACTTGCTGAAAGATCGGTCCTCAAGTGCAGCTGAGCTCGAATATCACTTGGAGAACATTGCACGAGCAATGTCTACAGATATGAGTTGGACGAATCCGGACGTCCATTTGGTTGACTACAACGTGCAGCATAGAGGACCTTACACTACTGACTAGACTAAGCCGTTGCCCGTTGTAGGAACTACTGATAATCCCGCTATTCCATACAGTTTCTTCTTCAACAACGATCTTGAACTTCTCGTACATGGCAGCAAGTGTCAACCAAAGTACGCAACGTTGATAACCTTGATTCTTGCTACAATATATCCACAACCGGCCATCGAAGAAACAACAACAAGACTCTTTATTACAAACAAAGTGTTGTACAATCAAGATGCACATCTTGGAATTTACCGTTGGAATGAGAAAAGGAGAACCTGGTACAAAAGTAAGTACGAAAAAGACACCAACCCCGGTGTTTAGTAATCTCAGAATTATTGGTGTGGTAAGTATTGAAGCAGAAAAGAATTATTATTATACTTTCTTGCACAAAATCAGGGTTAGAAGACAGGATCAGAAAATTTACTCATTCTCAGAAGTAGACTTCCCTGATTTGAACCTTAACAATCTTGAAGAAATGTATCTCATCAAAGTTCAAGGGAAGATGCATCATTTCTCAACCGATCTTACGTACGCATTCAGCACTTCATTGCTCTACTACATCAGAAGAAAAATCATTCAGGAACTCGTTGAAGACTTGCAACTTGGGGTCGAGAGCTATCAAAGGAAGCTAAACTTAACCGCACCACTTCTACACCTTCCAAAGATCAACAAAGAACCTCAGTATACCATGAAGAAAGACCCAACCTTTGGGTTTGTCTACAAAAGTGATCTATCCATCAACTGTTTCATGGGATACAAGGAGATTCATAAGTTCTGCGACCACACGTTGAAGAAAGTTCGAGATGGATTGGTTATGTAGGTAAGAGATCAGGAATTGTCCAAAACAACCAGGTGGACTGCTTCTCAAATGCGAGAAGTACGTCAATTCATCCAGCAGATTGAGAAGAGGCTAGTTCTTAGAGATCAGATGCGGAGGTTGGAAAGTTATGTTTGAGGCAGACCCTCATTTCCTATTAGAAACTTCCAAAGACCTGATCCAGTATTCACGATCTTCATAAACGTCGATTGATGTAAGATTTGGGTATTCTTTTGATAATATTTGCTTGTGAAACATAATGGCTTGTGTACATATAACAGTGCATAACCCGTCCTCTATAAAGAAATGACCCTGAGGTACGCTTCAGTGCCTCAATCCTACTAAAAGGAGTGAAGGCTTCTTACTTTTGAGTAGAATTAATCAAAATTCGATAAGTTTTTTTCAAAATTCTGCTCAAATGAACAAGTATTCTCTCTCGTGTTTAAAAGCTCAAAAAGTGATTTCAGTTGTTGAGAGGGAGTACTTGAAATCATCTTTGTTCAAAACATAAAGTTCTTGTTGGATTCTTCCCTACAAACCTCAAAAAGCATATTTTAATCAAAATATTTTCCAAAAACAACATCAATATGCTATTTTTGAGGGGGGGAAAGAAAAATGTTATTAAAATATGTGTGTGAAGTATGGAATCTCGCATGAGCTCGACTTAGACTTTACCCAAGAATTGATGAAACTTAACTGTCATTAATCGAAAGGACTTTTCCTGGACGGGTAATAATTTCAAGCTGGTCTAACCAGTGATGTAAGCGTGTCTCGAATAGGACTTGCCTGAGTAGAGTGTACCATTTTGAGAGATTTTCTTTGAATGTGACCAGGACGGGTAACAATTTCAAGCTGGTCTAACCAGTGATGTAAGCGTGTCTCGAATCGGTCATGTTTACTGAAAATCAATCAATTCAAAAAGTGCAAACTCCACCCAACATGTGCGAATTTATCTAAAAACTTATGAGCACATGTGAAGAGGAAGTATTTCTAAAAAAGCAAAACTCTCAAGGTGTTAACAAAAGAGATTTTCAAATGAATGGTTTATGGCAACATAGGATAGTCATGGAGTTATAAGGTGACTAAGGTTAGGAAATACGTCCTATAATCTGCCAGAACCGGAGGGATCTACCCATGGACAATACCAATAGGTTAGTACTAGAAGTCCTTAGGTATGATTGAAAAAAGGAGTAAAGAAACGAAAGGAGAAAGAAGGGGTTGAAGAATTAAAAAGAAAAGTTATGAAAAATGGTGAAAAGAAATAGCCCTCCAAATGTTCAACCTTAGGGCAGAAACCGGGTTTAATTCATATGCTACTGGTAGTTACTATTAAAGACAAAGATGTCATGGACCCAGTGACGCACTACACTTAACCTTATAACCACTCAAGTATCTCTCAAAAGATGCTTGTTTCATTTCTCACAGAGAACCCTTTCTAATCTATCGACCGTTCACTCCGAAATGTGTTGATATTGAAAAGGAGGCAATTTGCTCCATGCCTTCGATGACTTATAATAAAAGCGCACTAAATCGAGTCTATAGCCGTGAGATGCATCAAAAGATCTCTTAGGAACACTTAATATTTTTACACTGGTTGTTCAACATTAAGGACACCAGTTGTAAATAACAAGAGTCCTACGCAGATCTTAGCAATCTGCCAAGAACATTCATGAGGGAACTTACAATTGTGATTCTCAATGATTGAATGAAAATTCCTGCCAGGGTCAACATCAAACAGCCCTAACAACAGGTCACTTCGGTAATCCCTTGTGGGTTACGCTTAGTGTTCGCGGTGGTTGCAAACGGTCTACATTCATGGAGTGATACTTCGGTATACTTCAGCGGCTCACCTGAATCTTTGATACACTTCGGTGTATCTGTGTAATGTCACAACTCGTAATTTCAGGTCCTTTTTCAAGCTTCAAATTTCACTATTCATCTCGGAAATTACTATTCACCGATCACTATTCATCATTTTACTATTCATCATTTTTTAAGTCAGTTTGAGACTTTGAGAAGTCGTCAAAAATTTTACTATTCACATGACACTATTCATTCCCGGAGGGAAATCACTATTCATGGGCATCATTCATCATGTTATAAACCTGGTTTACGGGTATTCAAATGCGCGTAACCAGTTAGGGTTTAGATGCGTATTCATGCATCATCAGTAAAGACGCATCATACAGACTAGAGTAGTCTGCATATCATCAGTAACATCATTATCATATCAGTTCATGCATGGGTTTGTGTGATTTTCATTAACATATGCTTAATTGTTTAATTAACGTT
The DNA here is from genome assembly GCA_021014915.2 of Artemisia tridentata subsp. tridentata. Lineage (NCBI taxonomy): Eukaryota > Viridiplantae > Streptophyta > Magnoliopsida > Asterales > Asteraceae > Artemisia > Artemisia tridentata. Next base: position 307,037,746 of record CP139506.1, read on the forward strand.
ACCACTCAGTCATTTCTACTAACATTATACCCAATACTCCCGACTATGATCCTAATACATTTTCAAACTAATTTTAATGATATAGAGATTATATTATTACTTTACCCGGTGTTTTTAAACCAATCGCTATATTTTTTGTTTGACGCTTATAACTCCGTCGGTTTACGAAATTTCAATCCGATAATCATTCTAACACCCGATTCTTGCAAGGAACATGATTTTATAATTTTTGCAACTTCGTCGTATTTCATTTCACCTCGTCATGATTCATTTCTAGTTAGCTCGGTACCCGATAACATTCAATGTATACTCAAAACTAGCTAACTCTAAATAAATGGGAGACCAATACATTAATTAACTATCAAATCCCTTCCATATTTAGCACATGTGCCGCCCCCCCTAAATCACCCCTAATACTCCATACACTTGATTACTAGTACAATGCAATTAATGAATTATGTGTGATTTAATTTCAAGTCCACTAACTATAACACATACATAACAATTTCACTAGCAAAATATCCACCAAACTCTCTCTTTTCTCTTCTTGTTGGATCGGCCAAACCAAGAACACCCAAGATCATCCATAAATTTTCCGAGTTCAAGTATAAATCAAGCCCCATTTACCTTCCTAGTTATGGTTTTGTGATTTAATCTCAAGTTTCTTACTCATTTCTTATCAAAACTCATCAAATCATCAAGTAAGTTTCAAGAACACATTTTCATCATCTTATACTTTCATTTGATTCATATGTTTATGTATTTTCAAGTTATATTAGTTATTCATGCAAGTTACTTATGTTTTAGATACCACTTTTGCACATAAACTATCTTAAACACTAGATCTATAAGTTTCACTAATGATCTCATGAAATCCACCAAGGTTGGTGATGTTTAGGACCCCATGACACCCTAAGAAGGTGTATGGTAGGATTTGCGAACTTGTGGAGTTGATTTGAAGTGGTATGATCAAGTTTAGGACCAAGGAAATGAGTTTTTAACAATCTAAATAACCTACTGTCCAAAATCGTGTAAACTGGAAAACTCAGAAAATGTTGAACTATTTTGGCCTTCATATTCAGAAAGTTCTTTCAAAAACAAAACCGTGGCCACTTGAATCACTAAAAACCGACTTATAACGAAGGAGATATGATTTTTCAAAGTTAGGCGACGAAAAACTATTTTCTGAAAATAGCTTGCTGTTTTTCCGAACTTCAAGGGACAAAACGAGATGTTAGACGTGATCTAGACGAGCCGACCTATTGAAAATATGTTAGTTCATATTTGTACGAATCTGTGGATATAAAGAACGTAGAAAACGAGCTCATAACGACCGAGATATACGCGTTTAAAGCCCGACGAACATTAATCATTTTGACAGCCCACTAATAGAAAAATAATCCAAGTATAAAAACTAGTGTTTTTACAAGACATAACATTGATAGCCGATTTTCTAATTGATCGAGGCGCGTATGATCAAAAGTTAAATGAAACAACAATAAGACATGGTTACAAGGTTTTCAAAAATGTTGAGTTTGATCACTAACACTTAACGTACAATATTTCACGACTAGCTTTACGAGGCCATTTTTGGCATATTTTCACAAGTTAAGGAAAATATTAAATTGCGACGAAAACATTATATTTTGCCGATAGAACACCAAACAAGGATCATGGAGTACCGTTTCAACATATTTATACGAAAGGTAGTTTATAACTTAACGAGACGTCAAAAATGTATTTTTCGACGATAAACGTTATTTTCAAAAATTAACAAGTGGTATCGTTAACATACGTATTTGCATGTGTTGTGTTAATTCATTGCTTACATTAGATCATATCATCATAATAGGTCGCAGTTAGAGACCGAGCCTCATTTCATCATTGTCATTGTGCTATCATAGCAGGTGAGTTTTCATAGCCCCGTTTTAAATTTAATATTTGATTTCTAAATTCTCGGGAGAGAATACATTGCACCATTTTTATATGCAGACCAAAGTATACAAACTCATTTACATTGCTTAAGTTACATCATTGCCAATTTAAAGTCCCCTTTTATTTATCATGGACCGTTAATTGCGAGCAAGCGAAGGTGAGTGGATAGATCTATTGAGGGTGACGCCTCCGTTCGGGTTGGTAGCACCAACTGGTCAAACGAATGCATTTCATTTCATACATTCAGAGTGTTTGGTAAAGCACTCCCTTTTTGGGGCATTTATTTTAGTCTAGCTTCGGGGTCATGAGCTTAGAACTAATGTATTATTTTTATGTGGCATGGTTTTGTCATACACTTTATACTTGTGGTATCCGTACAACATTTCATTTACATAAACCTATGATCTCACCAACATTATTGTTGACCATTTTTAGCAATGTATTTTCAGGTAATTAAGGTATCGCATGTTGGCTTGCATAAGGACTTGCATGGAGTCGCAGAGTCGACGCGTCTCACTTTACATTTTTATGCACTTATCTATCGTTTGATTTGTATGAACTTGATTTTCCGCAAACATGTTTCACCTTTTGGGACCTAAACTTTGTAACTCTGAATGTTTCAAATAATCAAACGATGTATTTTCTAAATGACACTTTAGGTCGTTCAATATAACTGTAACTGTGGTGCTATGGCAGTCACGCCCCAGGTATTCCATTCCGCTGCAAGTCACAAATTTAGGGGTGTGACAGATTGGCTTCAGAGCAAAGGTTATAGCGAACTAGGTTGTATCATTGACCCTAGTCTATAACTACATCATCATAGCATCTCACCATTTCATCATAAGTGCTTATTCACTATACATGCGGTTTCATACATACATCATTTCATCATAACTCGCATAATGTGAGGAGTTATTTACTTTTATTTCACATCGGTTGTCACACAGATGTCTTCACCCAACCACCCTATTATCATTCTAGCAAACTCGGATATCGAGGACGCTTTTTCATCCACTCGTACACCTACCTCACCACACTCACCATTGTTGGATGATAATTTCCACCTATTTGAGGTATTAGCACTACCTGAGTCGGACTTAGAAAATGCTATCAGGTATGACACCGAGACTTTCGAGATTCAGGAGACTGCCCTTGCCTTCCCACCACCACCATTGTCATTCCCCATTTCCATTTCCATATATCGGGAATTGGATGACACCTTGTGGATAATACCCAGATCACCGACTCAACAGGAACATCACCAGATTCCTCAAGAATGGTTTGGAATCTACACTATCTCGGATATGATCGATGTACTACTCCAGACCCCACATCAGGACTCATCCCGACCCCAAGATGCCACAACCCTGGATTCACTCAGAGAAGCACTAGGGAATCCCTAGACTAGACTTATATCGTTACTAGCTTTTACTATTATCCCAGCCATGGGATGAGTAGCATAGTTCAATGAAGCTTGTAATATTTCGATTGTTGTACCACGAAATCACCAAGTATTGACTCTACTATATGGATATGGTTGTGCTATCTATGATATCGGTCCATGTAGGCCGAAATTTTCATTTTATACATCCACGTGTGTTATGACATTTCGTGATTGCACCTTGTTGTGATCTCACTCCATTTATACATGTCATGATTGTGTATTTGTGAGTGTGACGATCTTTACTACTTATCAATTCTCATGGTCTTTTATGATAGTGAAGCAGTTAGGTTAAAGCAAGCCACTCCAGACATGACACAAGCCACATCCTTGGCCAAAAATCTTACCCATGAGGAATTTATGGATTGCAACCCCCAAACCTTTAGCGGAATTGAAGGAGCGTAGGAAGTTTACAAATGGTTCGAAGAAGTAGAAACGATATTTCGGTGTGGCGACTGTCGTAAGGAAGACAAGGTCAAGTTCGCCACTAGCACTTTTCGGGATCATGCCCAGGAATGGTGGACTAAACATGTTCAGATATTAGGGGTCGACGCTGCTTACTCAATCTCTTGGGAGAAATTAAGATGGATGATGACTTTAGAATATCGTTCAAGAAGCGAACTACAAGCACTAAAACAAGAAATCCTCAACTTTACCATGGTAGGAGATGATGTTGTCAAGTACACTACTCAGTTTTACGAATTAGCACGACTAGGCCCAACAATGGATGTACCGAAAAGCAAGAAACTTGAGAGGTATATCGGGGGACTCTCCCCTGAAATTCGCATGTTGGTTGCCTCATTAGAACCCGATACCATGCTTAAAGCTATCCATATGGCGATCGAGGCAAAAGAACACATAGCTCACCCCCAGGCCGTAGGAAACAACATGGACAACAGACAAAAATGGAACAACAACAACAACAAGAGAAAATAGGACAACAACCAGGGTGACAATGCTACCCCGCAACCACCTAAGATACAAGAAGTAGTGGAAGCATGTGCTGTTGGGCCAAGTAAAAAGAAAGGATATGCAGGGACACTACCCAAGTGCATTAAGTGCCGGTTTCACCACAATGGACCTTGCCCCACTCAATGTGGAAACTGCCAAAAGGTCGGTCACAAAGCCAAGAATTGCAAGGCCCCCACCCGCGTAATGAGCTAGAAAGTCACGGTGACCTGCCATGAGTGTGGAATAATTGGACATTTCAAAAGCGAATGCCCAGAGCTGAGAAACCAGAATGAGGGAAGAGCTCGTTGGAATGTGAAGCTCGTCAAGGCAACAACGACAATGACAATGGATAAGAACAAGGAACTTCTGCCTTAATAATAAACCATGGATGGAGGCCGCTAGGGTTGTATTTCTTTAAGTAGTCTATCTTAAGTACTTTCTTGTAACCTCTTTGTATCATGTACTCTTCTATCTAATGTAATCCTTATCTTTTAGCATCGCCACCGTGAGCATAATCTTCGTTTATTTCATTTCCTATTTCGATTATGCGATTTTCAACCATTTCACAACAACACACCACTATCCTAGAAGGGGGTTAAGTAGGGATTCGTCTCCAACTATAGACTATTACCATTCCGTAAGGTGTTCCACACGTCCCATAACCCATTCAACAGATTTTGTTGCAAGAATTTTAATACCGCTTATTCAAAAAAAAAAAAAATAAATAAAATAAAAAAAAACTGTCTCACCTAACCTTAATTTAAGCTATTTTACTATCATCTCAGGGAGCTATTTCACAACATTTCTAAAACAATTTATGTTACTATAGCCTTATAAATTGGCTTTCTGCCATCCTACCAACTATTTACTACCATTTTACCAAACAACACGTTGAGCACCATCAAAAACTTTTGAGAAACACTAGGCTATTTTGACCAAACCAAGCATCGCATTGTTTGCCCTCAATTATACATAGCCTGATCACCTATGTCTAATTCAGGGAAGATTATGCCATGAAGGAAACAATTATCTTTTCAAGATTTCTAACAACAATTTTCATTCAAAACATCCCAAGAAAGAAAAGCTTTGTAAACAAGTAAACCCTTCATAAACATCCTTATCGGCAAACTCTCTCTGAGTACCTACACCACATGTCACTCACTTATCAGTTAAGTTGGAATTTGCCATTGACTTTTCTAGGAAAGATTTTCTATTTTCAAGGAGAATTTCACGACATAAGAAAACAACGAAAGGGGTTTTGGAACCACAAACAAGGACTAGAAATATACAGCCAGGTGATTCGTATCGCAACGGAAAACATAAGATCTCATGAGGCAATCCAAATCACTATCTCTGGCATAGTCACCAAATTCTATTAATTCAGAAGTACTAGTTAGACCAAGTAGGACAACGGACCTAAGTCATGATCCAGTTTAGAAAGGATCAAGTAAGTTGGATATGCATACCCACAAGTCTTACCCAAGATTAACCTATAGGCATTATTCAACCCCAGAAACGAAATGCTAGACCTTTAAACATTCAGGCAGACATACCTACCCGACTACTTTATCCTGTTTGATGCTTTCAATTCAAAGGAATTTTCTTTAAAGAGCGTTTATACAACTCATATACCTTGTAGGAAAGTAATTATCTGATATGTCTGTCTTGACAAATAAATCCTTTATGGTCAGCCTTTAACAAAAACTACTGAGCACTAAGAAAAGTATAACACCAAACTTTGCTAAAACATTCCTATCCACATCATGTCAAAAACCTATCCATAAATTCTTGGGTCGTATTTGAAAACCAACCACCATACTATGACACTTCATACAATTAGGAGCTTGTGATTGACAAACAATAGCATGGGAAACTTTTGACAAAGGAAATCTTTGGAAAAACAATTAAACAGCACAAACTCTTGAAATAAGGACCAAGCATCTTAGGTGAAGAGAGGCTCATATCCTAACATCAGTTATAGCAAGACACAAGGAATCAGAAACCGTTACCGTAGGTTTAATTTGTTCTTCGATAACCCACTTCTGACGAACCCACCGTTGTAGGAGTAGTCACGAGACACGTTGTTCAAATTTCAAAGGCTTCTAATAAAGGATAGACGATGCACCTCAAACTTCTGACAATCCCCTTAAGATATTTTCTTTCCAATCAAATATACACGAGCTCTACCATCTTCAGACCAATGGGCAATTAAGAAAGCTAATGTTGTGGCGGATGCCCTTAGCTGGAAAGAAAGACTCAAGCCTTTGAGAGTCAGATCATTGGGAATGACAATCATATCACCTTTACCGTCACGAATCCTCGAGGCTCAAGTTGAGGCACTCAAGGAGGAAAACCGACAAAATGAAAAAAAAAAAAAAAAAAAACCCATGGTATGCCAAAGGATGCAAATGGTTTAGTAAAGAGGTCAGACGGAGTATTATGATCGGATTGCACAAGTCGAGGTACTCCATTCACCTAGGTTCTGATAAGATATATCAGGATCTCAAGAGACTTTATTGGTGACCGAATATGAAAGCAGAAATAGCTACGTATGTTAGCAAATGTCTTACTTGTGCTAAAGTAAAAGCCGAGTACCAAAAACCATCAGGATTACTTCAGCAACCAGAGATTCCCCAGTGGAAATGGGAATGCATCACAATGGATCTTGTCACCAAACTTCCCAAAACAACAGGCGGGTTCGACGCTATTTGGGTAATCGTCAATCGTCTCACCAAATCGGCTCATTTCATTCCAATCGGAGAGACTTATACTATGGATTAACTTACCAGACTCTATGTCAATGAAATATTCTCGAGGCACGAAGCACCAATTTCCATCATTTTCGACAGAGACAGTCGCCTTACCTCAAACTCTTGGAAATCATTACAAGATTCATTTGGAACCAAATTAGACATGAGCACTGCCTATCATCCTCGGACCGATGGTCAGAGCGAGAGAATGATTCAGACATTGGAAGACATGCTCAGGGCATGTGTGATTGACTTTGAAAATTATCGGGCAAACCATTTGCCATTGATTGAGTTCTTTTACAACAATAGTTATCACACGAACACGTAGACTGCACCTTTTAAGGCCCCCTATGGTCGAAGTACCAATTACATAGTGACAGACCGAAATCGGAAGGTCAAGTTCACTGGTCTAGAAACGCAATTGTGAAACAACAAAGGAAATGGTACAAGTCAAGAATCAGTTACAAGTAACAAGAGAACAATAGAAAAGTTAGGTCAGTTAGGATGCAAAATCATTAGGACTAGGTATCCCTAAGCAGTAAATCATTGGGATTGGAGTTAGAGAATAAGCTAGGTTGAAAGCCTTGCCTTGGATAGGCGTGATGCAATTTTGGGAACACGGGAAAGTGAACCCTAGGTATATTGGACCATTTAAGATTCTAATTATAATCGGCCGACTGGCATTCAGACTTGAGCTTCCGTCAGAGCTCAGCAACATACACCACCCATTTCATATTTCAAACCTCAGGAAGTGCCTTCCAAACGAATCACTCGTAGCATATTTCATTTCATTCCATTAGAAAGAAATTCAGATCGACGATAAGCTTAACTTTGTGGAAGAACCAGCAGAAATTATGGACCGAGAGGTCAAACAGTTGAAGCAAAGTCGAACTCCTATCGTCAAAGTTCGATGGAATTCTCGCAGAGGTCCTGAGTTTACTTGGGAACGGGAAGACCAGATGCAACTCAAATACCCACATCTTTTCACCGAGACCACTCCAGAGACCAACATCAACTGAATTCAGGGACTGAATTCCTTTTAGGGTGGAAGACTGTCACAACTCGTAATTTCAGGTCCTTTTTCAAGCTTCAAATTTCACTATTCATCTCGGAAATTACTATTCACCGATCACTATTCATCATTTCACTATTCATCATTTTTGAAGTCAGTTTGAGACTTTGAGAAGTCGTCAAAAATTTTACTATTCACATGACACTATTCATTCCCGGAGGGAAATCACTATTCATGGGCATCATTCATCATGTTATAAACCTGGTTTACGGGTATTCAAATGCGGGTAACCAGTTAGGTTTAGCTGCGTATTCATGCATCATCAGTAAAGACGCATCATACAGACTAGAGTAGTCTGCATATCATCAGTAACATCATTATCATATCAGTTCATGCATGGGTTTGTGTGATTTTCATTAACATATGCTTAATTGTTTAATTAACGTTACCACTCAGTCATTTCTACTAACATTATACCCAATACTCCCGACTATGATCCTAATACATTTTCAAACTAATTTTAAAGATATAGAGATTATATTATTACTTTACCTGGTGTTTTTAAACCAATCGCTATATTTTTCGTTTGACGCTTATAACTCCGTCGGTTTACGAAATTTCAATCCGATAATCATTCTAACACCCGATTCTTGCAAGGAACATGATTTTACAATTTTTACAACTTTGTCGTATTTCATTTCACCTCGTCATGATTCATTTCTAGTTAGCTCGGTACCCGATAACATTCAATGTATACTCAAAACTAGCTAACTCTAAATAAATGGGAGACCAATACATTAATTAACTATCAAATCCCTTCCATATTTAGCACATGTGCCACCCCCCCCCCCCCTAAATCACCCCTAATACTCCATACACTTGATTACTAGTACAATGCAATTAATGAATTATGTGTGATTTAATTTCAAGTCCACTAACTATAACACATACATAACAATTTCACTAGCAAAATATCCACCAAACTCTCTCTTTTCTCTTGTTGTTGGATCGTCCAAACCAAGATCATCCATAAATTTTCCAAGTTCAAGTATAAATCAAGCCCCATTTACCTTCCTAGTTATGGTTTTGTGATTTAATCTCAAGTTTCTTATTCATTTCTTATCAAAACTCATCAAATCATCAAGTAAGTTTCAAGAACACATTTTGATCATCCTATACATTCATTTGATTCATATGTTTATGTATTTTCAAGTTATATTAGTTATTCATGCAAGTTACTTATGTTTTAGATACCACTTTTGCACATAAACTATCTTAAACACTAGATCTATAAGTTTCACTAATGATCTTATGAAATCCACCTAGTTTGGTGATGTTTAGGACCCAATGACACCCTAAGAAGGTGTATGGTAGGATTTGCGAACTTGTGGAGTTGATTTGAAGTGGTATGATCAAGTTTAGGACCAAAGAAATGAGTTTTTAACAATCTAAATAACCTACTGTCCAAAATCGTGTAAACTTGAAAACTCAGAAAATGTTGAACTATTTTGGCCTTCATATTCAGAAAGTTCTTTCAAAAACAAAATCGTGGCCACTTGAATCACTAAAAACCGACTTATAACGAAGGAGATATGATTTTTCAATGTTAGGCGACGAAAAACTATTTTCTGAAAATAGCTTGCTGTTTTTCCAAACTTCAAGGGACAAAACGAGCCGTTAGACGTGATCTAGACGAGCCGACCTATTGAAAATATGTTAGTTCATATTTGTACGAATCCGTGGATATAAAGAACGTAGAAAACGAGCTCATAACGACCGAGATATACGCGTTTAAAGCCCGACGAACATTAATCATTTTGACAGCCCACTAATAGAAAAATAATCCAAGTATAAAAACTAGTGTTTTTACAAGACATAACATTGATAGCCGATTTTCTAATTGATCGAGGCGCGTATGATCAAAAGTTAAATGAAACAACATTAAGACATGGTTACAAGGTTTTCAAAAACGTTGAGTTTGATCACTAACACTTAACGTACAATATTTCACGACTAGCTTTACGAGGCCATTTTTGGCATATTTTCACAAGTTAAGGAAAATATTAAATTGCGACGAAAACATTATATTTTGCCGATAGAACACCAAACAAGGATCATGGAGTACCGTTTCAACATATTTATACGAAAGGTAGTTTATAACTTAACGAGACGTCAAAAATGTATTTTTCGACGATAAACGTTATTTTCAAAAATTAACAAGTGGTATCGTTAACATACGTATTTGCATGTGTTGTGTTAATTCATTGCTTACATTAGATCATATCATCATAATAGGTCGCGGTTAGAGACCGAGCCTCATTTCATCATTGTCATTGTGCTATCATAGCAGGTGAGTTTTCATAAGCCCCGTTTTAAATTTATTATTTGATTTCTAAATTCTCGGGGGAGAATACATTGCATCATTTTTATATGCGGACCAAAGTATACAAACTCATTTACATTGCTTAAGTTACATCACTGCCAATTTAAAGTCCCCTTTTATTTATCATGGAACGTTAATTGCGAGCAAGCGAAGGTGAGTGGATAGATCTATTGAGGGTGACGCCTCCGTTCGGGTTGGTTGCACCAACTGGTGAAACGAACGCATTTCATTTCATACATTCAGAGTGTTTGGCAAAGCACTCCCTTTTTGGGGCATTTATTTTAGTCTAGCTTCGGGGTCATGAGCTTTGAGCTAATGTATCATTTTTATGTGGCATGGTTTTGTCATACACTTTATACTTGTGGTATCCGTACAACATTTCATTTACATAAACCTATGATCTCACCAACATTATTGTTGACCATTTTTAGCAATGTATTTTCAGGTAATTAAGGTATCGCATGTTGGCTTGCATAAGGACTTGCATGGAGTCGCGGAGTCGACGCGTCTCACTTTACATTTTTATGCACTTATCTATCGTTTGATTTGTATGAACTTGATTTTCCGCAAACATGTTTCACCTTTTGGGACCTAAACTTTGTAACTCTGAATGTTTCAAATAATCAAACGATGTATTTTCTAAATGACACTTTAGGTCGTTCAATATAACTGTAACTGTGGTGCTATGGCAGTCACGCCCCAGGTATTCCATTCCGCTGCAAGTCAAAAATTTAGGGGTGTGACAGATTGGCATCAGAGCAAAGGTTATAGCGAACTAGGTTGTATCATTGACCCTAGTCTATAACTACATCATCATAGCATCTCACCATTTCATCATAAGTGCATATTCACTATACATGCGGTTTCATACATACATCATTTCATCATAACTCGCATAATGTGAGGAGTTATTTACTTTTATTTCACATCGGTTGTCACACAGATATCTTCACCCAACCACCCTATTATCATTCTAGCAAAATCGGATATCGAGGACGCTTTTTCATCCACTCGTACACCTACCTCACCACACTCACCATTGTTGGATGATAATTTCCACCTATTTGAGGTATTAGCACTACCTGAGCCGGACTTAGAAAATGCTATCAGGTATGACACCGAGACTTTCGAGATTCAGGAGACTGCCCTTGCCTTCCCACCACCACCATTGTCATTCCCCATTTCCATTTCCACATATCGGAAATTGGATGACACCTTGTGGATAATACCCAGATCACCGACTCAACAGGAACATCACCAGATTCCTCAAGAATGGTTTGGAATCTACACTATCTCGGATATGATCGATGTACTACTCCAGACCCCACATCAGGACTCATCCCGACCCCAAGATGCCACAACCCTGGATTCACTCAGAGGAGCACTAGGGAATCCCTAGACTAGACTTATATCGTTACTAGCTTTTACTATTATCCCAGCCATGGGATGAGTAGCATAGTTCAATGAAGCTTGTAATATTTCGATTGTTGTACCACGAAATCACCAAGTATTGACTCTACTATATGGATATGGTTGTGCTATCTATGATATCGGTCCATGTAGGCCGAAATTTTCATTTTATACATCCACGTGTGTTATGACATTTCGTGATTGCACTTTGTTGTGATCTCACTCCATTTATACATGTCATGATTGTGTATTTGTGAGTGTGATGATCTTTACTACTTATCAATTCTCAAGGTCTTTTATGATAGTGAAGCAGTTAGGTTAAAGCAAGCCACTCCAGACATGACACAAGCCACATCCTTCGCCAAAAAATCTTACCCATGAGGAATTTATGGATTGCAACCCCCACACCTTTAGCGGAATTGAAGGAGCGAAGGAAGTTTACAAATGGTTCGAAGAAGTAGAAACGATATTTCGGTGTGGCGACTGCCGTAAGGAAGACAAGGTCAAGTTCGCCACTTGCACTTTTCGGGATCATGCCCAGGAATGGTGGACTAAACATGTTCAGATAGTAGGGGTCGACGCTGCTTACTCAATCTTTTGGGAGAAATTAAGAAGGATGATGATTTTAGAATATCGTTCAAGAAGCGAACTACAAGCACTAAAACAAGAAATCCTCAACTTTACCATGGTAGGAGATGATGTTGTCAAGTACACTACTCAGTTTTACGAATTAGCACGACTAGGCCCAACAATGGATGTACCGGAAAGCAAGAAACTTGAGAGGTATATCGGGGGACTCTCCCCTGAAATTCGCATGTTGGTTGCCTCATTAGAACCCGATACCATGCTTAAAGCTATCCATATGGCGATCGAGGCAAAAGAACACATAGCTCACCCCCAGGCCGTAGGAAACAATATGGACAATAGACAAAAATGGAACAACAACAACAAGAGAAAATACGACAACAACCAGGGTGACAATGCTACCCCGCAACCACCTAAGATACAAGAAATAGTGGAAGCATGTGCTGCTGGGCCAAGTAAAAAGAAAGGATATGCTGGGACACTACCCAAGTGCATTAAGTGCCGGTTTCACCATAATGGACCTTGCCCCACTCAATGTGGAAACTGCCAAAAGGTCGGGCACAAAGCCAAGAATTGCAAGGCCCCCACCTGCGTAATGAGCCAGAAAGTCACGGTGACCTGCCATGAGTGTGGAATAATTGGACACTTCAAGAGCGAATGCCCAGAGCTGAGAAACCAGAATGAGGGAAGAGCTCGTTGGAATGTGAAGCTCGTCAAGGCAACAACGACAATGACAATGGATAAGAACAAGGAACTTCTGCCTTAATAATAAACCATGGATGGAGGCCGCTAGGGTTGTATTTCTTTAAGTAGTCTATCTTAAGTACTTTCTTGTAACCTCTTTGTATCATGTACTCTTCTATCTAATGTAATCCTTATCTTTTAGCATCGCCATCGTGAGCATAATCTTCGTTTATTTCATTTCCTATTTCGATTATGCGATTTTCAACCATTTCACAACAACACACCACTATCCTAGAAGGGGGTTAAGTAGGGATTCGTCTCCAACTATAGACTATTACCATTCCGTAAGGTGTTCCACACGTCCCATAACCCATTCAACAGATTTTGTTGCAAGATATTTTAATACCGCTTATTAAAAAAAAACTGTCTCACCTAACCTTACTTTAAGCTATTTTACTATCATCTCAGGGAGCTATTTCACAACATTTCTAAAACAAGTTATGTTACTATAGCCTTATAAATTGGCTTTCTGCCATCCTACCAACTATTTACTACCATTTTACCAAACAACACGTTGAGCACCATCAAAAACTTTTGAGAAACACTAGGCTATTTTGACCAAACCAAGCATCGCATTGTTTGCCCTCAATTATACATAGCCTGATCACCTATGTCTAATTCAGGGAAGATTATGCCATGAAGGAAACAATTATCTTTTCAAGATTTCTAACAACAATTTTCATTCAAAACATCCCAAGAAAGAAAATCTTTGTAAACAAGTAAACCCTTCATAAACATCCTTATCGGCAAACTTTCTCTGAGTACCTACACCACATGTCACTCACTTATCAGTTAAGTTGGAATTTGCCATTGACTTTTCTAGGAAAGATTTTCTATTTTCGAGGAGAATTTCACGACATAAGAAAACAACGAAAGGGGTTTTGGAACCATAAACAAGGACTAGAAATATACAGCCAGGTGATTCGTATCGCAACGGAAAACATAAGATCTCATGAGGCAATCCAAATCACTATCTCTGGCATAGTCACCAAATTCTATTAATTCAGAAGTACTAGTTAGACCAAGTAGGACAACGGACCTAAGTCATGATCCAGTTTAGAAAGGATCAAGTAAGTTGGATATGCATATCCGCAAGTCTTACCCAAGATTAACCTATAGGCATTATTCAACCCCAGAAACGAAATGCTAGCCCTTTAAACATTCAGGCAGACATACCTACCCGACTACTTTATCCTGTTTGATGCTTTCAATTCAAAGGAATTTTCTTTAAAGAGCGTTTATACAACTCATATACCTTGTAGGAAAGTAATTATCTGATATTTCTGTCTTGTCAAATAAATCCTTTATGGTCAGCCTTTAACAAAAACTACTGAGCACTAAGAAAAGTATAACACCAAACTTTGCTAAAACATTCCTATCCACATCATGTCAAAAACCTATCCATAAATTCTTGGGTCGTATTTGAAAACCAACCACCATACTATGACACTTCATACAATTAGGAGCTTGTGATTGACAAACAATTGCATGGGAAACTTTTAACAAAGGAAATCTAGGGAAAAACTATTAAACAACACAAACTCTAGCAGTAAGGACCAAGCATCTTAGGTGAAGAGAGGCTCATATCCTAACATCAGTTATAGCAGGACACAAGGAATCAGAAACCGTTACCGTAGCTTTGTTCTTCGATAACCCACTTCCGACGAACCCACCGTTGTAGGGGTAGTCACGAGACACTGTAATACCTGAAATTCAGATAACCCATAAAATGACAAAATTACCCCTGATAACATAAAATCTTATTAAACAAATTATAAAATTCCGAAATAATTCCAAAATTCTGAAAACGAACTATATCTGAAACAAATAAATTTCTGGGAAAATGTTACATCATTTTAAATGTTCAAAAATAATCATGCACATTTATTTATTAAAAATTCTGAAAATACACAATTAAATAAATATAATGTTTAATCCTTTTAAATTAGATAATATGTAAAATAAATTAAGGAAAGGATAACAAAAATCAACCAAAATAATTCTTGATACTATGGACCGAAAATTCTGATTTTATGCCCCCCCCAAAGTCGGTTTTATGAGATAAAACCAAATCTTTTATTTCTTTCTACAAACCAAATCGCAAAACTAAAGCAAACAAACCCTAGCGATCAAAGATAATTCGACCAAGGCTATCACACGAATTCTGGACGTGTACAAGGATTTTTCTGGGGTTCTTGGAGGTGCAAGGAGGCTGAGAAAAATAGGATTGGGCTTGTAGAATCGCTGCTTTGGTCGTGAGTGTTTTTCTTGTCGGTTTATCTCATACGATAGGTATAATTCGTAATCCTTGATTCCATACGTTCTAAAATTAATCCAATATTTTTCTTATGATCTTTATAACATATAAGACTCAAGAAAATTATATGAATCGAATCATGCACAGTTTTTAAGTCGCTTTGAATTTTATGGGTTTAAAAACACGTAAATTCCAAAATATGTGTTATGAATTTTTTGGGTGCTATGGCTATTTTATTTAGACTTAATATGATGTACATGACCTGGGAAAAATGATAGATCGAATTATAGTAGCGTAAATATGTCGTGGTGAATATTGGTATTAAAAACGTACGTAAATATCAAATATATGTTAAACGATTTTCTGGGCATGTTCTTTATTTTTCGTGGGTTCCTTATGAGTCATATGATCTGGGAAAAATATGAGTTTGATTTTTGGAGGCCTAAAATTAACGTGGTGAATTTTAGTTAAAACCGGATTTTGTGAAAACAAAGAAAATAAATAAAATATAAATCGGGGCTACTAGGGTTTGGATTCTAGGGAATGATACTGATCATTTAATGTGTTTTAAGGATGAATTAATGATTGTTCAATGATTGGTGAATAGTAGGGTTTGAAATTGTTTCTAAAAAGTCTAGCCGATTTAGAATAAAATGTATAAGGACCTGTTTTGCCAACTTTGAAACTTCTGGGATATTTTTGTAAGATCATATACATCTGTAAGAATGTGGGAAAAATATAACTTTGGGGTCCTAAGTGTAAATATTGCATTATAATGAATTATTGGCATATTAGGGTTTCGATTTGAAATTAATTAAAAGTGAGGGACCAAAAGTGTAAATCTGAAATTCTGAAGTTGTTTTGAGTTAATACTGATATAAAAAGGTTGTTGTGTAATTTTTAGGATTTTGGGCTAATTATGTAATTGTTATGAATTATGACTTAATATATATGTTTTGTAAACTTAAAGGGCTAAATATGTAAATTCTGAATTCTGAGGGGTCAAATATGTAAATTACTAACTTCTGATAGTATATTCTGTAAATTTGAAATATAATATACTTGGTTGGTAAATATGGATATTGTAGGGTTTAATTTGTAAAATATGTAATTATAAGGTTGGTTTTGTAAATTATGAAACTAAAGGGGTGTAATCTGTAAATTGTGAAACTTAAGGGAATAAAAGGTAATTCTGAATAAAATGAGGGTATAATTCTGTAACTTGAAGTATTTTCACAAATGACCATTGAATTAATGAAGTTACATTTAAAACCCTAAACTTCGTATAATTGTCATAGTTAACCCTAAACTTCTGTAACTTGATAAAATGTACTGTATTCCATAATAATCTCTGAATAAGGGTTAAACCTAATCTGAAATGATAATATCTGATAAATCTGGAAACCTGCTAATTATGGGAACTTACTAAATCTGGAAAGTTACTAAAAATAGAAAGTACATAAAATGAAGAGATAAATTAAAAGGAATAATATGAATAAGAAACTTTAGTAATTCTGTCTTCCTCTTCCTTAGGTGTGAAGAAGGAGAAGTCTTGAACTTCTTTCTGTGGTTGTCTGTTTATCTGCTGTGCTAATAAGGTACAGATATTCTGCCCTATTTCAGTAAGGGTGTTTCTTTCCCTTTTCTCTCAGTATTTCATTTTCCTTATTAGGATTCCCTATACCATTGCTATGTTCCCCTCTGTTTGTGAACCTCTGTTGTGATCTGTTTATCTTGAATCTTTGTTTGAACCTCTGCTATGATTCTTGTATTCTGAACCTTTTTCCTGAACTCTGATTGATCTCTTGTTCTGAACCCTGAATTTGTGAATCTTGATTGAATCTGATCTGTGAACCTTGTTCTGAACCTTAACCTGATATATCTGTTGTAAACTTTGATTTGATTTTGGTATAAACCTTAACCTGTTAAATCCTTATCTGAACCTAATTGATTTTGAACCTTTATTAAAAAGCTATTTTAAAAAGAAGCTATACCACTTGAAATGGAAGTTACTAAAAGTTTTGGAAGACCATTTTATGAAAACTATTTTGAAAGATCATTTCAATGAAAACCATTATTAAAGGACTGATTTAAATGAACTCTTGACAGGAACTTCTGAAATGAATTATTGCTATAAACTTGTAGTTATTAACCTTTGATATACTTTTTGGACTATTGGAAATAAACCTTTTAATCTGAACTTAAGCTTTGATATTAAACTTAATCTGATAAACTCTGATTTAAACCTTATTATCTTAATCTGAATTGTTGACATAACCCTTCTGCCATGAACCCTTAGATGTGACTCTGTTTATTATATGACATCTGACCTTGACCACAGTCTGATATCCGAGCCAATCACTAGGCATGAGGGTTTCATGTCCATGTCATTGATGCACCGATGGCATGACTCTAGGGCAGGAGAGTGATGACCTGTCCCGTCCCTGATTTATTTTATCTGGTGTGTTAAGGAGTTTCTGGCCACAGGGGGCGCATGGATGCATCCTAGTTCTGATTCTGTTATCTGTTATCTATTTATGTTATATGTTTATTATTATATCTGGTGATTGATGGTGTGTGCAATACACGTCTTTCACATATATCTGGGAGCTGATCACTCCGATTTGATACATGAGGTCACCCCTCATATTATCTGTTACTTGAGAGGTATCCCCTCTGGATTATTGTATGATTACTCTGTTATGATATTATCTGTTATCTCTGGGCTCGTGATGGATTTCTGTATTTCCCTAAACCTGGTTTGTACATTATTCCTTTCTCATTTCTTTTCTTTCACCCTTATTCCTTTCCTATTCTTTCACTTTAATTATGTATCTGTATAATCTGTATTTTCCGATTTGTTCTGTATTGTTATCTGTTATCGTTTCTGTCATCTATATATCTGTTCACTGAGCTCTCGTAGCTCAGCCGCATTTCTTTTTCTGCGGCAGGTTTTAGTAGGAAGCTGGGGATGAGTGAGAGTGTACCTCTGGACTTAGAAGGCTTGGTAGCTATTCTGGATTAGAATTGGATGGAAGACATTATGTTTAGAATTAGTTTTGAAAGTTTTCATTGTAACCTTGTAGATTCAGTATTTCAATTGTAATCCTTTGAGATTTTTGTATTACTGTAGATGTATGCTCTGTTTTGATCTGATATGAATCCATTATTGTGATATCTTTACCCTTGTCGGGTTGGGGTGTTACAATTTATGGTATCAGAGCTCACAGGCTGCGACTCGTAATACATTTACCCTTAACCTGTGAAGTCTGGGTCACTAAGTTTCCACTGTAGGCGCTCGTAGGACAACCTCTGAGTATTTGCTTTAGGATTTCCCCATAGGAACTTAAATTCTGACCAGTGAGGAATGGGTAGACTATAAGTCATTTGCTTAAGTATCTTGCTTCCGCACCACTCTGATTCGAGTCTTGCTGATTGTTAAAATCGCATTTAGAAATTTAGAGCTTATGCCTTGCATCACCTAAGAATTGAAACCTAAATAAAATCTGAAGCATTGGAAATTGCGTAGAAATTATCTGACATTATTTGATCCTTGCCTTCCGATCTCCACTCCGACCTCTGAACCTTATGTAAATCATTCTGATGCCTCTTTGGGCAATCTGAGAATTCCCATGACGATGATACACTTGATACATTCTGTTAGTTATTTCTCGTTTCTAATAATCATCTATAAATCTTCTGACACTATTTGATTTCTACTTAACCATCTCTGTTCCCATGAGAAGCCTTGTGGTGTTTTAACCACGAATACACGGATGTTTTCCCTCTCATTCTGAACGGTAAAATCTGCCTTGTTGTTCCATCTTTCTTTGGTAGTAACCTTGATTTTATTCTTAATTGAATGATCATTTAAGATATTGACGACTATCTTCCTATGTCTCACCTTTGGCGTTTGAAACAATTTTGGAACCCCTGACATGATTACCGATTGTTAAACTTTTGCTGCCACTACCTGATTTTGACCTTCATTTCTGATCTGTGGATAAACCGTCTGATATCTCTCCGACCATCCCGAAGACCATTTAACCTTAATGTGTTTGACACATCCTATAAATTCATGACCCATGCTGGATATAAATGTATCCACTGAAACTATTTTGTCCTGAATGATGAATCTTATTTGCTTCCTTGAATGATGAATTTTTTTCCAATCAGTTTTCCTTTGGAAGGATTTGATGCAAATACCGTCTCTGTATGGAATTGTTAACTGAGCATATGATGCTGATATCCGATATCTCATAAGTCTCACTTCTGCAATTATACGATGTTCGTATTACCAATGATGTACACCCTACCTGTCACTTATGCTAAAAGCTAAACCAAAAACTCCAACACCTAGAACTATTCGCGTACCTATCCCCACACTATACTGAACCATGTACTTGACTCTGACATATGAACTATCCGTCTGGGTTAATGACCATATTCGTTCTGCGGATCCGTTTACTATTAATATACTTGATTTTGGAGATCTTTTGATTATTGATTGACTGGTTCTTCAGCTATCATAAACTACCGCATCTGAAATGTAACAATCTATTCCACCCTACTTTTGATATAATGACCTCTAACCGCTTAAATATGTTAAGCTTAACCCTGCTATGGAAATATGTACCCTGATCTCATTTGATTGTCAAATTCTCCTGACACCTATTAGTATCCACCCCTAGAAAGTTTTGTTGTACAAATTTTCTGGCATTTTCTGATGAAACTTCTGAGTTTTCCTTCCGTTTGAGAAGTAGAATTGATTCTGAACCGATCTCGGTTGACGACCCATGATGCTATAGAAGTCGAGAGATTGAAGAAACTGATGAGATATGATTTTGTTTCACCTCAGTGTTCCCTTTAAATACCTAACCGTAAATCTCAACCGTAATCACTTTTCATTTCTGAGTATAAATGATTAAATTATTCTATCCTTGTGAACTCTGTATCAGACAACCTCATTTAATGTTTGGAGGACTGAAGAAGCAACCACAAGAACTCCTGAGACGGGAGATGACTAACTGAGAGCAATTTCCGTAAAGTAATTCAGTTTTATTCGTAAAGATGGGTAATGTGATTTAGATATGAAGTTTCCCTGAAGTGATTGTGACCATTATGAGTCTTAAATAATGCCAATAGTATTGGCTAATAGGAATCATGTTTTCACGAGTATCTGGACAGTTGTCATAGTATGACAGCATGTTTGTGCCCTGAGACGAACGAGGAAGCATGTAGACCATCTTCGTATTAAATGGAATGACCTTTGTTCTGGAAGAGTAGATGTGATTGGCGTTCAGAGATTGTAGCCGACACCACTACCAAGCATCCGAAGACGACAGCAATCTGAGTTGGCGAATTCCGAACTGTGCTAGTAGACCTGTCCAAAACTCGCAGTCTTGCTTCTCTATTCATTTTAGTTGTACTAAGATGAATTGAGAGTAGAAGCAGACTTGAGAATGGAAACTGAGATCATGACCTTGAATAGAAGAAAATTCTGAAGCGAATAAATTCTGTGACGGATGAAGTTATGGATGATGTGATTCACTTCTGCTTGACCTATCTAAATTTCTGTTACTTGATGATAAATCCTTTGAATGATTTAAGTTCCTTATCAGTAATTCCGCTCTGTGTTCATTCTGCGTATGTCGGATGATGGTTTTGTTATCTGAAATTTGACGAATGATGGATGATCTGATGTACCAAATTCTGATAGACACTCTGGGACTTCCGTTAAATTTTTTTTTGAGTAATTTGTTCTCTTCTTAGTTAGGGTATTGGATTCTGATGACCTCTGAGACTGTAGGAAGACTAGGTGGATTAAGATAAGTTTTTTCTGTTCACGACTTGAGATAAAGTATGACCATCATGAGGGTATATTTATATGATGCCAGTATTATGACGTCTGGCCAACGTGATAATACTAACATCATATAACGTGCACTTGTTGTGGGCATAGGATATTTCGAGAAGTGCCTTAGAAGCTTTAGAAATTCTGATAACTGTTTGAGATCGTCTGCGTTAGTGAGACTTTAAGTTCATTCTACCTATACGCGTAATCTGCTTCCACCGTTATGCGAATTGATACATCTGGATTCTCGTCACGCATTCTGCTGACCTCTGAACTTCTGATAATAATCTTCAGTTTTGTTATAAAACTTCTTCCAATTGATGTTATCGATAATCTATTTCTGTACGCTCTAATCTGATCTGTCAATTCAATTTCTGTGGACGGCATATCCGTCAAAATCCTGTGAAATTCTTACGTCTCTTCCGAGGAAATCTGATTATCATCTATTAGGTCTGATATGTCTTTGTTTAGTTTCCGTTCCCTTTTTTTTC
Organism: Artemisia tridentata subsp. tridentata; assembly: GCA_021014915.2. Classification (NCBI taxonomy): domain Eukaryota; kingdom Viridiplantae; phylum Streptophyta; class Magnoliopsida; order Asterales; family Asteraceae; genus Artemisia; species Artemisia tridentata. The sequence goes on from CP139506.1 coordinate 307,059,559, forward strand.
TGCTTTCTGCAAATTTCGAGGACGAAATTTTTTTTTGTTAGTGGGGAAGAAGTTGTAATACCTGAAATTCAGATAACCCATAAAATGACCAAATTACCCCTGATAACATAAAACCTTATTAAACAAATTATAAAATTCCGAAATAATTCCAAAACTTCTGAAAACGAACTATATCTGAAACAAATAAATTTCTGGGAAAATGTTACATCATTTTAAATGTTCAAAAATAATCATGCACATTTATTTATTAAAAATTCCGAAAATACACAATTAAATAAATATAATGTTTAATCCTTTTAAATTAGATAATATGTAAAATAAATTAAGGAAAGGATAACAAAAATCAACCAAAATAATTCTTGATACTATGGACCGAAAATTCTGATTTTATGCCCCCCCCCCCCCCCAAAGTCGGTTTTATGAGATAAAACCAAATCTTTTATTTCTTTCTACAAACCAAATCGCAAAACTAAAGCAAACAAACCCTAGCGATCAAAGATAATTCGACCAAGGCTATCACACGAATTCTGGATGCGTACAAGGATTTTTCTAGGGTTCTTGGAGGTGCAAGGAGGCTGAGAAAAATAGGATTGGGCTTGTAGAATCGCTGCTTTGGTCGTGAGTGTTTTTCTTGTCGGTTTATCTCATACGATAGGTATAATTCGTAATCCTTGATTCCATATGTTCTAAAATTAATCCAATATTTTTCTTATGATCTTTATAACATATAAGACTCAGTAAAAATTATATGAATCGAATCATGCACAGTTTTTAAGTTGCTTTGAATTTTATGGGTTTAAACACACGTAAATTCCAAAATATGTGTTACGAATTTTCTGGGTGCTATGGCTATTTTATTTAGACTTAATATGATGTACATGACCTGGGAAAAATGATAGATCGAATTATAGTAGCCTAAATATGTCGTGGTGAATATTGGTATTAAAAACGTACGTAAATATCAAATATATGTTAAACGATTTTCTGGGAATGTTCTTTATTTTTCGTGGGTTCCTTATGAGTCATATGATCTGGGAAAAATATGAGTTTGATTTTTGGAGGCCTAAAATTAACGTGGTGAATTTTAGTTAAAACCGGATTTTGTGAAAACAAAGAAAATAAATAAAATATAAATCAGGGCTACTAGGGTTTGGATTCTAGGGCATGATACTGATCATTTAATGTGTTTCAAGGATGAATTAATGATGGTTCAATGATTGGTGAATAGTAGGGTTTGAAATTGTTTCTAAAAAGTCTAGCCGATTTAGCATAAAATGTATAAGGACCTGTTTTGCCAAGTTTGAAACTTCTGGGAAATTTTTGTAAGATCATATACATCTGTAAGAATGTGGGAAAAATATAACTTTGGGGTCGTAAGTGTAAATATTGCATTATAATGAATTATTGGCATATTAGGGTTTTGATTTGAAGTTAATTAAAAGTGAGGGACCAAAAGTGTAAATTTGAAATTCTGAAGTTGTTTTGAGTTAATACTGATATAAAAAGGTTGTTGTGTAAATTTGAGGATTTTGGGCTAATTATGTAATTGTTATGAATTATGACTTAATATATATGTTTTGTAAACTTAAAGGGCTAAATATGTAAATTCTGAATTCTGAGGGGTCAAATATGTAAAGTACTAACTTCTGATAGTATATTCTGTAAATTTGAAATATAATATACTTGGTTGGTAAATATGGATATTGTAGGGTTTAATTTGTAAAATATGTAATTATAAGGTTGGTTTTGTAAATTATGAAACTAAAGGGGTGTAATCTGTAAATTGTGAAACTTAAGGGAATAAAAGGTAATTCTGAATAAAATGAGGGTATAATTCTGTAACTTGAAGTATTTTCACAAATGACCATTGAATTAATGAAGTTACATTTAAAACCCTAAACTTTGTATAATTGTCATAGTTAACCCTAAACTTCTGTAACTTGATAAAATGTATTGTATTCCATAATAATCTCTGAATAAGGGTTAAACCTAATCTGAAATGATAATATCTGATAAATCTGGAAACCTGCTAATTATGGGAACTTACTAAATCTGGAAAGTTACTAAAAATAGAAAGTACATAAAATGAAGAGATAAATTAAAAGGAATAATCTGAATAAGAAACTTTAGTAATTCTGTCTTCCTCTTCCTTAGGTGTGAAGAAGGAGAAGTCTTGAACTTCTTTCTGTGGTTGTCTGTTTATCTGCTGTGCTAATAAGGTACAGATATTCTGCCCTATTTCAGTAAGGGTGTTTCTTTCCCTTTTCTCTCAGTATTTCATTTTCCTTATTAGGATTCCCTATACCATTGCTATGTTCCCCTCTGTTTGTGAACCTCTGTTGTGATCTGTTTATCTTGAATCTTTGTTTGAACCTCTGCTATGATTCTTGTATTCTGAACCTTTTTCCTTAACTCTGATTGATCTCTTGTTCTGAACCCTGAATTTGTGAATCTTGATTGAATCTGATCTGTGAACCTTGTTCTGAACCTTAACCTGATATATCTGTTGTAAACTTTGATTTGATTTTGGTATAAACCTTAACCTGTTAAATCCTTATCTGAACCTAATTGATTTTGAACCTTTATTAAAAAGCTATTTTAAAAAGAAGCTATACCACTTGAAATGGAAGTTACTAAAAGTTTTGGAAGACCATTTTATGAAAACTATTTTGAAAGATCATTTCAATGAAAACCATTATTAAAGGACTGATTTAAATGAACTCTTGACAGGAACTTCTGAAATGAATTATTGCTATAAACTTGTAATTATTAACCTTTGATATACTTTTTGGACTATTGGAAATAAACCTTTTAATCTGAACTTAAGCTTTGATATTAAACTTAATCTGATAAACTCTGATTTAAACCTTATTATCTTAATCTGAATTGTTGACATGACCCTTCTGCCATGAACCCTTAGATGTGACTCTGTTTATTATATGACATCTGACCTTGACCACAGTCTGATATCCGAGCCAATCACTAGGCATGAGGGTTTCATGTCCATGTCATTGATGCACCGATGGCATGACTCTAGGGCAGGAGAGTGATGACCTGTCCCGTCCCTGATTTATTTTATCTGGTGTGTTAAGGAGTTTCTGGCCACAGGGGGCGCATGGATGCATCCTAGTTCTGATTCTGTTATCTGTTATCTGTTTATGTTATATGTTTATTATTATATCTGGTGATTGATGGTGTGTGCGATACACGTCTTTCACATATATCTGGGAGCTGATCACTCCGATTTGATACATGAGGTCACCCCTCATATTATCTGTTACTTGAGAGGTATCCCCTCTGGATTATTGTATGATTACTCTGTTATGATATTATCTGTTATCTCTGGGCTCGTGATGGATTTCTGTATTTCCCTAAACCTGGTTTGTACATTATTCCTTTCTCATTTCTTTTCTTTCACCCTTATTCCTTTCCTATTCTTTCACTTTAATTCTGTATCTGTATAATCTGTATTTTCCGATTTGTTCTGTATTGTTATCTGTTATCGTTTCTGTCATCTATATATCTGTTCACTGAGCTCTCGTAGCTCAGCCGCATTTCTTTTCCTACGGCAGGTTTTAGTAGGAAGCTGGGGATGAGTGAGAGTGTACCTCTGGACTTAGAAGGCTTGGTAGCTATTCTGGATTAGAATTGGATGGAAGACATTATGTTTAGAATTAGTTTTGAAAGTTTTCATTGTAACCTTGTAGATTCAGTATTTCAATTGTAATCCTTTGAGATTTTTGTATTACTGTAGATGTATGCTCTGTTTTGATCTGATATGAATCCATTATTGTGATATCTTTACCCTTGTCGGGTTGGGGTGTAACAGACACGTTGTTCAAATTTCAAAGGCTTCTAATAAAGGATAGATGATGCACCTCAAACTTCTGACAATCCCCTTAAGATATTTTCTTTCCAATTAGATATACACGAGCTCTACCATCTTCAGACCAATGGGCAATTAAGAAAGCTAATGTTGTGGCAGATGCCCTTAGCTGGAAAGAAAGACTCAAGCCTTTGAGAGTTAGATCATTGGGAATGACAATCATATCACCTTTACCATCACGAATCCTCGAGGCTCAAGTTGAGGCACTCAAGGAGGAAAACCGACAAAATGAAAAAAAAAAAATAAAAAAAAAAATAAAAAAAAAAAAACCCATGGTATGCCAAAGGATGCAAATGGTTTAGTAAAGAGGTCAGACGGACTATTATGCTCGGATTGCACAAGTCGAGGTACTCCATTCACCCAGGTTCTGATAAGATATATCAGGATCTCAAGAGACTTTATTGGTGACCAAATATGAAAGCAGAAATAGCTACGTATGTTAGCAAATGTCTTACTTGTGCTAAAGTAAAAGCCGAGTACCAAAAACCATCAGGATTACTTCAGCAACCAGAGATTCCCTAGTGGAAATGGGAATGCATCACAATGGATCTTGTCACCAAACTTCCCAAAACAACAGGCGGGTTCGACGCTATTTGGGTAATCGTCGATCGTCTCACCAAATCGGCCCATTTCATTCCAATCGGAGAGACTTATACTATGGATTAGCTTACCAGACTCTATGTCAAGGAAATATTCTCGAGGCACGAAGCACCAATTTCCATCATTTCCGACAGAGACAGTCGCCTTACCTCAAACTCTTGGAAATCATTACAAGATTCATTTGGAACAATATTAGACATGAGCACTGCCTATCATCCTCAGACCGATGGTCAAAGCGAGAGAACGATTCAGACATTGGAAGACATGCTCAGGGCATGTGTGATTGACTTTGGAAATGGTTGGGCAAACCATTTGCCATTGATTGAGTTCTTTTACAACAATAGTTATCACACGAACACGTAGACTGCACCTTTTAAGGCCCCCTATGGTCGAAGTACCAATTACATAGTGACAGACCGAAATCGGAAGGTCAAGTTCACTGGTCTAGAAACGCAATTGTGAAACAACAAAGGAAATGGTACAAGTCAAGAATCAGTTACAAGTAACAAGAGAACAATAGAAAAGTTAGGTCAGTTAGGATGCAAAATCATTGGGACTAGGTATCCCTAAGCAGTAAATCATTGGGATTGGAGTTAGAGAATAAGCTAGGTTGAAAGCCTTGCCTTGGATAGGCGTGATGCGATTTTGGGAACACGGGAAAGTGAACCCTAGGTATATTGGACCATTTAAGATTCTAATTAGAATCGGCCGACTGGCATTCAGACTTGAGCTTCCGTCAGAGCTCAGCAACATACACCACCCATTTCATATTTCAAACCTCAGGAAGTGCCTTCCAAACGAATCACTCGTAGCATATTTCATTTCATTCCATTAGAAGAAATTCAGATCGACGATAAGCTTAACTTTGTGGAAGAACCAGCAGAAATTATGGACCGAGAGGTCAAACAGTTGAAGCAAAGTCGAATTCCTATCGTCAAAGTTCGATGGAATTCTCGCAGGGGTCCTGAGTTTACTTGGGAACGGGAAGACCAGATGCAACTCAAATACCCACATCTTTTCACCGAGACCACTCCAGAGACCAACATCAACTGAATTCAGGGACTGAATTCCTTTTAGGGTGGAAGACTGTCACAACTCGTAATTTCAGGTCCTTTTTCAAGCTTCAAATTTCACTATTCATCTCGAAAATTACTATTCACTGAACACTATTCATCATTTCACTATTCATCATTTTTTAAGTCAGTTGGAGACTTTGAGAAGTCGTCAAAAATTTTACTATTCACATAACACTATTCATTCCCGGAGGGAAATCACTATTCATGGGCATCATTCATCATGTTATAAACTTGGTTTACGGGTATTCAAATGCGCGTAACCAGTTAGGTTTAGCTGCGTATTCATGCATCATCAGTAAAGACGCATCATACAGACTAGAGTAGTCTGCATATCATCAGTAACATCATTATCATATCAGTTCATGCATGGGTTTGTGTGATTTTCATTAACATATGCTTAATTGTTTAATTAACGTTACCACTCAGTCATTTCTACTAACATTATACCCAATACTCCCGACTATGATCCTAATACATTTTCAAACTAATTTTAACGATATAGAGATTATATTATTACTTTACCCGTTGTTTTTAAACCAATCGCTATAATTTTCGTTTGACGCTTATAACTCCGTCGGTTTACGAAATTTCAATCCGATAATCATTCTAACACCCGATTCTTGCAAGGAACATGATTTTACAATTTTTACAACTTCGTCGTATTTCATTTCACCTCGTCATGATTAATTTCTAGTTAGCTCGGTACCCGATAACATTCAATGTATACTCAAAACTAGCTAACTCTAAATAAATGGGAGACCAATACATTAATTAACTATCAAATCCCTTCCATATTTAGCACATGTGCCACCCCCCCCCCCTAAATCACCCCTAATACTCCATACACTTGATTACTAGTACAATGCAATTAATGAATTATGTGTGATTTAATTTCAAGTCCACTAACTATAACACATACATAACAATTTCACTAGCAAAATATCCACCAAACTCTCTCTTTTCTCTTCTGGTTGGATCGGCCAAACCAAGAACACCCAAGATCATCCATAAATTTTCCAAGTTCAAGTATAAATCAAGCCCCATTTACCTTCCTAGTTATGGTTTTGTGATTTAATCTCAAGTTTCTTACTCATTTCTTATCAAAACTCATCAAATCATCAAGTAAGTTTCAAGAACACATTTTGATCATCTTATACTTTCATTTGATTCATATGTTTATGTATTTTCAAGTTATATTAGTTATTCATGCAAGTTACTTATGTTTTAGATACCACTTTTGCACATAAACTATCTTAAACACTAGATCTATAAGTTTCACTAATGATCTCATGAAATCCACCAAGGTTGGTGATGTTTAGGACCCCATGACACCCTAAGAAGGTGTATGGTAGGATTTGCGAACTTGTGGAGTTGATTTGAAGTGGTATGATCAAGTTTAGGACCAAGGAAATGAGTTTTTAACAATCTAAATAACCTACTGTCCAAAATCGTGTAAACTGGAAAACTCAGAAAATTTTGAACTATTTTGGCCTTCATATTCAGAAAGTTCTTTCAAAAACAAAACCGTGGCCACTTGAATCACTAAAAACCGACTTATAACGAAGGAGATATGATTTTTCAAAGTTAGGCGACGAAAAACTATTTTCTGAAAATAGCTTGCTGTTTTTCCGAACTTCAAGGGATAAAACGAGATGTTAGACGTGATCTAGACGAGCCGACCTATTTAAAATATGTTAGTTCATATTTGTACGAATCCGTGGATATAAAGAACGTAGAAAACAAGCTCATAACGACCGAGATATACGCGTTTAAAGCCCGACGAACATTAATCATTTTGACAGCCCACTAATAGAAAAATAATCCAAGTATAAAAACTAGTGTTTTTACAAGACATAACATTGACGGACCGTTAATTGCGAGCAAGCGAAGGTGAGTGGATAGATCTATTGAGGGTGACGCCTCCGTTCGGGTTGGTAGCACCAACTGGTCAAACGAACACATTTCATTTGATAGATTCAGAGTGTTTGGCAAAGCACTCCCTTTTTGGGGCATTTATTTTAGTCTAGCTTCGGGGACATGAGCTTAGAGCTAATGTATCATTTTTATGTGGCATGGTTTTGTCATACACTTTATATTTGTGGTATCCGTACAACATTTCATTTACATAAACCTATGATCTCACCAACATTATTGTTGACCATTTTTAGCAATGTATTTTCAGGTAATTAAGGTATCGCATGTTGGCTTGCATAAGGACTTGCATGGAGTCGCAGAGTCGACGCGTCTCACTTTACATTTTTATGCACTTATCTATCGTTTGATTTATATGAACTTGATTTTCCGCAAACATGTTTCACCTTTTGGGACCTAAACTTTGTAACTCTGAATGTTTCAAATAATCAAACGATGTATTTTCTAAATGACACTTTAGGTCGTTCAATATAACTGTAACTGTGGTGCTATGGCAGTCACGCCCCAGGTATTCCATTCCGCTGCAAGTCACAAATTTGGGGGTGTGACAGATTGGCATCAGAGCAAAGGTTATAGCGAACTAGGTTGTATCATTGACCCTAGTCTATAACTACATCATCATAGCATCTCACCATTTCATCATAAGTGCATATTCACTATACATGCGGTTTCATACATACATCATTTCATCATTACTCGCATAATGTGAGGAGTTATTTACTTTTATTTCACATCGGTTGTCACACAGATGTCTTTACCCAACCACCCTATTATCATTCTAGCAAACTCGGATATCGAGGACGCTTTTTCATCCACTCGTACACCTACCTCATCACACTCACCATTGTCGGATGATAATTTCCACCTATTTGAGGTATTAGCACTACTTAAGCCGGACTTAGAAAATGCTATCAGGTATGACACCGAGACTTTCGAGATTCAGGAGACTGCCCTTGCCTTCCCACCACCACCATTGTCATTCCCCATTTCCATTTCCACATATCGGGAATTGGATGACACCTTGTGGATAATACCCAGATCACCAACTCAACAGGAACATCACCAGATTCCTCAAGAATGGTTTGGAATCTACACTATCTTGGATATGATCGATGTACTACTCCAGACCCCACATCAGGACTCATCCCGACCCCAAGATGCCACAACCTTGGATTCACTCAGAGGAGCACTAGGGAATCCCTAGACTAGACTTATATCGTTACTAGCTTTTACTATTATCCCAGCCATGGGATGAGTAGCATAGTTCAATGAAGCTTGTAATATTTCGATTGTTGTACCACGAAATCACCAAGTATTGACTCTACTATATGGATATGGTTGTGCTATCTATGATATCGGTCCATGTAGGCTGAAATTTTCATTTTATACATCCACGTGTGTTATGACATTTCGTGATTGCACCTTGTTGTGATCTCACTCCATTTATACATGTCATGATTGTGTATTTGTGAGTGTGATGATCTTTACTACTTATCAATTCTCATGGTCTTTTATGATAGTGAAGCAGTTAGGTTAAAGCAAGCCACTCCAGACATGACACAAGCCACATCCTTCGCCAAAAATCTTACCCATGAGGAATTTATGGATTGCAACCCCCACACCTTTAGCGGAATTGAAGGAGCGAAGGAAGTTTACAAATGGTTCGAAGAAGTAGAAATGATATTTCGGTGTGGCGACTGCCGTAAGGAAGACAAGGTCAAGTTCGCCACTTGCACTTTTCGGGATCATGCCCAGGAATGGTGGACTAAACATGTTCAGATAGTAGGGGTCGACGCTGCTTACTCAATCTCTTGGGAGAAATTAAGAAGGATGATGACTTTAGAATATCGTTCAAGAAGCGAACTACAAGCACTAAAACAAGAAATCCTCAACTTTACCATGGTAGGAGATGATGTTGTCAAGTACACTACTCATTTTTACGAATTAGCACGACTAGGCCCAACAATGGATGTACCGAAAAGCAAGAAACTTGAGAGGTATATCGGGGGACTCTCCCCTGAAATTCGCATGTTGGTTGCCTCATTAGAACCCGATACCATGCTTAAAGCTATCCATATGGCGATCGAGGCAAAAGAACACATAGCTCACCCCCAGGCCGTAGGAAACAATATGGACAACAGACAAAAATGGAACAACAACAACAAGAGAAAATAGGACAACAACCAGGGTGACAATGCTACTCCGCAACCACCTAAGATACAAGAAGTAGTGGAAGCATGTGCTGTTGGGCCAAGTAAAAAGAAAGGATATGCAGGGACACTACCCAAGTGCATTAAGTGCCGGTTTCACCACAATGGACCTTGCCCCACTCAATGTGGAAACTGCCAAAAGGTCGGGCACAAAGCCAAGAATTGCAAGGCCCCCACCCGCGTAATGAGCCAGAAAGTCACGGTGACCTGCCATGAGTGTGGAATAATTGGACACTTCAAGAGAGAATGCCCAGAGCTGAGAAACCAGAATGAGGGAAGAGCTCGTTGGAATGTGAAGCTCGTCAAGGCAACAACGACAATGACAATGGATAAGAACAAGGAACTTCTGCCTTAATAATAAACCATGGATGGAGGCCGCTAGGGTTGTATTTCTTTAAGTAGTCTATCTTAAGTACTTTCTTGTAACCTCTTTGTATCATGTACTCTTCTATCTAATGTAATCCTTATCTTTTAGCATCGCCACCGTGAGCATAATCTTCGTTTATTTCATTTCCTATTTCGATTATGCGATTTTCAACCATTTCACAACAACACACCACTATCCTAGAAGGGGGTAAAGTAGGGATTCGTCTCCAACTATAGACTATTACCATTCTGTAAGGTGTTCCACACGTCCCATAACCCATTCAACAGATTTTGTTGCAAGAATTTTAATACCGCTTATTCAAAAAAAAAAAAAATAAATAAAATAAAAAAAAAATGTCTCACCTAACCTTACTTTAAGCTATTTTACTATCATCTCAGGGAGCTATTTCACAACATTTCTAAAACAAGTTATGTTACTATAGCCTTATAAATTGGCTTTCTGCCATCCTACCAACTATTTACTACCATTTTACCAAATAACACGTTGAGCACCATCAAAAACTTTTGAGAAACACTAGGCTATTTTGACCAAACCAAGCATCGCATTGTTTGCCCTCAATTATACATAGCCTGATCACCTATGTCTAATTCAGGGAAGATTATGCCATGAAGGAAACAATTATCTTTTCAAGATTTCTAACAACAATTTTCATTCAAAACATCCCAAGAAAGAAAAGCTTTGTAAACAAGTAAACCCTTCATAAACATCCTTATCGGCAAACTCTCTCTGAGTACCTACACCACATGTCACTCTCTTATCAGTTAAGTTGGAATTTGCCATTGACTTTTCTAGGAAAGATTTTCTATTTTCAAGGAGAATTTCACGACATAAGAAAACAACGAAAGGGGTTTTGGAACCACAAACAAGGACTAGAAATATACAGCCAGGTGATTTGTATCGCAACGGAAAACATAAGATCTCATGAGGCAATCCAAATCACTATCTCTGGCATAGTCACCAAATTCTATTAATTCAGAAGTACTAGTTAGACCAAGTAGGACAACGGACCTAAGTCATGATCCAGTTTAGAAAGGATCAAGTAAGTTGGATATGCATATCCATAAGTCTTACCCAAGATTAACCTATAAGCATTATTCAACCCCAGAAACGAAATGCTAGACCTTTAAACATTCAGGCAGACATACCTACCCGACTACTTTATCATGTTTGATGCTTTCAATTCAAAGGAATTTTCTTTAAAGAGCGTTTATAGAACTCATATAACTTGTAGGAAAGTAATTATCTGATATGTCTGACTTGAAAAATAAATCCTTTATGGTCAGCCTTTAACAAAAACTACTGAGCACTAAGAAAAGTATAACACCAAACTTTGCTAAAACATTCCTATCCACATCATGTCAAAAACCTATCCAAAAATTCTTGGGTCGTATTTGAAAACCAACCACCATACTATGACACTTCATACAATTAGGAGCTTGTGATTGACAAACAATTGCATGGGAAACTTTTGACAAAGGAAATCTAGGGAAAAACTATTAAACAACACAAACTCTAGCAATAAGGACCAAGCATCTTAGGTGAAGAGAGGCTCATATCCTAAGATCAGTTATAGCAGGACACAAGGAATCAGAAACCGTTACCGTAGCTTTGTTCTTCGATAACCCACTTCCGACGAACCCACCATTGTATGAGTAGTCACGAGACACGTTGTTCAAATTTCAAAGGCTTCTAATAAAGGATAGACGATGCACCTCAAACTTCTGACAATCCCCTTAAGATATTTTCTTTCCAATCAGATATACACGAGCTCTACCATCTTCAGACCAATGGGCAATTAAGAAAGCTAATGTTGTGGCAGATGCCCTTAGCTGGAAAGAAAGACTCAAGCCTTTGAGAGTCAGATCATTGGGAATGACAATCATATCACCTTTACCGTCACGAATCCTCGAGGCTCAAGTTGAGGCACTCAAGGAGGAAAACCGACAAAATGAAAAAAAAAATAAAAAAAAAAAAAAAAAAAAAAAAAAAAAAAAAAACCCATGGTATGCCAAAGGATGCAAATGGTTTAGTAAAGAGGTCAGACGGAGTATTATGCTCGGATTGCACAAGTCGAGGTACTCCATTCACCCAGGTTCTGATAAGATATATCAGGATCTCAAGAGACTTTATTGGTGACCGAATATGAAAGCAGAAATAGCTACGTATGTTAGCAAATGTCTTACTTGTGCTAAAGTAAAAGCCGAGTACCAAAAACCATCAGGATTACTTCAGCAACCAGAGATTCCCCAGTGGAAATGGGAATGCATCACAATGGATCTTGTCACCAAACTTCCCAAAACAACAGGCGGGTTCGACGCTATTTGGGTAATCGTCGATCGTCTCACCAAATCGGCCCATTTCATTCCAATCGGAGAGACTTATACTATGGATTAGCTTACCAGACTCTATGTCAAGGAAATATTCTCGAGGCACGAAGCACCAATTTCCATCATTTCCGACAGAGACAGTCGCCTTACCTCAAACTCTTGGAAATCATTACAAGATTCATTTGGAACCAAATTAGACATGAGCACTGCCTATCATCCTCGGACCGATGGTAAGAGCGAGAGAACAATTCAGACATTGGAAGACATGCTCAGGGCATGTGTGATTGACGTTGGAAATGGTTGGGCAAACCATTTGCCATTGATTGAGTTCTTTTACAACAATAGTTATCACACGAACACGTAGACTGCACCTTTTAAGGCCCCCTATGGTCGAAGTACCAGTTACATAGTGACAGACCGAAATCGGAAGGTCAAGTTCACTGGTCTAGAAACGCAATTGTGAAACAACAAAGGAAATGGTACAAGTCAAGAATCAGTTACAAGTAACAAGAGAACAATAGAAAAGTTAGGTCAGTTAGGATGTAAAATAATTGGGACTAGGTATCCCTAAGTAGTAAACCATTGGGATTGGAGTTAGAGAATAAGCTAGGTTAAAAGCCTTGCCTTGGATAGGCGTGATGCGATTTTGGGAACACGGGAAAGTGAACCCTAGGTATATTGGACCATTTAAGATTCTAATTAGAATCGGCCGACTGGCATTCAGACTTGAGCTTCCGTCAGAGCTCAACAACATACACCACCCATTTCATATTTCAAACCTCAGGAAGTGCCTTCTAAACGAATCACTCGTAGAATATTTCATTTCATTCCATTAGAAGAAATTCAGGTCGACGATAAGCTTAACTTTGTGGAAGAACCAGCAGAAATTATGGACCGAGAGGTCAAACAGTTGAAGCAAAGTCGAATTCCTATCGTCAAAGTTCGATGGAATTCTCGCAGAGGTCCTGAGTTTACTTGGGAACGGGAAGACCAGATGCAACTCAAATACCCACATCTTTTCACCGAGACCACTCCAGAGACCAACATCAACTGAATTCAGGGACTGAATTCCTTTTAGGGTGGAAGACTGTCACAACTCGTAATTTCAGGTCCTTTTTCAAGCTTCAAATTTCACTATTCATCTCGGAAATTACTATTCATCGATCACTATTCATCATTTCACTATTCATCGTTTTTGAAGTCAGTTTAAAACTTTTAGAAATCGTCAAAAATTTTACTATTCACATGACACTATTCATTCCCGGAGGGAAATCACTATTCATGGGCATCATTCATCATGTTATAAACCTGGTTTACGGGTATTCAAATACGCGTAACCAGTTTGGTTTAGCTGCGTATTCATGCATCATCAGTAAAGACGCATCATACAGACTAGAGTAGTCTGCATATCATCAGTAACATCATTATCATATCAGTTCATGCATGGGTTTGTGTGATTTTCATTAACATATGCTTAATTGTTTAATTAACATTACCACTCAGTCATTTCTACTAACATTATACCCAATACTCACGACTATGATCCTAATACATTTTCAAACTAATTTTAATGATATAGAGATTATATTATTACTTTACCCGGTGTTTTTAAACCAATCGCTATATTTTTCGTTTGACGCTTATAACTCCGTCGGTTTACGAAATTTCAATCCGATAATCATTCTAACACCCGATTCTTGCAAGGAACATGATTTTACAATTTTTACAACTTCGTCGTATTTCATTTCACCTCGTCATGATTCATTTCTAGTTAGCTCGGTAACCGATAACATTCAATGTATACTCAAAACTAGCTAACTCTAAATAAATGGGAGACCAATACATTAATTAACTATCAAATCCCTTCCATATTTAGCACATGTGCCGCCCCCCCTAAATCACCCCTAATACTCCATACACTTGATTACTAGTACAATGCAATTAATGAATTATGTGTGATTTAATTTCAAGTCCGCTACCTATAACACATACATAACAATTTCACTAGCAAAATATCCACCAAACTCTCTCTTTTCTCTTCTTGTTGGATCGGCCAAACCAAGAACACCCAAGATCATCCATAAATTTTCCAAGTTCAAGTATAAATCAAGCCCCATTTATCTTCCTAGTTATGGTTTTATGATTTAATCTCAAGTTTCTTACTCATTTCTTATCAAAACTCATCAAATCATCAAGTAAGTTTCAAGAACATTTTTATCATCTTATACTTTCATTTGATTCATATGTTTATGTATTTTCAAGTTATATTAGTTATTCATGCAAGTTATGTTATACCTGAAATTCAGAAAGCATGTAAAATGACCAAATTACCCCTGAAACCATAAAACCTAAATAAATAAGCTGTAAAATTCTGAAACAATTCCAAAACTTCTGAAAACGAACTATCTATGAAACGAATTAATTTCTGGGACAACATTATATTATTTTGAATGTCCAAAAATTATAAACTCACATGTACATATACATATAATCTGAAATTAATTAATTAAGTTAAATATATTTATAAAATCATTTAATTAGGATATACATCAAAATAAATTAGGAAAATATTAAAAAATACAATCCTAATTCTTATCAAATGCTATGGGCTGGAAAATCTGAGATATCTCCCCCCTCTAAGTCGGTCCTATACCTATTATTTACCAAATCCATTTTTTTTATTTTTTTTGTAGAACCGAAACCCTAAAACCTAAAGTGTCGACAAACAAAAAAATCCCTCATCCCTCCATTCGACTTCTGGACCTAAACCAATAATTTTCTGGTGTTCTTTGGAGTCTTAAGGAGCCAAGAAAAATAAGAGTTGGAATTTAGGGAGCTTGGTTTGATCGTGAGAATTGTTGGTTCTTTTTATTCCATCCGAGAGGTATTAATTCCTTTTGACTTATTCTTATGTTCTAAAAATTATCCAGTATTTTTCTAGTGATCTACATGTCGAATATGACCTAAAAAAAATAAATAACACGAATCATGCATGTTTATATAGGTGTACGAAATTAAAAGGGTTAAAATACACTTAATTTGTAAATCGAGCTATATGAATTTTCTGAGGTGCAACCATAATTTTTATATGTTCTTTGACATTAATATGAATTAAGAAAAATAGCCACATGATTTTTAGAAGCCTGGATAAATTGATGTAAATTGTTGTTTAAATCGGATTATATAAATAATTAAGAAAAATTAGGAAAAACCCTATTCCGAATTAGGGTTAGGGTTGATCTTGGGTAATCTGATGTTAATTAATGTTATAATGATTGCATAATTATTGCATGATGATTTGATAAGATTAGGGCTTGATTTGGAATTTAAAAGTGTAATCGATTTGAATATTAAATTGTAAGGACCTGTTTTGCCAATTTTGAAACTTGTAGGGTATTTTTATAATGTTATATACATCTGTAGGAATGTGAGAAAAATATTACTTTGGGGTCCTAAGAGTAAATATTGCAAGATAATGAATTAATTATATTTAAAAGGGTTGTTTTATAATTAATTAAAATAGAGGGACTAAAAGTGTAAATTCTGGAATCTTGATATTTTTTTCTGAGTAAATACTGATATTAAAAGTGTAATGTAAAATTTTTAGGATTTATGGGTCTAATATGTAATTGTTAATGAATTATGCAATGTAGGGTTTGTTTTGTAAATTATATATAACTAAAGGGGTATAAACTGTAAACTGTGAAAAATTAAGAGACTAAAATGTCATTCTGAATATAGTGTGTATTAAATCAGTAACTTAAAGTATTTTCATGATTAAACCTTTGAATTAGATGAATTTGCAATTGAAACCCTAAACTATGTAAACTTGTCATAATTACTCTTAAACTTTTGTAACCTGATAAAATGTACCTTACTTCCATAATAATCTTAATAAGGACTTAACCTAATCTGTGATATTATTAACTTACTAATAATGGAAGTATAGCTAAAGACCCTTTGGACTTCTGTCTTCTACTCCTTAGGTTCGAGGAAGGAGAAATCTAATCCCTGTCAGCTTTTATCTTTGTGTCCTTACATTCATAATAAGGTACAGATATTCTGCCCTCTTTCAGTAAGGGTCTTTCATTTCCCTTTTCCTTCAGTTCTCATTTTCCTTATTAGGATTCCCTATACCATTGCTATGTTCCCTGCTGTTGTGAACTTTTCATGTTATCTCTTGTTTGTGAACCTTCCATGTGATCTTTTGTTTTGTGAATCTTCATGAACTTTGTATTTGATCTCTTGTCCTGAACCCTGATCTGTGAACCTTGTTTTGAATCTTAATCTAATAGACTTGTTATAAAACTAAATTGATTTTGATATAAACCTTAATCTGTTAAATCCTTATTTGAACCTAATTGGTTTTGAACCGTACTTAAACTACATATGAAACGTTTTGGGAAAAACTATTTCAAAATAAGTAATATTAATTTAATGGAAATTACTAAGAGATTTGGAAGATTATTTTTATGAAAACTATTTTGTAAGATCAGTTATTATGAAAACCAATGTTTGAAGGATTGTTTAAATGGACTTTTAAATAGAAACATTTTAAGTAAACTGTTACTATGAAATTTTGGTTATAGACTTTTGTCATACTCTTTGGAATCATATGATATAGTTCTTTTAATCTGAACTTAAACTTTGATATAAAATTAAATCTGATAAATTCTAAATTGAACCTATGATATCTAATTCAGAACTGATTGACAGGAACCCTTGCCATGTACCCTTAGGATATGACCTTTTGATTATTTGATAGTACGTCTGACCTTTGACCTACAGTTTGATATTACGAGCCAATCACTAGGCATGAGGGTTTCATGTCCATGTCATTGACGCGCCTCTGACATGACTCTAGGGCAGGAGAGTGATGACCTGTTCCGTCCCTTATTTATTATTTGCTATGGCCATTATAATTATAATTATTGATTTGTCTGTGGGACGTATGGGTGCACTCTAGATTTGACCTGTTATCTGTATGTGTTATGTTATATGTTTATTGTTATATTTATCTGGTGACTGATGGTGTGTGCGATACACGTCTTTCACATATCTGTGAGCTAGCTACTCTATTTGGTTACATTTGCGATGATATGATATGGCTTGTTTCTGGGCTCGTGATAGATTTCTGTTTTCTTTATTTATTGAACCTCATGAATTTTCCCTATTACTTGTTCCTTTTCTTTTCCTTAGTCTTATTCCTTATTTATTCCTGACATCGCATTTCTACATATTGAGTTATCGGTATGACCTGTATTCCTGATCTTCTTGATTCTACTATCTATTGTTGTTTTGTTACCGTTATATCTGTTCACTGAGCTCTCGTAGCTCAGCCGCATTTCTTTTCCTG
This sequence comes from Artemisia tridentata subsp. tridentata, assembly GCA_021014915.2. Classification (NCBI taxonomy): domain Eukaryota; kingdom Viridiplantae; phylum Streptophyta; class Magnoliopsida; order Asterales; family Asteraceae; genus Artemisia; species Artemisia tridentata. The sequence continues at coordinate 307,077,334 of CP139506.1, forward strand.
CGGCAGGTTTTAGTAGGAAGCTGGGAATGAGAGAAGAGTGTATCTTTGGACTTAGAAGCTTGGATAGCTATGTTGGATTTAGAATTGAACCGAAGATAATACTTTAGACGTAATGTTTTGGAAGTTTTCATTTGTAACCCTATAGATTCTAGTATTTCATTTGTTATCCTTTGAGATTTTGTATTAATGGAAATGTATGCTTGGTTTTGTTCTGATGTGAATCCATTGTTGTGATATCTTTACCCTTGTCGGGTTGGGGTGTTACAATTTATGGTATCAGAGAGACAGGCTGCGATTCGTAATACATTTACCCTTGACCTGTGTAAGAAGGACCACTAAGTTTTCCCTGTAGGCACTCGTAAGACAACCTTTGAAAATTTGCTTTAAGATTTTCCAATAGGAACGTAAGTTTTGACCGGTGAGGAATGGGTAGACTATAAGGTATTTGTTTAAGTATCATTGCTTCCGCATTACTCTGATTCGTGCCTTTGCCTTTAGCTAAGCCTTATAAGAACTTTTGTTTCAGAAGCTAGAAAGCTTGCAACCTAAGTTTAGTAACCAAGTAAGTTTGAAATTCCTCGAGAATTACATGGATACCTTGCACCATTTAAGTTTCACTTCCTGATTTTGATCTCCATTTCGATTTGTTTTATGAATAGTTTGATACAAGGTGTCAGGATCGGGATCCTACCTAGGATCGTTTTCGGCTTTGCAAGATCGGGATCGTAGGATCGATCTACCTAGGATCGTTTTCGGCTTTTCCTTTACATATGTATACAAACCATTTTTAAAAACCTCCTCTCAAAAAAAGTCAAAAAAAAGTATAAAAAAAACTGGATCGGATCGTTCACGATCCTACGAGCGATCCTACGATCCTGTAACGATCCTACCTGAAAAAAGGGTTACCAACAGGATCGGATCGTTCACGATCCTACGATCCTACGAGCGATCCTACGATCCTGTAACGATCCTACCTGAATTACGATCCCGTAACGATCCTGCTCGTTTTGTATGTGTAGGATCGTAGGATCGTACGATCCTACGAGCAGGATCGCGATCCTGACAACCTTGTTTGATACTTTTCCGACCATCCAGATGTCATTCAACCATAATGTGTTTGACACATTCTACGAATTCATTACTCAGGTCGGATATGAAGTGTATCATCTGATACTACCCGTTCTAAGTGATCCATTATTCCTCCTATGAGAATCCTGATGATTATCACTATTGGTTAGATCCTGTTGATATCTGATATCACTTTTGGAAATAGAAAGCTTATGCTTTGCACCACCTAAGATTTGAACCTATTAACTTGAAGGCATTAGGAATAGCACAATAATTACCTGACACTATTCGATCCCTATCTTCAGCTTTTACTCCGACCTCTGATCCTTTCGTCAATCATCTTGATACCTCCTCAATCACTCTGAGAACCCCCATGACGATGACATACTTGATATGTTTTGTTTTAGTCTCTTGCTTTTGATAAGAATCTATGATTCTTCCGACACTATTTGATTTCGTTTCACCCATCTCTATTCCTATAAGAGGTCTTGTGGTGTGTAACCACAAGTATAAAAACCTCCCCCCCCTCACTTTTGAATGATAAAGATTTGATTGTGATTCGTCTTTCTTGGAATAGTTAACTTCGATTTTATTCTAACAAGGAATTGGTTGATTGAACATTCAAATATTGACAACTCCCCTCCTATGTCTCACCTTTGACGTTTGTAATGACTTTGAACTCCCTACCATGATTACCGATTGCTGAACGTTTGCCATTACTCTGGAAACTCGTGTGTTACTTTTGCGGTATGAAGTTTTCCTAACCACCAAAAATTTTTCCATCGGAGCGTGAAGTAGGATTTGACATGATACCGAGAGATTTCTAGTCACTAACCGAAGATGTCTTTCAGATCATACCAATTGATTGGAGCAACCGGGAAGAGCAGCAACCGAAAACCAGGAAGTGAGTTTACTTAAGTGTATCTTCTGGTCGTGTTTTAGTTCCGTTCGCGATAAAGAAGGATGGTGGCTGAAGATAGCTGAACCGCATTACTGTTAGAAACTGATATTCCTCCATCCTGGAACGATTATGTGTTTGTTTAATTTTAGAGCGTGAAGTTTCTTTACGAGGGATAAATTAATTTTAGTTTTGAAATCGCCTTCCGAATCCATAAACGACTGTTATGACGATTAGTAACGCTAATAGTATTAGCTAAAGCTCTGACTGCTTATAAGATTGGTAATTAGGTTTCTCGTGACTACTGGGACAAATATTCATTGTATGACTTAATAGTGCGTTCGGAGACGAGGAAGAGCATGAGAATCATTTTGCACTTGGTTAGGAAATCCGTCGATCATTGTGCAGTCTAAGAGATTGATATTTGTTGAGCCAACTAGAAGCATGCCAGAAGAATCATTTCGCTGCCTGACCTGGAGTTGACATCAATGGCGGCTACAATGAAGAGTGAAGACATTCCTTATAAGGTAGAAGTGTTGGCGATACAGAATAAGAAATTTAGTCAAAATGGCGAACCTGGAACTGATGAAGACATGCAATCAAATTTTCATGTTCACCTTAGTTGTACTAAGATGAATTGAGAGCAGAAGCAGTCTGGGTGATGAAGAAATTCAAAGAGCATGTTAGAAATTTACATTACTCCATCACATTTTAAGAAGAACGGCAGAAAGCTCGAAGGACCAAACACAAGTTCCAATTTTGGTTTCACTTTCCGATTGATGGACTGATAAAGACAGATTAACCGGACTTGAAGAGATTGGATGTGTTAAATGAGCGGTTTTTGGAAAGACCCTTTATGGTTGGGGGAAAATTAATTCTAGGAAGGTCGAAGTTCTTGGCGACTAACTTTCACTCCGTTGACTTACTTAAGTTTCGTAATAAGATCCTCGAATGAGTTAAGTTCCTAGAAGCATTCCTGTTCGTGTTCATTTTTCGTATGTTCGGTGATGACTTTGTTTTGAGAGGTTTTGGCAAATGATGGATGATTTGATACTTATATGGAAGTACCAAATTTTGACAGGCATTCTGGGACTTTCGTTAACTCTTTCTAGTGATTCGTTCTCCACTTAGTTAGGGTGTTTAATTTTGATGACCTCTGAGACCGTAGGAAGACTAGGTGGAATAAGATAAGTTAGTTTGTTCACGACTTGAAATCAAGTATGACCATCATGAGGGCATATTTATATGATGCCAGTATTATGACGTCTGGCCAACATGATAATACTTACATCATATAACGTGCACTTGTTGTGGGCATCGGTTATTTCGAGAAGTGCCTTAGAACTTTAGAAGTTCTGATAACTGTTTGAGATTATCCGTATTAGTGAGACCTTAAGTTCATCCAAAATGTATGCGTAATCTGCTTTCACCGTTAGGTAAATCGACACGTCTGGATTTTCGTCACGCATTCTGCTGACCTCTAAGAATTTTTCGGTAATAATCTTAAGTCCTGTTATAGAACTTCTGCCAATTAATGTTATCGAAAATCTATTATGTACGTTCTACTTTGACTTGTTAAATCAAATCCTGGGGATGACCCATCCGTCAAAATCCCACGTATTTCCTACGTCTTTTCGAGAAGATCCAATTATCATCCGTTACGTTTGATATATCATTCTTTCGATTTGGATTCAGTATGTTTTGTCCTTTTGAGGAAATCGAAGTTTGGACCTACCACGTAGAGTCGTAAGAACCAAGTCTTTCATATTCCTGTTCACAGTCAGTCGTGTTTTCGTTTCGTTTCACCTCAATTTTCGAGGACGAAAATTTTTCTTTTAGAGGGGAAGAAGTTGTAATACCTGAAATTCAGAAAGCATGTAAAATGACCAAATTACCCCTGAAACCATAAAACCTAAATAAATAAGTTGTAAAATTCTGAAACAATTCCAAAACTTCTGAAAACGAACTATATATGAAACGAATTAATTTCTGGGACAACATTATATTATTTTGAATGTCCAAAAATTATAAACTCACATATACATATACATATAATCCGAAATTAATTAATTAAATTAAATATATTTATAAAATCATTTAATTAGGATATACATCAAAATAAATTAGGAAAATATTACAAAATACAATCCTAATTCTTATCAAATGCTATGGGCCAAAAAATCTGAGATATCTCCCCCCTCTAAGTCGGTCCTATACCTATTATTTACCAAATCCATTTGTTTTATTTTTTTTGTAGAACCGAAACCCTAAAACCTAAAGTGTCGACAAACAAAAAAATCCCTCATCCCTCCATTCGACTTCTGGACCTAAACCAATAATTTTCTGGTGTTCTTTGGAGTCTTAAGGAGCCATGAAAAATAAGATTTGGAATTTAGGGAGCTTGGTTTGATCGTGAGAATTGTTGGTTCGTTTTATTCCATCCGAGAGGTATTAATTCCTTTCGACTTATTCTTACATTCTAAAAATTATCCAGTATTTTTCTAGTGATCTACATGTCGAATATGACCTAATAAAAATAAATAACACGAATCATGCATGTTTATATAGGCGTACGAAATTAAAAGGGTTAAAATACACTTAATTTGTAAATCATGCTATATGAATTTTCTGAGGGGCAACCATAATTTTTATATGTTCTTTGACATTAATATGAATTAATAAAAATAGCCACATGATTTTTAGAAGCCTGGATAAATTGATGTAAATTGTTGTTTAAATCGGATTATATAAATAATTAAGAAAAATTAGGAAAAACCCTATTCCGAATTAGGGTTAGGGTTGATCTTGGGTAATCTGATGTTAATTAATGTTATAATGATTGCATAATTATTGCATGATGATTTGATAAGATTAGGGCTTGATTTGGAATTTAAAAGTGTAATCGATTTGAATATTAAATTGTAAGGACCTGTTTTGCCAATTTTGAAACTTGTAGGGTATTTTTATAATGTTATATACATCTGTAGGAATGTGGGAAAAATATTACTTTGGGGTCCTAAGAGTAAATATTGCAAGATAATGAATTAATTGTATTTAAAAGGGTTGTTTTATAATTAATTAAAATAGAGGGACTAAAAGTGTAAATTCTGGAATCTTGATATTTTTTTCTGAGTAAATACTGATATTAAAAGTATAATGTAAAATTTTGAGGATTTATGGGTCTAATATGTAATTGTTAATGAATTATGCAATGTAGGGTTTGTTTTGTAAATTATATATAACTAAAGGGGTATAAACTGTAAACTGTGAAAACTTAAGAGACTAAAATGTCATTCTGAATATAGTGTGTATTAAATCAGTAACTTAAAGTATTTTCATGATTAAACCTTTGAATTAGATGAATTTGCAATTGAAACCCTAAACTATGTAAACTTGTCATAATTACTCTTAAACTTTTGTAACCTGATAAAATGTACCTTACTTCCATAATAATCTTAATAAGGAATTAACCTAATCTGTGATATTATTAACTTACTAATAATGGAAGTATAGCTAAAGACCCTTTGCACTTCTGTCTTCTACTCCTTAGGTTCGAGGAAGGAGAAATCTAATCCCTGTCAGCTTTTATCTTTGTGTCCTTGCATTCGTAATAAGGTACAGATATTCTGCCCTCTTTCAGTAAGGGTCTTTCATTTCCCTTTTCCTTCAGTTCTCATTTTCCTTATTAGGATCCCCTATACCATTGCTATGTTCCCTGCTGTTGTGAACTTTTCATGTTATCTCTTGTTTGTGAACCTTCCATGTGATCTTTTGTTTTGTGAATCTTCATGAACTTTGTATTTGATCTCTTGTCCTGAACCCTGATCTGTGAACCTTGTTTTGAATCTTAATCTAATAGACTTGTTATAAAACTAAATTGATTTTGATATAAACCTTAATCTGTTAAATCCTTATTTGAACCTAATTGGTTTTGAACCATACTTAAACTACATATGAAACGTTTTGGGAAAAACTATTTCAAAATAAGTAATATCACTTTAATGGAAAATTACTAAGAGATTTGGAAGATTATTTTTATGAAAACTATTTTGTAAGATCAGTTATTATGAAAACCAATGTTTGAAGGATTGTGTAAATGGACTTTTAAATAGAAACATTTTAAGTAAACTGTTACTATGAAATTTTGGTTATAGACTTTTGTCATACTCTTTGGAATCATATGATATAGTTCTTTTAATCTGAACTTAAACTTTGATATAAAATTAAATCCGATAAATTCTAAATTGAACCTATGATATCTAATTCAGAACTGATTGACATGAACCCTTGCCATGTACCTTTAGGATATGACCTTTTGATTATTTGATAGTACGTCTGACCTTTGACCTACAGTTTGATATTACGAGCCAATCACTAGGCATGAGGGTTTCATGTCCATGTCATTGACGCACCTCTGACATGACTCTAGGGCAGGAGAGTGATGACCTGTTCCGTCCCTTATTTTTTATTTTCTATAGCCATTATAATTATGATTATTGATTTGTCTGTGGGGCGTATGGGTGCACTCTAGATTTGACCTGTTATCTGTATATGTTATGTTATATGTTTATTTTCATATTTATCTGGTGACTGATGGTGTGTGCGATACACGTCTTTCACATATCTGGGAGCTAGCTACTCTATTTAGTTACTTTTGCAATGATATGATATGGCTTGTTTCTGGGCTCGTGATAGATTTATGTTTTCTTTATCTATTGAACCTCATGAATTTTCCCTATTACTTGTTCCTTTTCTTTTCCTTAGTCTTATTCCTTATTTATTCCTGACATCATATTTTTACATCTTGAGTTATCGGTATGACCTGTATTCCTGATCTTCTTGATTTTACTATCTATTATTGTTTTGTTACCGTTATATCTGTTCACTGAGCTTTCGTAGCTCAGCCGCATTTCTTTTCCTGCGGCAGGTTTTAGTAGAAAGCTGGGAATGAGAGAAGAGTGTATCTTTGGACTTAGAAGCTTGGATAGCTATGCTGGATTTAGAATTGAACCGAAGATAATACTTTAGACGTAATGTTTTAGAAGTTTTCATTTGTAACCCTATAGATTCTAGTATTTCATTTGTTATCCTTTGAGATTTTGTATTAATGGAAATGTATGCTTGGTTTTGTTCTGATGTGAATCCATTGTTGTGATATCTTTACCCTTGTCGGGTTGGGTGTTACAAGTTACTTATGTTTTAGATACCACTTTTGAACATAAACTATTTTAAATACTAGATCTATTAGTTTCACTAATGATCTCATGAAATCCACCAAGGTTGGTGATGTTTAGGACCCCATGACACCCTAAGATGGTGTATGGTAGGATTTGCGAACTTGTGGAGTTGATTTGAAGTGGTATGATCAAGTTTAGGACCAAGGAAATGAGTTTTTAACAATCTAAATAACCTACTGTCCAAAATCGTGTAAACTTGAAAACTCAAAAAATGTTGAACTATTTTGGCCTTCATATTCAGAAAGTACTTTCAAAAACAAAACCGTGGCCGCTTGAATCACTAAAAACCGACTTATAACGAAGGAGATACGATTTTTAAAAGTTAGGCGACGAAAAACTATTTTCAGAAAATAGCTTGCTGTTTTTCCGAACTTCAAGGGACAAAACGAGACGTTAGACGTGATCTAGACGAGCCGACCTATTGAAAATATGTTAGTTCATATTTGTACGAATCCGTGGATATAAAGAACGTAGAAAACAAGCTCATAACAACCGAGATATACGCGTTTAAAGCCCGACGAACATTAATCATTTTGACAGCCCACTAATAGAAAAATAATCCAAGTATAAAAACTAGTGTTTTTACAAGACATAACATTGATAGCCGATTTTCTAATTGATCGAGGCGCGTATGATCAAAAGTTAAATGAAACGACATTAAGACATGGTTACAAGGTTTTCAAAAACGTTGAGTTTGATCACTAACACTTAACGTACAATATTTCACAACTAGCTTTACGAGGCCATTTTGGGCATATTTTCACAAGTTAAGGAAAATATTAAATTGCGACGAAAACATTATATTTTTCCGATAGAACACCAAACAAGGTTCATGGAGTACCGTTTCAACTTATTTATACGAAAGGTAGTTTATAACTTAACGAGACGTCAAAAATGTATTTTTCGACGATAAACGTTATTTTCAAAAATTAACAAGTGGTATCGTTAACATACGTATTTGCATGTGTTGTGTTAATTCATTGCTTACATTAGATCATATCATCATAATAGGTCGCGGTTAGAGACCGAGCCTCATTTCATCATTGTCATTGTGCTATCATAGCAGGTGAGTTTTCATAGCCCCGTTTTAAATTTATTATTTGATTTCTAAATTCTCGGGGGAGAATACATTGCACCATTTTTATATGCGGACCAAAATATACAAACTCATTTACATTGCTTAAGTTACATCATTGTCAATTTAAAGTCCCCTTTTATTTATCATGGACCGTTAATTGCGAGCAAGCGAAGGTGAGTGGATAGATCTATTGAGGGTGACGCCTCCGTTCGGGTTGGTAGCACCAACTGGTCAAACGAACGCATTTCATTTCATACATTCAGAGTGTTTGGCAAAGCACTCCCTTTTTGGGGCATTTATTTTAGTCTAGCTTCGGAGTCATGAGCTTAGAGCTAATGTATCATTTTTATGTGGTATGGTTTTGTCATACACTTTATACTTGTGGTATCCGTACAACATTTCATTTATATAAACCTATGATCTCACCAACACTATTGTTGACCATTTTAAGCAATGTATTTTCAGGTAATTAAGGTATCGCATGTTGGCTTGCATAAGGACTTGCATGGAGTCGCGGAGTCGACGCGTCTCACTTTACATTTTTATGCACTTATCTATCGTTTGATTTGTATGAACTTGATTTTCCGCAAACATGTTTCACCTTTTGGGACCTAAACTTTGTAACTCTGAATGTTTCAAATAATCAAACGATGTATTTTCTAAACGACACTTTAGGTCGTTCAATATAACTGTAACTGTGGTGCTATGGCAGTCACGCCCCAGGTATTCCATTCCGCTGCAAGTCACAAATTTGGGGGTGTGACATGTAAGCCCTCCTGGGGACATCTGATTCAGGAACGGCCTTGGCAAGGATTAGAGAAAGTTTTCACACTATGCTGTTGACGATCTCAAATTCCGAACCTGTGAGTGCCGGATGCTTTATTGCTAACTATTTTCATGCAGGTACTTATGGAGACCGGGAATCCTACTACCACCATTATCATCAACTACATTCCATATCCACATGCTCATACCTACATCAGAAAGTCATTCAAAGTTCAAAGACAATTCTCATCAAAGATCGAAGCAAACGTTCAAAAGTCAAAGATCAAAGCTAAAGAATAAGAGTCACTTGAAGTATAAAGATGAAAGTCAAAAGAAGTATGAGCATGGTGAAAAAGATGTAAAGACACCAGAGACAAAGACGTTGATGAAAGGCAGATGACAACATTATCACATCACAAAGAACAAGAACAAAGAAAAAAAGATAAAAAATACGTCGAAGCCAAAGAAGCAAAGAAGACGTCAATCAACCTTGATGACCAACCATTAGGGGGAGATTGTTGGGAACACATTTTATTATAAAGTGTTGGTCATAGTAATATGTAATAGGTTGATTATTAGTTAAGGCCTTTATGTTTAATTTAGCCTTCGGCCTATGTAGAAGGCCCATGGGCCGTGGCCTTTAGTTTAGTTCTTGAAAGAATCCTAGGCATTGCCCTAGGTAGAAGCACTATATATATCCATGTAAACATACACTTGTCTTGTTGGTTATTTCATATATGCAAGAAAACTTTTGTTATTCTCTCTTATTAAGTAATCGAACCATTCTATATCTCTTTCTCTCATCTCTATCTTTCTTATACTTGTGTTCTACAATTATGGTGACCTAACAGCACACTCATTTGCGTTCGTTTATCCTTTTTACACATCTTAAACATGTTTTACTTTCAAACACTTTTGTTTTAATAGCCACCACTAATGGGGCATATTAGCCGCGATACAAATAGTTTCAAATCATTACCTTAACTTCGTACATACTTATCTCATTCTCACTTACGTTCATAACTTATCGCATTTTTTTTACTCTCATATTTTGACTCATCTCATTTTAGTTATTTACGCACTTAAGCAAAATTGTTCTTTTTCAACTTTTACGAACCATCATACTTCAATTACGTTCTATACTTTCACTATATTTGAACATTTAATAATCAAAGTATCAAATACTATTATGCTATTACTACATACTATAACCTACTTGTCATCCCATTATTTCACTTTTAAATTCGTTACCTTAACAATTATACCAAACTTTTCTATAAGTAATAAACCCACTTACTACATCATTTCACATTCCATTATTATTACCACTACACACAAATCCACACAAACCATTTTCAATTATTTTACTGACCATTTTGAGGTCGTCCTACAAAATGTTTTACTACTATATTTTAAAAACAAAAATTTAACCTTACCATTATTTTATAAACAATAAATTGATTTCTTAATATCATTCCACCAATTATTTTATAAACCGATTTACTATCTTACTAATATATCACGAACTACGATTTTGTTACTACTTTATAAATGTTAAATTGTTTTCTTACTGCCCTATAAATTGTTTTACAACTCATTGTACAAGCTATCTTATTATTAAGTGATAAACCGATTCACTACCTTACTACTATTTCATAAACCAACGAGCAGTTTCAGAAAAAAAATTTAAACCATGTTACAATTATCCTACCAGTTTTACTAAAGCTTTATGAACCATTTCACTCTCCTGTGAGCTGAATTAGCCACTGTTTGATTTAAAAACAATAAAACTACGTTACTATTACCTTACAAATTATTTCGCCATCACTTTCCAAAACTATTCTACTATCACCCGATGAACCGTTTTTACTACTACATCAATGAACAAATTACAGCTTTGCTAACATTTTACGAATAACAAATAATTCTCTTGTTACTCTATGAACTATTTTACAAAGTCGTTTCACAAATTATTATGTAAACCAAGTTGTTGTCTTTCTAACATATCACAAATTTAACTATGGTTTTGTCATTATTTTATAAATGACAAATCGTTCTCTATCACTCTATAAACTGTTCTACAAACTATTTAATAAAGTATTTTACAATCACCATGTGAACCATTTACTTCCATGAAAAGTGTTTTTATACTATTACTCCATAAACAGAATAACCAATATTTCCCCTTTGAAAATAAACCAAACCTTAGACGTGGATTCCACACTTTCACCTGAGACTATAGATAATAGCCTAACAAGCTTTGATACTGTTTCATCACTGAATAAGTTACCTCATTCGTTGCATGCGATTAGGATCCCTGATTAGTAGTGCATGCATTGAACTAGGTTGTCAGTATACCATCACTCTTAAGATATTGTACCCTCTAGGAGTTCTAGACAACACAGACTCAAAACTCATTTCTTTTATGTGACCCGACTTCTACATCGGGATGCCAAGAGATCTTAGCCTACCTAGCGACTATTGATACGCGACTTCACCTTGTAAACAAGAAGGACTTTCCCCAACATAGTGTCGGGCTGACTTATGTCTCTCAGATCACTAGTGCAACCGTCTAAGTCATGATACCTCTTAGCACTGAGTGATCCCTTTCAGACTGCCAATACAACAATTTCTGTCAGAATACCTTTTAGTACCGTTTAAACAATTTGGATACTTATATCTATGAGTTTCGCCTGATATTAAACATTGAACCCCGCCCAACATTGACAACTAGATCTTTTCCTTGGATGTTTAGAAACATAGGTGGACGTAAATGCTCAACTACCCTTCTTCTTTGATGTTCTTACTTGTAAAGTTTTTCTTAAAAAGCTTTTATATCAACTTTGAAACTCGTAGTAATATTTTTCTGAAATACCTATTTTGAGGATTAAATTCTTTTGGTCAAACTTTATCAAACTTTTTTTGCAAAATGACAAACGTAAACTTTTGTGAGAACTATCTTATCCATACCATGACTGAAAACCCGTTTTACAAAATTCTTAAAATCTTTTGAAACTGTGTCATATTACGTAACTATAAACTCCCAACAAAGAAATTTGTAATACTTGGAAAATTATTTTGGTCAAACTCGTGTAAACACCTACCCAAATAAAATTTTATCCATCCCCTGAGAAGGAAAGACACACAACCTCAAAAAAAATTCTTGAAGATCAGTCACCCCGCCATTTTTACTACGTCACATGTATCAGATTGAAATTTTGTATCACTAGAGTATAGACCATACATTGGAATTAGACCGAGAGAATTTAAAGGAGCCCACACTAAAAAAATTATGAAACATCGCGTAGTTAAGACTTAAACTGTTTCCCCCTATTAAGCTTACCTCAAGAACCGTTGAGCCTCACCAAATCACTAGAAGGAGACAGCTTGTAACAAACAACCTAGATACCCTCTCACAAGCAAAGAGAAACCCTTAGAACAACCTAGTGAGACCCAAATCTGCTACTAGTACCATCACCTTTTCATTTGACATTATTCCAACCTATAACCTGAACTAAAGCGCGAGTACGCGATTCCATTTTAGGGGTATGTGCTGTAACACCCGATAATTTTCCAAACCTATTTTTAATAGCTAAAATATTTACTTTTGCAATCCTTTAGCTACTAAACTTCTCTGAACCTATTTGAGTTTGAAAAGCAGTAAACATGAGTGTTATTCATTTATTAAGCCGGCACAACCTAAAATGCACAAAACAAATCGATTTACTAAATAAATTAACTCCGAGAAAGTTATACATATTTATATTCGTTTTTATTGAAAAAATTATTTTGGACTCGATGGTGCAAGTCTCGTGATTTAAAACGGCCGTTTGCTATGTCAAATGGGGCCCACAATAGTTTTACTAAAAGATTAGCAAAATTATTGTATCTACCCACGCGTCCAAGTTACACCGTCGCCCCTCTACTTTCATTTGTCCAAGTATAGCCCCTCCTGGGGTATAAAAAGGGATATTTTTATTATTTTCTCATTTATTATAAACACACCACCGGAATCCCCTCTCTCTCTCTAGGGTTTCGGCGCCGTCACTTTTTTCGGCCAAATTCCGGCCACCCCATCTTTTTTGCCGATCGAGTAGATCAAAACATGGAGGTCTTTTCTAGAGAGTATCAAGCCAAGAGGAGAACGTTTGCTTGAGTTTGGAGCCTTACCGTCGCGACACCACTGTTCACTGCCACACGCCACCATCTTCCCCGCCTTCTTCCCTCGTTTGGTAAACCCCACGCGCCACTCTTTTTTTATTATTCCTTCATTTTTATTAAAACCTAATCAATTTTAAACTTTTAAAACGTTTTTAATATAAAAGCAAACAAAACTTGATGTTTTATTGCCTAACTTGTGTGGATCTAAAACTTTATCATCTAACTCGCTTGACTTGTTCTGAGTTGTGTGACTCGTCTGAGTCAACTCACGAGTTGAGTTGACTCGGACCCGTTCCGTATTATTCTCGTGTTGTTATTATTATTCCGAGTTAAAAATTGTTATGTGATGATTTATTTCGAGTTTGATGTGGATTTGGTTGAGTTTAAGGGTTCAGCTGTGACTCAAGGGAGTCACGGCCTTGATATTGTGTGGTTAGTTGAGTCGCGGTGATGAAATAAGTGTCGAGTGTTGGATTCACTTATTTGATTTGTACTCTAACTTATTTTGAGAGTCGTAACCTGTTTAAATTTGTAATAAGCTCGGCTGAGCTTGTGTTGTTAGGTTCGGTGTAAGATAATACTAAGGTAGGTTAGTTTGCATGAGTCAGGTGTTGGATTTGGTTGTCAAATGGGTAGAGTCGTGACACTAGGGAGTCACAGTCTCGACATGTTGTTGTCGTTTCGAACCAGTCACAAAACCTACATAGGGTACGTACGTTTTATTATGGTTTGGTCCACTCGCAAGGGGCGTTTGTTGTCGGTATTTAGCCGTGGGTCAAATAAACCACCAGAAGGGTGGTGTCGTGCTTGGTACAACAAGAAACACTCCCATGAAGGGTGTGTTGAGTTTTCGATTGGTAATATAAACAACATAAAAAGAGAAAAATAGTATTTGTTTGAAATTGTGTGTGGTGCGTAGTTATTTGTTCAGTCAAAATGGGTGAGTTTGGTTTGTTAAGTTAAGCTTAGGGTGTTTCCGTTTGTCTACTGGGCTAAGAAGCCCACCACAAATTAATTAGGTGTGTTTGGTGTTATGGACTAAGCAGCCCATCAAATTAATAGTGTATGGTTGGTTTGGTGAATCCATGGGTCTCAAGCCCAACATGAGTCATAAGGGTGTATTGGATTAAATTGGGCCGAAGCCCAATGTATTGTGTTTATGTGCTGAGTTTTTACTTATGAGTCTTAATTATTTTATCTCTCACTTTGTATACCAACTTACCCTTGTTTTGCTTTTCGTGAATCAATGATAATGTTGGATGCTATTGCAGTATACCATGTATTTTGTCACCACTTCATTGTAATTGTAAAATATTTTTAATAGACTAGTTATGCGGACAATCTTTGTAAACGTTATTGGATTTACGATATTAGCGTAGGATTATTGTATGATTTGATAAAAGAGACGGAAGAATATATTAGACTCGTTGAGCTTAATATGTTTGGACCCGAACGGACACAAATTATCCGATAAACCGAATCTAATAATTACGCGAATAATAACGGTATAAAAACTTGTATAAAACTTGACTAAAACTTATTAAACGAATAATAAAAACTTGTTTACATTAATCACGATAACTCGAAAACGTAATATAAACGGAAAGCCAAGGTTTATAAAACCTTTCAATTATATAAACTTATAAACTGGTCAAACAATTCGTATATAAATATTATATAAAATGGTTTTATCCAAACTCACACAAGTTATATTTTGGGATACGGGGTAAACATCCAACTCATTCATCGACTTTTCTTCAGTCTTATATTCGTTCGATATCGTTTATTCGTTCTTTCTTGATTCTATTCGTTTTAGCGTGAGTTATTGGTTGATTGTACATTTTACGACTTCTACACGAGAACATTTTACTCCTTTTTCTTCGTTCTTTTCTATTTGTTTGATTGTGTTTCGCCGAGTTTTATCGTTTTAATATTTCTCTAACGTCCACACGAGATATAAATGTTTACTTCTTTTATCACCATTGAAAACCAAACCTTTTTATATTAATACGAGTATTCCATGAACGCTACCTTTATAAAACACTTTTGAGGATTTCTTTCTGAAACATGTTGCTTATTAGGTTGTGCCGACCCAGTACCGTTGTTCTTATACTTCCTAAATGCCGTTGTGCTTTACTACTTGATTCTAGCTGCGATATCTTGCATTGCTGCATACTGAGGTGAGTTCATAGCCCCACTCTTATTTATCTTAACTATTTTGTAAACTACTTGGGGTGAGATACATGCTACTGTTTTTACTATGATCACAATTGTTTGAAAACTGTTCTTTGAACTGAAAACTTTGCGAAACATCTGATAAGCACTAAGTACCGTCCTTGCCAAAAGCAAGTCCCTCGTTCATGAACCATTAATCACTTGCGAGTGAGCGCGAATATAGGGATACAGGCCTATAGGAATTGACCATCCCACCATGTTGACTAGGTCCGGTCGCATGTGATGTACTATATTCGATTTTATCAAGGTATCTGGCAAAGTACCTTCTTGAGGGCAACTACTATTTTATAAATTCCGTGATTACTGTCGACTTACGGCAATGTTATTTGTGCCGGGTAACGTTTTGCGTGTCATGAGCTTAGTGTAGTGGTAACATCTGAACTTTCGGGTGTATAACAACATAGCCCACTTTCTCTTAAACTTAAAATATTGAGATCAACTACTTTACTTTAAACCTATGAATTCACTCAACCTTTGTGTTGACTTTTAGCATGTTTTATCTCAGGTGTTAGATCTTTTCCGCTGCATATCTTACTTTTGGAGGATATTGGCGAAGGGCATGGCATGGTCATAGATGACTCTGAAAACTATTTGGGACCGCTTTAAACCCTTTTATGAACCTATATTTTCTGCACTATTTTTGAATAATGTAAATTGAATGTTTTATATTATGAAATTTCTTCTAAATGGTTTAAGTAAAACCGTTCTTTGTACCTTGTGTTGTGATAACTGTTCAATAGCACCCCACGACTTGTATGCTTCCGCTAATCCGATTTGGGGGTGTTACATGGTGTCAGTCTTCGTCTGCGTCCTAGGCTCCGGTCTATGTGTGTCATCTCCGTCCCCCTTATCATCTCCATCGTCGTCATCATGACGAGTATCACTAAACCTAGGCTCCTCACTATCCTTATTCTCCTTAGAAGGTTCACTTTTCTCCTTATCCCCCCCCCCCACATCATCTTCGCCTATGTTTGTTTTCCTAGACTCATCATTTTCTGGCTCGATGAGTGTTTCCCTATCTTCATCATCTTCGACTTGTAGTTTTTTATGCTTACTCCCCGGCTTAGTGCGTTTTCTTGCCGTTGTCTTCTTTTGCATCCTAGGGGTTCCTACTTTGGCGCTAGACTCTACTTTGAACCTATACGCTCCTGGGGAAGGTCCGCTCGGTTTTGAGCTTCCCATAGGAGTGTTAGTTAACTCTATATACACCTTGTACGCATCTGATTCCTTGTCAACAAGATCCAACAAGCTTTGTGGTATCGGCATGTGTGCTTTGTTAGTAACAATAGAATCACCACTTGTGCTATGCATATAAGGCTCTTTTGCTGTTGGATCTGCTTGTTTTCGTGAAATGTTTGGATGTTGCCTCATGAATTGGGCAATCATCAACTTGATGTATCTGACAAAAGGAATGCACAGATTCTTCTTCTTTGATGATTTTCTTACCTGATCTACGACATCTGTCCAGATCATCTTTGCATAGTTGAAGTGACACTGCTTCACTATACCATACATTACTTGGTACAGTGTTGTAGTGCCTCTATCCATCCCTGTTTCTTTACCCGTTTTACAACGTGTAACACCCCGACCCGACAAGGTCAAGATATCACGTTATGGCGTCATAAAAGAATACATACGCAAGCGGAAGTCTTTAAATAAATAACTAAGTCTCGAACATCAAGACCAGTATCAAAGATAATCCCAAATGCATAGTGGTTTAACCAAACAAAACCAAATAAAGAGATAATATTCAAAGTACTGAAATAAAAGAAAGTCCGAAACAATGGACAACGAAATGATAAATAAATAGGTCTTTAGGTCCTACTCTCTCTCTCATTCCCAAGCCCGTCGCCCCGCTTATTACCTGCCGCATAAGAAAAGAAAACATGCGGCTGAGCTTAAAAAGCCCAGTGAACAGATATATACATAACATAACATAACGGTAAATAAGCATAAGCAACGAAGGAATAAGAAAACGAAAAACATAAATCATGAAAGTCATACGAATTTTTAAAGAGAACTAAAAATCAAGAGTGCATGAGAACTGAATAGAAAATGAATCAAGGGATTAATGAAATAAGTAAAGTTCATATAAGGATGTGCCATAAGAACTCCATATCATAATCTATCAAATCATACTAAAACAATGCAAGTATACGAAGAGTGGAGACCTCTAAGTAAATAAAAGTAAAAGTGTGAGAAGGAGTGCAAGGCACACACCACCTGGTCACCATAATCACATAAAACATAAAACCTAGGATGCATCCATACGCTCCCTAACATAAGTATGTATGTCAGTACTAGACTAAGCACACATATAAAGTTGGCCAATAGTACATGCAAAATAAATCATAACATAAAGGGAACGCCGTAGATCTATCACACCTCTACGGGAGTGTCATGCCTATGGTGCCATCAAAGACATGGTCATGGTACCTCCACAACTAGGTAAGCTCAGGCACATATCTATCATAGCATACAGCAAATATAATCTAGCATGGCAAGATAAACAAGATAGTAACTCAAGTAAGCATGGCAAACATAAGCATAGCATGGCAGAGACATTTAAATAAATGTTAAAATGAATAAACAAGAATGACAATCATACAATGAAAGTCATGAGTCAAATAAAGGGAATCATGTCAGGCATAGGATCAATGGAAATATCCCTACTGAGAAGGGAAAGAATATCTGTACCTTAACAAAGCACACAAACAAAGCAATGAAATGAAAAGAAGCAGAAGATCACTCCTTCTTCACCCGATCTACAATAATCATACGTTTACTTATAAGTTTCATAGTCGTAAAGGTTTCATTTCAGTTGACTTTCCAAAAATAGCAAGTTTCCATATTTAGTAACTTTTCAAAAATAGTAAGTTTCCATATTTAGTAACACTAGTTATTAACATTCAAGTTTATCAACTTAAGGTATTAAAGGTGACTACATTAGTAGCTTAAGGTTCGTAATGCCATTTATATAAGTTTAGGGTTCATAATGTAGTTTTCATAAGTTTTAGGGTTTATTATGCAAATATAATAACTTAAGGATTATAGTGTCATTATGGTAAGATTAGGGTATAAAATGTAAATACTATAGAGTTACATGTTTTCACTAGTTAGGTCCTTTAGTTTAAAAGAATGACAATTTAAACCCTTTAGTTTAGAAAATATACACATAACACCTTTTTAATCTTTTTAAACCCTTAATAGTTTTAATATACGAACTGGTCACGTTTTGACGAATTTATAAACCTTGTTAGAACTCAGAAATAAAATCCACAAGAATTCACACAGGTACTTTCACGTCTTTAGAACTCACACTAATTTTCCCAGAATTTATTAACTAGTATAACTATAGTCCAAAAATCCCTTAAGCCAATTCGTCCAGATTTCTGTTCAGATTTGACACCCGAAAAGTTTGTATTTTTTTACCCCATCTAAATAATTTATAAAAATCTAAAAAAATTCAAGTAAGTGCTAGACATATGAAATACTAATCCAGTAAAAGGGCATCCTCTAATTCGACATGGTTTGCAAATTAAAAATCAAAACCCCAGACTGTTTTTCCAGACATACGAACTCAGTTTTGACACTTGATCTTGTAAAATCAAAAATGTATCTTCCCGACCTCTAAAAATTACAAGGCTTATATTTCCAGAAAGCTCATATATTAATACAAAACAATATAAATGACATAAAACACTTATGGGTCGATTCATATATGGTTTATAACATGATCATAACAACTCGAATCCAAATAATTTACATAGATCGATTCATATTAGGGTTTTAGAATCGTTATTTTATGTGAGCATCTTATAATTTTATGTGACTTCTTTTATTATCATATGTGATTAATATATTGACAAGAACAACAAGAATGGATCGAACATGACAAGGATTAAATAAGCAAGGATGATACAAGTTACCCTTGTAGACCAAACGAAGAACAAGAACACCAAATCAACCAAGAATCCGAGCTCACCAACACCCTCTCTTCTCTTCTTGATTAGGTCGAATAGAAGAAACAACAACATGGGTCGATTAGGGTGTTGTTCCAGAAATTCGAATGGATTAAATAAGATGTGTATTCGATTACCTTATGTGTGATACAAATTGAGTGAGAAAATAATGATCAAAGCCTTGCTTCTTCTTCTTCCTTTGGATCGATTAGCAGGAACAAAAGAGGTAGCCGAATTATTTGATGGAGGAGTTTTTTTTTTTTTTTTTTTTTTTTTTTTCAGGGTTTTGGCAGTGTGGAAACAATATTCGGTATTAAGGGATTAAGAGAAACCGTGTAAATGGATTGGAGCAAATAAGGAAGGTCGAAATTTTAGGGATTGATATTTCTCAAATTCAATGAATGTTTATCTTCTATTTATTTGATCTTTGGGCCGAAAATTTGAGCTTGTGACACATTGAAAAAGTCGACTAGCATAGTCTATGAATTGAGAATATTGTTTTGTGATTGTTAAATCATAATGTAAGGTTTTATTTTAGTAGCTCCATTCATTAGATAACTTAGGACATAAATAATTTTAGGTTAAGTACAATTAATGTTACTTATATGACTTCATAAATTCTTAAAATTTCAAATTTAAAGGGCATTTTAGTCATTTCAGATTATAGTAATTTTGAGGTTTTACACAACGGTTCAGAATCGAGAAGAGCGTTGCCCATCTCGCGGGTAGATACTTTCGTTTGAATGCTGATAATCTTTTGAAGTTGTCAGCACCTTTAGCATCTTTATTGTATCCTAGCTCAATTAAGAATTCTTTGAGCTGATCTACATTGGAAGCTTCTTCAAAATCTTCATAATTACCATGATTTGCCGCAGGAAGATTAAGTGTTGTTCGTAGATCTTCTAACGTTAAGTTGATCTGTTGTGTCTCTTTGGTACTTTGAAGTGTATCGGTTTTGACATCTTCCAAGAGCACAACATTACGCTAGAGTTGTTGTAAGTAAATCATGGAAGTGGTGGAGTCTGATGATGTTAGTGCAGGATATATGGGATGATGTTGGAGAATTTCAGGGATAATGGGTTGGTCACATTCAAATGAGGTGAGAATGAATCGATGATTGCAATCACCAATTCTGAGGAAGTCTGTTTCAGGAACAAGTTCTTCATTTGTTGGCACATGCACAGCTTGAACTTCCTCTTGAATGTTTTGTGGTTGATCTTGCTCTTGAGCCATTTTTGTGAATATGATTATGAAATGATATGAAAATTGTAAGTATATGGATAAGTTTAAATTCATTTATTTCACTCTGTCTGTTTTTGTATGCTCTGGCATTTCTTTTACGAGCATATTTCTTTTTTGTTTATTTTCTTATGCTTTCTTGCTTTTATAGCATAAGCGTATGCTCTTTTCTTTTCACATACGATTTAATTCTCTCTATCTGTTTTTGTTTTTCCTCGCCAAAAGTTTGTTTTGTGATACTTTTTCAAAATATTTATGAGGTTTAGATTGAATGTTGTTTTATATTGCTCATGCTTTAAAATGTACGTTCATCTAATCCTTTTTGAAGTTTTGGGAAAAAGTATCAACGTTTATTTCAAACTTAAGTAATCTAGTATATACTAGATAACTTGATTAGAAAAAAAAACCATTTACAAAGATAATTTAATTGCACGAGCGTGAGATTTCTTGAAAAACTATGAAACTTTGAACTCTCTATTACGTTGCCTAGTTAAAGGAGTCCATTATCAGCTTTTAAGTGATAACTATTCCTAATAACTATCTTGAAGATGAGAAGTTATTATTTAGATCAAGTACAAGTCGTCTCAAAAGAGCTTTTTGTTGCATAAGAGTGAGATTTCCCTAAACGTGTCAAAACTTCGAGTACTCTATTACGTTGTATAGCCAAAGGGATACATTATAAGTTCTTACATGAAAACTAGCCCTAATAACCACCTTGAAGATGAGATACTCTTAGTTAAGATAGTGTCGAGATATCTCAAAACCATTTGTAAAACAGATTTAAGTGAAAAATATTTCAAGGTTGCATGAATTGTTTTAAGTTTTAAATTCATAGCTTTGGCAACCAAGAAAGAATTTGAATTTTATCCGTCAAAATCATTCATTCACTTAGACATAATAAAATGTCATTCACAAAGTGTTCATAAAAATGCAATCATAGAGAAGTCTATTTATCTAATTAAACATATGCATCACGAACTACTTTAAGGCAATATCTGGATACAATCCTAGTCTAATTATTACTAAACTAAACATATGAAAATTTATGTCTCAATATTTAAAATTCTTCCTTAATTAAAATTTGATCCTTTTTTACATCAATTTAACAAATTTAGAACGAGAAACAATTCATGCATCTTCGATCATACGAGGCAAATTTCAGGGGAGTTTCTCGTTCTAATTCTACTTATCTCTCTTTAATTTCCATTTTTGCGTACAATAGGTACATTGTACATTTCAAGTGGGGGAACGGGATTAGAATTATCACTTGACCCATTTGCCCTCATTTTTCTAGTTTATTTTGAAAAATTATGCCACTTTTGAAAAAATTTGACATGTTTTTCTTAACCTAACTAGAGTAGATCCTTGCAGAGCACACACAACCCTTGATTCCATTGGTGAGGTTTAGCCTATTATCCATTTTCTCATATGACATAAATCCACCAAATATTGAGTGTGCCGGTAGTATTGTAAACTTTAGAACTTGGCCTTTACATCATTTCGAGACCATAGACGAGTAGTGCATTGGGATTTCTTGGTGCATTTGGGATAGATAAGTTTGAGAAGGCAATATTTTAGGATTTACACTAAACAACCCATATGTGTTATAATTGTGTGTGTTAATCGATTAGTCACCTTGACTTTTCGACCTCCCGTGATAAACCCTTTTGTTGCACTCACCTTTAGTGCAAGATACCCCTAGATACACCCTTTCGAGCCAATCTTTCGTTTCTTAACCCAAAAAATAAAATGATTCGTTTACACCTATTCGCCTTAGCCTACCGTGTAGTCTTGGTTATATGATTGGGAAGTTACCGTTTACCTAAGTTTTAGGTTCGGGTTGGGAGATTCGGGAATCACGCTTACGTTTAAGACACATATTTGAAGATCATTAAAGATGCCCCATATTCCTCATATTTGATTCACCTCAAGTGTGGGGGGGGGGGGGTTTTGACTTATTCTTGTATTTGTAGTTAAAAAATAAAATAAAAAATAGTAGTTTATTTGTTGTATATAGTGTTATTATAAACATTATAATCACTAATCATAAGTATTCATGATGGAGCTTATCGGACTAGTAGCTGGGAAATTACCTCATTCACATTCATGTTACGGTACGAGTTGTCATTGGTGTCTTGGACATGGATTTGGTCATGTATCGATGGTCTTTGTCGCCTTCGCCGTAGCACGTTAGTCATGACAATTCACCCCTAGCCTTTATTATATGTGCACCCAATATCTCCTTTAAGGATTATCTTGACCTTAGCTCTAGTGGTGGAGATTTGTGAAACCGCCAAGCCTATGATAAAATACATGCTATGACTGTGCGAATGAGTGATCACCCCAAAATTGACACTTAGATTAGGGAGAGTATGAGTGTTTTGTTCCCTATTTCGTGAGGTTTTCGGCTTTGATATTTCTAGCATACGTGATTTTTAAACTCATATCTTCCAAGATACCTTGAGAGTTATCTTTTTAAGAATTATTCTAATAAGGTCTACTTTAGGGCAAGTAGAGTTTAAGTGGTGGGATATTTGATAACATCAAATAGTCCTGATATTTTTGTGTATATTTCTTCCTAAAATGCTCATGAAATATGTAGTTTTACTGGAATATATGCTCTTGTAACTTATTATTTCATTTCAGGGTATAAATGAGCATTGGAACGTAGAAACGCGGATTTGGAAGGAAAACTAACAAGGTTATACATGGGCTTGCTGACCTGGAGAAGGTTACGGCGTAGTAGGAGCCACGTTAACCCTACGCCATAACAAGGAATATCACTTGAAGACTAAAGTCAACGTTGCTCAAGGTTACGACGTAACTCCATCGATAAGGTTACGCCGTAGAAATCCAAAGACTTGGCCAAATTCAGTGATCATGAAGGTTACACCGTAACTCTATCATGTGGTTACAGCGCAAGATGGATAAAAATATTAACGAGGGTTCTACGGGCGTAACCTATTCCTAAGGTTAGCCATAAACAGATTACAAAGTGGTGGATAGTACATGCTGATGAAGACTTACGGCGTAAGTTAGTCATTGGACTTACGCCGTAACTATGAAACTTGGTCGCAAAAGAGTTAAGTCCAGGGGCTGAAAGCGGTAATTTGATATGAAGTTTATTTATTACTCAAGGACTTAAAGTAAAAATAACAAGTACGATGGAGGACTAAAGTTAGGCAAGTCATATGATGTTCACAAAGGCTTTGCATAAAAACAACAAGAACGAACAGGTACTAAATACGGTCAATCCTTATTACACTTAATAGAAGTTATATGTCATAAAGGACCGCTAATTATTAAGTCAAGAACGATGAAGGGTTGAAACTGTACAATTTTTTATAAGTATTACACTTATAAATATATAAGGACTTGAAATGAAACCATGCGCTACATCAGGGGTTAAATGCAGCAAAGTCAATGAAAGTTTCAAAAGGATGGCAGAAAAAGTACGAGACGATTACGCCTTAACCGAATCGACTTGGTTACGGCGTAACTTTGCAATCTGGTGGATTATTTTTAAATAAAATTTATTACGACGTAACCCGAACTTAAGGTTACGCCGTAACATTGTTGAGGCCTATAAGTACAGCCCTAATCCAGCTCTTTTGAGTATCTCTTTTCCCCCCTTTCATAGGGGTTGACTAGGGCACCATTCTAGGGCAATTTCCTGCAATCATCCACCATTTTTCAAGGGAGAATTCACTTCAATTCATCAATTGTATTAGTCAATCATCAAGTAATAATATCAAACACCATGTTTAATTCAGTCAGTGTTTTATTCATTTTTGTTTGTTTACTTTGCAGCATGAGAGGCTAATCACCTCGTGTGTTAGCCTTGTTATGAAATTATTAATGTCATGATTTGAGTTTTCTTTCTTTACTATCACATTTTATGTTTACTTTCTTTGCCTATTCGTGGACACCCTTGTTTCGGTAGTATTAAAGCTTGGTAGTATCTATACAGCTAGCTTGAATTGACCATAGGACCCTAGCCGAGTAGGTTGCGAGGAATGGTAAGAATTGACCATAGGACTACCACTTCCTTGTGTGCGAATTGACCATAGGATCACCTGCCTTCTGGAGATACTTAAGAAGTTAGGGAACCTCAGAGCGGACTATACCGGGTTTAGTGCTACATGCATTAAGAATAGGTCTAGATGGTAGCTTGTACATAATGACTAAGGTTAGGTTTCTGGCGATTTCCATCGAGTAACTACAGTGGGATAGGAATCTAGACTTATAGGCTAGACGAATTGACCAAATGTTGTCTATTGACATTTACCCCCACTTAAAGCGGTAGAAGGCATTAATAAGAAAACCTTATTATGGCATAATAAGATTAGTAACTAGGCTATCACATTTCTCCATATTGATTGTTTCTCGTTTATTTAATTTTGTATTTATTTCTTTAGTTATTTATTAATCAAATCAAACCCCCCCCCCCCTTTTATAATCAGTGACAATAGAACTTAGAATAAATCCACACTCATAGCTCTTTGGACGGCCTCGGCTCTACCGACTACTACGCTACACACGACAGGGTTCTCTGCCCGTTAGTGCATAGGTAGACCATAGGTAGACAAGTAATTATAAATATTAAAACCTGGTCGGAAATCAAACATCAAGATTTTGGCGCCGCTGCTAGGGAGCTAAGTAGGGGTTTTAATTTAAGTTTTTGTAATATTTTAGGATTTTTAGTTTCTTTTTTCTTTTCTTTTAGGATTTTTGTTTTTTCCATTTTTAGTTTTCTTTCTCCCTTCTTTTCTATTTTCTTTGTTCCTTTTTGTATTTCAGGAAATCATGGAGATAAAGTCGGAAATTGATAACATGACGATGAATGAATATTTGTAGTATGAGCACGAAAAGAATAGTAGATTATTGAGGAATATTCGATCAAGGAGAGCTCCTACAAGATTCCTTCTTCTAGAACCTTCCTTTCAAACTCCGCGACCATTCACCAATACCGGTTCTACATTTCCCAGTAAGAGGAACAAAGTGGAAACTAGTAGCATGAGTATAGAAGAATATGATTTGTACATGGCTACGCAATATCCGATGACGTATGGAGTGAGGGATCCCACTTATGGTATTAAATCCCAGTTTTCTGATAAATCGGCATACACACCTAATCCTCGTCCGAAACAAGAGAAGATTCATAATGGGTGCGACAATGAAGAATTTGATTAACGCTAACTTACACTCGTGTATACAATTTCCTATATGTGTTGTCTGTTTTCTCAGAATCATCAATGGCTGTTCCAAACGTCCCTACACCCCAAGATCTACCACCACTCACCTCAACAGACATCTTTCCACCAGAATACAATGTTGTTTTAGGGGAAAACAATGTTGTGGCCAACTTCAACGAAATCATATATGAAGAAACATGTCAAGTGGTTGTAGAGATTCTATAGATTTACAACATGAAGCCTCTATTCACACGAACCGCAATTGTTCCCAGAATCTACATCCATCAATTCTGGCAAGCCATTAAACTAAGTCCAGATTCATCCATAATCACTTGCACCAATGACCGACAACAAGTTTCTTTTAGTGTGAACACCCTCAGGACTATCTTACAACTCACTATTCCCCCAGACTTCAATGAATTTGAATCCACTCCGGCAAGTAACACCATCCTTCAGTTTGTCATAGACTTAGGTTATGATGAACCCGACATTCCAATCACTTCACACTCCAAAGTCGACAGAAAATTCATCCCACAACCCTGGTTGACAATGTACACCATCGTTGGCAGATGCCTCACCGGAAAAGATACAAGTTTAGAGAATCATCGTCTAACACATTTACAACTCTTCTGGGAATAGTCAATATGGCAAACATCGACTATGCTAGCCATATCTGGGATGGCTTCTTGTTTCAAATTCACAACTTCAACAAAAACATGAAAGTAGTCAAAATCCCATTCGTCCGGTTCACAAAACTTCTCATCAGATACTTCATGGAACTTTTCCCTAACATTGACAGACGAGATGATGGACAACCAACTCATGGTCTTAAAGATGATGACTGGGTCACTCGTGTCAACATTCAGAAAACAAGCACGAAGAAATAGGGAGCGAGACTTCCTGAAAATCTGTTGATTGAAGCTGTCAGAAAAACATCGGCATATGCTAAGTATGATGAAGCACAAAAAGGTGGACATGTTGGTTTTTATACTGAAGTGCACAAGAAAGAAGTCAAGCGAAGAAAGCCGGGGGTGGCAAGTCAGCAAGTGACCCAACTAGTAGAACAAAACAACTAGCCAAGAAAACAAAGTCTGCACCAGCCAGAAAGACAGCCGAGCTTACTAAAGAAGAACGTGATGAAATAACAATAACAACAAACAACTCTTGTCATTTATGAATGATGAACTCAAATAAGTACATTTTATTATCATCATTTATCCTATTTATTTGACTTGTTTTATTATATTATGTGTGAGAATCGATACGTTAAGGTTTACTTTTGTAATTCTCAGTTAAAGACAAGCATTTGGTAAAACTTAGCTATTATGGACTAAAAATGGAGAAAAATGATCAAGATTGGAAAAGGCTGCTGAAATGAAGAGATTGAAGACCATTGCCTGACTTTGAAGAATGCACGCATGAAATTTTGTCATGCGTTGCATATGAAACTTTGGTCAACGAAGAAGAACCAACTTGTTCTACTCTAGATGCGCCGCATTATACTTCTTACATACGGCGCATCACTATCAAGATTTCACCAGTTTCGATCCAAGATACAAGAAGACATGCGCCGCATCTAAGAATGGAGTTACGCCGCATCTTCTGGCGGTGTACGAATATTCCTGAATATATTAATCTTGGACCCCACGCGAAGTTAAGTCAATGCGCCGCATCTACTTATTCAATGCGCCGCATCTTACCCTCAGACAGAAACTATAAATACCCCAAGACCAGACGTATTCGAGGAGTTGGACATTTAGCTAAGTACGAGAAGACAGAAACCCTAGGACGAATTCAGACGAAGTAGCAGCACAAGACACACCTTGAACGAAGATACAAGAGCTGTAAGAAGGTCCTGCATGTATTCAATTCATTAAGTGTTTTTGTTTTATTGTATTAGTAAACTTTAATTCATCAGGATTGATGGGCTTGTGTAATGTGACAACGGAAAGATTGCACTCCTCTTAATATTGCTTTCCCATTAATTAAAGTTTATATGTTGATGTCTTTGGTGACTTTTATTAGTGCATTGATAACATCTGTGTCTAGCTGAGCGTTGATCGGGTCGCCATGCCTCTGCCCTCGCCTATTTATTTTATCACCTATGCATTCTATCGTCTGTAGAAAAGTAGGAAGAAAAAGTAAATAGGATAGTCATAAGTAATCATTAAGGGTTTACTCGCCGATAAGATTAGAACCAACGAGAAAGGACTTAATCTCGGTGCGTTGCATCGAACTATACACTTCATATAAAACTAGCAATAAAACAAGTGACAAGCTACTTAACTATCAGGACAGGTCTTCTTATTGTCTCGAGTATTTATCTGTGTACGTGTGTGCTATTCGCTGATTCGTGCCTATTAGTTTAGTTTATATTTAATCACAACCAAACCGTGCCAGTCTCTCAGGCTGAAACCCCTTTGCGTTAGATTAGGTTGTATTTTCGATTTAAATTAAAAATAGTTTTCGAATTATTAAACAGATACGACGCATCGATCTTTATCGATACGGCGCATCTTTCTGAATCAAAAATCTTGTATTTTGAAACGTAACGAAAATACGGCGCATTAACCTTTGTTAATATGACAAATTTAATTTGATAAATATAGTTGATTTTTGATATTCACTTTGATCGTTCCACTACTCTCGTGCGCAAGTTGGTTTACATTCTGGATAAATGATGGCTTAAGCATCACTATGGAAGATTACATTCTGAGCCCGACCATGAGACGCTAGCTGGATTGATCAAAGCTTTGACAACTAGAAGGCTGTAATAAGACGACAAGAGTGGAGGAAAACTCAGTACTGGTAACATAGAACGTCTTTAATTCTTGAAATAATTCCAGGTAACCTCTACAATAATTCACCTTAATAAGAGTTCTCTACGAAATCTCTCTCAATTTCACTATACATATATGATCTTGATTTTTTAAGCTAAAACACGATATTTGTTCCTAACCACGGAATAAATCATTATCTACTAAACAATAAGATTATAATTATTAATAAAACAAATATACTTGTTGACCTTATCTTGGATTTATATATATCATATGCCGTTTAACCCCAATTTGATGTATAAGGAATTGTGTTGCGGAGGCCAAGGTACGTTCCTTATTTAAATTTCGTTCACTAACATAGCGATACGGCGGATCTAAATATCCCAAGCGCCGTATCTCTGACCAACTAGGACTCATTGATTAGTCAACGAGATTAAATAGATACGGCGCATTCCAATTTTTCAATACGGCGCATCGTTTTGCCCTATAAATACGACGGGAATGCGCCGGATCTCAATTTTTTACCCCAAATCCTCACACAGTTAAAAACATACACACAGTAAAATTAAACCCTAAATTCGAGCATTTTTCTCAAATCAAACCTCTAATCCGATCTCTTAACCTACTCCTAATCACATAATTAAGGTAATTATTCTATTTCGATTTACTTTTGTTTAATATAAAAATTTGGGTTTATGTGATTAATTCGATTAGGGCTTAAATTATATAGGGATATGATTAGGACTTGCATTAGATGATTTCCCCCGTATTTAATTTTCATAAATCATTGACTTTCTGGCCTAGTTTTATTTGAATATAAATTAGGGTTTTGAAGTCGATTTTGAATTTTAGTGGGAAAATGGATTGGTGGTAGTATAATAAACTTTTAGAACTTTTATAATGGGTAAATGGAACTGTAATATTAAGTGGGAGTTTACGTCACGGATACGGATTCTTGGAAAGCATGCCTGACCCCCTTTATTTTATACTGATATGCTTTTAGATGCGGCGCATCGAGGTTAATTGATGCGGCGTAACGACCTATTTCCAATTTAATAAAACTCTATATACGCCGTATTACTTAATCTAGATACGACGCATCTCCATACGCCGTATCTCATTTCTTGCTCCGCATCCCTTATATTTTGTGCAGATACGCCGCACTGATTAAAACAGATGCGCCGTATCTACCATATTTACAGACTGTTTTCTAACCTTGAAGATTTATTGCAGATGGCACTACCCGAAGCTGTTATCAGACACCCATGGCTCCGTTTTGAAACAATGGGACTGACTCCTGATACATTGGATGATTATTTGAGAAGGCTTAGAGTTATTTACTTCAAGAGGATTTTCAGGGTCTCGGTTCTTGGTGAGGATATTGGATTGATTGGAGGGGGCATGCTGCTGATAGTTTGCATCGTAGGTTGGAGATGGTGGTTAGTGATGATGATGATGAGGTAGTGTTTAGATCTTTTGCTTGGGAGAGGTTGTTTGGGGTCGATGAGCCTCTTATCAGGGAGCTTATGTTGGAGTTCTTCAGTACTGTCCATTACAGGGAGACTGATACAGAGTTGGATACCGCAGACACTTTGGTTTTTAGGTTGGGGGGAGAGCACAGGCAGATGTCGATGAGGGAGTTTATTCTGGCTATGGGGTTACACACTGCTGAGGAGCTTGAGTCTAATGGGTTTGCCAGGTACTGGGCTGACAGCTTGAGGGTAGTTCCTGATAGGGCATTGCTGGGAGATTACTGGGATAGGATCTCTTCAGGGGGTGATATCGCTACTTCCACCCCTTCTTACACACTGATCAGGGAGCCCATGAGGAGGTTGTGCCACCGCATGATAGCTTTGACCATTGCTGGGAGAGGTCAGTCACCCGAGAAGGTGACTACTCTTGACCTCTTCCTTCTGAGGAGCATGGACGAGGGATTGTCGGTGAACATCCCCCACTTTCTGGAACATTACCTCCATCGGGTAGCTGCAGGGAGAGACAGGAAGAGTCAGATGACTGGTGGGCATTTTGTGTCTAGGCTGGCCTGCCATTTTGGAGTGATTGGTGACGAGATCCCTGCCGGTTTAGAGGTCGATGTGACTAGGCTGCCGGTTATTGACAGGGATTATTTGGTTAGACTTGGGATCTGTCAGTTGGCTATGGGGGATTACTTTTGGGTGGCATTGGGCCCCGCTAGACCAGCAGATCCAGAGGCGGAGCAGGGAGGTCCTCAGGGAGCTCCGGCTGCTGCTCCAGCCCATCAGGAGGAGCCACAGGCACCAGTACCCCCACCAGCACCTGTACGCACGGTGAGTCAGAGAGTTGAGGCAGTTGAGGGAGAGCTGAGAGCCTTGAGAGGCGTAGTAGATGGTATGAGGAGGGACTCGGAGTGGCTTGTTACGAGTGTGAGCCGACTTTTGGAGCATCAGGGTATTAGCCACACTCGCCCGGATGGTACTCAGGTTAGAGGGGCGACTCTCGCATACACTCGCAGAGTCCGGGCCAGGACAGATGGTGCCAGCACTTCTGGGACCCGCTCAGACGACCCTACTGACCCATGATATCTGGATTTGTTGTGTTTATTGACATTGTTCCACGCTTATTATTATTATTATTTTTGGATTGTACTAATCGTTATTATCATGTATACATTTGATGTTTCAGTTTATATTTCTTATTATGCTTGACAAAGACTTGCATTAAGTTTAGCATGAGAATACGAGAGGACGTGAGAGATAAACCGAGGAATGAGTCATATTACAACAGACTGTTAACAGTCTGTTTGGTAAATACATGTGCCGCATCTAGTAAAACAGATGCGACGCATCCTATCCTTTATTTTATCTTATTTCATATTTGTTCCAGGCTCGATACGGCGTATCTTCTTCCATAAGATACGGCGTATCAACTGACCTGATGAAGTTATGGAGCAATTGCCAAATACACACACACTTGATGTGTATACCAACTGAAGTATCAAAATAAGGAGCTGAACGTGAGTCTAACTTGAAGACTCTGGAATAAAGACAAGTGCTGACCGGGAGACAACCCGGAGAAAATTTTTACTATTCTGTTCTGTGTCGAGTCAGTCAGGCCCACAGAGGATACGGTGCATCTCAATCCCAAGATGCGACGCATCTCCTGCACTGGTCATATCTTACTTTATTTTTCTGCATTTTTACTTTCGACTTTAAAACTTTTTATCAGTTTATTTTAATGCGGCGCATCCCTGGTTAAGGATGCGACGCATCTTCTATTCTGATTCGTATTTATTCCAGGCTCGATACGGCGTATCTTCTTCCATAAGATACGGCGTATCGACTGACCTGACGATTTTCATTTTAATTTTTATGTTTTATTTTTTTCTAACTACTAATGTATTATGCAAGTTTGAACCTTCTTAAACTTAGGTGTGTTTTAAGTCTTGGTGGTATTATAGATTCCTGCATTTCCTGTGGATACATCAATTATGAAGCTTAAACGTTCTCATCCATGAGGAAGATGATTTTTGCTCTTACACAAATATGGAGGATCATACCGAGCAAATCTCAGGGGAGTTTTTCTGTTCTAATTCTTTTATTTTCCGGTTTTTAACCTTTTATACAAACAACGAGGACGTTGTTTAACTTAAGTGGGGGGATTGAAGAATTAGAACACTTACTTGTCCTAAACTTTTTCAAAATATGCTTAAAATGTGCTTAATATATCAAAATTTAAAATTTTTAGCATGTTTTTGTTTAAAGTCTAAATTACATAGCTGCACACATAACGTTATTTTCAAAAATTGTGATTTTTCAAAAATTCACAAATCTATGAGTGTGCCGGTGACTTGTAAACTTTAGAACTTGGCTTGTATACTATTCGAGACCACCATAATAAGTATTATTTTTATAATTGGAATGACTTGTCTAAATTGGTAAATTTCTAGGATTACACCCAAATAGCCTTTATATGTTATGTGTTACTAGCTAACTACACTGGTTAGTTAACCCCCGTATAAACCCTTTTGTTACTCTCACTTTTAGAGTAAGATATTCCTAGAAAAACACTCAGACCCATTCCTTTCGTTTCTTACACCTTTGTTATAATGTTTCGTTACACCCTTACACATTAGCCTACCCTATAGATTAAAATCTGTGGTTGGTTAATTGCTTTAGGCAAAGTGTGTTTCCTTACATTACCTGTGTTCGCGTGCGTAATTCATTATCTATAGTTAGGTCGGGAAATTGCACAATGCAATTGGAGTGAAAGTAAATATTGTATATCTTTGAGTTTATTTTTCGTGTGTTTACTACTTTCACTATTACCGTTATTTCTGAAGTCATGAAAAGTATGGAAAAATTATCCAGAGTTATCATTATAGTGATGTTGTGAAATTTTACACATCTATGTTTATGTTTCAAGTAAAAAAAAAAAAAAAAAAAAAAAAAAAAAAAAAAAAAAAAAAAATAGAAAAGAAAAAGAAAAAGGAAAAGTTGGATGTTTGTTTAACCAACTTATGTAAAGTTTTGTATTAAGTGGTCGATATCACCACTAGTTGTTGTATATTATATCTATGGATTGAATGGGAGTTGAACGTTATGGGAACGCCAACTAAAAGTTATACTTTGATTGAGATCTTGTTAAGTATAATTCGTGTCTACCTAAAGCGTGTGTTTCAAGTGTTAAAGCGTGAGTTATTCTATGATATGAGTCTTATTCATGGGATGGTTGGGATAGTGATTAACCACACTTAGGATTTTAATTTGTCTGTTTTGTTTATTTTTCATTTTACACCAATTTGTATCCCAAATATTATCCATACCCTATATTGTTCTTTATCCAAACCTTTGATTTATTGAGATTAGGGATTTGAGCAATCTTAAGTATCGTAGTCGTGGATTCGGCTATGTATTTATGATTTTGTCGCCCTTTTTGATATAATATTATTGGTGAAGATTAATTGGTCCTATCTTTAGCCTATTCGAGTTAAGGATTTGAGCAATTGCAAGTATCGTGTTCGTGGATTCGATCATGTATTTGTGATTTTGTCGCCTTTTCTGGAATTTGAGATCGATAGAGATTAAGAAGAATGATTAACCCTTAAACCTAAAAACCCTTTTTACCGCTTTAGACTTGTTATTCATTGGCTTTAGTGGAGGAGATGCGTATACTTTCCAAGCCTATGATAGAATATTCGTCACGACTGGACAGTTAAACGATTAGATTTGCTTTTATCAGAATATTTTATTTTACTTCTAATTCGTTAAGTGTTTGGTTGTGTGAATTATGACAAAAATGAATACATGCTTAAATATAAAAATAAATCCTAACATCTTTTAGGATACATTTTCATAAGATTAATTCTAAGGTTTACTTGGGGACAAGTAAAGTTCAAGTGGGGGGATATTTGATGAACTCAAATAAGTACATTTTATTATCATCATTTACCCTATTTATTTGACTTGTTTTATTATATTATGTGTGAGAATCGATACGTTAACGTTTACTTTTGTAATTCTCAGTTAAAGACAAGCATTTGGTGAAACTTAGTCATTATGGACTAAAAATGGAGTAAAATGATCAAGATTGGAAAAGGCTGCTGAAATGAAGAGATTGAAGACCATTGCCTGACTTTGAAGAATGCACGCATGCAATTCTGTCATGCGTTGCATATGAAACTTTGGTCAACGAAGAAGAACCAACTTGTTCTACTCCAGATGCGCCGCATTATACTTCTTACATACGGCGCATCACTATCAAGATTTCACCAGTTTCGATCCAAGATACAAGAAGACATGCGCCGCATCTAAGAATGGAGTTACGCCGCATCTTCTGGCGGTGTACGAATATTCCTGAATATATTAATCTTGGACCCCACGCGAAGTTAAGTCAATGCGCCGCATCTACTTATTCAATGCGCCGCATCTTACCCTCAGACAGAAACTATAAATACCCCAAGACCAGACGTATTCGAGGAGTTGGACATTTAGCTAAGTACGAGAAGACAGAAACCCTAGGACGAATTCAGACGAAGTAGCAGCACAAGACACACCTTGAACGAAGATACAAGAGCTGTAAGAAGGTCCTGCATGTATTCAATTCATTAAGTAGTTTTGTTTTATTGTATTAGTAAACTTTAATTCATCAGGATTGATGGGCTTGTGTAATGTGACAACAGAAAGATTGCACTCCTCTTAATATTGCTTTCCCATTAATTAAAGTTTATATGTTGATGTCTTTGGTGACTTTTATTAGTGCATTGATAACCTCTGTGTCTAGCTGAGCGTTGATCGGGTCGCCATGCCTCTGCCCTCGCCTATTTATTTTATCACCTATGCATTCTATCGTCTGTAGAAAAGTAGGAAGAAAAGGTAAATAGGATAGTCATAAGTAAGCATTAAGGGTTTACTCGCCGATAAGATTAGAACCAACGAGAAAGGACTTAATCTCGGTGCGTTGCATCGAACTATACACTTCATATAAAACTAGCAATAAAACAAGTGACAAGCTACTTAACTATCAGGACAGGTCTTCTTATTGTCTCGAGTATTTATTTGTGTACGTGTGTGCTATTCGCTAATTCGTGCCTATTAGTTTAGTTTATATTTAATCACAACCAAACCGTGCCAGTCTCTCAGGCTGAAACCCCTTTGCGTTAGATTAGGTTGTATAGCTAACTTAAGATATTAAAATACTGATTAGGAAAACTAGATAATACATTCCACTCTTAGTGATCGACACTCTACTTACCATTATATTCATACTGACCGGGTACACTGCTCGTTAAAGTGTGTGTGTTATTGATAAGTCGGCTAAATATAAATTTAAAACTTGAATACTGCTAAAACCACAACGACATACCGTAGGTATAAATTAGAGCATACGCACACGCGCATCAATGACACAATTGATAAAGAGGTTGATGAAGGGACTGTTGCTGCTGCAAAACTTGCCAAAGAAGCTGACATAGGTAAAGGAAAGACAGTGGTCACTCAAAGACAACTAACACCAGAGGAATTGGAATTGGAAGCCATCATAAAAGATCAAAAGGAAAGTCTCAAGACAATCCAAAGAAAGAAAATTCTCCGTGGTGAAGGTCAGTCAAGTTCGAGAATGAAATTAGTAGATGAACCAAAAAACGAAGAAGAAGAAAGTGAAGAGGAAGCTGATATGGATCAATCAGAATCATCAGCTATAGCAGAAAAAGAAAGTGATCAGACTGAATATGAACAAGCTCAAACTGACGAAGAAGGTGATAAAGAAAAGTCTAACACTGATAAAGATCAAACCAAGTCTGATGATGACGATGACCAAGATGATTCCACTGCATGCAACATCAAGATGGGTGATGATTATGAGTTCAAGAAAAGAGTACAAACACCTCCCTCACCCCACAATGTCTCAAATCAAAACCAATCCTCCCTCGATCATTTGATTTGTGATCCTACACCACCACGATTTGATGACATGTTCGTACAACAGTTTCCACAACACCAACAACCCGTATCACCAAAAACCAAACCTTCAAC
Organism: Artemisia tridentata subsp. tridentata; assembly: GCA_021014915.2. Classification (NCBI taxonomy): domain Eukaryota; kingdom Viridiplantae; phylum Streptophyta; class Magnoliopsida; order Asterales; family Asteraceae; genus Artemisia; species Artemisia tridentata. Next base: position 307,113,460 of record CP139506.1, read on the forward strand.
ATCTAAAGGGTCTCTCAGGAAACAAATGCTTCAAGTGAAACGTACGGCTGCTCGAGCTAACAAAAAGAGGTATCGATTGTAACTACAACAATAGATTAAACAACTCTCACCACAACATCAGACTCTTCAGAAAGAGGTACATTCCTTCTCGCAACAGGACATTGAGAAAACATTGAAAGATCATGTAATCAAGTACTTTCCAGATGAAGCTAAGAGATCCATTGAAGAAGAACTCCCTCCAGCACTCAACCGGTTTACAGAAACTAAGCTGGAAGGAATTGTATGCAAGCTTATGCACACCACGCCAATCACCATAACAACAGTGCCACCAAAACCTCCAACGCTGTCAAAACTGAAAGGTCAAATGATAGAATTGATTGAAGTTGACGCAGAAACTGCATCAGAGGAACAAGAACTTAAGAAGGCTTTGGTCAGGTCTATCAAGAAAGCACAGCAAAAAGGAAGAGGGTGTAAAGGCGATGCAAGGAAAAGACGTAGACGGGATGATCATGATAAGGATCGTGAAGCTCACAAAGATCAGAAAAGTCCAAGAACAACAGATGGTTCATCATCAAAGGCAGCACTAGAAAAGCAAACTACTAAAACAACCAATCACTCACTAGTTAACTCACCAGTTCAAGACAACAATCCTCCACAGGAAGATGATGACGATGACTTCGTCATTCCAGATATACCCCCAAAAATTCAAAGTGGAGATTGGCTAAAGAACAAGACAATCGAGTATGATTGGTTTGACAAAATGGTAAATGCCTATCCAAACATTACAGAAGATGAAGTACCTATAGATAGACAAATCGTAGAGTTCACGAAGAAAGCCAAACAAGTCATGAAGCCCTAGGAGCTCACATTGTCACAAGTTAAGCGTGTCTGGAAAGATGGATTCATACCTTATGCTACTCAGTTCACTACTGCTGCGGAATTTGAATACAACATCAACCAAGTAGCCTTAGCAATGACTGAACAGCTAGATTGGTATAATTCGGAATCCAGCATCAACCCGATAACCACTGTTTACACCGAATTCACAAGACCACTTCCCTTTGTTGGACATCCTCACAACCCTAGCATCCCAGACAGTCACTTCTTCAACAAAGACTTTGACTACTTGACTTCTGACACAACAAATGAAAGAAAATATGCAACCTCCCTCACGAAATATCCAGCAGTAAGATACACCTAGTTTGGAATCGAAGAAGATATTCTCCACAGATTCGGAACCTAGCTAGCTGATTATTCAGGGATGATGCAGAACTTAGGATACAATTGGCCACATCTCAGGAAATGGTTCTACAAGTGGAGGTTGTCACGACCTTTGAAGAAACAAGTATTCAGTCAGCTGCAGATCATAGCGGTTGTCTCGGCCCAAACAGAGCCATCATAGGAAGACTATCATCTTTTTCCAGGTACAATCATAGCATAGCTTCATTCATTTGCTAAACCTTAGGGATAACCATTAGCAATAAGGTATATGTACGGTTATGGATTTGTGAAGAAGTTGGTAGTGAAAAGAGCTGACCGTAAACAGTATTCGCTCATGGAATCAGACTTTCCACGTCTCAGCCTCAACGATATTGAAGACTTGTACCAGGGTTTATCGAGTATAACGTCATCACCTCAATCCTTATTTTCATATGAAGCACCATCATCAAGGCACGGGTTGAAGATGCTCAACTTGGCATAGAGAGTTATCAACAAAAGCTCAACCTCGTTAGACCAAATCTCACATATGCACAAATTGAAGAAGAAGCAACCTACAGTGTTCTTGAAAGGCCGTTCAGAGTTATCTACTTCGGCAGAAATCAAACTGGCAAGAAATCTATGGAATTTAAAGATATTCACAAGTTCAGCGATGGAACACTCACCTATGTACGTGAAGATCTTGGACTCATGATTTCCAATTTTGAAGCAGGACGAAGACAAGGATGGTTGGTCGAAGCAAATTCGTTTCCTAAACAGTACAAATGGGCAAAGACATTTGTTGATAAGATTGGTGAAACATTGAAGCACAGAGAGCAAATGTGTAGATTAGAAGCGTATGTTGGTGGGAGACTGAGGATTCAGAATCTTAAGATGTTCGGGCGTCGAGTTTAGTTTAGAGTTTCGTTAGAATAGTTAGAATATTTAAACGATGTATGTAATAACTCTAAACATTCTTAGTAGTATAGTATATTATTTGATTATGTTTTTCTTAAAACCTTGAGCAGAATTACTTAAAGAATTTTTCAAAAGTATTTTTCAAAATACATTTTTAAAATTCTACTCAAGAAGACGATCCCTTAAATAAGTTAACATTATTTTAGGGGGAGTATTTTGCTAAAAGAAAGCAGATCCTTTTGAATAAAAACAATGACGTATGCAGACATAACAGTGTATAACCCGTTTTTCAAAGAAAGGACCATGTTGTAAGCTTTAGTGCAACAATGCTCATATTAAGAAGAGAAGTCTTCTTATTCTTGAACAAAATTTATTCAAAAATTTTCAAAGACTTTTCAAAAGTTTTTCAAAATTTTGTTCTAGACAAAAACGCTTTGTTCTTTCAAAACGTTCTTGTGAATCCGTTTCTTCCCGTATGATTTCAAAAACCTCAAAAAGCATATTTTAATCATCATTGTTTTCAAAAACAACATTGATATGCTATTTTTGAGAGGGAGAAATGAGATTAAAATATGATCAGTACGGAATCTCGAAAGAGCTCGACTCAGATTTAACCAGCGAATTGATGAGAAAACTATGTCAGTACTCGGAAAGACGTGTACGGGACGGGTAATAATTTCAGGCTGGTCTAACCAGTGATATAAACGTGTCTCGTGAATGACTTTTCAAAGTAGAAATGTACCATCTCGAGAGACTTTCTTTCGACTTGCATCGGGACGGGTAATAATTTAAAGCTGGTCTAACCAGTGATGTAAACGTGTCTCGCAATACAAAAAGTACGAACTCTTCCTTCAATGTGTAGATTTACCTTAAAAACTTATGAGCACATGTGGAGGGGGAGTATTTCTTAAATACAAAACTCTCAAAGTATTAACAAAATGCGTTTTATATTTATAAACACTTTGAGAGATTTTTTACAAAATGTTTTATGGCAGCATGATCGACATTGAACCAACCAAGGATAATCATGGAGTAATAAGGTGATTAAGGTTAGATTTATGTCCTACGATCAAGCCAGAGCCGGAGGGCTCTACCCAGGGACAGCACCTATAAATGCTGGAAATCCCGCCAAGGAGATTCATTTCACGAATCGAATCTTGAATACATGGGTATTTACTTGGAACATATCCAGAGTATTGATAACTGTAACACCCCAACCCGACAAGGGTCAAAATGCCACATTATGGTGTCAATCATAACATACAAACGTGAGTGGAAGACTTATAAACATAATGGTTACAAAGGTGTTCTAATGAGAGTAACGAAATACTAACTCTATACATAATGAGTTCCAAAACTGAAATACAAATCCAAGCTCAAATCTAACTGAAGGTAAATCCAAGTCTAATCCAAAAGCAAATGGGTATCTATCATCAGGGTGTTCCACTAAGAGCACCTATGTACTCTTCACTCAATCCCAGCTTCCGAACTAAAACCTGCCGCAGGAAAAGAAATACGGCTGAGCTTAAAAAGCCCAGTGAACATATATAAACAAAATGAAAAATCAAACATATATAAGTATAGGGAAAAGGAACATAAGCTCCTGCTGAACGAATATCATCCGTCAAACGAATAAGAGATCAAGGATCAACTGAACAAAATATCATATATCATAAGAAGCAAATCATAGAGAATCATAAGGAAATCATAATGAAGTCAAAGGAATCAATCAGAGAATCATAATCAAATAATAGAACAGAAATGCCCATCGAGCTCAGAAAGCATGCCACATGCTTAGTCACATAATCATCTCATATCCATATATCCGTCAAATCATAAGTTGTACAAGGAGGGGAGACCTCTCAAGTACCAAATGGAGTAGCTAGCTCTCAAACGTATGGGGATGCATGGCACGCACCAACTAACCACTAATCATCTCGAGAACAGAACAAAACAGAATCTAGGATGCATCCATACGCTCCCTACAAATAAAATACATATTCCAGTACTGGACTGTACATACATATACATAATGATCATGTGCACAATCATCATATATCATATCATAACATAACAGAACAGAAAGGGAACGATGTGGATCCATCACACCTCCACGGAAAGTGTCATGCCATTGGTGCCTCAATGACATGGTCATGGTACCTCCATAACTAGTAAACAAATAGCTCGGGCAACAGAACAGAACAGAACAAAACTATCTATAATCATAGCAAGCAGTCATAGCATCTCAACAAAGCATATCAAACTGAACAAATCTCATATAAAATGGAATAGCATACAGAGTATCAGAACAAAGGGAATAGCAACTGAATCATATCAATAGGAAGTCATATCCAAAGATCATATCAAACGGGATCATATCAAAGCAAACGAATCAAAGTTAAGGATCGATAAGTCATGAGAATAAACCCTTACTGAGAAAGGGTAGAATATCTGTACCTCAAACAGCAAATGCAATTCACACCAGAAAACATAAGGATCAAAAGTTGCTCCTTCTTCACAGAATCTACACGGATTAATGATCACGTATTACTTATAAGCTCATTTTATAAGTTTAGTACTTATAGTTATCCAAATTACACAATTAGGGTTTCTTTCTATCTTTAGAATCTTTCCATTTTTAGTAACTATCCCGAATTAGTAACTTTCCAAATTAAGTAAGTTTTCCCAAATTAGTAACTTTGATAAGTTAGGGTTACAATTGACAATTAAGTAAAGTTAAAGGTTTAATATGATCTATATCATAGTTTAGGGTTTATAGTGACAATTTATCATAGTTCAGGGTTTAAAATGTAAATAATCCAAAAATTAAGCTTTAAAGTGTAATTTAGTTTCTTTATGACCAACTTAGGATTTATTAAATTTATAATGCCATCTACCTATTTTGGACTAAAATACATTCGAAGCTTAGACCAAATCCAACACTCGACATAACCAACATGCACACTTGAATACTTACTAACTCTAACCGAAACACACACTCACACCTATCGTACACACATATACATTCGCACCCTTTTACGACCAAACCTTAATGAACAAAAAATCCATACAACACCCTTCTCAACTTCAAACCTATGTGAGATACAAACACTTTATCGATATGCAAAATTAGCGAGACCAACTGACCAAATGACTCACGTTTAATCCAAACATCACCACGACCCTGCCCCTTTTTATTCCGTTTATACACGCATTTAGAAATCACTTTAGGCCACTCAATTCTCATATACGAGCACACTATTTTTACAGCCACATGAATAATGAGACCAACAAATTTACACTTTTCTTTTGACCAAGATTCCATGCACATGTTTGGATTTAGACCCTACATCACACAAATCACACACAAAATACAAATTATCACCATGTATGCATGTTCTAATAACCAAGACCTAGATTTTCTTTGTTTTCATTCTCATTACACGATTGTTCAAACTGGTTACTTAGGGTGCGTTTCAAAGTTGCTTAGGGTTGACAAAAGTGTTGCTAAGACACGACACAACCTAGTCACAACTCACAAAAACCTTTGATCCGAAACATGAAGTCGCGAGGCACTACGTCAAACCACCACAATTCATGACACAACATGGCCTCCATATGACAAAGTATAACGCGACATTTATAATCAGATTACGACACAAGGTTTAGATTAACGTGGCATAGTTTCATTATCTTCGCATAGCTTTATTAAGTGTAACAAAAATGAGATAGTGATCGTATAACGTATGAAAAGAATCAAAGAGTCTTAGGGTACCTTAGTGTCGGCTTAAAAAGGAATGAACAAGAACAGGAGATGTACTCAGGATCTCCAACCATGCGTATCACAAAAAGGTCCCACGATCAGTTCTTCCTTCTTGTTATCAAAAATGAGTGAATCGGTTGGTTAAGGATTTGTATTCCCATTTATGAAACGAGACAACACGTGGTATAAACATATACGTACGAGGCAAAAGAACAACAAAATAGCTTTGTGAAGATACCTTGGGGTCGGATTAAACAAGAAGAAACGAGAACGAAATAGGTATTCAATCCCTACGAACCAACAGCCCTTCGAAATCAATGTACGCCACGAACGAAAACCTTCCTTGCTTTGAACAGCTTCTTGTCATCTATGAGTGTGGTACGTATGAAGCCTGAAGCAAAATGGGTGGTGTGTGTTAATTTCTCAAAGCGTAGAAGGAGAGGTGTGGGTGTTGTTTGCTCTTCAAGGTATACGTATAAAATAGGAGGTGGTAAGGGTGTGATTTGTTTTTCAAAATATATGTATGAAACCAAAGAGTGTGTGTGTGAGAATATTATACGAATGGGGAGGATGAGAAACCAATTTTCAGACTATAATATGGGAGAGGGGCTGAGTATCTTGGGGAAGTTATGAGACTCATTCTTCTCAGAATTTAAATGACTTATTCATATCTTCAAGACTTATCTGTTGTGTACAAGTTACAAAAAATATTTTGGTCCTTCTCGACTTGTGTAATGTGTTAAATTTACTTAACTAATATAGATGTGTCAATATTCTTCTCAGAATTTAAATGACTTATTCATATCTTCAAGACTTATCTGTTGTGTACAAGTTACAAAAAATATTTTGGTCCTTCTCGACTTGTGTAATGTGTTAAATTTACTTAACTAATATAGATGTGTCAATATATATATATATATATATATATATATATATATATATATATATATATATACTAAGGTTAGTTATTTCATATTTGTGATTAACTTCATAACATATAGTTCAAATCTCGTATTATATTCGTATCCCAAAGTTCGAATGTCATTCATAATTTAAGTAGTACACGTATTATGGGTTCAAATGTCATAACGGAATTTAGGTTGTTATAATTCTTCCCCTCTAAAAAGAAAATTTCGTCCGCGAAATTGAAGTCACAAAAGTTAGACGGATACACACCAACCCATCAAAAGAAATGACAATAATTAGCATCACGCTCGGAGAGGTTTTTCCAAAAGATCTTAATGAACTAAAAAAAAATCTCATGACTCGATTCAGACAAACTAGGATAGCCCCAGGCTCTCTAACAAAACAAAAATCATAACAAATTTGATCCAACCGATACGAAGCAAATACGTAACAGATGATAGTAGTAATATCACAAAGAGATCATGAAACACATATACACACGAGGCAAATACGGAGGTAGTGCTAAACGATAAATCTTCATCAACTCTATCCAGATTCTAAACGAGCTAAGGAACTTGCTAATAATCAGAGAAGCACATACCGAATCATCAAACGTATCAAGAGTTTCATAAAGAGGTGGGTAACATATTCGTATCGACGATCAACTAAGCATCTATTGGAATATCAAAACGTATCAGAAGGCATAACAGAATAGGTATAATAATCGTACGAATAAGAACGAATCTAAGGTCTAATGTATCGCGAACTAAATCTTCCTTATATGCCAAAACGTCAAATTTTTCGGTACGAAAACAACATACGGAACACACAAATTCCCGGTTTAAAGTTTCAAAATTTCTCTTCCACAATGATAACTAATCCATTCGTCACTGTAATCAACTCCGAACGTTCAATAAGTAACTCTCCGACTTAATTCAACCAAAAGGTGCTCCACATCTCCGTTCTTAAAAACTCCGTAAGGAAAACCCTTGTCACTTACATGCCATCAATCTTAATGAGTAAACACAACCAGACCCAGCACTTGTCAAATTTCCCGCTCAACACATCTTCCAATTTCAAATAGTTGTTTTGTCTGTCCATCCGTCTGAAGATGAGAAGTCACACTAAAATCCCGAGTCCAATCCCCATAGTCTTCTGTATCTCTTCTGGAAGTGTGAAGCAAAACGTGATTCTCTGAAACGATCACTGCAGGTGCGCCATGTAGCTTGAATAATCTTCTACCGAAAGAAATCTTTGTCAGTCTTCTAAAGTTAGACGACCTAGCCAAACGATCCACTACAACCCAATTCGTATCGTCCTTCCTAAATGTCCGTGGAAATTCCGTTGCAAAATCCATGAAGGTTTAATCCCACTTCCACATAAGAACATCCAAATCTAAAGAAAACCACTTGTATGCTGATGCTAAATCTAAACTTGTTGACACGCTAAACACTTCGCCACCAATGTAGTCACAATCATCTTCATACCATTCCATCAAAATGCTGCTTCAAGTCTCTATGCATAATAGCACAACTAAGATGAATAGAGCAAATAGAACTGTGTACTTCAATCAAAACCGCTTCCTTCAAGTATTCTAACATAGATCATATTCCACCGTCTTGCTCCTGAGCTTTTTTCATGTCTGTCAAAGATCACTCCCAAGTCATGCGTCAGATAGTTCACCTCCTACGATTCTAGCTGTATTGAAGTATAACCAAATCTTCCCGTGTTGCATAAGGACATAACTAAGTCTCCTTCTTGAGCAAAAACAAATCTCTTTTCATCTTTTCAAAAAATTTCTCTCGTTCTTCATCCCAATCAAAATTTACTCTTCGAGAATATTATATAGAGCTTCTTTTAACGTAGAAATTTCAACATAGAATACGAAGATGATCCCCGTGTTTAACTTTCGTCTCTGAATATACCAATATGTCATACTATAACAAATTGTTTAACTATTCATGAAAGAAACGATTTAACAAGTCTATAGGAACAGTCGGAGCAGTAGCCAATACAATTGGCATCTCAACGCTCATAGAGATCATAACGAATACGAAAAGTAATTCTAGGAACATCTCACTCCTTTACACGTAACTGAAAATAATCGGATCTCAAATCAGTCATAGCGAAACTTCACACCTGGAGTTGATTAAACAAATCGTTGATTCGAAGTAAAGGATGACGGTTCAAACTGTAATACGATTCAACTTCCAAAAATCAATACATAACCTCATACTATCATCATTCTTCTTCATAAATAAAGCTGGAGCACAACACGGATACACACTCAGACGGATAAAACACTTCCTAGAAGCTGGTCCTTCAATTATTTCCCTTCAACTACAGTCGTTCAATACGGAGTTTCAGAATTAGGAAAAACGTAGCTCTTATACGGATATAGTTTCTGAGTCAACCAACTTACTGTTCTCAAGCACTGCTCAAGACATCCTATGACCCCAATAAGTTCAAGTTATATGATGTAACTATTATCACGTTGGCCAGGCGTCATAATACTTTCATCATATACACATGCCTTTATTGCAATCACATTCTACCTCGAGTCGTGAATAAACAAATTCTCATAACCAGATCAAGGCAACTTCACATTCAGATGGAAATCTTGGTAGTTCATTAAGGAATACATCGTGAACATTTCAAACAACCAAATTAACTCTCGAGGCGAGTTTCATCAAACGAAATATCTTCACAACCGCGAGGGATTAACGTACGAGTTTTCAAAGCAAGGTGATCATAATTGTTTACCAGGTTGGGAACCATGGTACAGAATTTTGATTTTCTCAAATTGCCAAAGATGACAAATCTAATATGACCGTTGTTCGCATCTCGATGCTCAGTCAACAAATCCATATCCAGAATAATATCGAATAAAACAATTCCAAAGGAAACAGATTAGCATAACGAAACTTATCTTCAAATATCTTCAAAACGTACTGGACAATTCTGATACTTGCGACGGATGATCACAAGATTTCTCATAGAGATGGAACTAGGCATAATATGCTTAGCAATAGCAAGAGGAACCACAGAATGTATCGAACACATCGGATTCATACATATACTAATTCTTTGAATGAACGAAAATGTATCTAAACGAATGACAACAAATCAGAGATTGAAATTTGGAAGAATGCGGTCACGTTAGAAAGTGAAACCTGTAAGGCATTACTACAAAAGTCTCAAAGTATTCAAAACTTATTTGATCACTAAACTTATGTTGCGTATCTTACTCGATTTTTTAAATCTCCAGAATGAATGATCTTACAAGGGCTTAACTAAAAGCAGAGGCACAAATCAGAGTGATGCGGAAGACAGATAGCTAACAAATGCCTTATCATATAATCTACCCAATCCTCACAGGTCACAACTAATAGTTTCTACAAGGGAAACCTAAGGCAAAATTTCAAAGGTTGTTCCATAAGCTCCTACAATGCAAACCTAAGGGTCCAAATCTTCACAGGCCATAACTTATGTGCTACAAGTCGAAGCCTGAGCTCTGATACCATAATTGTAACACCCTAACCCGACAAGGGTCAAAATACCACATTATGGAGTCAATCATAACATACAAACGCGAGCGGAAGACTTATAAACATAATGGTTATAAAGGTGTTCTAATGAGAGTAACGAAATACTAACTCTATACATAATGAGTTCCAAAACTGAAATACAAATCCAAGCTCAAATCTAACTGAAGGTAAATCCAAGTCTAATCCAAAAGCAAATGGGTATCTATCATCAGGGTAGTCCACTAAGAGCTCCTATGCACTCTTCACTCAATCCCAACTTCCAAACTAAAACCTACCGTAGGAAAAGAAATGCGGCTGAGCTTAAAAACCCCAGTGAACAGATGTAAACAAAATGAATAATCGAACATATATAAGTATAGGGAAAAGGAACATAAGCTCCTGCTGAATGAATATCATCTGTCAAACGAATAAGAGATGAAGGATCAACTGAACAAAATATCATATATCATAAGAAGCAAATCATAGAGAAACATAAGGAGATCATAATGAAGTCAAAGGAATCAATCAGAGAATCATAATCATATAACAGAACAAAAATGCCCATCGAGCTCAGAAAGCATGCCACATGCTTAGTCACATAATCATCTCATATCCATATATCCATCAAATCATAAGCTGTACAGGGAGGGGAGACCTCTCAAGTATCAAATGGAGTAGCTAGCTCCCAGAAGTGAGGGGATGCATGGCACGCACCAACCAATAACTAATCATATCCAAAACAGAACAGAACAGAATCTAGTATGCATCCATACGCTCCCTGCAAATAAAATACATTTGCCAATACTAGACTGTACATACATATACATAATGGCTATGTGCACAATCATCATATATCATATCATAACATAACAGAATAGAAAGGGAATGCCGTTGATCCATCACACCTCCACGGAAAGTGTCATGCCATTGGTGCCTCAATGACATGGTCATGTTACCTCCATGACTAGTAAACAAATAGCTCGGGCAACAGAACAGAACAAAACAAAACTATCCATAATCATAGCAAGCAGTCATAGCATCTCAACAAAGCATATCAAACTGAACAAATCTCTTATTAAATGGAATAGCATACAGGGTATCAGAACAAAGGGGATAGCAACTGAATCATATCAATAGGAAGTCATATCAAAAGATCATATCAAAAAGGATCATATAAAAGTAAACGAATCAAAGTAAAGGATCGATAAGTCATGAGAATAAACCCTTACTGAGAAATGGTAGAATATCTATACCTCAAACAGCAAATGCAATTCACACCAGGAAACATAAGGATCGAAAGTTGGTCCTTCTTCACAGAATCTACACGGATTAATGATCACGTATTACTTATAAGCTCATTTTATAAGTTTAGTACTTATAGTTATCCAAATTACACAATTAGGGTTTCTTTCTATCTTTAGAAACTTTCCATTTTTAGTAACTATCCCGAATTAGTAACTTTCCAAATTAAGTAAGTTTTCCCAAATTAATAACTTTGATAAGTTAGGGTTACAATTGACAATTAAGTAAAGTTAAAGGTTTAATATGATCTATATCATAGTTTAGGGTTTATAGTGACAATTTATCATAGTTTAGGGTTTAAAATGTAAATAATCCAAAAATTAAGCTTTAAAGTGTAATTTAGTTTCATTATGACCAACTTAGGATTTATTAAATTTATAATGCCATCTACCTATTTCGGACTAAAATACATTCGAATCTTAGACCAAATCCAACACTCGACATAACCAACATGCACACTTGAATACTAACTAACTCTAACCAAAACACACACTCACACCTATCGTACACACATATACATTCGCACCCTTTTACGACCAAACCTTAATGAACAACAAATTCGTACGACACCCTTCTCGACTTCAAACCTATGTGAGATACAAACACTTTATCGATATGCAAAATTAGAGAGACCAACTACACCAATTGACTCACATTTAATCCAAACATCACCACGACCGTGCCCCTTTTTATTCTGTTTATACATGCATTTAGAAATCACTTTAGGCCACTCAATTCTGACACACGAGCACACTATTTTGACAGCCACATGAATAACGAGACCAACAAATTTACACTTTTCTTTTGACCAAAATTCCATGCACATGTTTTTATTTAGACCCTACGTCACACACATCACACACAAAATACAAATTATCACCATGCATGCATGTTCTAATAACCAAGACCTAGGTTTTCATTCTCATTACACGATTGTTCAAACTAGTTACTTAGGGTGCGTTTCAAAGTTGTTTAGGGTCATCACAAGTTTTGCTAAGACACGACATAACCTTGTCACAACTCACGACAACCTTTGATCCGACACATGAAGTAGCGAGGCACTACGCCAAACCAACATAATTCATGACACAACATGGCCTCCATATGACAAAGTATAACGAGACATGTATAATCAGATTACGACACAAGGTTTAGATTAACGTGGCATAGTTTCATTATCTTCGCATAGCTTTATTAAGCGGAACAAAAACGAGATATTGATCGTATAACATATGAAAAGAATCAACGAGTCTTAGGGTACCTTAGTGTTGGCTTAAAAAGGAACGAACACGAACAGGAGATGTAGTCATGATCTCCATGCCATGCGTATCACAGAAACGTCCCACGATCAGTTCTTCCTTCTTGTTATCAAAAATGAGTGAATCGGTTTGGTTTAGGATTTGTATTCCCTTTTATGAAACGAGACAACACGTGGTATAAACATATACGTACGAGGCAAAAGAACAACAAAATAGTTTTGTGAAGATACCTTGGGGTCGGATTAAATGAGAAGAAACGAGAACAAAATAGGTATTCAATCCCTACAAACCAACAGCCCTTCGAAATCAATGTACACCACGAACGAAAACCTTCCTTGCTTTGAACAGCTTCTTGTCGTCTATAAGTGTGGTACGTATGAAGCGTGAAGCAAAATGGGTGGTGTGTGTTAATTTCTCAAAGCGTAGAAGGAGAGGTGTGGGTGTTGTTTGCTCTTCAAGGTATACGTATAAAATAGGAGGTGGTAAGGGTGTGATTTGTTTTTCAAAATATATGTATGAAACCAAAGAGTGTGTGTGTGAGAATATTATACGAATGGAGAGGATGAGAAACCAAGTTTTAGAATATAATATGGGAGAGGGGCCGAGTATCTTGGGGAAGTTATGAGACTCATTCTTCTCACAATTTCAAATAACTTATTCATATCTTCAAGACTTATCTGTTGTGTACAAGTTACAAAAAATATTTCGGTCCTTCTCAACTTGTGTAACATGTTAAATTTACTTAACTAATATAGATGTGTCAAAAAATATATCTATACATATACTTAGGTTAGTTATTTCATATTTGTGATTAACTTCATAACATATAGTTCAAATCTCATATTATATTCGTATCCCAAAGTTCGAATGTTGTTCATAATTTAAGTAGTACACGTATTAAGGGTTCAAATGTCACAACGGAATTTAGGTTGTTATAATAACTATCCCTAACGGGATTCGGACGGCTGATGTGCCCGACCAATGTGAATGTAATCAGGACATTCTTCAGTAAAACAATCGTAGTGGTTTATTCTCTAAGAAAACTCCACCGTGATCGATTGGTATTTATGACTAACGGTAAATATGCATGTACTAACGGCATTCCCTTGGAGAAAAGGCGGTTTACCACCATCATGATCATCAACCTACCTCATGTTTCACATGCTCATACCAACAACATTACGAAAGATGTTGTTACGTAAAAGTCAAGAAAAGTTCTCGTCAAAGAATCAGCAACATTAAGAAGTCAAAGTTTAAGTCAAAGATGAAGAATGAAACAAGTATGAAGTATCAAGTTAAGCAAGCAGTATGAGCATGTTGGGAAAGACGTAAAGACACTAGTTGTGAAGATGTTGATGAAAGGCAAGCGGAAACTCAACTAATCACAAGAACAAGAACAAAGAACAAATAATCAAGACACAAGAGATGTCAAAGCAACGAAATGTTAAGAAGATCAAAGGACGTCAACGGCCTATGATGACCAACCCTTAGGGGGGATTGTTGGGAATACGTTATTATTATAAAGTGTGTGTCATTGGAGTTGGAATAGGTCGTTAGTTATTATGGCTCATAATTATTAGTCTTATTGGGCCGGCCTATGTAGTGAGTCCATGGGTCGAACCCTAAGCTTTGTATGAACTATAAATACCCCTTTCCACAATGGAAAGGGTGTTGGTTCTTTGGAATACATTTTCCTTTTCATTTACAAGTTCCTTCCACACTCTCTCTCTCTAATCTCTTTCTCTCACTAGAACATACGATTGCTACTTATGTGTAAGGATGAAAAGGAAAATGTATTACCAAGAACCAACACACTTTCCATTGTGGAAAGGGGTATTTATAGTTTATAAAAAGCTTAAATTTTGGCCCATGGACACACCTACATAGGCCGACACAATAAGACTAACAATTATGAGCCATAATAACTAATGACCTATTCTAACTCTAATGGCCGACACTTTATAATAATAACGTATTCCCAACAATATTCTTACATTTTTGTATGCTTTTATGCGTTTTTATACGTTTTCATTTGTTTTTATATGTTTTCATTCGTTTTACTTATGTTTTCAAATGTTTTTATCCGTTTTTGTATGTTCTTATACTTTCTTGTATGGTTTTGTACACTTTTATACGTTTTTGTGTGTTTTTATACGTTTTTATGCGTTTCAGTATGTCTTTATACGTTTTTGTACGAATTTATGCGTTTTTATACATATTAGTACGTTTTTGTACATTTTTTTATGTTTTCATACATTTTTATCCGTTATTATTAATCATTTTTATTCGTTTCCATACTTACAAAAACGTATAAAAACGTACAAAATTGTAAGAAAACGTAAAAAATGGATAACGAGTAAGAAAAAGTATAAAAACGGATAAAAACGTATGTAAATATAAAAAACAGATATAAACGGATAAAAATGTATGAACACATAAGAAAAATGTATAAAACGGCCGAAAACGTATAAAAACGGAGAAAAACGTATGAAAACATAAAAAAATAATGTAATAAAACGAGCGAAAACGTACACAAACGTAAAAAACGTATATGAATTTACAAATATGTATGAAAACGGATAAAAATGTAAGAAAACGTGTGAAAACATACACAAACGTATAAAAACATACAGATACCAATAAAAGCGGACGAAAGCATATGAAAACGTATGAAAATGTACAAAAACGTACTAAAACATACAAAAACATACGAAAATGTATGAAAACATACAAAAGCAAAAGCTTATGAAAGTGTACACAAACGTACACAAAAGTATATGGTGTGTATATTGTGAGATAGTTGGTTGTCATTTTAACAAAAACTAGACCAACAACAACAACAACTACAACAATATATATATATATATATATATATATATATATATATATATATACATATATATATATATATACATATATATATATATATATAGACATATATATATATATATATATATATATATATATATATATATATATATATATATATATACATATATATATATGTATATATATATATATATATATATATATATCTATATATATATATATATATATATACTAGTTGTCGAAGCCCGCCCACCTGGGCGGGCATGACTTATAAGCCCTCCCGGGCATATAATCCCGCCTCAGGCGGGCATGTCTTATAATTATTGTTGGCATATTTTACTATAACGAAAGAAGGGTAGTAAAAAATGATTGAAAAGTGTACATGGTGAAAGAAAGGGTTGTACCCATGTTGCAACCTGTAATTTATATTAACCAATTATTGTGCTTTATTAATAACACAATCTGACCTTAGTTTTATCCAGCTTTTTGTTTATTACTTCTGTTAAGCATAACCATTGACAATACATACTTTTAAATGTAACTCCTCAATGTTACTCATATTATTGTACAGTATAACATAAATACCATGCTTAATAAAGTAAACTAAATGTATGATAAACTTGATTGAAAGGACCCATTTCGAGTATGCCTTAAAATAGCTCCTACATAATCCTCAATAAAATTTCCTTTTGATAGCTATTTCGGAAGCTTGGTCTGCTGATCCATTTGACCAACTTCTTGAATTATGGCATGAATCTAGAGAAGTTAGAGTCACCTATACCAAATCTAGGAAGCTAAAAAGTTTAAAATAAATAAACAAAATTTCATGGAATTTAATCAAATAGACTTCAAATGCATATAAATGTAAACCTAATAGAAACCTAAGAAAGGGTTAAACATCAAACATCTATCCAACTTAGAATTTTTGATAAAGGTGCATGAAGCAAGTGGGTAAAATTGTGATGCATAGAGTATCTGGTTATATGTTACTTTGTTGTTATACAACATCTTTTGACTTGTGGCCACTACATGACAGGAGGTGGTCACCATGCTGCTCACATTCCTGATCGCCCTTACTTTCCCTGCAACTGATTCTTAGTATTTACGGGGACAAAAAGTGTTAGTAAAAAAATGCATATGAGTCATTTGACTAAACTTACTAATGCATATATGTTATTACATGGTTCAATATACATTGTGGTTGATAAGCTAGAGTACCTATATGTTAAAAAAACCAACACGTTAAGTGAAAAGGTAATTTGAAAACAGTTAGTTATTAATAAACTGTTTGACCCATTCAAAATAAAACGTTACCCGAATTGATTTATGGTAATGAATATACATAATACTTTAGCATAGTGAAAAGGAGAGTGTTGTTACAGACCTGGTTGCATCCATATCACAGGCTCGACAAATATGGATTTACATTCAGGTTGTCCATTTCCCGTGTCACCGGCTATTTTCTTCCACTTAAAGCTCTCTTTTCCTTGTCCACGCTTGTGAGAAACTATCTACTCCTGTGAAGCAACAATCCTTCGACATTTCTTGCACGAAAGAGATAGTCTATCACTACTAGAAAAAAGGCCTTTAATGACATGCTTTTTATGACACACACAATATAATGACACGCAAAATTGTAAGTCATAAAAAAACTGTCATAAATTATAAAATCTGAAAGCTAAACGACAGACATTTTTGTGTGTCATAAAATTCATGTCAAATCTCAAATTTTCCACAAAATTAAGCTTGAAAACTTTCAAATCCACCGCCTCTCTTTCCCATTTTTTAATAAAAGATCAGATCTATCTCCCTCACTACACAGCCTCACCCACTCTCCTCCTTCTCTCTTGATAACCCCTCTCCACCGCCTCATTTCACGGCCACCACACCATCACGAGTTACCACCAACACCCAAAAAAACCTAAGTCCTTCAAATCATCAAAACCCCCCCCCCCCAAAAAAAACCATTACCTCCTGTTCAAATCGAAGCCCTAAAATCATCAAAACCCCCAAATCGAAGCCCTAAAATCGAAGCCCCAAAATCGAAGACGAATGACATTGTTTAATTGTTCATCGAAGCCCCATTACCTCCTGTTCAAATCGTTATACTCAAAATCGTTAGTCAAATTCAGATTGTTCAATTGGTAATTTTAATTTCATTTTCTTTTTGTTAAATTATTATTTTCTGTGGTAATCAAACATATACAATTCTTTGGTTAGTGTGCTTGTTGTGTCTTTGGTTAATGAATACTAGAAACAGTGTTGGTGTTAGAATTATTGTGAAACCTGTGATAATTTAGTTTTCATAAGCTAGTTTGACTTTGTAGATATCTACGTTTTTTAGTTCCAGATGCAATAATCCGTCAATCTCATATTGTCATGAAAGTTATGATGTTTGTTTTCGCATGTAGGTTTTGGTAAGTGTTCAGTTTTCAGTAAAGTATCTAAAATTACCCTGGGTCAATATGAATTCAAGGAATATGTAAATCCAAATAAGCGGCCTGTGTCAATATGAAGTTAAGTAGGTATTGTATCACTAATATACGCCCCTTAAAATTTCAACAGAATTGGGTCACTTCCCAAGGATACAGACCTTCTCAAGCTTTGATGGTATGGAAGCTGCTTTACGGAAACAATTCAAAGAGTATATGGGCACATTCATGTGAAGAATTGGAAGGTTCGGCTTATTCTCAAGAACTTATATTCCTGCTTCGATACTGCTGTACGTCTTTAAACTAACAAAAGTTTATTATGAAAAAACTTATAGGTTTAAACAAAGATCTTACGATGATGTTGACTAAATTTGCTAAACTAAAGGCATTGCAAGTGAAAGATATAATTACAGCTACTGATGGCACTAGGAAGGTAAACATAATCATTCTAGAATACCTCTGTACTTGGTCGATGTATGGGACTGTTTGGATTTGTGTTTTAAAAGTTGAGGATCTTCTCATTAATGATAAAATCTCAGGAGGCTGCAGATTTTGTTTACATTGGATGATGGATTGGTAATAGAGACGGTCATAATACCTAATGGTGATAGGGGGAGAAACACGGTGTGCGTTTCAAGTCAAGTGGGATGTGCAATGAACTGCCAATTTTGCTTCACCGGCAGGCAAGTTTTCCTTCTCATCATGTCTTTATTTATAATGTTTCTGTAGGAAACGTTCCACTTACACTTTCCAAAGAGGTTGTAACATGATTTGTTATTGTGTTTGTCTTATAAGCCCTTAGTACTCGACTACTAATAACTTCTCGTCATGATTTTAGTTGTTTGGAGTTGAAATAACTCACTTTAATTTCTTTGTTTAGTGTTATGTGGTAAAAATAGAACCAATAAGAGATTAAGTATGTTGAATAGTGAGTCTGCTTTATCTAACTTTATCTGAAAATGGTTACAAAGGACTGTTAAGTTCGTTAGGATCAACATTTTCTGTCCAATTCAGTTTTTCACTGAATGTTCCCTGTATAGATTATGTCAGTCTTTAACGACCTGTTTCATCAAATTTTACGGTAAGTAGCCATTTTCTTGAAAATTAAATCTTTGTTTTTCAGAATGGGCTTGAAGAGAAATCTAACTTCGGCTGAAATAGTAGAACAAGCGGTCTTTGCAAGACGTCTATCAGAAATGTTGTTTTTATGGTACGTATGTTATTATGTTACTTAAAGATGTAGATTATAAAAGGAAAAATGTTACTTTTATAGTTATAAGTAACACACCGTTTTCGTAAATAAATGGACAATTGTTTTTGTGGGTCAACCCAAATCAACCAGCCTGTTTCAACGTGTATTAGAAATGCCTCACGACACAACCAGCTCATTTTGCCATATTTACTAAAAAAAGGCAAATGCCACTCAATCAAGTCTGGCCGAGGAGTTAAGTCTGATGTGTTTGTTATTCCACAGGTGGATCTTACCACAAGTGACTGGGATGAATGCAGCTTCTGGTTAGCAACTCTGAAGCGAATGATCAAGATTAGGCAGACTGTCAGATAAACATCACATATAGATGTAGGTACAGTGTTGTATTTTCATATTGGGTGCAAATTCTATATGTCGTGCTTGCCTTTCGGAGTATAAGCACAATGTTATGAATTTTGCTTGTAGTTGTATGAAACGCATTGTTTTGATATATATGAAATGCGCTTTTTTGCTATTTGTGTATTTATTTGTATTATGAGATTATCTGTTATTTAATGTGGGGATATTATTAATTTTATAAAAATTATTTTTTTTTTTTTTAAATTTGACTCATGACACGCAAAAAAGGGGTCATAAAATAGTGTCATAAAAGTTTGTCGTAAAAGGGAGTCATAAAAGCGTGTCATAAATTCATGACGCGCGAAATGCGTGTCATAAAGCTTTATGACGGGTCGATCAATGACACCAAAAAGCGCGTCATCTGACCCCTTTTATGACACGCAATGCGCGTCATTAAAGGCCTTTTTTCTAGCACGAAAGAGATAGTCTATATATGTGTACATATAGTGGTTTTCGTCTTATCAGTAATAAAATTATGTTGCGTACCATTTGATGTCGAACTTGGTTAGTACTGCTCGAAACATGGTTAGTGCTGCTATTGAACGGTTAGTTCTGCTACGAACATGGTTAGCACTGCTCGAAACATGGTTAGTACTGCTCGATAACATGGTTAGTACTGGTACAATTTTTGTGCTGCTAAGCTTTGATTAATGCTGCTAGCTTTGTACCAACATGTTAATACTGCTCGTTGTACTCTTTAATGCTATCTTTAATAACCATCAACATGCACCAAATAAAAATTAATTATAATTTTTATAACTATGTTATAGTAAAATGGCTGAAAAAGGAATAAATTAAGCAATGGTTAATGAAGTACGAACATCGTAAAATATTTATATACAGTGAATAAAGAACAGAAAGAAAAATAACTAACACTTCTTTAAGGGATTTTTTAAGCTTATGTAAGTTAGGACTGTTCATTTAAATTCATTATAACAGTACTAACTTTTAAGTTAGTATTGCTAATATAAACTTAGTACTGTTTGCGCTTTTTAGTGCTGCTAATGTAAACTTAGTACTGCCATCTTTTTTTAGCAACACATAAATAATCAATGTTAAACTCATAATACGATTCATATTCATAACCAAACAATCAATGTCTAATTTTTTATTAGAAAAATTACCCGATGAATCAACTATAGTGTTTTTGCCTTTCTTCTTTTGCGTTCCAGTTTCAAACCTTTTTTTTGCGTTTGATCTTGACAGCGTTGCTAAACGTCTTTGTGGTTACATATTGATATATGGATCGTGTATATTGTGTGTTTGTGAATGGGTTGTGATATGACATAATAAACCGTATATATAATGTAGAATTAGGGTTAAAAACATACACATCCAATACGAATTAGGATAGGATCAAAATCAATATTTTCCATACTTATCAAATACTAAAAACAGGATGATTGTGTAGTATCCTTTATAGAAATGCGTCTGCATATAGTGGACTTTTATTAATTAATTTTAATATCGTATATTCACCTTTTGGAAATTAAGTTTTTGACTTCCACAGACATACTTGCATTCTTTTGTGCTTCCGTGTTTGCAATACAAAATTACCTTATGCAAAATGACAAACAAATGTTGGTGTCCAGTTATCCGTGTATTAAAACGGCTTGGACTAACTGCTTGTTTCATTAGAGATTTAAAATATGGATTTCTTGACCGCTCGTCTATCTAACGCACGCTCAGTATAGCAAGAAGATGGGGATGTTGTCTCGTCTGTGCATTTTTTGAAGAGAGAAAGAGGACATGTATAAGTATATTTTAGAACATGCACCAATACTATTGTAGTGGGTGAAAACAGGTAATTTATAAGTATGGGTGAAAACGGGTGATGCCAACTTGCAAACCCAATTTTTTTTCTCCAAGTTATTAAATTCATTTGTCACCCGTTTAACCATTTACCTTATATACTTTGTGTTATTCTTAGGCCCGGTTTGGGAAGACTTTGTGGATGCACTTCAAGAGAGCTGAACCCATGAAGATGGCTTTAAAATGAACATATCTGTAACAAATAAAAGTAGCAAACAAAAAGTTAACGTTATCTCTTTAGGAGTAATTTATGGGCTCGCGCATTATACAATTTCTATTGAAATGGTTAATATTCAAAATAAGGTCTAACATTTAAATATCTAGACACAGATCAGAAAACCAAGTAAATAAACAGTGTTATTCGTATACTAAAGATTATTTATCAGCTTAAGAGGGTGTTTGGGATTGCTTATTTTAGATAGATCAGCAGTTTGAGGAGTGACTTATTTTTGTAAGGTATAATCTGTTTTGGTAAGCAGGTTGGTGATGATCCTTTATTAACACATATAAAAGGTGAACTGAATTACTACTTTTTACCACCATCTATCTAATCTTAAAACCGTTATAAACCAATTAGATTAAGTTCTTGCTATGTAACTTTTTAATAGCCTTGTATTTTTTTCTCTTTTTTTTTTACTATTATTGGTTGATTGTAGTTTTTTAATCGCCTTGTCCTTACATACAAATGAAAAAAAAAACAGTTTTATCCAAATATGAGATGGAGATGATAACTTACTTTTGAAGCATGCCCAAACCTAGTGACAAAATCCATCAATTAGCATAGAAAAATAACTATGTTGCAGTGATACTTCACCTGCAGCATCTGTAGCATCAGCAACAGCGATTCAAATGTGCTTTCTTTATTGTAACTTCTTCATAAAATGAGCATGTATCACCACGCAGATTAGAAAACCAACCGGGAAGACCACTGGAAATCCATCAGACTTCTATATCATTTTTTCAATAGGGAGTGCTGCAATCCATGCATCCTTGTAGGCACCAAGCAAGTAATAAGACCGGTACATTTTTGTTCCCACACCAAAAAACTTACTTGTATCTCTTCGCCACACTAAAACTACTAATTATTATCTCTTCTTTCTTCAAACAGAGATGGTGTTTATGAAGGAATTAAGCCAAAAGGTAAGGTTTTGGGGGCATACGTTTCAGTAGATGTAGAGGTTGAAAATGGAATTGTATGCATGTTGCTAAATAGAAGCGGGATCCTAAAACTGCTTGACTGCGTATTGCTGCTTAACGGCATATTGCTACGTGTTGGCCCCTCCTGTATAGATGAAAAGAAAATAATTATTCATTAATTAATCGGGAAATAAGTAGAAGAAGTTTTTTATAGTAATGCCATAATGATAATTACATTTATTTCCTGATAGATAGTCATCCAATCTCAGTTCTTTATGGTTTGTTTCTTTTTTATGCAGGCATTGCTGATATAGATTTTCAGTAGGTTTTGTAGTACCGCCATTGTATTCGTGAGGTGTCTGAGCAGAAGGGGTAACTCCACTTACATCAGATTTACATCTTTAATACTTTGGTTAATGGGTTGTATAAAGCCGAGCATGTTAAGCATGCTTTAGAAATAATGAAAGTAATGCTCCAAGAGGGTTTTGATCCTGATGCCTGATGATTAATAAATGTTTATATCAAGAACAGTAGATTGATTGATTGGTTGATTATGAAAATGTTTGTAGGAGCAAGAGGAATGTGTAGGAGTGGAGCGGCTAAAGAACGGGGATTTAAGATTTGTGTTGAGTTGTGCCTGTGGTAAGCATTTCAAGATGTTGCTAAAGAACAATGGCTATTGTTTCTATAGATTGACATAGTGTTGGTGGGTAGTGCATAGAAGAATTGAAGTTGGTGCATGTATGATATATGCATCTTTGTGGTTTTTTGTTCAGGGATGTGTATGAAATTACTTTTGTCTAAATGAATTGTATTCCAGTAGTACATTGTGAAATTGTAATCATATGAAAAATGGATGAACTACATTTGAGTGTTGTAATCGTATTATTTCTAGGCTTATACTTGTGAATAAACGCTGAGGGGTTAATACACAAATATGTTACTAAACTTTCCATAAAAGTTCGCCTAAGTTACTGAACTTTCATTTTGTTCACTTAGGTTACTGAACTTATAAACCATGACATTTGGGGTCACTGAACTTATAAAAAATATTCATAAACAACATTGAACTTGTAAAAACATGACATTTATGTTACTTAACATATCAAAAAATATACGATTAAGTCACTCCTACCAACACTTGTAAAAACCATGACATTTGATTATAAGTTCAGTAACCTAAGTGAACAAAATGAAAGTTTAGTAACTTAGGCGAACTTTTATGGAAAGTTTAGTAACATATTTGTGTATTAACCCTTTCTAGGCTTATACTTGTGAATAAACGCTGAGGGGTTTGGTTTATATGTTCTTGGCTGCAGCAACATTTGTCCCAAAATATTGCAGGCAATGTTAGTTAAATGTGCATTTCATTCTTAACTTGCATAGGAAGGATATGCTTCTGATATGTTCCTTAAATTTCCCTCGGTAAGTTATCAGTTACCATTTCTTAAAGTATGGAATCTGGTACATGTGTTCATATAATAGTATAACTTTGTTACTCTGATATACATACTTTCAGTTTAGCTGGTATCTTCAAGTTAAAATTGTTATTTTTGTTAGACAATCATCTTAGACCGGCGGGTCAGGTATATGCAAAAGTGCTTATACCATGCAGCTCTTCATAAGGAAATGCACCCTTTTTGTATGTTTAACACATGTTTAGGCCATTAGCAATTAATCAACACTTTAGAAAAAGTTGAGTTCTTCGAGACAAAAGGGTTGGTAGGTGTAGAAGATGAACATGGATTGACCGATACATGGCTAAATGCATGTCTGGAATTAAAACCATGCGCAGCCTACTCAGTATCAATAATCTAAATTCCTCTAAAACACAGTTAAGGTGAGTTGACCTGCTTATCTGAGACAGAATTTTGAGGCGTTGGACAATCACATGCCTCCATCCTAACAGAATGCACAAAGAAGTTCCTAAATATAGTTTTTTCTGTGGATTGTGACTACTTATGTAAGTTAGCCCAATTGACTACAATGCATATTCTTTTCATTATTTTACACAAACTAATAAATATAAGTATCCAAATATCTCTGCTAAATTATTTCTAACGTATAGTATAGTTTTCTAATAGTACTTCAAAAGGCCTTTGTTTTTTAATCGCCTTGTCCTTACATACAAATGAAACAAAAACAATTTTATCAAAATATGAGATGGAGACGATAACTTACTTTTGAAGCATGCCAAAACCTAGTGACAAAATCCATCAATTAGCATAGAAAAATAACCATGTTGCAGTGATACTTCACCTGCAGCATCTGTAGCATCAGCAACAGTGATTACAATGTGCTTTCTTTATTGTAGCTTCTTCACAATCTCATACTTGTGTTCTGCACATTTAGTTCTTAGTATTAAGTATTAATGTAACAATGAGCATGTATTATCACGCAGATTAGAAAACCAACCTGGGAAGACCACTGGAAATCCATCAGACTTCTATATCAATTCTTCAATAGGGAGTGTTGCAATCGATGCATCCTTGTGGGCACCAAGCATGGAATAAGACGGGTACATGTTTGTTCCCATACCAAAAAACTTACTTGTATCTCTTCGACACACTAAAACTACTCATTATTATCTCTTCTTTCTTGAACCAGAGATGGTGTTTGTAAAGGAATTAAGCCAAAAGGTGAGGTCTTGGGGGCATATGGGTCAGTAGATATAGAGGTTGAAAATGGAATTGCATGCATGTTTCTAAATAGAAGTGGGATCCTAAAACTGCTTGACTGCATATTACTGCTTGATGGCATATTGCTACGTGTTGGCCCCTCCTATATAGATGAAAAGAAAATAATTATTCATTAATTAATCGGGAAATAAGTAGAAGAAGTTTTTGATAGTAATGCCATAATGATAATTACATTTATTTCCTGATAGATAGTCATCCAATCTCAGTTCTTCATGGTTTGTTTCTTTTTTATGCTGGCATTGCTGATACAGACTTTCAGTAGGTTGTGTAATACCGCTATTGTATTCGTGAGGTGTCTGAGCAGAATGGATAACTCCACTTACATCACATTTACGTCCAAAGGTGGTTGTCTAAACCGTGGATTGGAAAAAAAATATAGATGGGTGAAAAGAAGTAGAAAAAGTTGAGTTCTTCGAGACAAAAGGGTTGGTACATGTAGAAGAAGAACATGGATTGACCGATACATGGCTAAACGCAGGTCTGGAATTAAAACCATGCAAAGCCTACTCAGTATCAATAATCTAAATTCTTCTAAAACACAGTTAAGTTGAGTTGACCTGCTTATCTGAGACAGAATTTTGAGGCGTTGGACAATCACATGCCTCCATCCTAACAGAATGCACAGAGAAGTTCCTAAATATAGTTTTTTTCTGTGGATTGTGACTACTTATGTAAGTTAGCCCAATTAATTAAAAAAACTCAAATGTGAATCTCTAAAATGAAAGTTTGTAGCAAAAACAAAATAAAATAAATCTTGTACATTCAAAGCACGTTGGTAATATAGTTTATGTAGTGTCTGTTTTTATCGCGGCTTAAAACCGTTAATTCTGCTTTAACATTTTCACCTAAAAAAACATATTCATTACCCGTAGCTTCATGACCCCCCGATGGGCAGGTTCGCTTTATAAAATTGTTTGACGAATTTTCAGTAGACGTACATAAATAATGAATAAACATGAATATAATTGTTGAAAAAGGTTTACATTTTATAAATATAAGATGGAATATTATAGGTTGAATACAATCATGAAAATGCATCTGCTAAAAATAAAATAGACATGTGAATGTTCAAAAGTAATACATAAATATGGTGTCTTACATATTTATTAGATTCATACATTGAAAGCCTATGAAAAAATTGTTGTGATTCAAAGCCTATGAAAAAAAACTTGTTTGTAGACAGCATTGTTACCGGCTTTAGAAAAAGGGTATTATAGTCAATGTGTTGACGACTCACAGTAACTCATTTTCAAGAGGCCAAAACTTCATCTACACGAACTAAATGCATCATCATCTGTCTTCATGAGATATTTTTCTGAGATACCTTATGTGCCAAAAGCACAAATACAAATAGTTTTCCATGAAATATCATGTAAGGCTGGAAAATACAAATTCACCAGTAACCAAGTCAAGCAATAGAATATCTATACATAAGTGGATACGAATAGAGCATGATAAAAAGGTTACATCTTCATCAATCATATGCGCAATTTGCATGCCCTTCTCGACATGGAATTCAAGCACCTTCTTCTCTAGTAGGACTTTCTCACCTTTGAACTATGTGGACTGATCCCTACCGTTAATGGTTTCTGCGATACCGTTGCAGTCGTCACAAGGTTGTTCCATTTTCTGATTCATAAATGGGCCAAGAAGTCTCATATAGATTTTCATTCCAGAATCTTGACAGCCATAACATTTCATTGAAGCGCCTCAATTTGCCCCCCCCCCCCCTAATGCATCATTTCAACTTAAGTCATTAGATAAGATTTATAATAAACTTTGAAAAAGAGTAAGTATGGTAACTTGGTGTCGATGTAGTTTATATAACAATTATGTATAGAACTGATTCAGTGAGTATGGGCTCCTTTTGTTTAAGAAAATATACGGGCTCCTTAGAACTGTATAGAGGTGTTTATATGATTTTTTGAAATTAGAAAATGACCAATGATTCTTATGAGACTTTTTCTTTTTATCATATTTGTATGGGTGTGGGATATTGTGTTGTATAATCTGAGTTTGATGGTGAGAAAGATGTTAGATCCAAGTTATAGAATTCAAAAGGGTGTATCGTCACTGTGAGAAAAATGAATGTTAAATCAAAATTAGAGAATTTAAATTAATGTGTTCTGTTTAGGTGATAAAGGAGACATAGTAAGGGATTGGTATTTTTATTATAATCTTTTTGAGCTACTTTTATATTAGTATAGTCGTAGTGATGGATTGCTTTGCTTCGATATATATGTATACCAAGGCAGTTGAGCACTTACCCCTGCATTTAGAGCAGAATACATTACGTGAAAGTGATAACTTTTTGGAGGTTCTGTAATAAAGATTCTCAAGAGACACTTTGGGTGGATGAACATGTCTGCTACATGGTCTTTGTCTGTGCTGCTACCACCACCACCTGTGTACAAAAGATCTCATGTGAATCAAACAACAAATACAACCTTGCAATAAACTTAAAAACAAAAATCAATAAACTTAAAAAACTATATAATAAATCGAGATTGCTTACCACCGAAAGAACTACCGCTAACGAATGACCGGACGATGTTCATCTTCGCTACTGTTTTCAGTTGCATCTCTCTAAGATGTTGAATTATTTGCGAGAAAACAGTTGAGACACTTAATACTAAGCGTTGTGACTCTTCGAGAACAAAATCTATAGATTCCAACATCATCTCATTTACTCGTCTCATTTAAATACTAAGCCAGTGATCACACCTTTACTCATCTCATTTAAGTTAGCATACTATAGATTCCAACATCAGTACCAGATGAAGAAATTATTTCAAAAGCCATATGCAGAAATAGTGACAAAAGTATTTCAATTGTATCATAAAAAATTGTTTTTCATTCACCTCTTTGGTGTCATCTTCAAGGTAGTTAACTTATAATACAAAACCCAATGCTTGATGTGTAATGAGATAATTGATCACAGTTTTGTTGTCATTACTAAACAGAGAAAATAAGCTTGGTAGCTTACCCTTTGTCCAAACAATACAGTACTTGCAAGTTCCGCACGATGCCATGGAGATGGGCCAACAGTTACAGCAAAAAGAAATGTAACAGGTAATACACGATTATGTCAGCCGTATTCTGGTTAAGTAAAGTAAAGTTAAGTCAACACTGAGATCATAAAAGTTAAAAGCTAAGTTAATAGCGATAACCATGGAGATATTTATTACGTCATGTTTACTATCGAAAAGTAAAGAGACATTTTCTTCCATGCATCTCATATGTTGTTGCTGTTGTGAAACTGAACTCAAAACTCTTTCTGCAGGTAAAGATTGTTAATTAGTTATATCAAAACACAATAAGGAAATAAATCATTTCGTAAGCAATCCCAAACACCTCGTTAGAAAAGAAAAGTGTCCAGAACCTATATACGCATTCGAATTGGTCCATTTAGTCTTTATTTACCATAAGGAAATAAAGAACTCAAGGTTAATGAGTGTGTAGATTTTCTACTATTCTCCACAGAAAACCATGCCTCTTTGACAGTAACAAGGAATGTGGCTGAAAATCTTAAAAATCTTTATAATCGTCCATTAAACTGATTAGATGCTCGGCATAAGGATGAAAATCTAGGGACAACAGCTTATCAGCATGCAGTATAAGGCAATAAAAAGTCAGATTCAATGTTATGCTAAATTACTGGATAACACACTTTCATTGTGCAGTTAGTTGACGAAAAGAAATGATAAAAAGATGAAATGGTATTCATGTTACCTAATCCATCACCAGCATTAGGACAAAAAAACATAGTTGAAGTCTTGTCTTGACAACCGACAATGGATTTGTGGTGACTACAGTGACTGCTCCAACACCAGTGCAAGGTCATACACTGTCATATTCCTTCAACCTACAATGCGAGATTCCCTATCCTCTATTTATTTATGGCCTACTCAGTATCAACAATCTAAATTCCTCTAAAACAGTAAAACTAACGACCATCACCATCACTTTACTTTATTCCCTTTCCACTATTACTTACATCATCATTAGAACCAAAGTATTAGACTCGTACTTCTCGAAATGCCATCCTTAGCTAAAAGCTTCCTGCTATGTTACATTCACTCCTCTAGTTCACTCTATGGTCGATGATAAATTCCTAATATAATTAGCTTATCCTTCAATCAATCTCTAATTCGCTCTATGGTCGATGATAAATTCCTAACATAATTAGTTTATTTTTCAATCAAGACTTTTTATTATTCTTCACAAACTAATAAATTTAAGTACCCAAATATCTTTCCTAACTTATAGTATAATTTTATAATAGTACTTCAAAATGCCTTTGAATTTAAAGAGGACACTTAATTTTCTAAGTCCGTTATTAACACCAAAAACTAATTAAAACATAAGATTACGCCATTCTATGCTACATAAACCTTTTGCCAAGTGAATTAGTTCCTACAATACACTATCAATATCAAAAAATCAGTTAAAAAGTGACCTTAACATAGGGTATTATTTTACTTAAAAGCACTAAAACTATCAGGTATCTACATGTCACTCTAAACCTTGTTATTCCTCTTCCGGTCCTAATTATAAAAACCTTCACTGCACATTCTCATTCATTCATTATTTATCTATAGTGCTTTACTATTAATTTATCCCGAGCAACCAATTGTCCGATGACTACAATCTCTAAAATCTCTAAACTAAACTCTTTAATTCTTCACGTTCTCGATATATCTCAATCACAAACATGCGTATACATCACCTATCACCTATCACCGTATCGTACCTTATATACATATATATATATATATATATATATATATCGTACCATATATATATATAGATAAAATGTCAAAACTACAATCCCTAAAATCTCTAAACTAAACTCATTAATTCTCCATGTTCTGGATATTATAGAAAACAAATAATCCTTAATCAACTTAAAAATAGTCACATCACACAAATCCATATAATTATCAATAAAAATCAAAACTTTATAAAAGCAATTAGTAACAATTTCAACACTAAATCCGAAACACTACCTAAATCAGCAAAATCCAATCTTTATATGAAAAAAACAATAAAAATCAAAACTTTAAATCGTAAACACATGAATTAAACAAATGATTTATTATGAATATACCCAAATAAAGCCCTAGCAGCAACTGAGATGTTGACGACGTCCTCATATCTGTTATTGACAAATTCGAAACGATTTGGTGTAATTAATTTTATCATACCTGCGAGGGGTTCGAAGGATTGGGCGAGAGATCTTGATTTCTTTTAATGTTTAATGAAACGATATTAGTTTAATTAGGGTTATATGGCAGATTTTAAGGGGAGGCGTTATTTGTTTAAATTCCCTCCCATAGCTTTAGGATATTTATCAACTTTGACTTGGAAACTAAATAACAAAAGTTGGATTGCTCCACTGGTTGAGATAATTGTTTATGCTTGGAGAGGATCCTATGTTCGAAACTTGCTACCTTCATTTTTACACTAATTTTAATCCGAATTTTAGCAAGGGTTAATAGTTGCTTAGGTGGACAAAATGTGATTACATGGCTTTTAATGACAATTACATGGCAATGACGTGGACTTATGTGGCATTATCTACGTGTAACGCCTCCTGTTATATATATATATATATATATATATATATATATATATATATATATATATATATATATATATATATATATATATATATATATATAGGGGGACTTTCATTTCAGAACCATCTTATCTGCGAGAACTGACAGAACCACAAAAAACATGCATGCACGTCTTTTAAAATAAAATAAAAACATCCATAATCGTAAGCATCCACAAATGTTCTTCAATATCATCATGAACTCATCCTTTTTTTCACAAAAACCTTACACACGGCCGCAATATTGTCGTTGCACGCCTTATAAAAACATACATGCACACCTTCAAAGAAAAATTTTATATTTCCAATTTCTTATCAAATTCTTTAGAACAACCATGTTTTTTTTAAAACATATATGTTGTTTTTAGAACATATGTGCAAAAATACAATAATTGAAGGCGTGCATGTATGTTTTTAGTGGTTCTGTCAGTTCTCGCAGATAAGATGGTTCTGAAA
The DNA here is from genome assembly GCA_021014915.2 of Artemisia tridentata subsp. tridentata. NCBI lineage: Eukaryota > Viridiplantae > Streptophyta > Magnoliopsida > Asterales > Asteraceae > Artemisia > Artemisia tridentata. Next base: position 307,144,926 of record CP139506.1, read on the forward strand.
TGAAAGTCCCACTATATATATATATATATATATATATATATAATATATATATATATATATATATATATATATATATATATATATCAATGTAATATGAAACCATCAGGGACAGTAAATGCAATTTGGGACAAACAAGAAGGACAATCTATGTAATTTACTCAAACATTACATATGCCACATAGTCATTTTTGCCGGTTTTATACACTCTTAACCGGTAGCCTGTAAACTTGTGGGTAAATTGGAACAAAACATGAAAGTACGTTATATTAAGTGGGACAAAAAATAGTGCACGTACTAAATCGATACATTTAAAAAAGTACGTTGCTATTGTACGGCCATAACCCTTAATATATTAGCGGAAAAGATGCTTGATTACATTATATCTTTTGAGGTTAAGGATAAGTTTTCGGTGAATATAAAGAATGCTAGAGTTTTTTATGATGGAAAATGTATATGTTTATGTTTCATCGTGAATAAGGTTATTTATTTGTGAGAAAATAATTATTGTGTAAAATGAATTTAATTGCAAAATTAACATACATAATTCGCAGATCCTCCTATGATATATATTAACTATCACACTGGAAGCAAGTTTGATACAGTTGATGGAACAAGTGAAAATGTTTGAAGTAGCAGTTCTCAAAAATTTATAAATTCATAATTATATTATTAGTTTGATCTTTTACCAAGTCTAATACATTTATTTTATTATATATAGGTGGATGTCAAGGTTACTAAAATTCACGTGTCAAAAAAGCAGCCGTCATGATCAAGAAACAGCAATATCATTTTTTTTTACGCTGTCGCCGGTGATACTGTCCGCTTTAAGGGTTGTATATTTTGACTAAAATAAGAGGGACCCACATAGTAAGAGGTGTTCCATTAACACAACCCTTTTACTAATACTGATAACATAAATGGAACTCAAAACCTCGTCAGTGGACGGAGATCTAAAACTAATTATTACAATAACTTACTTAACAATAGAGAAGATTAATTGTTTGATATTTCATACACAAGTTTTATTTTTATAATAACCTGTATTATAGTAAGTTCCTTAGGGTGTTGGCAATGGGCAGCGTCCTCCCACTGGCAAGGGGGGAGGCCGCCGGTGAACACCGCCGCCAACCCCCAAGCCGCTAGAATCCTGTGGTTTAGAAGCTTGCACAAGCCGAGGAATCATGGAAGATAAAACCAAAAAATATGATCGTTTGGTTTGCTGATTTTTTGCCCGTTGGGTCTTTAAAGGTTTTTTTTTTTTTTTTTTTTTTTCCTTCTTTTTTTAAATTCATCTTTTTGTAAGTGAAGCTTGGTGAAAGATAGTTTTTGTCTGGTTTTTTTAAGGTGGTGAAGCTTGGTGAAAGATGGATGGGAGATCAAGGGTGGAGATGAAGAGTTGACATATCTAAATTGGATTAAGGATTTTGTTGGGAGTCTTGATAAGATGTCGAAGATTATGTCTTCTGGGAGGTTGAAGATGGACTGGTTTTGCTCTTCGGTTTTTGTCATTGTCTGTGTGTTCTTGTGTTTGTGATGTGAGGTGGGGTAGGATTATTTATAACATTATATACAAATAATAAAAAAATAAAATGAGCCATGATTTCGAATCCTTCAGAATCCTTTCACTGCCAACACTTTTGGCTTCAGAATCCTCATTTTTTTGCCTGCCACATGGCAGTCTGTGATTGATCGGTGGAAATCCTCCCATGATTCCGAATCTACCACTGCCAACACCCTTAGGGGACACGGAGTGGTACGCTGGTTCGTAGCTGGTTGGAGCAACCCACTGGGGAACACTGCCGCCGACCAAGCGGGCTGCCCAACGAGTTTGTTTCTGCTGGCTTAGCTACCAGCTGCTGGTTGAGTTATTTATCACAAAACAAAACCGTTGAACGGTCAAAAAATCTGCAAACGCTCCCTCCATTTAATATTTAGCAACGACTAAAAAAAAAAAATCCTCTTTATAAACCCATTTCTTTCACATATTTAACCACAAACAACTAAAATCTTCACCCCAAATACATCAATTTTATCACAAAATGGATTCATCTTCCTCCTCTTCTTCATATTGTGATCCGCCTTCTCTTTTCGACTCGTCAACGGGGAGCACTTTTAACTTTTTCCAAACGGTTTTAGACGCGTATCAAGACACCGAAAGCTCTACCAACACCCGTAGGTACATTGATCGGGAACGGGTCGAAGCTCACGAAACACTAATGCGTGACTATTTTGTTGAAGACTCGAAATTCGACGAGTCATTTTTCCGTCATCGTTTTCGCATGAGCCAAAGATTGTTTTTGAAGATTGTTGGTGATATTGAAGCTAGGTTCGAGTACTTTCAAGAAGGATACGACGCTCGGGGGAAAAAAAGTTTCACGGCTTTACAGAAATGCACATCGGCGATCAAACAATTGGCGACGGGTGAACCTCCAAACGCGTACGATGAGTATTTATGCATGGCGGAAAGAACATCACGCGAGACCCTCGAGTATTTTTGTGATGCGGTCATTTTTTTATACGAAGCGGAGTTTTTACGTAAGCCAACATCTCACGATGTTGCTCTCATCACACAAGACACACGAAGAAAGACACCACATTCCAGGAATGCTTGGTTCTCTTGATTGTACACACATCGAATGGGCGAGGTGTCCTAGATACTTAAAAGGGCAATACACGAGGGGTGATCATAAGGTGCCGACTATTATGATTGAGTGTGTTGCTTCTCACGACTTGTGGATTTGGCACTCGTATTTTGGTCCTGCTGGATCGAACAACGATGTGAACTTTTTGAATCAGTCGCCATTGTTTCAAAACGTGCGTAATGGATCCGCACCAGACACTTCATTTAGCGTAAATGGACGACATTACAAGCATGGGTACTACCTTACCGATGGAATCTATCCTAGGTGGGCTACGTTTGTTAAGGCATACCGGCATCCGGTCGAAGAGGACGAAAAGAAGTTCAAAAGACTCCAAGAGGCGGCAAGAAAGGATGTTGAGCGGGCCTTTGGTGTTCTCAAGGGGAAATGGAAGATTTTGGAGCGTCCTCTCCGGTTCACGACAAAACAGAAGATCGGGAAAGTCGTCGCCACATGTACTATATTGCACAACATGATCATAAAAGACGACGGGAGGGCAATATCACAGGTTCGTATTATGGATCCACCTGCCCCTATAGCTTATAACCGGAATGTGCTGCGGGAGATACATGACGAAGAAGTCCATCATCGCCTCCGGTATGATCTGACAGCGCATATATCGGGTTTGGACTTAGCATACCTTGATGACCCAGCGGATCAGCCACCACCGATCGAGACATTGATTTAGGTGTCTTTATGTAGTATTTTATTTTTTAATGATGTCGTTTATGTAATTTTTTTTTTAGTTTATTTTAATGAAATGTTTAAGTTTTTATTATAAATGTTTGATTAAATTAAATGGAAAAAAAAATTGGGAGGGTTGAAAAAGTGATGAATGCCTAAGAATTAAGTTGGGAGGATTGGTTGAGAGGGTTGGAAGGGTAAAATGAGTTGGAGAGATGTTATTGGTGAAATTTCGGAGGGTTAAAAATCACCACTACATGACTCCTTAGGGCCTTATACTTATTAAATTCAAGGTTTAGTAATATAATTATAACGAGCCAAAAAGCATATTCTATAGTATAACGGATAATTGACTTTTATTGTAAAAGGGGATAGTCACATATACGGTATAAAATTATACTAGACGACTAAATGCAAAGACAAAACTATAAATTTAAAAATAGGCATTAATTAAAAAATAAGGAATAACTTTCAATGTGAAATTTTCACATACTTTAGTACTCCAAAAAATAAGAGTGTTTTTTTTTTTTTGCAAGAAAAATACATGCACATATTTGTATACGTGATCCAATTCTTATTTGGTATTCGACATATTTTGAGGATTTAAGTTTAAATTTGGCTTAATGAACAAACCAACGTGAGACGCTGGCACATGATAATATCTCTTTCTAGCTGTCGACCGTCTCATTAATTCATTATCATTAATGTTGGTACAAATCTGGAGCACACTTACCAAGCCTAGGTTAGACTAGTTCTTAGGAAGTATAGATCTTGCACTAAGTAACCTCTTGAGCTGCTAAGAAAAGTAGCACCGTTAGTCTTACCGCGGAAGGAGGTTCCGCGGTTAGCCTCCGGCGTGAGAGTAAGTATATTGTCTGAGAGAGATAAGTTTAAGTGCGGACTAGGTGAAAGTAGTTGCAGTTAGGTAGAGTAATAAATGAGATGGGGGTATTTATACTACCCATATACTTACTGTGTTGTCTCGGGAACGCGGGCTGACACACGCCTTACCGAGTAGGTAAATGTCAGAGCGGAAGTCAACATTCGCCTTACCATAGAAGGTGAATGTCAGATCAAGTAGGAGACACAATCCCACGAGATCTGGCTTTCGGCGGGCTAACCGCGGCTAAATATATGCTCTGTCCCGGCCTAGAGAGGTCAGGGCGCGTTCTTGTCTTGGCTTAGCAAGACTGGAGTGTATAGTGTGTATTGAATCTGTCGCGGTTATTGTATGAGCATGCCCGGCCCAGTATACTGGGTCCGGGGATACTATACACGATCAAGTCCCCCTAGTCTAGTATACTTGTTTTGTTGAAGAGCAAGTGTTCTAGACTTTTCTTCTCTTTTTTTTTGTTCCGCAGTTTTGAGAAACCGAGGCTTATTGAAGGTTGTTGTATCCTCCGCGGTTGATGTTAGTACGTGTCCCATGTTGCTGACTAGACATTCCTTTTTTTCGCGGGGTAGGTGGTGACAGGCTGTCATGGGTCATCGTGAAACGATTTTTACCCACGCATTTACTGACTGATGTGACCTCTTCGGCGGCTGGCCGTTAATTTTTTGCGGCCATCCTGACGGTCCATTTGGATAGATCTGTGACCGTCCAATAATAGTCCGGGGACGTGGCCATTTTGTGGCCTTTCGATTGGATTGGTTGCACGTGCGTGTGTGACTATAAATACCAACATTTATACCACAGTTAAACTTTTTCACACACAGTTAATAATCTTCCCTCTCTCTAAAAAACGATATCATCTTCCGCCTTTGTTCCACTTGCTATCTTTTATTTCCGGACTTAGGTCTTCAGGTTAGGCTCTTTTCAAATCCGTTCTTCTTTTTTATTTAGAATGGCGCCTGACCATATAAGTACTGTAACTTCCAAGCTTTCTCAAGAAGATGTAGATAATTTTTGTGAAACATATAAAATTCCTAGCCATCTTCAGCCGGAAGCACCCGGACCCTTAAATACTATAAGGGATGCCCCGGAAGGGAAGATAGGTGTATATACTAGGTTTTTTGAGTTAGGTAACTTTAGTATTCCCCTCTCATTGTTCTTGCTTCGTGTTTTGGAGTATTTCCAGATTCATTTGTCACAGTTGTCAGTTCTAGCGGCCTGTAGGATTAGCCACTTTGAGATTCTTTGCCGCGTCTTGGGTGGTATCCCTACCGTTTATTTATTTAGGAAATTCTATTACGCCGGTGTTAACCATGGTTGGATGACACTAGAGAAGCAGAAAGGTCATAAAAGTTTAGTTGTTCCCGTCTGTTATACTTCCGCCTTAGATTCGGTCAAGAACTGGAAGGACCATTTCTTTTTTGTAAAGAGAACCATTTTTCCCTTGGACATTCCATGGTATAAGAAGTCGTCCGTAGAATTTCGCGACCCTCCTCCCTCTGAGGAGGGTTTGGATTTAGAGTTGCTGCGACTCCTTGACACCAATAAGGTCCCTTTCAAAAAATATCCGAAGGAGTTTTTGAATGTCATAGGTTTAAGCCAAACTTGGGATGACGATACCAGCCGTCCGACCTTTTTACGGCCGGATGATTCGGGTGGGTTATTAGACTTGTTTTATCCCTGCTTTCTATTTATTTGATTCCGCGTCTGAATTTATTTTCTTGTTTTTCGTAAAGATGGATCTGTTTTCCTACATCAATGTGCCAGATGTATTCAAGGTGACGATTGGGGAGCACACCTTGAACAAGGATGAGAAGACGTTGAGGGCGGAAACTGCTGGGCGTGTTGTTGAACCGTTCGAGGGTATTTTAAAGGTTGTGGAGCATACCATTGTGGATGAGATAGCAGCGGCTAAAGCTGGGAAGAAAGCCGGGAAAAAGAGGGTTATGATTAGTGAGCCGAAGAAGACTGAGAAGGAGCCGGAGAAGGCTAAGAAGAAGAAGAAGAGGCTAACTCGCAAGGAGACCGCGGTTGAGTCAGGTATGACTTGCTTGCTTCCTTGCCTCCCTTTCTCTTTTATTATATATATATATATATATATATATATATATATATATATATATATATATATATATATATATATATATATATATATATATATATATATATTTGTTTTTTTTTTTGCGTGTGTTTTTTTTTTTGTTCCTAACATACGTTTTGTTATTCAGGTGACCCTTCCGCGACAGACCCTCCTATTATCGAGGTTCATGATGAGTCGGGGTCTGAATTGGAGCGTTCCGGACCTCACACGAACAAGAATATCATGAAGAATGCAATTTTCCTCACTTCTTCTTCCCACACTCCTACCCAAGAACGATCTGAGGAGAATTCCGAGGCACCTCATACGGACGCTACCGAGTCCGTACATTTGGAGTCTTCTGGGCCGCTTTTTGAGGTGTCGGATCCAGGTCATCAGGATGATATGTCTGGACATGTTGAGGGTTTAAATGCATCGTCCAGTCATGTGGGTATTGAGGAGGAAAAGTTGAGTGGTTCCGATGATTTTTATAAGTCCGTATCTGTTGAAACCGCGGTTACTTCTTCTACTTATGTCCCCAAATGGTTGTCCACCAATGGCTTTAAAATGGACGATCCTTGGGTCTGACGCAGCATCGTTGACCATGTGGCGACCCCGGTCTATGCATCTGTTATGAGGGACATGTCTGCCGAGGATCTAATGAACGAATTTAATCAACTGTCTTCTCTTCAGATCTGTATCAACTCTGAGGTGCGCCTAAGGTTGGAGAATGAGCTGTACCAGAATGGTAAGTTAAACAAGCAGCTGGAGGGGAAGAAGAAGATTATTGCTGGGTTGAGGGCTAAATTGGCCAAATTGGAGGGTGAATGTTCCGGGACTGCTGAGCTCCGTGATAAGGTTTCCACTTTGGTGGGGGTTGTGAATGCTAAGGAATAAGAACTGGGTAAGCTCCGGTCTGAGCTTGAGAAACTTTATCCGGTGGTAACCATGGTTGGATCGCTGGGTCATAAGAACGCGGAGCTAGCTTCGGAGATTCTTGAGCTCCGTGGTTTGAATGAGGATCTTAGCCAAAAGATATCTGGTTTGGAGATCATCTGCGACACTCTTGAGGAGCAAGTTCGAGCTCAGATGGAGAAGATTGTTGAGGAGAGTATGAGCTCTGCCCGTGCCATTTTTGAAGATCACCTTGCAGAGATGGATAGAAGGTTGGTTGCCATTAATGAAGAATTTGACACGGAGCTCTTTCCTCAAACTTTGAGAGTTGTTGAAGGTAGGCGCTGGGTTATTGGGCATGGATTTAGGTATGCTTTCCTTAAGTTCAAGGAGTCCGAGGACTTGAAGACCAGGCTTGGCAATTGCATTTCCACGGCCATAAAAGACGGTATACGCCAGGGATTGGAAGCTGGGGTTGTTCATGGGTCGAAAGGCGTTAAGCTTGAGCAGATAGAGGCCAAGAAGCGTTCTGACGAATCCGTGGTCAGGTTAGCTAATGTGCCTTTCCCCCTGTTAGACTCTTTGGAGGCCTGTCAGGATGCTCCGTTGGAGTACTTAATGTCCAAGTTGGTTTTGGAGGAGCATCGTCATTCTGGGTCGGGGGAGCTTACCTTCAAACCCCCGGTTGCTGAAGAAACCATTCTGCCGGAGTCCATGCTCCGGTTTGTTACACGTCGTCCCAAGGCTATTGCGGCTTATAAGGAGTTCAAAAATAAGAAGTATGGGGTGGAGTTTGATTATACCGACAAGGGTCTCGCCATTGTGCTTCCTACCCCCGTTGCTTCTCAGCCTTCCTCCGTTGTTGAGCCAACTTCCGCTGTTGAGCCTTTGAACATTGTTGCTTCTTCCGGGCCAGAGACCACCTTATTCGGGGATGGTGGTGTTAAACATGATGACATGTTTGATCCCTCCGTTCTCCAATCCCAAAATATTGAGGATTAGTTTTCTGCGGCTGTTTCATGGGGGATATTTTGACTATATCTGCCCTGCCGCGACCTTGTGAAGCTTTTTAATCTTGACTCTTTGGAAGTGTACTCCGGATGAATGCATCCATGTATTTTGTAATCTTCTGAACTGTACTCCGGATGAATGTATCCGTGTATTTTGTAACCTTTAGTGAATATAACTTAAACCTTTCTGATGTGTATTAACACTTGGTTTTTTATGTTACATATTTGTTTTTGCCGGGGCTTATATGGCCGGACTTAATTGACTATCTCTGTGTGTACGTACTTAGGATTTCCGGGGATAGCTTGGTAGGTCAATGGGTTTGCAATACCACTTATATGCCTTAGTTAATTGGAGGTACAATGTCCTCATGCCGGGCTTGCAATGCCTCTTACGCATTTTCAGAACTGCGGAGTTGTTTTCCGACTTACGTATGTTTATGACAAGTAATAATAAGAAATGACAAGTAAATTTTTAGAAAATTTGTGGAGTTGATCGGACTCCACATATCATTAAATAGGAAATTATATGAATACAAGATGACTAGTGGTAAACTGAATTCCCGCTGCCGGATTGAACCACGGCCAGCCACAAAAGATGGGAATACTTACATTAGATTACAAGTAACATTTTTTGAGATTCCGGATGTTCCATGTCCGGGGTAGATCTTGTCCGTTTTGGTTCCGGAGTTTGTATGCTCCTTTTCCCAATGCTTCAACAATTTCGTACGGACCCTCCCACTTGGGGCCTAGCTTTCCGGTGCTCTCAACCAGGCTGGCATCGTTGTTGCGGTGCACAAAGTCTCCCGGCTTGAATGTTTTGCCACGGACCTTGGCGTTGTAATACTTCTCCATTCTGGACTTGCTTCTTGCCTCCTCAATAGCCGCGACTTCTCGCCTTTCTTCCAGGAGATCTAGGTCCACCTGTAAGGCTTCCTCGTTCGCTATTGGGTCAAATAGGGCACATCGGAGAGATGGCATGCCAATTTCCACAGGGATTACGGCCTCCGTCCCATAGGTTAGTGAGAATGGCGTATCCCCGTTGCTGGATTTTATCATTGTTCTATACGCCCAGAGGACATGCGGCAGCTCTTCTATCCAATCCCGGCTTCCTTGGTCAATTCTTGCCTTGATCCCTTCTCCCAAGCTTCTGTTAGCTCTTTCAACTAAACTGTTTGCCTGCGGATGTCTTACTGATGCGAACCGCTGTTTGATGTTAAGCTTTTCACACCAGTCTTTGAAGGGGTTGTCCCTGAACTGCTTGGCATTATCCGCGACTATTTCCCCCGGTAAGCCGAATCTGCACACGATGTTATCCCATACGAACTTTTTAACCTGACTTCCGGTGATGGTTACGAGAGCTTTGGCTTCGATCCATTTCGTGAAGTAATCGATTGCGACTATCAAGTATTTGATTCTTCCTAGGGCTTCCGGGAATGGACCACAGATGTCTATACCCCATTTTTAAAACGTCCAGGGGGAGGTGATAGGGGTCAAGTTGTGTTGGGGATTCTTGGGAACCGGCCGGTGCACTTGTCAGCCTTGGCACTTGTTTATTACTTCTTTTGCGTCCCTGTGCATTGTGGGCTAATAATATCCGGACCTTAGCGCCTTTGCCACGACAGCCCGTGGTCCGGAGTGCATGCTGCATGAACCTTCATGAATTTCTCTGATTATATAGTTTGCCTGTGTCGGACCCACACATCGTAACCATGTGATGTGTTTCAAGGGATACACCCGTTAGGAGTCCAAGTTTTAAAAATTTTAACACGATTTACCAATGATTCAAACGAAACACATACGAGCAAGTATACTCGTCCGTATGTAGTAAGAGATAATTGAGGTAAGCCGAGGTCGTTCACTAGGATTTTTTTTTGTTTGAGTGATGTGAATTTTTGTAAATAAATAGCAATCCAACTAAGCAATTCTAATTAGCAAGCAAATAAAGATGATGAAAATTCAATAATTAAAAGACTACACTTGCCTAGACTAGTTTGTACAATTCCTTTGAAATGATTATGACATTGGTTCCATTTGATTATGATAAACAAATTAGATGGTGTTCTAATTCGATTAGTGGTGTACTAACTATATTGTTTCAAATACTTTCAATCCTCGTCAAGATTTAGGGATTATAAAAACAATATTTAAGAATTGATCAATCCAAGATTAACACAACTCAATTACCCGATTCATTTTCGTTTCACAAATAATTGACAACCACACTATTTAGCTTTCCAAGTTAAATTAAGTTTCTTATGAAATGGTCAATACATAAGGTAAAGCCCTCATAGACAAAGGTTTACAACTAACTTACTAACAATGTCTTTTTCAACCCAATACATCATTAGAAATTACCCAAACTTAATAACTCTTTGGTGGAGAAAATTTAAAATAGCACAACTCGTTCTTAGTGTTAACTTTTCTTTTGTGTTAGAACCAATAAGTCATAATCAATCAAATGAATAATAAATCAAACATCATCTAGGCAAGTGCATAAGGCACTTAGCCACTCATGGTAAACAAAGTAATAACCATAAGAAATTGATCAATAGTAAACATGATTGAATAGTCTTACAAAATATTGTAATGATGATTACAAGTAATGAAGAACACTTGTGAAATGATCAACAATGATCCTTGCGTAATTGAAGTTATGATTGGTAAGAGTTTTAGTCTCCTTTTCCTGCGTTTTCCTCCTCTTTGTCGCCCCAAATGTAAGAGAAAATAGTGACAGAATTTTGTTGTAGTTTATTGTATCTTGATTGTCTCCTCTCTCTATGTTTTTCTTATCCTTATGTAGGGAGATTACCCTTTGCCAACAAGAAAACAACTTGGGCTCCAAGTGTCATAATGATGCAGGAACTTTAGTGATTAGAAGTAAATGATTGGCCTTGGTGTTAATGGTGCTTAAAGTGAAGAGTTAATGCAACTCTTCATGTCAATTTTTCTGCATACCTCAGGTATGAAAATGTAGACCCTGGGTATGGGTGACAGCGACGGCTATACCTCAGGCATGAATTCTTATACCTCAGGCATGAGCTCCCCTTCTTTAAACCTTGGGTCTAGAAACTTAAACCTTGGGTTTAGACCAAGTCTTGCACATAACTTTCAACTCAGAGCTAGCATATAATTCCCACTTGTAACACACTTCTTGGCACTTATTCTTGACTTCATTTCCACATATTTCTCTTGAACTTGAACATAATCATAGCATGAATCTTTATCTTGAACGGAAAACTTCACTTCGCGCATATTTACTTGATTTTGTCGACTTTTCTTCATCTTTTTCTCTATTTCCTTCGACATAGTTGTACCTGAACCTAAACACATCTTTTGCACCTTTTAAGTGTAAAATATTCATAAATACAACCAAATAGCATGCATAATCATAAGAATAACGCTATAAAAACATGTTCAAAATGAGCGTTATCAAATCCCCCACACTTACACATTGCTTGCCCCCAAGCAAATCTAGCTTTTAAGAAAATCCATATGATAAAAACGAGATGCAAATCTATCCAGCACAAGTACAAGATAAGATCCATCTATTTTAGGCTTATAAATGAAAAGATGAGATGTTTGACAATACCTTAATGATTCTCTTGCCTGATAACATATTAAGACACCTCACGAAAGGAATATGAAGTATGATTCACTCAACACTCATTTGTAGTGATTATAAAATATAATATAATCACACTCATTGTGCAGATATAATCCAAATAGTACCATAGGCTTGTACAAGAAACAAAACTCAACCGACGTGGCGTAAGCACCAAATGTAAACATCTAAGAGGACTTTTATTCGGGTTTAAGGTTTCAAGGGTTATATGAGACTATTGTGTCACTATCTCATGTAAAACATAATAGCTCGCTAATAACGAAGTCTCGAATTATTAAATAACGGATGGTCACTAAGGATAACCTTAGCTCGCTAACAACGCTATCTCATTCCTCAAGAAATCGGATGGTCACCACATGTCATTACACTTGATAACTTCACAAAGTCAAAAGGGGTAAGGATAAGACATGGGATATATATATATTTGGTTTTAATATTGAAAAACTTTACAAATAGCCAAAGTCTACAACCAAGTGCTACTAGCTACATCACCACTTTCCTTTGAAATTGAGATTCTTCCTTGATATCATACATTCATAGCTCATTGGCTATCCATGTCATCAAACAACGACGATGACTTTTTTTTTCTTTTTTTTTTCATACCAATATATAATCCATGAGATTATCATGGAGTTCGCAACTTTCTCATTTTCAAGGATTCCCACATAACAACCATCTTTCCAAGTAGCTAGTAACCAACCAAGACTTGACTAAGGGTAAGGTTAAGACTGGCTCGGAGGGTGAACTAATGGAATCTAGCACTAAAAATGAGTGCTAACAAATGGGTCCATGGAAGTGGTTAACTAACCAATGTGGCTAGCTAATATATCAATATGTGTAAAATGGAAGGCCATTTGGTTTAATTCCTAAGGTAGCCTCTTATCACGCGAATACATTTATATCACACTAATGTGATCTCACTACGGTCTGGTAATGATTTGCATGTACAAGTTCTAGAATAAATAAGATCACTGGCACACTCATAGCAAAAAGATTAGAGCATAAAAGATATATGCTATATAAGAATAGGTTCAAATCCTCACATATTAGTTGAATGGGTTATGGTTGTGCTGTCAATGTTATCAATAAAAAAAAAAGGATTGCAATGCCAATCAGGACACATCTCAAATTTTCAAAAATTACATGTTTTATTAGTGGATTAATCTAGTTATTCTTTATCAATTATTCTCAACGTGCGAAAACAACTAGATAAAAGGGGCAAACAGTTTAAAAGTCGGCTCAAATTTATAGAAAAATTTAAAAATCTAGATCATTTCCTATTTTCTCCCCCCCCCCCCACACTTAAGTTTGACATTTTCCTCAATGTTAAGAACGATAAATCATAAAAATAAGGAAATGAAACATTAGAGAAATGATATTGCCTGAGCTTAAGGAATAGAAGGATTTCATTTGATTTCAAGATCAAGCATCCTAACCTGCATAATCATCAAAACAAAAACACACAAAAATGCAAAATATTTTTGTATTTTATTATTCATAATATTAAGGCCCCCACACTTATGGTGAAACCATCGGGGCATAAAAAACAAACACACGGGTTGCCTCCCGAGAAGCGCTAAATTTATTAATGAGTCATCAGCCCGACTCATTCTTTCTTACTTTGGTGGTTTATCTTTAGGATTCTTTCCTAATTTCTTTGGAATATACACCACATTTCCCTTTACTATTCCTTTCCCAGTTTTATCAATATCATGCAACTTCGCGGTGTTACACGTTCTAGGAAGAACATCCCAGATGTAACCAGTTTCTGCAGCCCATTGTATTACTTTTTTATAATCGGCTGGAAAAGGTGCCATGAAGGGAATAGCAGTATATTTCTTTTTATCGAGCATTTCAAGTGGAATTTCCTCACTTGACATTTCATTTAATTGCTCCTCATCATGGTATAGTTTAATTCGATGTCCATTAACAATGAAAGTTCCACCCTTCTTATCATATAGTTCAACATATCCGGATGGAAAACCATGTTTTACCACGAATGGACCAAACCATTTGGTTCTGAGTTTAGGAGCTTTGAATTTATACTTTGAATTGAACAAAAGAACTTTGTCTCCAGCCTTGAATTCTTTACGGATTCTTAGCTTCCTATCATGATAAGCTTTTGTTCGAGCTTTGTATAATTTTGAATTTTCATATGCTTGGAGTCTCAATTCATCGAGTTCATGTAATTGTAAAAATCGTTTTTCTCCAGCGATTTTTAAATCAGGATTACATTGCCTCAATGCCCAGTAAGCACGATGTTCAATTTCAAATGGTAAATGACAATTTTTTCCATATATAAGTCTATACGGGGTTGTACCAATTGGAGTTTTATATGCGGTTCTAAATGCCCATAGAGCATCATCGAGTTTCCTTGACCAAACAGAAGGATTATCCTTAACTGTTTTTTCAAGTATTCTTTTTAAAGCTCTATTGGTGTTTTTAACTTGACCACTGGTCTGAGGATGGTATGCTGTTGAGAAACGATGGTGGACCCCATATCTTTTCATAGCTTTTTCCATTTGATGATTGCAAAAATGAGTTCCTTTGTCGCTTATCAAAGCTTTTGGAATTCCGAATCTAGAGAAAAGCTTTTTCAGAAAATTCACAACTACTCGAGCATCGTTAGTGGGTAAAGCTTCTGCTTCTGCCCATTTAAAAACATAATCTATTGCAACGAGGATGTATTCGAATTTATGAGATTTAGGAAAAGGTCCCATGAAGTCAATTCCCCAAATATCAAATATTTCAGAAACTTGGATACTTTTTTGTGGCATTTCGTCTCTACGAGAAAGATTACCAGATTTTGGGCATGCATCACAATTCTGCACAAGTGTATGTGCTTCTTTAAAAATCGTTGGCCAATAAAATTCCGCATCAAAAACTTTTTTAGCGGTGGTGGATGGTCCATAATGTCCTCCGGTTGGGCCGTGATGACATTCATCAAGAATTTTTCGAGTTTCGGAACCATACACGCATCTTCTTATTATACCATCGGGGCACATTTTGAATAGATACGGTTCATCCCAAAAATAATATTTTAAATCTGCAAAGAATTTACTATGCTCAGCATGAGATAGACCTTTTTGTAATATTCCTCCAGCTAAATAATTTGCATAATCAGCAAACCATGGAATTTCTTCATCTTCAATTCCCATAAGAGTTTCGTCGGGAAAGTAATCATCAATCTCGTTTTCACCTAATTCCTCTAAATTTGGATTTTCTAATCTAGATAAATGATCTGCCACCACATTTTCTGCACCTTT
This sequence comes from Artemisia tridentata subsp. tridentata, assembly GCA_021014915.2. Lineage (NCBI taxonomy): Eukaryota > Viridiplantae > Streptophyta > Magnoliopsida > Asterales > Asteraceae > Artemisia > Artemisia tridentata. Next base: position 307,160,010 of record CP139506.1, read on the forward strand.
CTTATTCTGGATTTCAATGTCAAACTCTTGAAGCAATAAAATCCATTGGATAAGACGTGGTTTTGCATCTTGTTTAGCAAACAGATATTTCAGAGCTGAATGATCAGTGAATACAATTGTTTTTGATAAAACAAGATAGGAACGAAACTTGTCGAATGCAAAAACGACAGCTAAAAGTTCTTTTTCAGTCACTGTGTAGTTTTGTTGGGCACTATTCAAGGTTTTGCTAGCAAAATATATAGGACGAAAATGTTTACCATCTCGCTGTCCTAATACTGCTCCAACAGCATAATCACTTGCATCGCACATGAGTTCAAACGGCAACGACCAATCTGGTGAAACCATAATTGGTGCATTTGTTAGCTTGTTTTTTAATGTTTCGAATGCTTTGATGCACTCTTCATTGAAATCAAAGACTGGATCTTTTTCAAGCAGTTTCGTCATTGGACGCGATATTTTTGAAAAATCTTTAATGAATCGACGGTAAAATCCTGCATGTCCCAAAAAACTTCTAACGCCTTTAACGTTAGTTGGGGGTGGTAACTTAGCAATAGCATCAATTTTTGCTTTGTCAACTTCGATCCCTTTACTCGAAATCTTGTGACCAAGGACAATTCCTTCTGTCACCATAAAATGACATTTTTCCCAATTAAGTACGAGATGAGAAGTTTTGCATCTTTTAAGCATTTTATCAAGATTGGAAAGGCACGACTCAAATGAGTCTCCAAATACTGAAAAATCATCCATGAATACTTCCATGGAGGTTTCAAGCATATCTTGAAAAATAGCAATCATGCATCTTTGAAATGTTGCTAGTGTGTTACAAAGACCAAAAGGCATACGCCTATAAGCATATGTGCCGAACGGACACGTGAATGTGGTTTTTTCTTGATCAGCTGGATCAATTGGAATTTGAAAGTAACCGGAAAATCCATCGAGAAAGCAAAAGTATTTGTTCCCCGCAAGTCTTTTCAACATTTGATCCATGAACGGTAATGGAAAATGATCTTTTCTGGTGGCATCATTTAATTTTCTATAATCAATGCATACCCGCCAACCAGTGATAGTTCTTGTAGGAACAAGTTCATTACGTTCATTAGTTACGACAGTTGTTCCTCCTTTCTTAGGAACACAGTGAACAGGACTCACCCATGAGCTATCCTCAATAGGATAAATAATTCCAGCGTCAAGAAGTTTGATTATTTCTTTCTTAACTACTTCCTTCATATTTGGATTGAGTCTTCGTTGTCTTTGAACAACTGGTTTAGAATCAGTTTCAAGATTTATTTTATGTTTGCAAAAGTTTGGACTTATTCCAGGAATATCAGAAGTTTTCCAAGCAAAAACTTCTTTATGCTTTTTGAGTATAGAAACTAGTCGTTCTTTTTCATCAGGTTTAAGTTTTGAAGATATGACAACTGGAAGAAGAGAATTCTCTTCCAAAAATGCATATTCCAAATGATCAGGAAGAGGTTTCAAAACTAGATCTACTGGCGGTTCTTCAATTGAGGTTGAAATTCTCATATCATTATTGAATTCTAACTCTTCAAAGTTAGTATTTTCTTCCTCCGAAATTTCTTCGGTGTCAATCGGCATAAATTCAGCAAATTCTCTATCGAGATCTTCATCACTGATTTGTCCAGATGTTTTATGAGTCGTAATTCTTTCATCAAGCAACTCATCGAATGTTTCTTCTGTTATATCATCGATAACATCAATGCTATAACAAGTGTCATCATTAGCATGAGAATACTTCATTGCTTGATTAATTGAAAAATAAATTCTTTCATCCCCAACTCCAAGGTTGAGTTCTTTGTTTTTTACTCGAATGATAGCATCTGCAGTATTTAGGAAAGGTCTTCCTAGAATTAATGGAACTTTGCTATCTTCTTCCATCTCCAGGATCACAAAATCAACAGGAAAAACAAATTTTCCAACTTGAACAAGCATATTTTCAGCTACTCCAACAGGATACTGGATAGTATGGTTGGCTAATCGTATACTCATTCTTGTTGGTTTCAATGTTTTGATTGAAAGTTTCGCATACAACGAGTATGGCATAAGATTGATACTTGCACCAAGATCGGCTAAAGCATCACAAGTGATTGAATTTCCCAAGGTACATGGAATAAGAAAACTTCCTGGATCACCGAGTTTCTTTGGTAATTTATTTTCAATTATTGCAGAACAATCTTCATTTAAGAAAGTAGCGGAAATGTTTTCCATTTTGCTTTTATTATTAACAAGTTCTTTCAAAAACTTCCCGTAATTGGGCATTCCAGCTAGAACATCAACAAGAGGAACGTTGATTCTAACTTCTTTTAAGCTTTGCACTTCTTTAAGAGTCCGCGGTGAGGGTAGCCGGGCAACTACCTCGGATTTCTCCGGGCAAGCCCTGATTCCCTTCTTGCTAATTACGTGGCCGAAGAATACTCCTTCTTCTGCTCCGAAGGTGCATTTCTTTGGGTTTAGCTTCATGTTTATCTTCCTAAGTGTCACAAATGTTTCTTCCACGTCTCTTAGCATTTCCGCCTCTGAATGGCTCTTGATTACCAAGTCGTCAACATACACTTCAAGGTTCCTTCCGATCTGTCTTTTGAACGCTTTGTCCACTAGCCGCTGGTATGTGGCCCCTGCATTATTCAATCCAAAGGGCATTTTCTTATAGCAAAAAATACCTTGGTTTGTGTAGAAGGCGGTTTTTTCCTCATCTTCCGCGGCCATCTGAATCTGGTGGTATCCTTTGTATGCGTCCAGGAAGCACTTGAAGGTATATCCGCAGAGTGACTCAACTTTCCAGTCAATCTCCGAAATGGGGTAGCAATCTTTAGGACATGCCTTGTTTAGATCTTTGAAATCTACACACATTCTCCAGCTCCCGTCACTTTTTTTCACCAAGACCGGATTTGACAGCCAGTCGTGGTAGTGGACTTCTTTCATTATACCGGCTTCAACTAATTTTGCAACATCCTCATTAATTGCCTTGTTTCGCTCCGGAGCTTGCCCGCGTTTTTTTTGCCTCACCGGGGCATACCCTTCCCGGATGTTGAGTTTATGTTCTGCTATGCTCCGCGGTACTCCGGTCATGTCGGATGGTCGCCAGGCGAAGATATCCAGATTTCTCTTTAGTAATTCACACAGATCTTTCTTCCCCGGGTCCGTCAAGCTTCCTCCGATGGTGACTATCTGATCCGGAAATTCCGGGTGTATTGCTACTTGAATCCCGTCCTTTGCCGGGGTTTCTTCAGGGTCTTGCTGCGGCTGGGGTTCCACGACCATTTGACATTCTGCCGGGATGATTTTGTCACTGCATAACGTGACCACTCCGCCCTTGGTGGGGAATTTAATCATTCCGTGGGCCGTAGAAGGGATCATTTTTAGCTGTCTTATCCCCGGCCTCCCGATTATACCGTTGTATTGAGAGGATGATCTAACCACCATGAAATTCATCCAAGCGCTTGCTGAGTTTTCTTCGTCACTTAGGGTAACTTCTAACAGGATCTGCCCCAAGGGCCATGATAGTTCGCCACTGAAACCGAGAAGAGGGGCAGTAGCGGGGATCATCATTTTCTTGATTCCTGGACTCAGCCGGTTGAAGCAATGTTCATATAGGACTTCGGAGGCGCTTCCGTTGTCCACGTACATCCGATGTACGTGGTGTCCGCCCACCTCAGCCTGTATCACCAATGGATGATCTTCCCAGTCGTCCTCCTTTATTGGAGGGAAGGATATCTCCAAATTAGGCCCGGTACTAGAAAGTACCTTTTGCTTCACAGTTCGTTTCCAAGGCTGTATCATGAATATCGCTGGGCCTTTGTCCTTGGCCGCGGCTTCCTTCTTGCCACTTTTAGCGGCCCCGCCCTTTTGACTTCCGTTCTTGATTTCTTTTACCAAGTGCGCCAACTGGCCAGATCTGACCGCGTCCTCAATCTGCCTTTTTAATTGGAAACATTCGTCCGTGTGATGTCCTTTTTCTCTGTGGATGATGCGGTGCGATGTGTCGTTGCGGTTTAGCAGTATTAATGCCTACTCAAGTTTTAAATTTATATTTAGCCGACTTATCAATAACACACACACTTAACGAGCAGTGTACCCGGTCAGTATGAATATAATGGTAAGTAGAGTGTCGATCACTAAGAGTGGAACGTATTATCTAGTTATTCTAATCAGTATTTTAATATATTAAGTTAGCTATACAACCTATTCTAACGCAAGGGGGTTCAGCCTGAGAGACTGGCACGATTTGGTTGCAATTAAATAATAAACTAAACCAATAGGCACGAATCAGCGAATAGCACACACGTACACAGATAAATACTCGAGACAATAAGAAGATCTGTCCTGATAGATAAGTAGTTTGTCACTTGTTTTATTGCTAGTTTTATATGAAGTGTATACTTCGATGCAACGCACCGAGATTAAGTCCTTTCTCGTTGGTTCTAATCTTATCGGCGAGTAAACCCTTAATGATTACTTATGACTATCCTATTTATCTTTCTTCCTACTTTTCTACAGACGATAGAATGCATAGGCGATCTAATAAATAGGCGAGGGCAGAGGCATGGCGACCCGATCAACGCTCAGCTAGACACAGAGGTTATCAATGCACTAATAAAAGTCACCAAAGACATCAACATATAAACTTTAATTAATGAGAAAGCAGTTTTAAGGGAGTGCAATCTTTCCGTTGTCACATTACACAAGCCACCAATCTTGATGAATTAAAGTTTACTAACACAATAAAACAAAACTACTTAATGAATTAAACACATGCAGCACCTTCTTACAGCTCTTGTATCTTCGTTTGGGTGTGTCTTGTGCTGCCTATTCGTCTGAATTCGTCCTAGGTTTCTGTACTTCGTATATAATATTATGCGCCTCGAATTCGTCTGGTCTTGGGGTATTTATAGTTTCTGTCTAAGGGTAAGATGCGGCGCATCTAGTAAGTAGATGCGGCGCATTGACTTAACTTCGCGGGGGTCCAAGATTATAATATTCAGGAATATTCGTACACCGCCAGAAGATGCGGCGTAACTCCATAAATAGATGCGGCGCATGTCCTCTTGTATCTTGGATCGTATCTGGTGAAATATTGATAGTGATGCGCCGTATGTAATAAGTGAGATGCGGCGCATCTGGAGCAGATTTGTCTTGATCTTGTACATTTTAGTAGACTCTTAACTTCTTGCATATTTTGCTCCATAATAAGTCCAAAATCGCCAAGTTTCACCAAATGCTTGTTTTTACCTGAGAATTACAAAAGTAAACGATTAAGTATCAATCCTCATACATAATATAGTAAAACAAGTCAAATAATTAGGATAAATGATAGTAATAAAATGTACTTATTTGAGTTCATCAAATATCCCCCCACTTGAACTTTACTTGTCCCCAAGTAAACCTTAGAATTAATCTTATGAAAATGTATCCTAAAAGATATTAGGATTTATTTTTATATTTAAGCATGTATTCATTTTTGTCATAATCACACAACTAAACACTTAACGAATTAGAAGTAAAGTAAAATATTCTGATAAAAGTAAATCTAATTGTTTAACTGTCCAGTCGTGACGAATATTCTATCATAAGCTTGGCAAGTATACACATCTCCCCCACTAAAGCCAAGGAATAACAAGTCTAAAGCGGTAAAAAGGGTTTTGAGGCTTAAGGGGTTAATTATTCTCCTTAATCTCTATCGATCTCAAATTCCAGAAAAGGCGACAAAATCACAAATACATGATCGAATCCACGAACACGATACTTGCAATTGCTCAAATCCTTAACTCGAATAGGCTAAAGATAGGTCCAAACTTCACCAATAATATTATATCAAAAAGGGCGACAAAATCATAAATACATAGCCGAATCCACGACTACGATACTTAAGATTGCTCAAATCCCTAATCTCAATAAATCAAAGGTTTGGTTGGATAAAGAATAATACAGGGTATGGATAATTTTGGGATATAAATTGGTGTAAAATGAAAAATAAACAAAACAAATAAATTAAAATCCTAAGTGTGGTTAATCACTTTCCCAACCATCCCATGAATAAGACTCATATCATTGAATAACTCACGCTTTAACACTTGAAACACACGCTTTAGGTAGACACGAATTATACTCAACAAGATCTTAATCAAAGAATAAACCTTAGTTGGTGTTCCCATAACTGCCAACTCCCATTCAATCCATAGATATAATATACAACAAATAGTGGTGATATCGACCACTTAATACAAAACTTTACATAAGTTGGTTAAAACAAACATCCAACTCTTCCTTTTTCTTTTTCTTTTCTTATTTTTTTTTTTGATTTTTTTTTTAACATAAACATAGATGTGTAAAATTTCGCCACATCACCAAAACGATAATTCTGGATAATTTTTCCATACTTTTCATGACTTCAGAAATAACGGTAATGGTGAAAGTAGTAAACACACGAAAAATAAACTCAAAGATATACAATATTTACTTTCACTCCAATTGCATTGTGCAATTTCCCGACCTAACCATAGATAATGAATTACGCACGCGAACACAGGTAATGTAAGGAAACACACTTTGCCTAAAGCAATTAACCAACCACGGATTTTAATCTACAGGGTAGGCTAAGGTGTAAGGTGTAACGAAACATTTTAATAAAGGTGTAAGAAACGAAAGGAATGGCTCTGAGTGTTTTTCTAGGGGTATCTTACTCTAAAAATGAGAGTAACAAAGGGTTTATACGGGGGTTAACTAACCAGTGTAGTTAGCTAATAACACATAACGTATAAAGGCTATTTGGGTGTAATCCTAGAAATTTTACCAATTTAGACAAGTCATTCCAATTATATAAAATAATACTTATTATGGTGGTCTCGAATAGTATACAAGCCAAGTTCTAAAGTTTACAAGTCACCGGCACACTCATAGATTTGTGAATTTTGAAAAATCACAATTTTTGAAAATAACGTCATGTGTGCAGCTATGCAACTTAGACTTTAAACAAAAACATGCTAAAAATTTTAAATTTTTATATATTAAGCACATTTTAAGCATATTTTGAAAAGTTTAGGACAAGTAAGTGTTAAGTGTTCTAATTCTCCAATCCCCTCACTTAAGTTAAACAACGTCCTCGTTGTTTGTATAAAAGGTTAAAAACTGGAAAATAAAAGAATTAGAACAGAAAAACTCCCCTGAGATTTGCTCGGTATGATCCTCCATTTGTATAAGAGCAAAAATCATCTTTCTTGTGGATTAGAACGTTTAAGCTTCATAATAGATGTATCCACAGGAAATGCAGGAATCTATAATACCACCAAGGCTTTAAAACACACCTAAGATAAGAAAGGTTCAAACTTGCATAATACATTAGTAGTTAATTAAAAATAAAACATAAAAATTAAAAATGAAAATCATCAGGTCAGTCGATGCGCTGTATCTTATGGAAGAAGATACGCCGTATCGAGCCTGGAATAATTACGGATCAGAATAGAAGATGCGTCGCATCCTTAACCAGGGATGCGCCGCATTGAAATAAACTGATAAAAAGTTTTAAAGTCGAAAATAAAAAATGCAGAAAAAAATAAAATAAGATATGACCATTGCTGGAGATGCGTCGCATCTCAGGATTGAGATGCGCCGTATCCTCTGCGGCCTGACTGACTCGACACAAAAACAGAAAATTAAAAGATAAATCTGGGTTGTCTCCCGGTAAGCACTTGTCTTTATTCCAGAGTCTTCAAGTTAGACTCACGTTCAGCTCTTTAATATCGATCATTGAAGGAGTCGGAAACATCGCGCTCCCTCATTGCCAATTCAGTAATATTGAACACTCCTTGCTCGTCCTTAATTTCCACGCCGTTCTTCTTCAATATCTGTATAAACAAAGTTCTGTCCCTTTCGGGCAGAGATGACAAAATGATAGACGGGAAATTCTTATTATCATAGAGGCATAAATAAGCAAGGTGGGGTGGTAGTTCAATAAACACATCATTATTCAAATTAGTTTTCTCAACTATTCTCCTACGTTTGTTAATTACTACGCAATCATACCACTCATCATCAGAATCATTAACAATATCGCGTCTAAGTTCGGTAGGTACATTAAGGTCAATAAATTCCTCAAAGTTCTCATGATTAGGATTAGTTGAGTTGTTTTGAATCAATGTTTCCCCCATAAGCCTAGCTTTAAGATCGAGGTCCATACGCTCTCTTAATCCTAGCACATAGACACCTCTAATTATGCTTTTAACAGGATCTTGGCACTTATAGACTAGTTTATTATTTCCTACCCTTAACGAGATTTTTCTCTTAAACACATCAATCTTAGCATGGGCAGTAGACAAGAAAGGTCTTCCAAGGATTAAAGGAATCTTAACATCCTCGGGCATATCTAATATAACAAAGTCTACAGGGAAAACAAACTTCTCAATCTTAACTAGCACATTATTAGCAATCCCTTCAGGTCGTTTTACCGTTTTATCAGCTAATTCAATAAGTAACTTAGTTGGTGCTAATTTTCCTAGTCCTAGGGTAGTGAATGTCTTAAGAGGCATAACACTAACACTAGCTCCTAAGTCAGCTAACACATTATTGAAAGATATATCATTAATTGAACAAGGCAAAGTAAAACTTCCTGGGTCTTTTTCTTTATGAGGCAAGGCATTTAAGTCGGTTGCAGAGCTCTCTTCTTTCATTGTAGCCTTGATCTCTTCTTCAATCTTTGTCTTTTCTTTGAGTAGTCTCCTTAAACTGATTGAAGAATTAAAGAAAAATTCGGGTCTTGCACCATCATTACCATTCATCGATCTTCTAGGTAAGTAAGGAGTGACTTCTTCACTGGTGCTTATGGCCTTGACATGATCTCTTGGGTTGGTTTCGGTTGAGCTAGGTAAACTTCCATATCCCCTTTCTTGAAGAACTTTGCTCATTTGACCAATTTGTTGTTCCAATGCTTTGATCGAAGCTCCTTGATTTCTTGTAGTAGTGTCCGTTGAAGCTCGGATTTATTTGATCATAGCAGTATTCTCTTCATGTCTTTTAGCAGCATCGGCCATAATTTGCTTTAGAGTGTCATCTAAAGTCTGTCTCCTTTCTTGATAAGCGGGATTGAAGTTGTTCTTTTGATAGAATCCCGGGGTAGCTTCCCTAAATCTTCCTGAAGGTCGGAATGGTTGTCCAAATTGGGTGTAATATGCTTCTTCAAACGTCTCACTTTCATTCTTATTCGGGCAATCCTTGGTGTAGTGAGGTCCTTCGCACTTTTCACATCCAACTTGTGCAGCATACGCTCTTTCATCACGCTTCTTCATCTCTCTACTAATTTTATCCAATTGAGCTTGAATAGCAGCAATCCGGTCAAAATTAGTGCTGCTCTTAGATCTAGTAGAGGTCCCATCGTGCCATTTTTGAGAATGATCAGCAGCTTCTTGGATTGCTTTCCTAGCATTGGTTGCACCCATTTGAGGCACAGCTCCCTTAGCGTCCAAGATTTGTCTAGTAGGCACGTCCAATCCTTGATAAAACAATATTATCTCCTGCATAGGGGTTAGATAGTGTTGAGGACATTTTACCAGTAAATCTTTAAATCTTTCCCAAGCTTGATAAAGAGTTTCATCAGGCTCTTGCTTGAAACTGTTGATAGCCTCCATTTTTTTAACAGTCCTAGCAGGTGGACAATATCTCTTCAGGAATTTGCTCTTCAAACCTTCCCATGTAGTGATTGAACTAGCAGGTTCATTCCTTAGCCACTTGTTAGCAGCTCCTTTTAGTGAGAGTGGAAAGATTCTTAACATGATTTGATCGTCAGTCACTCCTTCTGAAGTAAACAAATCCGCAATCTCGAGGACCTTTTCAACATGCTCATTAGCATCCTCATGTTCCGATCCACTGAAAGCATTTTCCCTTAGCTCCTTGAGAAACTGACCCTTCAATTCAAACTTTGACTTATCATCAAAATTTGGTCTAGCAACTCCTGAAGTGTAATCAGCACGGGTTTTGTTCATGTATTCCTCCATAGTTGTGTTTTCGCCCATTGTTTCTGTTTCTTCTTCCTCTTTCTCTTCAGAAAAATAATCAAGCTTGAATGAACTTGAAGTATCAAAGTTTTTTGTGTTGAAAAGCCTTTTAAGCGAATGAAAGACTCGTTCAGGATCTTCGAAAGGTTGAATCAAGTTCTTCGTAGAACTCCTGGTCATGCACTTCCTGAAATCAACACAAAAATACCAGTAGGGTATGCTCGAGAAAGTAATATATCAGAAAATTAACAACGAAAACGGAATACGAAAAATTAAAGTTACTGATATCTGCAGACGATGCGCCGTATCCAAAAAGTTGGATACGCCGTATCTTATAATCGTTAAAATTAAATCAGACTTTTATTCAGAAAATAGATACGCCGCTTAGAAATTTGAATGCGCCGTATCAATTTTAATAATCAAAAATCGATATTTATTTAAAATTAAATGCGTCGTATTAACAAAAGTTAATGCGCCGTATTTTCGTTACGTTTCAAAATATTAGATTTTTGATTCAGAAGATACGCCGTATCGACAGATATCGATGCGTCGTATCTGTTTAATAATTCGAAAACTGTTTTTAATTAAAATAATAGATACGCCGTATCTGCTAAAGCAGATGCGTCGTATGGCGTTAACGTTTAGAAAAAAAATTTCCTTAAAAACAGATACGCCGTATCTTGGGGAAAAGATGCGTCGTATCGAATTAATTAAACGCGTTGTATTTTATATAAATTAAACGCAATACGCCGTATCTGAGAGATCAGATGCGCCGTATCGTTCGATTTAGCTCAATACAACAATAGCAGAATACAAAAAATACGAAAAATAAAAAACAAATAAAATACAAACGAAAATAAAAACAAATAAAAGCAAACAAATAACACACAAAAACAGAAAATATGCAAAATAATACAATGAATGCAAATGAATCTAATACACAACAGAATTAGCGGTTAAATAAAAAATTAAAAACCTAATTAAAATACTAATCAAATTAACAGATAATAACAATTCACTCCCCGGCAACGGCGCCAAAAACTTGATACGGTGCGATGTGTCGTTGCGGTTTAGCAGTATTAATGCCTACTCAAGTTTTAAATTTATATTTAGCCGACTTATCAATAACACACACACTTAACGAGCAGTGTACCCGGTCAGTATGAATATAATGGTAAGTAGAGTGTCGATCACTAAGAGTGGAACGTATTATCTAGTTATTCTAATCAGTATTTTAATATATTAAGTTAGCTATACAACCTATTCTAACGCAAGGGGGTTCAGCCTGAGAGACTGGCACGATTTGGTTGCAATTAAATAATAAACTAAACCAATAGGCACGAATCAGCGAATAGCACACACGTAAACAGATAAATACTCGAGACAATAAGAAGATCTGTCCTGATAGATAAGTAGTTTGTCACTTGTTTTATTGCTAGTTTTATATGAAGTGTATAGTTCGATGCAACGCACCGAGATTAAGTCCTTTCTCGTTGGTTCTAATCTTATCGGCGAGTAAACCCTTAATGATTTCTTATGACTATCCTATTTATCTTTCTTCCTACTTTTCTACAGACGATAGAATGCATAGGCGATCTAATAAATAGGCGAGGGCAGAGGCATGGCGACCCGATCAACGCTCAGCTAGACACAGAGGTTATCAATGCACTAATAAAAGTCACCAAAGACATCAACATATAAACTTTAATTAATGAGAAAGCAGTTTTAAGGGAGTGCAATCTTTCCGTTGTCACATTACACAAGCCACCAATCTTGATGAATTAAAGTTTACTAACACAATAAAACAAAACTACTTAATGAATTAAACACATGCAGCACCTTCTTACAGCTCTTGTATCTTCGTTTGGGTGTGTCTTGTGCTGCCTATTCGTCTGAATTCGTCCTAGGTTTCTGTACTTCGTATATAATATTATGCCCCTCGAATTCGTCTGGTCTTGGGGTATTTATAGTTTCTGTCTAAGGGTAAGATGCGGCGCATCTAGTAAGTAGATGCGGCGCATTGACTTAACTTCGCGTGGGGTCCAAGATTATAATATTCAGGAATATTCGTACACCGCCAGAAGATGCGGCGTAACTCCATAAATAGATGCGGCGCATGTCCTCTTGTTTCTTGGATCGTATCGGGTGAAATATTGATAGTGATGCGCCGTATGTAATAAGTGAGATGCGGCGCATCTGGAGCAGATTTGTCTTGATCTTGTACATTTTAGTAGACTCTTAACTTCTTGCATATTTTGCTCCATAATAAGTCCAAAATCGCCAAGTTTCACCAAATGCTTGTTTTTACCTGAGAATTACAAAAGTAAACGATTAAGTATCAATCCTCATACATAATATAGTAAAACAAGTCAAATAATTAGGATAAATGATAGTAATAAAATGTACTTATTTGAGTTCATCAGTGGAATTCACAATATTTGTCATTATTTCTTGATTCAACCGGGCTTGCCATAGGTGGTGGAGCTGTGAACTTTACCGCGTCCATTGGTAGAATCTCCTTTGGTGTTTTTGTTAGGGGTGTGAAGCGGTCATTCTTTCTCCGGTCCGGCCTTGAATTCCTTTTGAATTCTGTTTTCCTTTCAAAATTCTGGTTGTGGGACGTCCGGGATCCCCCCTCGTGAGATTTCCATGAAGGGCGGTCTTGTTTCTTTCTTGACACATTTGCCGCGGCTGTTTCCCCACAGATGAAGGCCGTAGTGACCTTTCACATTTCGTCGACCGTCTTGGGGATTCTATCATTGAGTCTCCTGATTAGCTCTGGGTTGTTAATCCCGTGTATGAATCCTGAAACCTTCATGCACTCGGGGGCACCCTTCACGTGCATACTTTCTGCTTTGAAGCGGTCGACAAATGTTGTCGTGGATTCTCCTTCTTTTTGCTTAATGAGGTGGAGTTCCACCGGATCTTTGGTGTATTTCTTCTGCTGGAGGAAGTAGGATAAGAAACTTCTGCGGAGGTCTTCAAAGTTGTCTATGCTCTCGGCCGGTAATTAATCGAACCACATTCGAGCATGACCCATCAGAGTGGAGTTAAACATGTGGCACCAAGTGGGCATAGCCCATCGTTCAACTTTTGCTACGGTACAAAATTTTTTCAGGTGGTCCTCCTGGTCTCCTGTTCCATCATAAGTTTTTACATTGGAGGGCATTCGGGTCCTTCTTAGGAATTCAAAGTTTCTGACCCTTTGCGTAAAAGGATCCTTGTCATCAATGTCGTACGGGCGATAGAGATCGTCCGCGTTTCCTTTGTTCTTCTCTGACCCGACCTCCCAATATCCTCCGTCATAGTCTCCGTTTTCCTCCGGTATCCGATCCCTTCGACGCCTAGACCCAGAGTTAGCTGATCCAGACCCGCCGCCTTTCTCCCTTGAACGGGGGGCATAGCTATAGGTCGGACTTGGGCTTCTTCTTGGGATATCCGGACTTCCTTCCACAAAAGGTCGCCCATCTCGTCTATAGTGTCTAGCTGTTACACCCGTACCCCGATAAGGTACCATTTATGTAAATATATTGCTAGGTAAATATAGATTTTGTATTGTAAGTTAAGTAATAACTAATGGGTGGCCAAAATAAGAAGAATAGAACTAGAAGGACCATAAATGCCAAAAGACCAAAGTTGCAACTAACTCCCAATAAATATCTACTCTTTAGAAAAGTCTGGAAAATTAGAGTGTGTTCATCATATGTGTCGACCTTTAGAGGAGAAATAGGAGGGAAGATCAAAATTGGAAATTGAGCTTGAATCCATCATCAAGAATTGATCAAGAAGCCTTAGAGAAGCTTTAATTGTAATCTCTTCATCTTGTAAGTATCTTTCCCCAAATTATAGAAATTAGGGTTCATGAGTGGATTTGAGTATTGTGGAAAATGGTTGTGAAGTTATGATTTTCCTAGTTTATTAGTCACTAATTGTAATTAACCTTGTGATAGGAAGCATTTGTAGAGCCTCATCAAGACCAAGTAGCGAGCTATTAGGAAATCAAGGTAAGTATATAGGATTAACTTGTTTAATGTTATTATGCTAATGTAATGTTGTGTAATGTGTTCTTGTTATGGAGCTTGTGAATGAATGTAGCTTGGGTCCAATGCTAGTAATGATAATGTTATGTATTTACTTGCTTGATCAAGGTGAGTAAAATATTATGTTATGCTCCATGGTAATGTAATGATAGTTATATCTTATATACTTACTAAGCGTTTCGCTTACGTTTGAAGTTAATGACATTTTTGTAGGTTCTAGCGGTGGAAGTAAAGGTAAGGAATTAGCCTAGTCGTAGCCTTGGAAGGAAGTATTAGCATAGTTGTAGAAGGTAACTAGAAGACCGTAATCTTTTGGACCAAGCGTGTTGAAGTTGGAAGCCCCCGACGTGTCTTTTCGTGTTTTGGGTATATTTCATTTCATATGGTCATTTTGTTATTTAACGGTCTTGTCGTCGTTTATGATCATTGTTAAAGTTGGGTCGTAGGTCAAGTTTATGTAAATGTCAAGAAGTCCTTTGTTATGTGAATATGGTAGTAATTAGAAGGGTGTTTGGCATTTAGCCAAACTCACCCATTTTGGGAAGTTACGGGTCAAGACTTTGTACTAACAACTTTGCAATATATTAGAAATGTCAAGTCATGAATGAGTCTAAAGGGTTATGTAGTGAATAAGGGTTATGGGTAAAAAGTGTGTAGTTGAAATGGTATTTAAGGGGGTGTTTGGTATAAACGGGTTCTCACCCATTTTGGAAGGCTACGGGTCAAAATCTTGTAGTAACAACTTTGTAAGATATTAGGAATGTCAAGTTATGTATGTGTTTAAATGGTCATGTAGTGGTTAAGTGTTATGGGTGAATTGGTGTCAAAATATTGGGTGTTTTGCTGTCAAAAACTGCAGTTTTGTTCTTGATGACCACCTTGACGCCGTCACCCTTTAAACACCAAAAATTCTCTGGCCTATCAAGGCTTAACAGTTTTGTTCATGATGGCCTTCTTGACGGCGTCCCCTTTTAATTGTCCAAAAACTTTCTGGCCCGTCAAGGTCTGACGGCGTCACCATTTTTCTGACGGCGTCACGTTTATCAGGGCAGTTTTTGAAAAATCATATCTTTTAATCCGTAAGTCGAAATGGGTCGTATAACCTATCGTTTTGAAGCTATTTGAGTCTACTTTCATCTAAAAATAGCCTCAATGGCTGAATGTGTACTGATTTTTGTCAGCTCGTAAAAGAGTAACCGGATGTCAGTTTCTGGGCGTGTTTTTGCGCGAAATTTTCACGTTTTTGGTCGTTTTTGGTCACGGGGCGTTACAACTTGGTATCAGAGCTTCGGTCTAAGAGATTTAGGATTTCACCTTAGGATTTCCTAGACTTAGACCTTGTGTAGATGCGTTTAGAGCTAGTGTTTGTTATTTGTGTATCGTTTGGGTGATTTTAAGGACCCATATGTTGGATATTTTTATGACTACGCCTGGCCACCGTAGTGATAAAAATATGGAACATATGTGAAGTTGAAATCATTTAGATCATACATGGGTGACAAGCTAGGGTGATAGTATAAAGATAAAATGTCATTCATGCATCGATTAAGTATATGGTTGTGCTTGATATTATGAATTGCTAATTTTCAGTAAGAAGAAATGGAAACTCCTCACCAAAAAGAAGTTGCAAAATCCACGGCTTCCAAGCATGCCGAGTCTTCGGCAAAAGATGTGGGTGATAATGATAAGGAGAATGAAAACTCATTTTCCTCCAGTTCCGGAGGACCTAGCTTTAGAGGTTTCACGGGGGAAGAAATGAAAGCCCTAGACCTTATGATGGCAAAAAGAGTGGGTAAGGCTATTAAGAAAGCAATGCCCTACTATGTCCAACAAACAACGCAAAATCTTAAGGAGCTAATGAAGGAAGAGTTTAAGGAGTTTAAGAAAGAATGTGGAGTAGCGAAAGAACCTAGGAGCGACAAAGCTACTTACCGGGACTTCACGGCTTGTGATGTGCCCCAGTTTACCGGTGTCCTTGACCCGATTGTTAGTAATAGGTGGGTTACGGCTGTGGAGGGTGCTTTTCGTACTAGTGGTTGTGAAGAAAGGAAAAAGGTTATCTATGCTACTAACTTTCTTCGTGATAGTGCTAAGACTTGGTGGGAAGGAAAGGTGTGTGAGAAAGGTGAACCTTGGGTGGAGACTTGTACGTGGAAGGAATTCAAGGAGTTGTTTAGTGCCGAGTATGCTCCGGTTGAGGAGATTGACAAAATTCGAGAGAAATTCCAATCTCTCACTCAAACTAATGAGACGGTAAATGAGTTGTGGAGGACGTTTAATGATATGGTTCCTTATTGTCCCGAGTATCTTGGGAATGACAAGCTTAAGGTTGACAAGTTCCAAAGAATGCTTAAGGATGATATTCGTGATGTGATCTCTCCATTCAAATGTACTACTTTAGAGGACCTCTTGAGTAGAGCACGGGTGAGGGAAGCGGACTTATTGAGGAGGAAGGAGAAGGAAGCTAAGGAAATAAAAAGGAAGCAAGAGTTTGGAGATCGTGATGGAAAGAAAGCCAAGTTTGATCATGGCAAGGAAGATGTGAAAACCAAGACTAAGGTGGCTTGTCCGGAATGTAATAAGTTTCATGTTGGGGAGTGTAGGCGTAATACGCCGGGTTGCTACAAGTGTGGAGCTCTTGACCATAAAAGTAAAGATTGTGTCAAGCCGATGATAGTATGCTATGAGTGTAACGAGATAGGGCATAGGTTGAGGGATTGCCCGAAATCGAAGGCGATTGAAGCAAAGCCTTTGAGAACTGTCAAGAATGAGAAAATGGAAGTTCCGAAACCAATGGCTCGAGTTTATCAAATGAGTGTTGAAGAAGCTAGGTTGGAGTCCGATATTACTTCAGGTATTCATCTTGTAAATTCCGTACCCGCTCAGGTTTTGTATGATTTGGGTGCTAGTCTTTCCTTCGTGTCTTATGATTATAGCAGCAACTAACCTCCCCACTAGCTAAACTTCCGATACCTCTAGAAGTCGAAATAGCCGATAGTAAAATCGTTATTGTATCCAATGTATATTGAAGCGTAGGGATAGATATTGATGATAGTGCCTTTAGGGTTGACTTATTCCTATAATATTAGGATAGTTGATAATATCATTGAAATGTATTGGTTTGACAAATATAATGTGGCCATCCTTGTAGCCATAAGATCATTCGGGTTGTAAATCTTAGCAGTAGTGGGATGATTTGTTATTGTGATAAAAGGAAGGGTGAATTGGGGTTATGTTTCACGATAGAGGCTAGGAGATATTATCACACGGTTGTTATACCTTGTGGCTCACGTAATAGATATGAGACTTGAAAAGAAAAACATTGACGATGTCCGGTTGTAAGTGAATTTTGGGACGATCATTGCCTCTAGTTAAATAGCTATCACGCGAGTATAAATATGCCACTCTAGGAAATGCTTATGGTAGGAGGTGTAGAACACCCGTGTTTGGGAAGAAGTCGGAAGAAGGGAACTGGCAAGCACAGACGTAGTATTAGCGACCACGGAAAAACATTGAGAGGATTCTAGTAAAACTTAGGCGGCACAAGATAGACGGAAAAGTTAAGCCGATAGCCGAAGAAGACCAATCGAAATTGAGGTAGGTGATTTAGTTATGTTAAAAGTTTCCCTGTAGAAAGGCGTTTCAGGGGCAAAAATAAAGAGAAATTAAGTTCACGGTTTATAGGACCATTCCAAAATCTTGGGGCGAGTAGGTGAAGTAGCATAAGTGTTGGAAATTCTCGGAGAAATGAAAGGTATTCGCAATACCTTTCACGTATCATACTTAAGAAAGTAATTGGCAGGCGAAACAAGTGTGGTTACCTTAAGCAATATTAGGAAAGAAGCAAGACAACTTAGAAACAAAGAAATTCCGCTAGTGGAAGTGTATTGGAGACATTATGGGAGCCGGAAGTAAAGATGAGGACGAAGTATCCCCATTTATTTCACGAGCAGAGTTCGAGGACGAACTCTCATTTTAAGGAGGGGAGAATTGTTACACCCGTACCCCGATAAGGTACCATTTATGTAAATATATTGCTAGGTAAATATAGATTTTGTATTGTAAGTTAAGTAATAACTAATGGGTGGCCAAAATAAGAAGAATAGAACTAGAAGGACCATAAATGCCAAAAGACCAAAGTTGCAACTAACTCCCAATAAATATCTACTCTTTAGAAAAGTCTGGAAAATTAGAGTGTGTTCATCATATGTGTCGACCTTTAGAGGAGAAATAGGAGGGAAGATCAAAATTGGAAATTGAGCTTGAATCCATCATCAAGAATTGATCAAGAAGCCTTAGAGAAGCTTTAATTGTAATCTCTTCATCTTGTAAGTATCTTTTCCTAAATTATAGAAATTAGGGTTCATGAGTGGATTTGAGTATTGTGGAAAATGGTTGTGAAGTTATGATTTTCCTAGTTTATTAGTCACTAATTGTAATTAACCTTGTGATAGGAAGCATTTGTAGAGCCTCATCAAGACCAAGTAGCGAGCTATTAGGAAATCAAGGTAAGTATATAGGATTAACTTGTTTAATGTTATTATGCTAATGTAATGTTGTGTAATGTGTTCTTGTTATGGAGCTTGTGAATGAATGTAGCTTGGGTCCAATGCTAGTAATGATAATGTTATGTATTTACTTGCTTGATCAAGGTGAGTAAAATATTATGTTATGCTCCATGGTAATGTAATGATAGTTATATCTTATATACTTACTAAGCGTTTCGCTTACGTTTGAAGTTAATGACATTTTTGTAGGTTCTAGCGGTGGAAGTAAAGGTAAGGAATTAGCCTAGTCGTAGCCTTGGAAGGAAGTATTAGCGTAGTTGTAGAAGGTAACTAGAAGACCGTAATCTTTTGGACCAAGCGTGTTGAAGTTGGAAGCCCCCGACGTGTCTTTTCGTGTTTTGGGTATATTTCATTTCATATGGTCATTTTGTTATTTAACGGTCTTGTCGTCGTTCATGATCATTGTTTAAGTTGGGTCGTTGGACAAGTTTATGTAAATGTCAAGAAGTCCTTTGTTATGTGAATATGGTAGTAATTAGAAGGGTGTTTGGCATTTAGCCAAACTCACCCATTTTGGGAAGTTACGGGTCAAGACTTTGTACTAACAACTTTGCAATATATTAGAAATGTCAAGTCATGAATGAGTCTAAAGGGTTATGTAGTGAATAAGGGTTATGGGTAAAAAGTGTGTAGTTGAAATGGTATTTAAGGGGGTGTTTGGTATAAACGGGTTCTCACCCATTTTGGAAGGCTACGGGTCAAAATCTTGTAGTAACAACTTTGTAAGATATTAGGAATGTCAAGTTATGTATGTGTTTAAATGGTCATGTAGTGGTTAAGTGTTATGGGTGAATTGGTGTCAAAATATTGGGTGTTTTGCTGTCAAAAACTGCAGTTTTGTTCTTGATGACCACCTTGACGCCGTCACCCTTTAAACACCAAAAATTCTCTGGCCTATCAAGGCTTAACAGTTTTGTTCATGATGGCCTTCTTGACGGCGTCCCCTTTTAATTGTCCAAAAACTTTCTGGCCCGTCAAGGTCTGACGGCGTCACCATTTTTCTGACGGCGTCACGTTTATCAGGGCAGTTTTCGAAAAATCATATCTTTTAATCCGTAAGTCGAAATGGGTCGTATGACCTATCGTTTTGAAGCTATTTGAGTCTAATTTCATCTAAAAATAGCCTCAATGGCTGAATGTGTACTGATTTTTGTCAGCTCGTAAAAGAGTAACCGGATGTCAATTTCTGGGCGTGTTTTTGCGCGAAATTTTCACGTTTTTGGTCGTTTTTGGTCACGGGGCGTTACACTAGCTTCACCTCTACGCTCCCTTCGAGCGCGGTTCTTGGACTTCAATCGGGAAAATACGTCCGGTTTTCTTTCCCCTAGATGTGACTTAACACCTTCTCTCCGTGCCCCTAAACGAGTGAATACGGCCGACCGGGGGTGCCTGGCCCCTTCCTCGTTATCTTCGGGTTCTTTACTAAGTCTGGAGAAAACACTCCGGGAGTAGGAACTTCCGGAAGGGTCAGGCCTCGCACTGGGGCTTGTCTTCCGCTTTCTTCTACTTCTTGATTCAACATGTCGGGATGGTTCCCGGGAGTATGAATCCTCCCGTGACTCGTTCTCGAAGTCGAGATGGGTTTTTAATTGTCCCATTTTCTCCATATGGACTTTTTCAACCATTAAGGGCAATAGTTGGTTGTAGTGCTTGTCGCAGAACGCCCTTATTGCCTCATCTGGAAGGGAGTCTGCATGTTGCTCTCCTTCTTTCCCCTTCTCCTTCTCATGGGTATTCCGTACTGTAGAAGGTTCTTGGGAAGGGAAAGGATTGTTCTCTTGATTGCTCATGGTAAAGGGTTTTTTTTTTTTTTTTCTTTTGAAACGCAGTTATGTAACTGGTCCCACGGATGGCGCCAACTTGTTGGTACAAATCTGGAGCACACTTACCAAGCCTAGGTTAGACTAGTTCTTGGGAAGTATAGATCTTGCACTAAGTAACCTCTTGAGCTGCTAAGAAAAGTAGCACCGTTAGTCTTACCGCGGAAGGGGGTTCCTCGGTTAGCCTCCGGCGTGAGAGTAAGTATATTGTCTGAGAGAGATAAGTTTAAGTGCGGACTAGGTGAAAGTAGTTGCAGTTAGGTAGAGTAATAAATGAGATGGGGGTATTTATACTACCCATATACTTACTGTGCTGCCTCGGGAATGAGCGGGCTGACACACGCCTTACCGAGTAGGTAAGTGTCAGAGCGGAAGTCAACCTTCGCCTTACCATAGTAGGTGAATGTCAGATCAAGTGGGAGACACAATCCCACGAGATCTGGCTTTCGGTGGGCTAACCGCGGCTGAATATATGCTTTGTCCCGGCCTAGAGAGGTCGGGGCGCGTTCTTGTCTTGGCTTAACAAGACTGGAGTTTATAGTGTGTATTGAATCTGCCGCGGTTATTGTATGAGCATGCCCGGCCCAGTATACTGGGTCCGGGGATACTATCCACGATCAATTAACTTGTTTTATGTTGACTAAATGAAAATGGTTTTTTAAAGGCTGAAGAGTTATGTATGAGTAATATAATATTAATAAAATAGGTGAAGGCTATTCAAGGAACATGTCAACGCATATCGTTGTGAGGAAATAATAAATAGTGTTGTTTTCACAACTCATTCCATTGCGAATATGATCGTGTCAAACAAAACAAAAGCATCAATATGGCTGAGAAAGGCATCGGACGACATTATGTCACCTCCGATCAACAACAATAATAATAATAGCTGGATTTATCACGGGATAGTTGAAGACAGCGATGACGAAGGTGGTGGTAGCCTTACAGAAGAATATGACACTTGTACATGTAAAGATCGAGATTTGTTTCTCTATGGTAATGCGAAGGAGGTTATTTACGTGGTAATATGGAAAGGAACCGAGGAACTGTTTTCCGCAAGTAAGAATGCGCTACTTTGGACGCTCGGTAAAATTGTACATGAGTCTACCATACTCTATTTGCTTTACGTCTCGCCAGTGCTCCACTTCATTCCCACTCCTAGTAAGCGCACAATCTATCTTATTATCGTTAGCTTTTTCTTAACGACACCTTATTACTTTTAAGTTTTTATCTTTTTCATTTTATCAGAGAAATAATGGTCGTTTAGATACTCGATCATTACTATACGCCGGTCTCTCAAATTAATGAGTCAAAATTTGCAGAAATAAATGTCATTGTACACTTTCTTGTCGATCTACCGGAAAACAAATTCTCATCTTCGTATGTTTATACGATGAAGATATGAAATGATATAATAATGATAAGGTATGATATATTGATATTAGGTGGGTCAATTGGAGACTTTTAAATCCTTGTTCAAAAATAAGAAAAGAGTAAATTACATGGGTGGATGTGGTTTGTCAAAGAAAACATTTACCGTTTTGTTAGTTTCAAATTGCATTCATCGACTTTAACTTTTCAGAAAATGACACAACTCTTTCTTCGTTAACTTTTTGTTTAAATTGAATCATATGCCTTGCACATGATGATATAATGGTATTGTAATATGTTTCTTTCTTTATATTTATTTAATTATTTATTTTTTACCATTTTTTCTCTGTTGCTGTATCAATTATATGTAACTCATATACATATTTATACTTTTTCTCTTCATCTCTTTTTCTTTTTTTGCGCAACAACAACACTACAACAACCCCTCCAAAATCAAGTTCCACTCTCCGAAATCAAATTTTAAGATCTATAAGAATATTTAAATTTAAACCTAGTTAATTCCAAAAAAAATCATAAATCATTAAATGATTTCATTTAGAGAATTAGTTGCGTGTTTGAACATGACAACACTATGACCACCACAATCATCTCCGGCACATTACGTAAATTACAGTGGCGAAGCTAGAATGGATTCAGTGGGGGGTCGGGATCTAATATACCGAAATTTCACAATTAAAATGGGGGGTCGAAACCGAATATACCCAAATTTTTCAACACGAAAACTATATACCCCCTACATCTTGATAAATTACGTGCAACAAAAGACAAAAAAGAGTCTGAAGTATATATTTTTGACCTTCCTACTAATTTTATAACAAGACAATCATCTATTCATAGCCTATTATCTACAGTTTTTTTTTTTTTTTTTTTTCTTCGCATTCAATCTAGCTTACAACATGGAGAGTTAAAAGTCTTTTTATCATGTTAGCTAATAATATCCGATACAGTTTCATATCTTTTTATTTAGCTGTTCAAAACGCATGCCTATAATCTATAAGACGTACTTGTATCATTGGTTGTTTCATCACTCTCATTTGAGTCGAAAAACCAGATACTAATAATATGGTGTTAGTCACTATGTGTTATCATGAGGGTTATATAATACATTATAGGGTTTTGGCCGTACAATAGCCACGTATTTTTCGAAATGTCTCGTTTTGATACGCGTACTATTTTTCGTTCCACTTAATGTAGTCTACTTTCATGTTTTGTACCATTTTACACATACAAACTTGTTTTACCAAAACTGATAGCACCATTGCCACATTTTCTTGACACGTGGGATTTCCACTAACCAAAATTAACTTATGTATCCCTTTTTCTTCCCCAACTCATACCCCCCCCCCCCCCCAACCCCAAAAAAAACAAAAAAAAAAAAACCCTAATCGATCTGAGGTATGCAGGTTATGGCTTCAGCAGAGCAAACCACGCCTTCAATTATAGCATCTAAAAATGCAGATGGAAGACCAGCTTCTTCTAAGATTGCAGCCAATGAAATGAGATCACTCATAACAATTGCAGCCAATGAAAACATGCCACCACCAAAATCTTTTGCTTTTTTAAAGATCGCATGCAAACACTGTGGTAACAGACTTTCTTCAGAGCAATAAACACGAGTAGTGGTTCCAGGAGCATATGTTCCCAGTCATATAGCCCGAAGTAAAGCTTTCATAAGGGACCTTCTGTGGTATGACACTAAAGCTTCAGAATAAAGAGGTTGCATGCTATCCAATTCAGATGTACCACTCGATCCAGAGCACTCCATCTGAACAGAAGTGCCATTTTCAACATTAGAAACTTCTATCTTCAACCGGGAAATTGTGTCATCCAATCCTCCAAGATCTCGAAACAAAGTAGCAGCTGGATTACTGTAATCCATAAAAGCTTCTAGCACATGTACAGCAGTGCTTACTAGATGCAAATGTTGAGGATCCGTGTTTTTTAGAAGAGGTAAAAGGGTCGGGATAAACCCAGCTTCACTCATGGCAAAACAACCAGAAGACGATGAAACTAAAACAGTCACCAGAGAGAGTAAAGCCTCCGCAAACAGAACAGACCATTTAGATGATTTACTAACCACAGTGTCAATAGCCTTTTGCATGAGACTGGATAATATGCCACGGTGTCCACTGGATGTCACAGCAGACAACACTATTGACTGGCGAGACCGATTATGTGGAACGAAAAGGGGGAAAACGTATTTCGTGTGTGTTATGAATGAAAAAAGTAAAAGAATATATCTTATATGCCACGTTGGACTTTTAGGCGGTTTTAAAAAAGTTTAGCCTGTTGCAGGTAAACTTGTGTGCAAAATGGTACAAAACATGAAAGTAGACTACATTAAGTAGAACGAAAAATAGTACGCGTACCAAAACGGGACATTTCAAAAAGTACGTAGCTATTGTACGGCCAAAACCCTACATTCTAAAAGCACAAAATTACGTATATATTTAACGTAAATTTATAATCGCACATATATTTTTTCAAAAGCCCAAAAATTGCATGTATAACCAACTCAAACTTATAATTGCATATTTTCATAACCTTGTTAAGTGCGAGAGCCTCCTCTCGTATTTTTTTAAATATTAAATATTTTTATTTAATCCAAAAGGTTATAATAGTAAAAGAAATTTTTATATTATTTTTGAATTTTTTTCAAATAAATCCCTTTTTTAAAACCCTTAATTTTCAGATTCTTTTTTCCAGCATGCATGTTTTAAAATTGATTTAGTGCATATGTATTTTTAGTTTTTTTGAAATTTTTTTTTTTTTGGTTTTTGTAATAATTTTTTCGACATGCATATTTTTCAAATAGTAAGGTGAATATGTGTTTCTTTTAGATCATGTAAATTTAGAATAAACCAAGAACATAAATGTTAAACACAAAATTTGATATCCATTGAAATACATTTAAAATACAAATTTCTAAAAGGAAGAAATACATGTATCTAATCGATCTATACACGTGTGCACTAATAATATTTAACGCAAATGCACATATGTGCACACTCGTAGCCGTCAACATTTTCAGAAGTCGGACATATGTGCACACTCGTTGTTTTCAATATTTTTATAAGGCGAGCAAATGTGCGCACATGTTGTTGTCATCATTCTTTTAATTCCTGATACAAAGAAAACTAATAAAATTAGGAAAACTAAACGCAAGCTAATACATGCACGTATAAAACATATATGCACACTTGTTTACATTTATTTTGTATTAAGCGTAAAACACATATGCACGTATATAACATATATATGCATGACACATATGCCCACATATTTGCAGCCACATCCATATTCAAGACACACATACTCACTAGCATGAATTAAATGCATAAAATATATATATATATATATATATATATAAAGCAATAATATATGTTCTCAAGCATATATGTTCAGTTTTATTCAAACATATATGTACAGTTTCCTTCAAACCAAACATATATGTTGAGTGTTATTCAAACCAAACACCTGTAATTCAGTTTTATTCGAACATATATGTTCATTTTTATTCAAACATATATATACAATTTTATTCAAACACTAAAAATGTGTAAAGTTTTATTCGAACATATATGTTCTCAAACTTGCTAAACCAAACACCTGTAATATGCATATTCAGTTTTATTCAAACAATAAAAATAAATCTAATACTTGAATTAATTGATGATTGAAACAAGAATTAAAAAAGGATTTCAAAACATAGGTATCTAAACAAACGCATACATGTATTAGATGACGAATCAACCTTCGTGCCTCCCTGCATTCTTAATCTCGCAGCAACCTCATTCATCATGTTACTCTTATTATCCCCGCCTTCATTCACCTTTGAATTCGTAGCTTTAAAACAATCACTCATTATCAACCAATAAAAAAAGAACGAAACCCTAGAAGAAACCCTAGCATGTCGACGAAATCCAAAACCAGAATGAAACCCTAATAAAAAATGATCAAACCCTAATAAAAAAACCAGTCACGAACCAAAACCCTCCATCGAATCGAAACCTTGTGATTCTACCTCCTTGTGATTGAAGGCGTTGAACTAGTGATTGTGAGAGGATGGGGCGGCTAGGGTTGTGGAGAAAAAGATGAAACGCGACAACTTATTTGGAAAAAAGAAATTATCTGACATTATATTGTAACTGCTCCTAATTTTGTGTGGTTTAATTTTTGATTGAAATCCCATAATTACCCTTTTAACTATGCAAATATTGTCCCATCTTTCAGTTAATTACATTCATGGCACAATTAATTATAGCCATTGATCAACAATCTAACGGTTCAAATAGAGTTCTCACGCTTAACAGGGTTCTAAAAATAGAGTTTATATATATATATATATATATATATATATATATATATATATATATATATATATATATATATATATATATATATATATATATATATATAGGGGATAGTTTGGCGACAAATTTTGTAGCCAACTGGCTACAATCCTCCCACAAAATACACAAGAAAATGAATCATAGACCCGTAGAAAGAAGTCAGGGACCCGCAGAAAGAAGTCAGGGACCCACAATTTGTAGCATAAATTGTAGAGAATTTGCTACAATTTAATTGTAGCTAATATATTCCCATATATATATATATATATATATATATATATATATATATATATATATATATATATACACTAGCTTCATAACCCGCTCGATGGGCGAGTTAGCTTCATAATAACCCGCCCGATGGGCGGGTTAGCTTCATAATATTATTTTATGAATTCTAAGTGGACATACATAAATAAAAAATAACGCCATACATGTATTCTAAGAAGATAATAATAATGAATGCATAAAAAGTTGAGCCAGTAGTAACTATGTTCAACACATTTAGTTATTTCATACAAAAACAATACTTCATGAGTCTCATTTGTAAAATGATGAAATGTAATATTGTATCTGCATAAGGATATGTCAAGTATCTTTAAACCGCTTAATGCAGAATTTGTCTTTTACTCGAAAATTAGCATCCTTCCAGCTCCTCTTCCTTGGCCCGTTATAGCTCCCATGGTTTATCGAAAGGGTAACCGCTGCTTGCACATTAATAACAAAATACATGATCAATACAACAAAACTAATCATTCTATTACAAACAATTGCTTGTATTGACATGTTAAGCTAAAAAGTTACACCACTTAAGACCACGATTACGACTACAACATAACCACTAAACTTCATTATTTTCCAATATAACTGTCCTTAATAGAACGCAACAAACGAATACATTTATTCGGAGAATTGGTTCCGCCTCAACCTTTTACTCCAGTTCAATCGTATCATAATTCAAATACATTCAAATTACAGTTCTATAATCCCTTCTGTGACTGTAATAACTACTCGTAAAACCCGGACACTATTTATTTGTGGGAAAGAGATGTTTACACTTGCAATAAAGTATATGAATATTACATATTTACCCATTTCATAACCCGCCAGATTGGGCGGGTTCGCTTCATAATATTAGTTGACGGATTTTAAGCTTATGTACATAAATAATGAATAAAGCAAATTTCTTAAACACAAAAATGAACAAAAAAAAAAAAAAAAAAAAAAAAAAAAAAAAAAAAAAAAAAAAAAGTAAAGTAAAGTGTTCATGTAATATATGTAAAAATAACAATGAAAAGTATGAGAACAAATAAAGTACATTTCCTTATTCATATACGAATTAAAAATTCGTTGTACACAACGTTGGATGTCGAGTTTGTGTATTCGCCATCTTTGTCAAAACAAAGAACCTTCAAACCTTTTATCGTCTTGACTCTTGATACAGCCACGTAAAGTTGTCCATATGAGAATACCGGCATTTGTAGAAATAACCTACAATCTTGTATATTCGGACCTCGATAGGAGAACAATGCTCCCATTGGTACTGACTCGCGAATTATCCGCTCCAAACTGTCACCAATAGAAAGTGTCATTAATCATATCATGGAAAGTGTCCATTGGTCATGTTTGTGAAAAATTGTATCATCTTTTTTCTTATAGTGAAACCGATTCATATATATAAATGACTAATAAAATTTATTAAAGAGATGAATGAAAGTGTGTTGGCTGGTCGCTCATTTTTATCATCCTGATATTTTTATTGAGGCATGACCTAACCCTCAGGCCTCAGGCCCACCCAATCAATTTTTCCCCCAATACACATGATCCTCGTGAAAGCTCTATCAGTGAACTTTTAGCTATATGCATAGTTAGGCCTCTTCTCTACTGTTCATTATAAAGGATGCCATAAAAAACTACTTCAATCTAATAACATCAGTTTGCTACCTCATTGTCACTAACTAACATAAAGATTAAATAACACTGCTATTTTAATGTTGATCTCTTATAGATTGAGCTTGTAACGTAATAGATGCTTGAGTGAGTATTATGTAATCTTTATCAACAAATAAAAAGTCGAGAGGTAAACTTACCGTAGTTTTGCTTTACCTTAGTGAATATGTGAATGGCTTTCAAAATCAAATCCCATTTCTTGTGCTTCAGTGGTCCCTTGCGTCCTGCAAGATAAATTTGAATAGATAAATCAAACCCCATCATGTATTACATGTAATGAGTGACTTAAATTTTTTAATGAACTAAATATACCTCCTCCAACAGTCTTCGATATCATTGTTGGCTCCATTGAAAAACAAATGTCCTGCTGAACTAAAAGTTGGATGTTGCATTCTTACAGAAGATGTAAAATCAAGCGAATATATTCTACATTTTTTCATGAACCTGGATGTTGGAAAAATCATTTTCGTGAGCCAACTGCATCAATATAGAAAGTTACACAAGTACATAAATACGTAAAGTGACGCAAGTTTTCACTATTCTGGTTTACTCACCTTCAGGTGAGGTTTCTCCAATTATTAACACATACAACTTTTAAAAAACATTTAAAACCTCACCTTATAATTAAACATATGTCATTTACCTGTAGGAACAGAAATGACAATACAATTATCTTTAGTTACCTTTGCGGAAGAAGTCCGTTGAAGTCATAAAATTCATGATTGGTACTTGTGGATCTCTAGGTGGAAGCCAGTGGAATATGTTGCTTTCGTTGGCGGTGACCAAGTTATTGAGATTTATCTCCTACAAAATTAAAGGAACCTAACGTAGCAACGAAATAAATAAATTCGAAAATAGGATAGTTGTTATGATTTTACATAATCTTTCTCCAAAAACTTTATAGACATACCTGTGAACTTTATTGTGCATCTACAGAGCTAAACTTCTCTAGAACATGCTAATCGATTGAGCAAAACATTGTACATTATTATTATTATGTCCATTTGTTATGAAGTATGATACTAAATTCACATTAAAATGGGTTGGCATAATGTACCTTATGAAGATGAACATGTTTTAGAGTTTGTTCAAGGATTCGTTCCCGATACTCGGCCTCATGCAATGTTGTAATTTCAGAAGGGTCCCCTTCTATGAACTTATTATCATGTATAAGCAATTCTGAAAAATGGAAAAAATGTGTTTGGGTTGACATCCCCCATTCCCCGGCGACCCATGCATAAACAACACTTAAGTACTATTAATTTACTTTTAGCTTTACCCAGAATGTCGGACTTACGTTGGAATAAGACTTCTGGGTTGCTCCTTGTGATGATGAATCCAATATTCGCTTATTGCAGACATAATACACATTGGTACTCGTGAGATTGAATTCATCAAATTAATGTTCTTGCAAACAAATTTAAAAAGTACTTCCCAAAAGAAGTATTCTCTTAGTAGTGTGAAAAATGCAAAAAAGCACATTCAAACACGACTTGCATGGGAACACAATGATGCATATCCACAACAAAAGAAAGAAGCATAGATACTAACCCCTTAAGATTTTACTCGTCCCAATAAGTTCTGAGGAGGACACACATATTCTTCACTCGTTGTGCACCTATGCCGTTACCAAGATTAATAAAAACATGTTCTATAATACATAAATTAGTGTTTCCTTCAGTGGAAAGTGTTTAAACTAAAACTACTAATTCATTAATGACTTTTCAGGGTAATACCTGGACTGTTTGAAGTGGTGCACATGAGCATCTACTTGCTTATAATCCATAATATTTTGTCACTGGTTTAATAAAAACAAAAAAATGCGATAAGAAACTAGAGGCTGCAATATACTTTATATCTAACGAAATAGAAACATGATGAATGGGTCAAGTGGACCAAACTGGTCAAAAGACACACAAAGTGTAGTAAAATTGTTTAAAAAGTAAGAAAGTCTTGACCATGCCTATTTCGATTGTACTATAATTTGCCC
The DNA here is from genome assembly GCA_021014915.2 of Artemisia tridentata subsp. tridentata. Lineage (NCBI taxonomy): Eukaryota > Viridiplantae > Streptophyta > Magnoliopsida > Asterales > Asteraceae > Artemisia > Artemisia tridentata. The sequence goes on from CP139506.1 coordinate 307,190,123, forward strand.
ATTTTACCACAACCTGTTACCCAACCCACCTTTATTCACCTCCAAAGAAACATAATTCAAGAACCACAATATTAAAATTATAGCTTACAGAGAAGTTTCTAAATGGTTGAGAAGCTTTTCATACTAAAGAGACACTCATTCAGCAACAAATTCCGGGTTGCACTCGTTTTTCTGTTTCTTTATGGTTCTAATTTAGTTGTTTAGTTGTGGTGAATTGTAACCTGAAATATGGCTCCAACATCAAGTTAAGGATCAAGTTGCAGATTCTAATAGAAAAATACATATTGAAATGCAAAGGGCGTGTAACATATCAAGTCAATATTACCTTTACTACAGATCTAAACGGTTAACCACCTACCTCAATTCGCTGTTAGCCGCCTCCACCATCACCGGCCACCTTTATTTACAGTCAGCAAAAAAAACACAGGTACATGAATTTTCAGAAAACGAATGCCATCATATCCAATCTCTTGCCACAGAACCAAAAAATTATGACATTGCAAATGAAGATACATATACCAATTTAAGGGGCTGTTGGGATTAGCTTATTTTATGGCCTCATCAGCTTATCAAAATCTGGAAAGTCCAATAAGCTAACTTTTTTGAGCTTATGAGCATATCAGTTTAACCTTATAGCTTATATGCCCAAAAAGGTGAGCTTATAAGGTTTTCCAAATTTTAATAAGTCCAAAAAAAAAAAGCTAATCCAAACACCCCCTTAGACGGTTTTCTGTGGCAGTGATTATAATAAATTGAATAATCCAAACACCCCTTAACTATCATTATATTCAAATCTATATGGGTTGTATAACATATAATAACATGCCACTAAATAAATCATACAAAACATAAACTGATATTATAAAATAATTCAAACAAACCTTCTCCAAGTACTCGAAGTGTACAATTTGAAGAATCCTCGATGATCTCTATGGTAGCACCATCCCACAGAAGGACTCCCCCATTCCTTCCATCCCATATTCTTATACCCTCTAATCTTCTCCTACAAAACACCAAAATCCAAAATAAATAAATAGAGAAGGTTTGTTTAAGCTAATTTTTGGGCTATGGGCTTATTTATTTTGGCTTATATTTCATAAGCTCAATGTTTCAGAGGCGGCCTTAGCCATCAACACGAATCAAATTTAACTAGTTAGTACTATAATGGAACATCAAACCTCAAATTTTCAAACACAAATCATAATCACTCAATTTAGTCATCAAGATTTCATCTTTTTCACCTTTTATCAAAAACCCATGTAAAAAAATTAATATTTTTGGCCTAAGAAGAAAAGCAGATACTCAACATCTGGTGCTTAAAAGTAAACACATAATACAGAAAATAAGTAATCCAAAAAACCCACTAAAAGCAATTTACCGCCAACATAAAAAAAGGAACAAATAAAAATTCGCTTAAAACAACATACCTTCAAATAGCCCTATAAGCACTTTCATAAAATGTTGCATTCGGGTTTTTAAGCATTCATAAAATTCTGCATTCGGGTTTTGAACGTTGCATAAAGCAATAAAGGCATATCCCGTGCTCATTTCAGCATTACCAAAAAAAACTTCATTTATTGTAACAATATATAATTAAGTTAGGTACTTTTGTAAGATAAATCAGTTGCAATAATCAAAGTTAATTAGTTGACTGTGTTAGTGAAATCCAACTCACGTCATAAGCTGATGTTCATGTGCAAATAACACTAACTATTCTCCTCTGATCTAATATAAGCAATCCAAAACACCCTCTTATATGACCCCCTACATTAGACACTCCTTTTTTTTGTTGTTGTTGCAGTTACCTCTTAACGTAATCCGTACTATGTATTTTTCAAAAGTAATCACTTAATAGCAGCTCCACTTGATGTAAACTAAAGTATAACTGTCTAACTTCAATATTTACCAATGTAAAACATAAAAAAGGTTTGTGATAACAAATGCCAAACTATGAAAATAACTATGTTTGTAGCTATTTTGAACACTCTAAGCCTCGTCTCAAAAGCATTTTTGTGCAAAAGGAACATACCTCCTGATTTGCATCTAATTCATATCCATTCTTTGCAACCAGAGCTTTTGCGATCCCCACAGATTCCTGATTTGCAGACATGAAAGTGAGGATTGTTTCCGAGTATAAGAAGTACATCAAATAGACAATGTTTGTGAGTAAATTAATACACATAGCTTTTTAACACTGCTTAAAAGTAGCATTGGCATGATAAAAATTACATAATATTGGGTTATACTTGCTGCTGAGGTTCCTTGCTCACGTGTTTTTAGCTTGTCAATAACTTTTCTTTTTGCATCATATTCTTCTAAAACATGTTGATCCAACAAACCTTCTTGAACCAAACAAACTTTTGGAAACCTCTTTGGATGCGAGCTTTGAGAAAGGGCATCGACATCATTCATTGGATGAATTAATAACACATGCTTCACATAACACTATTAATAAAAAGTGAAAATTGGTCATTAGATGTACAACTATTCTTCTGAAACATGTCTTTTTTTAGTGAAAATTAGCATATTCTTGTGAAGGCTGTATAATGCAAATATTAGTATGCGGATGTGTGATAACATAGGGATATAAGGCTAAAATGTGACAGATTGAAGTGAAATAGAAATGTAGCTAGATACCTTCTTTAAGAGGTCAAAATATGTGGATATTATTGCTTCGACATTAACAAACATAAAAAGCGGGTCTTCATCATGTGTTACCTCATTTTCAGACCGTCTTTTATTCCCTCCCATATTTCCTAACCTCGATACTCATCGGAAATCAAGTCCGCATGCCCACTTTTGGAACTACATGTCATCAAAAGATCATGAGACATATGTTGTCGCAAATTCTCCTAAGGACATTGCAACCTTGTTAAATCACCCAAATCATATGCTCCCAAACCAGGCGGAAGTGCTCCCAAACCAGGACATACTTGTAGGCTTGTAGAATTAGATAACTTACCTGTGAGGAGCACGATCCAAAGACGGATGGATCCATCATGACTATCAAACTTGGCTTTAAAGCTTGAGTCATTCGCGCATTAGGTTTCTACCAAAACAGAACATCATAGCTCATTTGCAAAAAAAGGGAATGCGTAGAAGATGAAAAAAAATCATATACTTATTTGAAAGAAAAAAAAGAGTTGCCTTGTAGATTATTTCATCGAAATACTTGATGCAGCCTTCATAGGTTGTAGATATGTGGCCCTGGAAGCCAAAATGCAGGAATGCAGCAACTCCTACGAAAAACCATAACTTTCATATTAAACTTTTAATCTAATACGTAGCAAAAAAAAATAATCACAGAAATATATTGACATAGAGACACTAAAGCACTTCTGGAGCCATGTAATATGGGCTTACAACAATTTCAAAGAACCTATCGCCACTACTCAAATCTTGTTCCATCAATAAGTGTTTCACTATATTCTCACACTTGTTAACTAAAGTTCAGTCTATTAAAAAACACTAAAAGACTAACGTACAACAACATGGAACAATCAAAAGAAAGAATGTTAACCTAATTGGCAATTAGATTCAACTTATAACGATTAAAAGGAAGGCATAACCTTATGAACAGAATGCAGAACATGGCGATGCCGACTCTCTTGCAATTATGGTGATGCCGACTCTCTTGCAATCTGTCACTCAGCTATACACCGTTCAGCCACCTGCAAATCAAATTATTCAATTAGCTCACATCTCATCGAAACAACCAACATTTCGAATCAAACAAATCAAAATCTGATAATTCAAATTAACCCAAACTCACCTCCTGCAACTTATCCGAAACAAAAATATCCACTTACATATCATTGCCTTCACATTACCCCGTCACAACACAAACATAGCATCCCTACATTACGGCAAACCAATATTCATTCAGATCAAATGACAGTACCTTGAATCTTTAGCAAGACAAATTTTTTTCAAAACATATCTACATTTTAGTGGGAACATCTCTGCCCTTCATCATTGGCTCACCCATTTTAACGTTAACCTGAGGTAAAAATAATACCGACCGATCTATGAACATAAGGCCATAATATTTTAATTTGTACAAACACAACATTTTCAATTACCTTTCACTAAGAATCACTTGGTGGCCCTGTAGAAGCCATCTATGTTGTTTAACAACACAAGGTCTCAACTTTCAAGGTCTGCTTTTAGCTTCAATCAAAAAAAGTGTTAAGACATTGTTAGTCTACATTTAGAAATGTGTTCAAGCATTTTATCAAACACATGTTATTCATTGATTCTAATTACTAAATTATTAAACAGACATCATTTTAAATTAAGCATAGCAACCTATTATGGATGATCAGATAACAATCTAACAATAAAAAGCACAACATAAAAGAACCAATAATTAGATAAACCACCGATTAAACAAATAATCAATTTGTTTTTGTAAAATGACGAATTCACAAACCTGGTTGATAATTGATCAGTCAATTCTGTGGTTAATAAGGTTTGATTTTGAAAATAACGTATGTGTTATGATGATCACGGTAGGTTATATTTTGGGTCGTTATTACATTTGTGTTTTGTGTAGATGATTGCCGTAGGTTATTTTGGGTATTGGTTTTTTGAATGAATCGGTTACAACAGGTTATAGATAAAAATTAGGGTTTTGGAAAAGATTTTGAGTTTCAAAAAATCCATGATTTTTGTGATATGCATTTCAAATTCAAAATGGATCATATTCATTAATGAATATATTAAAAATAGTGAGTGAATTATGGAAGGTGAGATTCGGTTTCAAAGTGAATAGCAGAGATTTTAGGGGAGATAATTAAGGGGTGTGTTATGCATTGTGCTTTGATAACAATAGCAGATTCGGATTGCAAATCATATGGATACAATTGAAACATGACATATTTGTTTTCCAATGTCTATCACAAAAACATAGCTAGTCCAGTGGTTGGAGTGTTGTTTGTGGGGATAGTGACCAGGGTTCGAATATCAATTTGGTCAAATTTTTTTAATTAATTTCGTGAAAGTTGGAAAAATATCATGGAAGGTGTGTGCCAAGTGGCATTGAGGTGGATTGGAATTGCTGACATGGCATTTCCAAGTCATTGTACAACAAAAGTTGCGGCCAATACGTGTCATACTTAGTCTTATATATATGTAAAGATATATATATATATATATATATATATATATATATATATATATATATATATATATATATATATATATATATATATATATATATATATACTAGTCGTCATGGCCTGCCCAAGGGGCGGGCATGACTTATAAGCCCTCCCAGGCATATAAGCCCGCCTCGGGCGGGCATGTCTTATAATTATCGTTGGCATATTTTACTATAGCGAAAGAAGGGTGGTAAAAAAATGGTTGAAAAGTGTAAATGGTGAAAGAAAAGGTTGTACCCATATTGCTATCAAATTAATTTTCGTCACTTGTTGCCCCCTTGATTCGATTTCCTGGCTCCGCCACTGGATTCACTCTGTTATCGTCATAGCTCAAATCACTGCAAACATCACACAAGAAACATCAGAAAGTTGGTCAATTTGAAACCTTTAAAAAATGTCAAGTTTGGGTAAATGCAGGGAGATGTTCATACTGTGGGAATATTTTAGCTCTATTTTCTTCAGTGGCTTCCAAACGCTTCACTGGGAGTTTGTTGAGCGAAATAACCAGGTTCCCATCCATTTCCACATGGTGTGGCTTTTGGGGAGTTTCAAGTAATTAACGTTTAAGCATACGGAGGAACCCTAGTTAATATAAGCAGTTTCAAATAATGTAACGATCAGATACAAACATTCGCCCATGTGACTAATTTAACTTATTAACACATGGTCCGCAATCCGTGTACATATTATAAATGCTCAGGCCTATTATTTTGATGCAAAGTGTTGGAAGCAGCAACTGTTTGTGTGCGAGCACATTATTTGTGTTTTACTTCCATAAACAAAATTTTGTAACTTTAAAGGGGTGTTCCATCGATAATAGTTACAGCCAGATAGCCAAAAAGTTCTAAAACACACCTAAGTAGTTTTAATTAACTCAAGAAATGGGCTACAAAGAATCAACATAAATCACTACTGCCACTTACCCAGATGAATGTTGAATTTAATTCAGTAAAAACATACCTGAATTTATATGTAAGATGTCTTATGATGAATTAGCTACAGCCATTTAAGATGAAATAGTGAAAGTGACTGCAAACGCTCAACCTTAACAAATCAAACATTTCAACACCTAATTACACCCGAACCACCTTACTTCGCCAGACAACCAACCGAACCACCCTTTTTTAGCGGATGCTCACGTCCCCTTTTCACACCCGTACTCTTCCCCTTCTCCTTCTCCGTAGTACCCTCATCTCCCAATCTCAGCGACACAAATAGAGGCGCCGCACCCCCTTCACCTCCTCCCCTATCCCCTATACCTGAACACCCTGACCGTCAAACGGATACAAAAGTTGCACATTAGCATCATGCATTACTTGCACATTATGTAAACCTGACCTACTAGGTACTGCCCTAAGCTTAGTCGGCCTGCCCGGCTTTTGTTTCGCCAAACTCGACCCGTTAACCCCATTAACACCACTGCCATTATTACCACCAGATGGGTTACTAAAATCAAGCGTATTAGTATTATTATTATCATTATTATAAAAGATAACTATTTGCATCTGATTTTTACTAATCATGTGACCATTAAATTGATGTCCATAATTTAAAGTAAAACCTTATTATCCAAACATGCGAAAGCTGATCATATAGCTAAAAAAAATCAGATAATCAGTTCGTAAAAACAAATCTAAACACCCCTTGATAAGAAATAATGAAAAAAAAATGTACTTGAGGTTATGATGGTCTTTAATGTCTGTAACAACGTGACGAAGTCCCATGGCTTGATCCTCCACTCTGTGACCTTCTTTACCGTCTTTCTGGAACTTATGGTTCTATTTTATATGAGTTAGCCTATTTGTAAAACTATACAAAACACACAGTTTTTCTTAGTAACTTGGAAAAAAATCATGATATCAATAAACATATTTATACACAGTTGAGTACTCACTTTGCTGTATTATCAGCTTTAGCTACAAAACTGGTCGGATCCATACCAACTGATTGCCATCCATCATCGATTATAAATTTATAACAAAATTTGGTGAAACCCATCCTTTCTAGAAACTGATTTATCAGATAATCATGAGTTACTATCAGTTTATAAAAAAGAAGTATTTAAATAGCAAAAGATACAGATTTTACATCTCAAGGCCTTATTTGACACCTTCAAAAGTAACCTAAGTGTAAAAAAATCCCACGTGCACCAGCCAAACCAATTTAACATGTCGGGCATCTAAACTAGTTATGATACATAAAAGATTAGTAACTAAATATCCATCAATTAATTGCCTAGAAAATAGTCGAATTTAGAGACTCGGTCAAGTTACCTTATTTCTTTCACGATGAGAAAATGTCTGAAGATGTCTCTCCACATTCCTGTAATTTAAACTCATCAACTCATAGTTCTAATTATAGTTATAGCTAATTATAATGAGCAAATGTGCATACTTGACAGCGTTGGTGATAGCATCAAAAGGGTCTGATCCAGCAGGCACAAAAACCAAATGACTCCCTTAGAAATCTTTCACATCAGGATCTCCTACAAATTACCATAATTCAGTATCTTTATCAACTCATTTAATTAAGTGCTTATAAGCTTATCTACTTACTTCCAAAGCAAATAAGCAGTTTTGAGTGTTCGAATAGAACTGCCTACACATGCTACATTTCCAATCAAAGTCTCCAAATTTAAATATTTGGTTCACCATAGATCCGACTATTGTCGAAAATATTAATATAAATGTTCACACAAATTATGCTCCCAACTACATATCAGAAATACCACAATAAATATATAACTATACTATTCGTTTAACATAACATTCGAAGATGTAGACAACGAAGATACCTTTAACGAAAGTGAAACATCAGACGCTCGGAAATCAGTCAAGTAACCATCGTTCCTTCAACTTCCTCTTTCTTACTCGTCCACTTCTGATTTCGTGTTTCCATCAACCCACTTATTCGTTGGTGCATTTACTACATAAGAAGTGACACTCCAGGTTCTGCAAATTTATCTCCTTTTACGTTCATTCCTCTTTTTACCTCCTTTTAGAGATTATACAACTAGGTGTAAAAGGCACACCGGTTTTAGGAAGCCAGTCATTGCCAATAATGAAATTCTCAACAGTGTATCTCTTTGCGGTCTCTACATCTTTTATTACAAGGTAACTGGGCCAAGTCACTCTATGATCAGTAGACGAACCCGGTCCATAATTCTTATACTCACCATAATAAGCAGTTGCACTGTTACCATCATAATCAAGCCACCTTTCTGGATCCACCAGGTCATCAAGAAAAGATTGCATAAACACGGTTACAACATATGTATTCCATGGTCTTCCTAAGTAGGCTTTAGGGTATTGATCAATAATGGGCTTACGATCTTCTCCAGCCATTATTTTACACCCTTAGAACGAATATCCATTAGCTTCGTCATCATACTATCGTCTTTGAGCCGTTGCCACTAATCCTCCGTGGGCCCTAGGTATTCTAAAAGAGATTTCACAATCTTGAAAAACTGCAAGAGAGTTACCAGATATAAAATCGACAGTTCCGTAGAGTTGGGATTCTTTGAAAAATTGTTTATGCATAGGGGTAAAAAGTGTGTCTTGGTAGCCCTCAAAGGTACAATAGTAAAAAGCTGATTTGTCAGAGCTGAAAAGAAACGCCACTGCTTGTTCTAACTCTGCTCCAGCTGTGTTCCGAAATGTGATGTCTCGAGCAATAAATCCAGAACCCCAAACTTCTGCGATCCAAACAAATAAAAAAACTTCAGTTAATGAAACATACTACTTTCAAATTGTTATCGTTAAAAGAACTATTATACTTAAAACTTACGAAAAGTTGATATTGCGCTTAAGTATCCCGCGATTATAGTATTTATAACGTTGCCACCTAAATGACCGTCACCAGTGATGATCGTCTGATTTATTCCGTCGCCAAAAATAGTAATATCCCACACTTCCTTCTTAATCATAACGTATTCTTCATAAACCCCAGCCTTGATGTAACTCACAAACCTCTTGCCTTCTTATCTCCTGCTCTAGTAGGAATCTACGGCTTCTCGAATCGTTATAAAATCTCCTGAGCCACCACAACATCTGGCTTATCTTCTGCCAAAATACGACAGATTGTTTTTGTGGATATAATTCCATTCCGCAATCCCATGAGTTTATTACCATCTCTAATGACATCACTAATATTTAAAGAGTTGTGTAATAGTTCTATCAAATTGGTAGAAATTGTGGGTAGGCTAGTGTTGGTCATATTAATCAACTCGAAACCTTCTTTGCACATGCTGATATATGTTAAACCATTACCCCATTTCTGCCTGCGTTGTCAATCTGCTTCTTTTTCTTTTTCCTTGCGTCGGCTGAAAAACCACACCAAAAGAAACCATAATGAATGATATATGATTTGTTAATATAGGCTTGAAACTTCCAAAACCTTGTCCACATTTGGCCCCTGAACTCCCTTCATGTCTGTAACCAAATTATTCTAAAAACAATACATATAAGATGCAAGAAAAAATGACCTCAACAGAATCGATTGCTTTAGTGTGGGGAATCACAGCTAGAATTATAGAATTTTTATAAACCCCATATTCTCTTAACTAACACGCATATGGGATTATTCAGTAAACTCTTTTCAAACAATGATGTTCATTCCATAAATTATGCATGCTATGTTTAAAAAAAATCATTCATTGCTAGTGGTTCGGGTCCAGGGGTCTGCCCGTTTGGATGGTTTAACTCGGGGGTCGGATTTCAAGTGTGTTGTCGTTCTAAAAAAAAAAAGGGCATTCATTGCTTCTTTAAACCCTTTAAAAAATATATTAGCATGCATAGTTGTGTACCTAATTATGCAACGCTACGACCTCGGCAAGCAATGCTTCATGATCTCCATGTTCATAACAACCCAGGAGTGACTGTTGGGGGCACTGGTTCAGTATTTGGTGCTTACCTCATATATAGGATGAAAACCTAAGAACAATATAATTAATGAATTAAAAAAAAAAAAAAAAAAACAAAAACACATGAATAACAATTAAATAAAATATAATACAATTACCTGTAAAGATAGAATAACATTAACAGAGTCAAAGAGTCGCTTTACGCCAAATAGTATGATTTGCACCTTATGCTGTTTCATAGTGAATTTATGGGTGGTCAGTTTTGCAGATATACATACCTGCTACAACGTACAAACAAATGTAACAAAGATACATGCATATTATTTTCTGTACTATTATGTAGCAACTAAACACCAATAACTGATTAATTTACATACCTTGACGAACCTCAACAGCCTATGATCGAGGCGTCTACTCTAAACCGTGTGGACCACTGCTGCATAAAGGAAAACAAATCACCATTATAAACAAATTGCTATGCCCTAAAGAATAAAATTTCAAGCTAAATATGCATATAGGTTACAACCAATATATGTTTTTAAGGAAAAAAGATGATGACAATGGTGATTGTTGAAGAAAAAATGGAATTCAATTTAAATGATACTAAAACTTACCGTGAATTGGAAAAGCCTATTCAAAGCTTCCTGCAAAATATTTAACACAGTAACTTGTACTGTAATCGCACATTCTTTGGCAAAATCTATAAGAATAGGTTTTCATTCAGTAGATGAGTATATAATAAGCAGCACACATGCAACAAAAACAAACACAGATAATTACCCGCAGAATGCCGTGAAGAACAGTAGTTTGCTCCTCGATTGCTGCTTGACACAACCATGAAGCCAAAATCATCACACCTCCATTTGTCAGAAACCTACAGTTTCATGAAAGGATAATTAAAACAGGGTTATGAGAAAAAGGTATGATATGAATGATATTAGGGTTTTTAGTGATCAATGAATAAAGAGCCGTAATCAAATACGTTTTCAAATACTGTAAATCTTGCAACATAATCTCCAAAAATATAGCAGCCGACTAAAATTTATCCAACTAAATGGTAGGATACCTTTATCAATAATAAGCTACAAATTAAATCCCAAAAATTGTGTTGGCGCAGTGGTAAAGTTATATGGCAGTGTTACTCACAACCCATGTTCGAATCCAGCAGAATGCATTTTTTGAAGAAAAAAAAATCCGAATTTTCTGAGTAGTAAAACACTGCTTAGGTGGCGTTTAGGTGGCATTATGTGGCATTAATGACGTCATATACATCCTGATATATATATATATATATATATATATATATATATATATATATATATATATATATATATATATAGGGAAGGGATCAGGTACGGATTTGGATTTTAGTGCCGATGTACGGACGAATCTCAGCCATCCATCTAGTCAACCATCTGAAAAAGGCGGAATGACAATATCGTAAATATCCCGTCTTTTTTAATAAAATCGATAATATCACAGTACCTTTTTACATGTAAAACAATTTTTTTTTGAAATTTCTTTCAGCGATTCTTATTTATTTTACTTATACTATCTTCTCAATTTCTTTCAGATTTTTTTGACTAATATTACTTTAGGTCCTTAAATTCACAATTTAATTAGTACTAGGAAAATAAGTTGTTTTTTTAAAAAAATTCAGCGATTATTACTAACTTTTTGGCTAGTTTTTTGTCAATTTTTTTCAGATTTTTTTGACTAATATCACTTTTTATCATAAACTTAACATTTTTTTTTTATTATTTTTTTACTGTAAATATAAGCTTTTTTTCAAAAACTTTTTCATGGGTTTTGCTTAAAAATGCATATAGTTTCATGTCAATTTTTTTCAGAATAAACTGGAGATTTTTATTTTTACGTTATATCACAGTTCATTTTAACAGTTATATTAATTTTTTTTTTGAATTTTTTTTTTATGAATCTTAATTATTTTACTTATAGTATGTTGTAAATTTTTTTCAGATTTTTTTGAGCTGATATGTGTAGTAAACTGAATTATGATATTAAGCTTTTATATATTAAACTTAACTTTGATATTAAGGTTTTTTTTTATGAATGATGATATTAAGATATGAAAAGCTTAATATCGCAATGAAATCAACAATGATATTAAGTTTTTACTAATATCACTGTTCCTTTTTTATATCACAGTTGGTCTTACATGTGAAAAAGCTTAATATCACTGTAGGTCTTATAATATCATTGTTAGTCTTATAATCACAATAACTTTAGACGGTGAAGATCAATGTTTTTCACCTTAATTTTTAAACGTTAACACTAAAATCCACTGTGAAGATAGCATATTCATAAGAAAACCAACTACTTTTGATCAACGGTGATATTAATATCAAGAACATAAAAAAAAATCAAAAAAATAAAAGTGCTCAGAAAAATCTGAAAAAAATAAATAAATAAATAAAGAAGATAGAAATAGTAAGGATCGCTCTAAAGGAAAAAAATTAAAATTTATCGCACACCTTACCAGCGTCTTGGAGAACAGGGGTGATCAAACCACCAATGATAGCAACAGCCACAACAACATTGATACTACCATTATACACTCTTTCCATCTTTACAGCTACCATTTACAACAGGGTGTTGCAGAAGATTCATCACAACAGCCTTTGCTAACAATGCAGGCTTCATAACACCCTTAGAATTAACCTAAACATCCAATAATTCATTTCCCAACTATCAGAACCCATAACATCTACGCACATTATCAAATGAACATAAAACCAAGATAAAAAGACTACTAAAAACGATATACAAATAGAAACCAAAAGATATAAGAAAGACTGCAATCAAACCGAGATAGAAAAAAAAAATCGATATAACCATAATATTGCAAAATTAAAAATGGGGATCCATACTATACCAGATAATTAACCGCACAGTCAAATCCAATCGTCAATGCAAACACCTAATTTCACAATCACACAATAAAATCATCAGTAATTCATAACTAAAACTGAAATATCAAAATCCCTAAAATCATTACCTTTAATTATAATTTGAATTTAAACCCTAATTATCCTCATCTTGTTGCGGTGTTTAATCGGAATTCGTCATCACGAAACCAAGGACGAAGACCATACATGATCGATGCAAACCTTAATTGGATTAATTTGTTGAAATTGAATGGGGAATTGATGCGTTGGTTTTAAGAATTGAAATCGGTTGATTGGGAATAAAATTGTTTTAAAATGATAGTGTTTGATTTGGAGTTATTGATTGAGAATAAATGGCTGATTTTATGTGAGACGTTTCATAGAAATTTTGAATTGCGTATAACTAAGAAGTGGGTTATTTAAGAATGTTATTATTGTTTTGTCTTGTCTATCACAAAAAATGGCTTGCTCCATTGGTTGACACTCTTATTTGTGGGGTGCAAGACCAGTGTTCGAATCTCTTGTACAACAAAAGTTGCGGCCAGTACGTGTTATACTTAGCCTTATATATATGTAGAGATTGTGAAGGTTTAGAAAGGATATATATGCAATTACAAAAGTTTAAAAATGATATATATGCAATTAGTAGTTTAGGTTGAATATATATGCAATTTTTTAGCTTTCGAATGGATATATATGCAATTATAATTTTACGTTGAATATATATGCAATTATAAGCTTTTGGAGGGATATATATGCAATTTTCTTTATATAATACATATCGAGGTTTGTGTACTTTGCCTGTTTGTTCACATAAGTTATCCTACTATTGGTTTCATTAATTGGGTTTGTATCCGTCTGAACTTATCGACCCAACTTTCTTCTAACACCTCAATATAAACCTGTTTATCTCATTAATATAAATAACTGGGGTTGGTTTATCCTATTAATATATCCCATTTGTATTGTTATTTGTTTATTTTCTTATCTTTATTCTATTATCGATCAGCTTCGTATCATTCCACTTACTTATTTTTTTTTTTTAGTTATTAAACTTATAAAAGACAACATTTAGGTCACTTTTAAAAAATTTGGTGTTGAGACGAGTGATGTGAACGAATGATTATTATAAATTAAGTAACACCTAAATATCTTATTTAATAAGCTCAGTGATCTAAATATATAACTTTTATATTTTTAGCTAAGTAAATGTTGAATGTTACAAGTACGGTGACGTAACTGGAAAAAAAAAAAAAAAAAAAAAATGAGTGACTTAAGTGATTTACTCATCTCCACACGTATTAAACAATTAAGTTAACAAGTCAATGAGCCATAAGCAACCCCGTTAACGGGTAATGAAATATAACTCGTTTTTGAACGTACAGTGGGGAAGTTACCAATAAGTCACGCAAATGCGGAGCAGAAGAAAAGCTACCTTGGTCAAGAAAGAAGAAAGAAAACTGATTACCTTCAGAAGTTTATTTCCCTCTGTTCTTCTTCAAAGGTGTATCACACACGCCTTGTTATATATCTATCTATAGTAAATTATTGGTTGCCCACTATTAACATGAAATTCATAAACTTGTGGTGTTATAGGTTCAAGTTGAAACATTGCTTATTGAGAGTGACACGGAAGCGCAGGCTATTCTCGACCTCATTCCAATTCTTAATATAAAAAAGCTAGTGTTGGGTGCCACTAAATCGTCCCTAAGGTGCCTCTACATCTGACCATCACATGTTTTGGTTTCACTCCTAACGTATTCTCTAAATAATATTCCTACTTTCAATAACAGGAAACTCAAGAGTAAGAGCAAGAAAGGTAGTGGTCGGACTCTTGTTCAGATAGTATTTAACGCCCCAAAGTTTTGTAAAGTTAAAGTCATATTTGAAGGAAAGGAAGTGTTGTCGCAAGACCAGTTGAACGCCGAGCCACCATCTCCATCCTTAGCTGCTTCAAGCTCTAGAGTCTGAATCTATGGGTCTTTTATTATACATTCATAACTTTGTAAACTCGTAATTTGTAACCGATTTTTTTTCTTTTAACGCGTGTATATACAGGAGACACGCTGATCACTAAAAACAAATACAGTAGTTTCATTTTACAAATTTTTATTTTCACACTTTTCAAAAGTGCGTAAAATTTTATTAATTTATTAACACTTAATAATGCGTAAAAATTTGTTACATTAATAAGTGCGAAAAAAAAAAATTGTAAAACAATAAATATTTCACACTTATAGTTGTGTCAAAAAAATATTCACACTTTTAAGTGCGAATAACTTTAAGATTTTTCCGCACTTATAAGTATGGAGGTCATCTGTAACACTCAAATTTTTCACACGTTGAGGAAGTGTGGAGAATTTGAGTGGTACAAATAACTTCCACACTAATAAGTGTGGACATGACACAACTGTAAGTGTAAAAATCCTATTGTTTTAACACTTACTATTAATTTAACCAATTTTACATATTAAGGGCCTGCTTGGTTCAAATTAGGAGAATGCAAAGAGAAAGGGAAAGGGAATGTAAAGGAATGGGTGATGGTGGGTGATCAATTCCTTACCCCCCAATTTACTCTATAATGGTCCATTACCAATTACTGGGTAATCATTATATTACTTAAGGTGAACCAAGCACCATTAATCATTACTTTTGCCATTGCCTACCCCCTAACCCCCAACCAAGCAGCCCCTAAGTAGTATTAATAAAGTAATAAAATTTTATACGCTCCCTCCGTCCCAATTTTATAGTCCCACTTTCCTTTTTCGTCTGTCCCAATTTTATTGTCCCATACCAAATATAGAAAGTGAATAGGTAGTGAGTTTGGTAAAGTTTACTATATTACCCTTGGTTGAAATTAATATTACAAACTTTAATGAAGTGTTAATTAATTGGTTAAGGGTAAACTTGTCATTTGGCAAAAAAGTAAGAGAGAGAAAGTAGTGATAGTGACATTTTTTTAAAAGAATGTGTTTTTTGTCCTGGGACAATAATTTTAGGACGGAGTATTAATAAAGGAGTAAAATTTTATACGCTTATAGAGAAAAAAATGTGTAGATTGAACTAATTTTTTTTAAGTGGATAGAGACTAACCAAAGTTCGTTGATGTCATATGTTCATAATGGTACATCATCTTCATGTTTTGACAAATGACATGATGCAACAAACAACTTATCCAATAAAAACAACCATTCTCCCTAAAGATAGAAAGTAACAAACCGCAAATTTATTACTCCCTCCGTCTTTAAATAAATGTCTATTATTAACTTGTAAAGTATTTTCTTTATAACTTTGACCTTAAATTATTTTATTTGTATTATGTAATAATTGATGCAAAATATATGAATAGATTGGGTTTTAAATGTATTTTTATTGATATAATTTTCATCAAGTATTACATAACACAAATGAATTAATTTAAGGTCAAAGTTGAGCAAAAAAGACTTCAAAAGTCGATAGTGGACATTTATTTAGGGACGGAGGGAGTAATAGATTAGGATCCTTTCATGCTCATGCCAGGTTTATTGTGAAATAAAACTTATGTTATAATAACATAAAAGTTCTACATAGGATGACTCACTTTTTCTATCCACTTACAAAAACCTCAGCATTATATCTCATATTAGAACATGAGAGGATATCGATCCTTTATACCTTTGGGTTTAGGCTGTTAAAATAGATGGTCTTTTTACTTGTTAAAATAGGAGCAAAAAATCATTGAAACTCAACAGGCTTTGAGAGATCTGATGGTCTACCACAATTGATCAAGCTAAGATGTAGGGACTACATATGACGGCTGAATACAGAAAGGCTCAAATGCAGCAGGTTGGACACACTAGATACTTTATACGAGGGGCTAGGACTCTATAGTCTATAGATGTAGATTTTACTAAAGTTAAGCTAACACTGCAGCAAAAGGTATAGATGCAGTGCTATGAACTAATGTTTTTTTTTTCTAAAAATAATGTCTACAAAAGAAAAGAAATGGTTTATACTTTGAAATAACGTAGAATCGTTTGATTACATTGCAAAGGATAGAATGGGTGGATTAGTTTGCAAAGGTTGGCGTCACCGGAAGAGTTGCAAAGTTTGGAAGAGTTTGAATGAGTTTGGAAAGGTTTTTCTTGTTATCATGGTTTCTGACATTTTGGCCAACTAGTTTACGGGGTTTGATCAACCGCCACATAAACTTAATCCGGGTAAAACCCTCTTTTTTTAGGTGGTTGGCGCACTTCAGGGTTGTTTGCACCTAATAGAAATTAAACTTAGGACCTCAGCATATTTTAGTGTGATAATCACAAACACTTTTGACAATATGCTACATGTGAGTGGTTAAGTCTTGCGAGGTTTAATTAAGTTGGATCGGTTTACTAGCAGGATGGATTGTTTTCCTGTTGGAATGGTCTGAGTTGGACTTATTTTCTAGCCTATAAATAAGGCAGCCATGAAAGGGTTTTAAGCTCATCATCATAAAACATCTCACAACAAACCACAAATAAAGAAATAATTGTATAAGCGAGTTCAGAGAAGAAAGACTTTGAGATTTTATAATTGAGTTTAAGTTTTTGGAGTACTCTCCCCGTCTTAAAATAATTGTCTATTTTTTTTTTAATTTCTTTTTTAACTTTGACCATAACTATTTTTTATGTTATATAACACTTGATGCAAAATATATAATTACATTGAGTTTCAAATATATATTCATTGATATAATTTCATTAAATAATATACAAAAATACTTAAAGTTAAATATGAAAAAAAAAAAAAAGAATTTAAAAGTTAAAAAGGGACTATAATTTTTAGATGGATAAAGTGTTACTTTTATATTTCATACTACTATTTTGTCATCTAAATTATGTAAATGTTTCTTAGTCTAAATAGTTTATTAAGAGAAGCATTTAAGTGATATGTTGTTTTTATTAGTGTTTTAATGTTGTCATTCTTATTCTCCAAGGATTCTCCTAAGTTTCGCTTTAACCCTCTTTTTGTCGACCGGTCGAAACCCCACAAGGGATCGAAGCCCAAATCAACCTATGTTGATTTTTGACATAGGGTTTACCCAAACCCTAGTCGATCTCAGTTAGGGTTTCTAAACCCTAACTGTGCGATCGATTATGGTGATCCGAGATCACTTGCACGACGAATTGAACCATCTAGCAGTTTCCAAACGTGACCAATAACTTCCTGGTACAAGTATTCAAGAATGATTTTGCCAAGTAAAAATCAAAGGTACACACGTTCTAACTATTCTTGTAGTTAATTTTTTTATAGTAACATATGCATGGATCCGTGGCTAAGGTGTGTAATTAAATTAATTTTGCATATTAATCAGTTAACATTATTTAATTATGTGTAACCTAAATCAGTAATAAAAACCCTACAGTGGTGTGACAACCTGTTGTTCCCCTTTACACGTTTAGCTTAACTACAAAGTTAATCTAATCGTGTTCCATGGTAAAGTAATGTAATGAAAAACTTGTTAATAAGTAAAAACGTAAAAGTAAATAAACAAAAGTTTTTCAACGTTTAAACTCTTATTAGAAGTTAATAAAATAATATATACCCAAGTGTTTGCGGAAAAACACTTGGGATTCAAAATGACAAGTGTGGTAATTTCCTCTCTAAACTTAAGCTAAGCTTAAGTACAACTATGCTAACCAACTGAGCTATCTCAGGGACTTAGTTGAAATGACAAGTGTGGTAATTTCCTCTCTAAACTTAAGCTAAGCTTAAGTACAACTATGCTAACCAACTGAGCTATCTCAAAATGACAAGTGTGGTAATTTAGTGCACAAACTTGTCAACCTTTCTACTCCTACTTATGATCCTATTTATACACAAAGATTTACAACCGTTATTGTAAAAGACAAAGATGACTTAAGCTAGTTTGGACAAAATGCTTACACATTTTGTCTCTATTACAATATCCTATTTTAGGTATAAGACAAGGATGCTTTCTGAGTAGCAGTGATGACACTGCTCTTGATATTTAGCCATTCAGGATAAGTTTGACCTTTGCTTGATAAGGACTTCTCCTTATATGTTTCAAACTTATCCCGCCTTGTCCCGCCATTCCTTCAGTCTTAAGTCTTCAGTCTTTGGTCTTCAGTCTTCATAGTTATTGAGGAGAGAAGGGAGTCAATGAGTTATTGTCATTACTCACTGAATCCATCACCTTCATCTTTGATTCCGGTATCATTCACTGAGTCCCGCCTCACTGAATGGAAAGCCTTTCTACTTTAGACTTGTCATGAGTATCTTGAAGGAGACTCACTGAGTGACTATTCACTCAGTGACTTGATTGTGTTTACGAATTTGCAACACTTAGGTTATTTTCTATTTAAATCCTAGTTTAACGAAACTTGGGTACTGAGTGGACCCAACAGTCTCCCCCTATTTGGATATAAATATAGACTAAGTGTTTTGATCAGTGTAAGTGAGCAAAGAACTTCTTCTTACACCGAGTATTCAATAAAGTAGCTAAGGAACACTTGATAACGCTTAAATCTAACATGTTTTTAGGTGCGTTATTGCTAGTTTTGTGCATCATATTTGGTTATATTTGTGTGTATCTGTTGCTAAATGATGAAAATAGTGTGTATGCAAGTAAATATAGCCAAGTACAGGAAAAGTTGAGGAAAATACGAAGAAATGAAGAGATTATGCACATAAGGAGAATTACGAGAAAGAAACCACATGATACTTCAAAGAATTGATTAGACCGAGACTTCTATGCCTTATATATCAAGAAAAGATCAAGTTTTATGAAATAAATTAGTGGTACAGCAAAGGATCAAGCACGTAACGAGAAGAGAAAAAGAGAAAATTAAAGTTGCATGGCAGAGTCATCCATCCGATCGGATGCTGCCCGCATCCGATTCGGATGGAGTGAAGTTTGAGACACCGAGAGCTCCAACCGATCGGTAGGAGCCAAATACCGATCGGTTGGCCGACACTGAAGTTACAAAGTTGCATTTAATGATGAATTTAAGCCCCATAATCATGGAGGCTTATCATTTCTCGGCTGTTAACTCATTTGGGGCATTTTTACTTGAAGAATAAGGGTTTCCTCACTTATTTAAGGAACCCTTAGTTAGTTTACAAAGAGAGTTCTTTTGGGGAAGTGACATAACCTAAAAAAGCTACACCACCTTATTATTATTGCCCGAAAGCTTGTAGTTGCTGTGAAAACGTCCAGGAGATCTTGAGTTCGAGTCTCAAGAGTTGCGTCCGTGTGTGGAGTTGTTTACGTGTGATAATAGGCGATTGGAGGAGTGTGGATTGCTATAGTTCCACAATTCTAGTTCTTGTAATTCCTTGATTAGGTATTTCTTGTTGAGTTATCATGAACTACTTTTACTTTTACTATATGATGAATGAAAGTTTGGTTAATTACTTGTGTTTGATTATGATTGTTATGGAGTAATTTTAGTTAAACTTGTGTGTGGATGATGTGACAATTGTTGGAGTAATCTTATCATAGTGATGCATGAAAACATATCTTGTTTTATGAGTTTGTTGAGATAAAATCTAATCTTGCTTAATTGGTTGGTAAAAACAATTTCAAAGATTCACAAAGGCCGAAAGGAGTTTTCTTTATGTTTTTATTCCAAAAAGTTAGTGCACGAATTAGTATGGATTGTGGTGTGTGACAAGCAACACCTTTACTCATTAAAATGGATTTGGAAACGATTTCATCACGAAAAAGGCCGAAAGGATTCGTAGGAATTCTTAAGATAAGAAATGCTTTCAAACAACAAAAAGGACTTAATAGAATTATCGTAATAGTTAATCATGGTCGAAAGGAGTTAACTAGGAGATTGAATTCTTAGATATGATTTCTCATGATAAAAACCATTGATTGTGAATCATTCATTTTAAGTTGTGCATCATTACAAGTCACACCCAACTTGATTGGTTACTCTAAACAATTGTCATGGAAACTACACACAAGTATATTAGTTTTTGATTGATTGAACCTTGCTTGTTTTTAGAATTTACTTCAAATTGGATTGACACTCCTTTTTGCTAAAACTTATTTACTAAACCTAAACCCCAATTCCCTTGGGACGATCTCGACTTACCCACCTTTACTACCACAGATGAGTATACTTGCTCGTATGTGTGATTAGAGAATTGGATAAATCGTGTTTATAAATTTTAAAACTTGAACACAACGACACGCACATCAACACTGATTAACATAAAATACTTAGTTTTATTCATCGATTACAAAAGTTCGTAACAAAGCTACTAAAGATAGTTTAACATCATTCTCAACCCAACATTCTCATCCCAAGTAATAACCCAGTTGTTCCAGCTTCACCTTCTTGGACTTGAGCTTCTCTTGGTCAGGATGATCTGCAATCTTTTTCCTCAAGTCCAAGCTGAATTTGGCATTCTCAATGGTCTTGACATTTACGGCTATTACTAGATACCCAACCAAGGCATCAATTCCAGCAAGATCAATGTCACTCCACCTTTGAAAGGCTGGGTTCCCATAAGCATCCGTGAAGAAGATACCATACTCAGGCTTCTCAATAACCATGTTGTTGACAAAGGAGACACCTTCAGAAAGATCTCAGTTGCATTCTAGAACAGGGACTTTGATCTCTGGCTTAGCTTCAATGTGTTTCCTCTTTCTTCCTCAGGATTGAGCTGAAGCTTGATGAGGTACTGGAGCTGGAAGAGCAAACTAAATTTTGTGTTCTCCAGGTATTTGATTCAATCTTTCATACCTCCTCCCCACAGATGTCATTAGGTCCTTAACAATGACGTTTTTATTCTTCTCAATAATTGGACCCAGTTCATCCAGCACAGTGATCCCAAAGGCTGAGAACCTAAAAGGATCATGTACTTCAAAGTACTTTTTGTCTTTTCCTTTGTATAGATTGAGAGCTGCAGGCTTGGACTTAAGTTGAATCCAAACATCAGTTATTGCTTCAGGCCTCAGACAGTTTTTGTGCTTTCTCGGTATGTTGCCTTTTGAGAGCTTCATTTTGAGCAACCTTAGCCTTTTTGAACTTCTCCCCAGCCTTGGTACTTTGAACATGCTTGGGATGAATTCCATTCTTTTAAGCTTGTTCCTGAATCACCCTGGTGATTACAGGCATTGTTAGTTCCAGCCTTTTCTTGATGCGAGATTTGCAAACCCTTACAAGGAAGTTTTACAAACCTCCAGGCAGTGTACCTGATCGTTGTAGTGTAGTATAGGTAAATCCGGAGGATTGATCGTTCTCTAGGAGAATAGTGTCGTTAGGTCAAGATGTATAACGAGATATGTCTAGGGGTGAGGGATGTTTCTTTTTGTCTTTTTATTATTTTATAAAAGTAGTAAAAATCTCGGGTTTTAGAAGAATGGGCGGAATTAGTTGCTAATCAACTAACCCAAAAACTAATAATAATTGAATTAAACTAATTAAAAATAGAAAAACTACAGTTGGTGACTTTTAATGATAGAGAAAAGCTTGTTTACTTAGATTTCATTACTCACTAGTTATCTCCTATTGATCTGTCGAATTGTCACACCCTTGTTTTAGTTGAAGCGATGTATTCCTTAATATCGGTCGTGGGGAGGTGCCGAAGTCCCCAACTCTATGAATCTTAGTCTCCCCTAAAACCTTAACGTCTATTAAGTTTTCTAGGATCTAGAAGCCGCAATTCATGCAATAAATACAACGAGAAAAACCAATAGTGCACTCTACGGTTGCGTTACTAAGACATTCAAGCCAGTTACATATAAGAGATCGGCCAGTTTTCTTGGCCTAACGTGAAGCAATCAACTAAACAATAGACGATAAATCAATATTTAACAACCAGGTTTCACTAGATCCAAGCAAACACAAGTAAATTTAAGCTAACATGATAAAGTAAAGAGAAGATAAACACATAATCAATCGATACATAGACATAATGATTGATTAAAGGGACAACTTATCTTGATTGAAACATGAAGTTCGAGGGTTGAAAAACCCTTACAAAGCTGCTAAAATTCGTCCGAAACCCTAGCTAAGATGTTACCCAAAGATGTCACACTTTACAATTAAAAAAAAGGTAAAATATATATAGGAAATCAACTCTGACAGCGTCAGCTTATGGATCCTGACACCGTCAGCTCGCCGTGGTTAGGGTTTCATCTTGTGCAAGTCGCTGTTCTGACGATGTCACATTGTAGGTCCTGATGCCGTTACCTTGTAAAAGTGTCTGTTGATGCAAATAATGTTCTAAAAACGTTATTTTTATCTTTCGATAACTTCATGTTTTGAGGATGACAAAATGTGAAAACACGTTACGTTAAAATTAACGTAGCCAAGTTTTTAATCGGAAGATCCTGTTTCTACACAAATCACTCTAGAACAAATTTACAACTTAACTAATGATCAAAGAAGTGAATTTGAGTTTTAGACATCACATTTTCATGTGACAAAACATTTCTTTCAAAAATATACTTTGACCGGATCTACACACACGCATTGTGTTAGATGTGATACTAAGAATTATACGTAGTCTAGCACGCGGAATTTACTAGCTAGCACTTAGAAGACTTTATGTGTTTGTGTTTTGTATGATTTGAATGTAACAATGAATGAACACAGAATGATGAACTTCGACTTCAACGATTCAATATTATTAGAACAATAATACGAGTGATCTCCTATCACTAGGGTTTACAACCTTGAATATCTATAATGCGTCTATGTGTCTTTCTAAACTTTAACCTAGGCAATCCTTTTATAGACTAAGGATTCCTTTACAAGATAACTATCAACTAAAACTTATACGATATACACAATATCTTTTCCATAATTATCTATTACATAAATCATAAATAGTACAAACTTCTTCACTCAGCAGTCCTAACTGCTTATGTCTTCAAAACTCTTCAGCCGTACTAACTTCCATCTTCAACAGTCCTAACTGTTATCTTCAACAGTTCTAACTGCTATAGCTTAATTTCCTAACAATCCTCCCCTAAACTTATGATTTCTATCCAAAACAGTAAGTTTCTTCAAATTAAGCTTAACTGCTTATGTGAATAAAATTCTTTCAAACACCTATCAAGCAAATCTTTTAGATCTAGCTTTCACTTCTTCTGCAAGGTTGAATATCTTTGTTACCAACATATCAGCCATCTCAGATTCTTCATTAGCTTCTAGCATAACGCATGCCATCATTGTCAAAACACCTGGTCTGAGTAGATAATCTTTTTCAACCAGCATATAGATCTCTATTCCATCCTTGGTAGACACTCTATGTACTCCACATGTTCCAAATAACTTCCAAGTAACATCCATGACTTGTGCTTGAAATCTCCATATTAACTCTCCACCATCTGGTTCATAAATTCTCCTTAGTTGAACCCATAATTCTTTATCTTTATATTCAATAGGATCTTTATCTCTGAATCTCTCTTTCACTAAGCTCCATAGTTGATTAAGATCTTCTCTGTCAAAACCTTTGAGTAAATCTTCAAATAACTTGTACCTTTCAGAAATATCTCCAAGTCTGATTATCTTCCATCCTTTCATTCTTCCATCAGTGAACACTTCCCAGTCAATGATTGGATGTTTTGCTTGTAAAGGTTTGATATAAGAAGATTCTGGAACAATCATCATCATACTCCTGATCTTCTCATTTGTTAACCCTTCTTCTTCAGACTTTTGTTTCTTTGCAACATCTGATCCATAGTTTCTGATTCTCTCTTCTTACCTGTTTTGAAACTTCTTCTTGGAGTATTCAGAATAGCATAAGTTTCATAGAATTCCCTTTCAATTATGGCATAAGATTTTCCCTTGAAGTCATTCATAGTGTAATTTGCTGAGTTCTTCAAATAATGTTTCATAGACTCAACTTGTTCCTTCTTTGTTGGCAACTTTATCTTATATCCTGACTTCTGCCTTTCTCTTATCCTTTGAATCAGATCTTCCCATGTTGCAACTTCATTCTTTTTGAGTATGAACTCTTTAAGCTCCCCTGTCTTTTCTTCTTCATTCAACTGTTTGTCTTTGAGAACCATTGAAGCTTGAGCTCTTACAATCACATCAGAATCCAACAAATATTGTAGCTGTTCATTGAACTCCTCTTGATTTACTTCTTTTGATCTTGTTCATTCCATAAATTCAGCTATGTTTCGTACATCATCAGCAGCCATTTTTCTTTCAAATTCCTCATCTTGAGTTATCTGAGCTTGTTTAGCTTCTTCATTAGCCAAATCTTCTTCTATCATTTGCCTTGCAACTTCTGCATCATGATCTATCTGATCTTGAGTTTTTGGTTTTAATCTCTTGAGCCTTTCAAGTTCTTGAGCAGCAGCAACTTCTTCAGATGTCATTGGCTTCTTCCCTTTATCTGCTCTTCTTCTTTCATAAACTTGCTCAGCAGAAGTTTCACCAGTTGGAACTGCTTGATGCTCTGTCTCAGCAGTTTGAACTATTTCATGCTCTGTCTTAGCAGTCTGAACTGGTTCAACATTTGGAACTTCTTGATGTGTCTCAGCTGCTTCTTAAACATAACCAGAACCAGAACCAATATCTGCAACATTACCAAAACCTTCATCATGTTCTGAGCCTTTATCATACCTCCCCTGAGAACCTGATCGATCCTTGTCTTTACTAAATTTCCTCCCCTGTTTGGAAGAATTTTCATCATCCCCTTCTGAACCATCTGAATCATTATCATCAGAAGAATCATCATCCAATATAACTTTTGCCCTTTTCTTCTTTAACTGATCTTCAAGCTTCTTCACCCTTTTAGTTAGCTTGGTGTAGACTTTGGAAAACATTGCTTTATGAGATTTCAGCTCCTCATTACTCTTCTTAAGCTCCTCCTCCAAGGTCTTTACTCTGTCAACTAACTTGGTACATATTTCCATCAATTCAGTTTGTGAAAAGCTATCCTCATCACTTCTGGCTGTGTGACCTGCTAGGAGAGGTGAATCTTTGGGCAAGGATCTAGTCACAACCCTAGATAGACTAGGTTTAGACCTTCTCCTATATGATCTTGTAAATTGGAATTGAGGTTGTATGTAGTCGCTTGGGGTTTATAGGTACTGTTTAGGGTTTTGCGAAATATGCGTATGAGATAAATTATCTTTAGAAAGAGAATAAATAAATTTATGGTAAAAAGATAATTATCGTCTATAAAAATCCCTATAAATACCTTAAGAATAACGGTTTTACCCCAATGGCTAGAAAATTAATTACTGACAGATTTTTACAACGGCTAGTTGAGCCGTCCTAACTTTGTACTAACCGTACCAACTGTTGGAAAAATTTTGTTGAGCCGTATGAATTTTTGAAATAAATTTTAAAATACCATGGCTCAAACATAGTTTTTAGCAAACTATCAGCTATCAACGGATTTGATATGTCTTTACCAATAGCCGTTTGCTTTGGACTAGCCAACTCTTCACACTTAGATATGGTGAGCTGATAACCATACAATTTTTGGTAAATTGTCAACCATCAACGGATTTGATTAGTCTTTACCAGAAACCGTTTGCTCTGGACTAGTTGGTTCTTATGTGGGTAAGACATGGTGAACCAATTACCATTTGTTGTATGCAAAGATCACATACTAATCTCCGGAACACCATTTAGTCCAAAACATCAAGCATTCATAATCCCTTGGTGTTTTCCCTCCAATCCTGCAATTGTTAGTCCAAAAACAAAGAAACAAGCCACAAAGAACTTGCCTCACAATATAAAAGCATATGACTAACAATGCACATTACAAAGAAAAATTAATTTCCTTGTGGAACCCAAGCTAATACAGACTTAGGCTTTCCTCTAGCATCAACATAATTCATTCTTTTCAAAACATGCTTAGCACCATTGGGTTTAATAGGTCTCCAAACCCAACATGCAGATCCATTCACTCCAGTACCTATGTTTCCCTTAGCTCTGCTTTTATCCATACCAGTACCAACTCCTCTGCTAGCAGTTGGAACTGCTGGCTTGGTAGTTGTCACCTTTGGTTTCCAAACTTGGTTTTTTACCACTGCTTTATCATAAAAAGTTCTTTTACCAGTTTTGTATGATGGTTTAAAAACAGTTATTGCATTTTGAACTGGTGGCCTTGGGTGAATTGTTCTCATAGGTCTGACAGTCTGAACTGCTGGTCTAGCAGTTTGAACTGCTTTGGGTCCAGACCTTAAAAGAACTGATCTAGGTATCATTCTATCATTCCTAAGAAAAGATTGAGGTCTTGCTATGCTCAACCTATGATTTGTATATCCAGATACCCATTTATCACAATAATCTGCAAGATGGTCAAAGCTACCACAAGAGTAACAAGCTTTCCTATAGCAAACAAAATCCTCCCCTAATTGGCGAGATTTGAGGTCATTCCAATTCCTTTGGTTACCTCTTGGCTTGTTTGTGGTTCTATACATTTCTGCATACCTAATTGTTGGTCTAAAAGGTTTGGCATTTGATCTAGGCCTAACAGTCTCAGGTTTAACCATCTTTGGAACTTTTGATTCCTCCACTTTAGCACTAACAGGCTTAACCACAGCCTGATCATCCTCATCATCAGAAGTCCATTCCTCAATGGTTGGAGCATCTGAGTCCTTAGCTGAGGACCTATCAGAAGACACCTTGTCCTCAGATAGTGATTTATCACTTGCACTTTCATACACAGGTTTATCAACTACATCCTTCTTGGGTTGAGGACCATAGTTAAGCACAGGTAATTGAAATTCAGGGAGTCCTGTGTGTTCTAAGTCTACGCCTAGGGGTGTTGGAATTCCTCTATAGGGAGGTGGAACTGACTTATATCCTATAGGCCTGACTTAGCTTTATTAAGGATCTGACTCTCAATTATCTTTTAAACACCTTTTGATGTGTATTCTAGTGTGTCTACACTCATCTGTATGTTCTCCTTAGCTTTCTTAACCTGTTCTAGCTCATGTTTTAACAAAGTGATCTCATTCTCTCTAAACATTAAGTCTCTCTTAACAATAATCATATCATTAGAAAACTTAGACTCATTACTTTTATAATGAACAATTTGTTCTTCTAACACAGCTAAAGCTCTCTTATGATTTGCTAAGCTAAAAGCAGTTTCAACTAACTCTTTTCTCTGATTCTCATATCTTGTCTTAAGTGTTTCTAGATCTTTTAAAGCTTCACAAGATTTAGAACATTTTGAAACTTGTACCTCAGAATCTGAGAATGCCATGAGAGCAACCTCTGTAGATGCTTCTGCTTCCTCCTCTGCAATGTAGCTCCAGTCAAATCCTAAGCCATCAATGGCAACCATGGCTTTCGAGCTTGAATCAGTAACCTCCACAACCCTTGACTTGTTTCCATAACCTCTGCTCTTTCCATCTTGTTGGCTTGGCAATCTGCACTCCCTTGAATAATGACCTTTCTTGTGGCAGTTGAAGCACTCAATCTTGGACTTGTCATACCCTGCAACATCATTGCTGTTTATGACAATCTTCTTGCCTGTCTTCTTCAAGAATCTCCTAGCTCTCAAGCTGAGAAGAGAGAGCTACCACTTGATATCCATCTCTTCAATATCATCTTCATCAATCTCTTGAATATCTGAATGAGTCAACATACTTCCATTGTGCTGAGTAGTCAAGAAAGCACAATAAGTATCATCATTCAAAAGTCCATTAGTACTGCTTGAGGTGCTAGCAGTACCAATGTTTGCACTAAAAGTACCAACTGCTCCAGCAGCTTGCACTTCTTCATCTGGACTTGAGGAACTGGAAGTTGATACAAAGGCCAAATTCCCTGAGCTTGAGCTTGAGCTTGATCCAGCAGACTTCTTAATATCATGTTCAACTATCTTGAAGTTGCTATAGAGATCCATTAAGCTCATGGAATCTATATCAGGCTTGTTTTTCCATACAACCACATGCATAGCCCATTCAGAAGGTAGACTCCTCAGAAATTTGGAGTTAAGATCTTCCTGAGGCATCTCAATTCCTAGAACAACCAATTGGCTCACCAGCTTTTGAAGCCTATTGAACATATGATCCAACGACTCATTGCTTGTTGCTGTAAAGTTCTCAAACTGATGCTTGAGAAGGGTCTTCTGGGTTTTCTTGGTGGCTTCATTCCCACCATATCTTGCAACAATGGCTTCAAAAAGGGTTTTAGCACACTTAAACTTACTAAAATTCAGCAACTGATCATTGGGAATAGTCATCAGAAGTAAACTTCTAGCCTTAACATCATTCTTGTGCCTTGCCTTCTCTTCATTAGTGGTTGGATTTGTCTTCACTGTAGTCTCAGATTTTCATTCAACAAGAGTTGTTGTTGTTACTGGTGTAAAAGAGTTTCCTTCTTTAATGATCTCCCAAAGTGCATAGTCTTGCACTTGGAAAAACTGCTCAATACGAAGTCTCCACATGTTGAACTCATTAGGTTTAAGCATAGGAAGCTTACCAGCAATGTTAGTTGTGGATGGTGTTGTTTCCATGTCCATCTTTGTTCTTCTCGAATCTTCTAAATCTAAGTATCAGCAACCTGTCTCTGATACCACTTGACCGGATCTACACACACGCCTTGTGTTAGATGTGATACTAAGAATTATACGTAGTCTAGCACGCGGAATTTACTAGCTAGCACTTAGAAGACTTTATTTTTTTTGTGTTTTGTATGATTTGAATGTAACAATGAATGAACACAGAATGATGAACTTCGACTTCAATGATTCAATATTATTAGAACAATAATACGAGTGATCTCCTATCACTAGGGTTTACAACCTTGAATCTCTATAATGCGTCTATGTATCTTTCTAAACTTTAACCTAAGCAATCCTTTTATAGACTAAGGATTCCTTTACAAGATAACTATCAACTAAAACTTATACGATATACAAAATATCTTTTCCATAATTATATATTACATAAATCATAAACAGTACAAACTTCTTCACTCAGCAGTCCTAACTGCTTATGTCTTCAAAACTCTTCAGCCGTACTAACTTCCATCTTCAACAGTCCTAACTGCTATAGATTAATTTCCTAACATACTTTACAAATTACTTTTGAATAATTAAGAAATGTTTTAATGGAAAAATAAGTTTAAAATACATAACAGCTATCCCCCCCCCCAAAATCAGCTCCAAACTTCCCCAAATAAGTTTTCACCATAAAAGACAAAAAATGGAGCGTCTTTGTCTGACACGGCTCCACGGTTCCACTAAATTTAGTGGAGCCGTGGGTAATTTAGTGGAGCCGTCCCTCTATAATGAACGGTCAGATTTTTTCTGCCTATAAATACCAGCCCTGTTCGCAGTTCTTGGGCATCCTTTTTCACACAAAACTTTCTGAGTTTGATACTCTCTTCACATCTTTTCTTTTTGATCATTTAGTTAGATTTTCTTTTGTTCAAGAGTGATCCTTTCATCCTATCAAGTGATCCTCTTCATTCCTCTTCAATAGCAAGAGAAGAACACAAAGTATCCAAGTAGATACAAAGTGTTGTCATTCCTCTTCAAGTGCAAGAGAAGAACTCAAGGTATCCAAGAAGATAAAAGAGTTGTAGTTTTAGTTAGGGGTCTTGTAACATTTGTTACACACTTGTTGTATCATAGCATACATCAAGATCATTTTTCTTTTGTGAGAGAGTGAGTGAAGATCATTGTGATCTTATAGAGATATTGATTATCTCTTGAAGCCATTGGGCTAGTGTGATTGATCAAGAAGATCAAAGTTAGATAGGATATGTTGAGTGAAGTGAGAGTTGATCATTGTGATCGTGTCGAGATCTTAGAGATCTCTTGAAGCCATTGGGCTTGTGTGATTGATCAAGTGGATCATAGGTAGATCGGGTAGATCGAGTCTTGTGTGAAGTAGTAAAGGATCAAGTGGATCGTGGTAGATTGGTGCTAGCTAAGATTAGCACTCGACATCTAGCTTAGTGTCGAAAATAGGATAAGCGACGTGTACGGTTTTCTCCGCCTAAAGGGAGGTTGTTGACATAGTGCTTGAAACTCTCGAGTGTGGTACTCGGGGAGTGGAGTAGGACGAAGAAGAGCTTCGTAGCCGAACCACTATAAATCCTTTGTCCCAGTTTGATCTTTCCATCTCTACTCTTTACTTTCATTACTTATTATTAGTTAGTTTAGTGAGTAGTTCATATTGGTGTTGATTGATTGCACATAAGAATCGAATCAAAGGTTTTCAATAGTAAAGTATTTAAGAAGAATTAAAAGAACCTAAAAACCAATAAAACTATTCAACCCCCCCCCTTCTAGTTTTCCACAATTGGTATCAGAAGCTTTGTCAGTCATGCTTTTAAAGTATATTGTATTTTAAAACTTGAATCGATCAATGGATTCCGAAAAATATTTAGAAGGGCAATCTATGGAAAGACCACCACTTTTCGAAACCGATTGGTTTATATATTGGAAAACAAGATTCGAAACGTATGTGAAGTCAAAAGACATTGATCTTTGGCATGTTATTACCGAGGGTGACTTTCAACCGATTCAAATGAATACGGAAACTAAAAAGAGTGAAATAGTTCCTTATGATAAACAAAGTGATGAACTTAAAAGAAAACTAGCCAAAAATAATGAGGCTAAAATGATGATTTACAATGCTTTGCCGAAAAAGGAATTTGAAAGAATTTTTATGTGTAATACGGCAAAAGATATTTGGAAAACTTTGTTAGTCACTCACCAAGGTAATAACCAAGTCAAAGAGAACATGATAGATCTTCTTGTTCAACAATATGAACAATTTTCCATTTCGGAAGATGAGTCAATAGATAATGCTTTTGCTAGATTTAATACTATTATCACTAGTCGTTAAGCTCTTGATGAAGGTTACTCTAGCAAGAATTATGTTAGGACGTTTCTTAGGGATCTACATCCTAAATGGAGAGCAAAGGTCACCGCCATTGAAGAGTCAAAGGACTTGGCGACGCTATCACTCGATGAACTAATAGGAAACTTGAAAGTTCACGAGATGATAATCAAGAAGGACTCCGATATAGTCAAAGGCAAAAGCGAGAGAGTTAGATATCTAGCATTGAGAGCAAAGAAGGAGTCCAGTGATGTGGAATGTTCGAGTTCCGATAGTGAAGATGAAGAGTATGCACTAGCCGTTAGAAACTTTAGAAAGTTCTTTAGGAGGAAAGGTAGATTTCCTAGACAACCTCGCGATGAAAAGAGGTCATTTCAAAAGAACCAAGATGATAAGAAAGGGACAAGTGATAGGAAATGCTTTAGATGCGGAGATCCTAATCACCTCATAGGAGAATGTCCCAAACCACCGAAAACCAACAACCAACGAGCTTTCATAGGAGGCTCTTGGAGTGATAGCGGTGAAGAAGAAGAGAAGAAGCCCAATGATGAAACATGCCTAATGGCTCAAGCTTCTAATGAGGTACATTCCGACTCTTCTTATTATAGTGATGATAACTCGTCAATAGATGACAATAGATTGCATGATGAGTATAATAAATTATGCGAGGTTAGTTCTAAAATTTTAGGTAGAAACAGAAAACTAAAGTTAAAAATGCAAGAACTTGAATTGCTAATTATAGAACTAAAGGATCAAGTCAAAAGACTTGAGAAAAATAAAGAATTAGACTTAGGATGTGGGTCGTGCATAAGTCTTCAAGTAGAAAATGAGGAACTCAAAGAAAATGCTTTAAAAATCATTAAGTTCGAAGAAGGAACAAAAGTACTTAATGATATGCTTGAAAACATTAGACATAATGAACATGACCGTGCGGGCTTAGGATTTGACCCAAATCAAGCTTCAATAAGTAGTACTAAGCAAGTAAAATTTGTAAAGCCTGAAGTGTCTGAGTCTGAAGGAGACGACACCACTAAAGGTATGGACGGTACCATTAAATTTAATGGTACCGTGGTACCGTCTGGTGCTGAAGTCAGATCAGGGTCAATTTTGAAAAATAACTTAAGTCCTAAACCAAGTCACACAGTTGTAAATGGTACTAAAGTACCTATTGCTAGCATAGAGGAAGTCAAAAGATTTTACAAACCCTTGTCAACTCCCGAACTTGGAATTGTAAAGCCCGACACTAGGTCGAAGACTCCTCCACCTAGAAAAACAAATTCTCCCAAACCTCGGTCAAGAACTCCTCTACCGAGAGGTAACTTTAGAAGACAAAGTTATCCAAGTAACTTCCCCGTAACTTGGAATGACAGTCAATCACAAGGTTACTTGCCATGGGAAATGTGTCTTCCATTCTCACATCCTAAACAATTGCAACAAATGCGTAAGATGTTTGCCACTAACAACTTTGGACCCATAAGATATTGGGGACCAAAAGTTTGAGCTTCTATTTTGCTAGATAAATATGGTTGTAAATATACTGGAAGTCCAACAAATGGAGTGTGATTAGTAATTACGCTAATCTAGTGATAAAAAGTCAAGTAGTGTGTCATATGCCTAGGTTTCAAAAAAGGTAGTCTAGTCTTCAAAGTTTTAAGGGCAACACCTCAGGCTCATGTACGCTTTCTTAAAACACCATTTGTTGGTAGAAATGCTAAGCATGTAGTGTCGTTAGAATCTAACATAGTAGGCACTATAACAAAGAAACAAAATTCATTTTCATCATGACTCAAGTATTTGTCAAAGACTATTATGACAAACTCAACTTGTCCAGAAATGTACAATGATCTCTCAAAGATCATGTGTGACAAGTTTGAGATGAGCAATGATGAGTGAATCAAGTTTCTTCCCTAGCCCGTATATAATACTACTTGAAGAAAGTATCATCATAAACCTAAGTTTAATATATATATATATATATATATATATATATATATATATATATATATATATATATATATATATATATATATATATATATATATATATATATATATATGATACTTAGCTTAGAAAAATCTTAATCAATTTTAACGCCCATATCTGCAAAAACAAATCTCACATGAGACGATGAAGGTGAGTGTGCGGATATTACTAGGTTAGGGGCATGATAAGTAATTTAATTTACCTAACGGCATGTAGGCCCATTATCATGTCTAGTGTCTGGCTTTGTGCCCATTTGTAAGAAGGATCCCAAAACTTCTTACCTTAAAGTGTTTGATGTATCTTCCGATGCATTAAAGGCACTATACACTTAAGATTATGAGATCTCAAGGAGATTGGTGTAAGAAATTGTTGTCTATACCAACTCTGATAATGCGGGAGATAATGTGGATTGATAAAGAGAGAGTGATGTTTGTACCCTCATAGGTTGTTGTCAAACTTCTTGGTTCTCCAAGAAACAAACTACTCTTGCTATCTCCACGACCGAAGCCGAATACGTAAGC
The DNA here is from genome assembly GCA_021014915.2 of Artemisia tridentata subsp. tridentata. NCBI lineage: Eukaryota > Viridiplantae > Streptophyta > Magnoliopsida > Asterales > Asteraceae > Artemisia > Artemisia tridentata. Next base: position 307,224,331 of record CP139506.1, read on the forward strand.
GCCAAAAAGGCATGACAACAAGCACTATGGATGAGACAAGCTCTAATCAAATGAGACGTCCATCTCAACAACACTCCTGTGAAGAGGAACGGCCAACATGCAAATAGACTTGACCGAGAACCCCATGGATTGCTCATGTACGAAGTCTATCGAAGTACGTCATTTCCTCCGTCACGATAATGTCAAAAGAGAAATCTTTTCTTGGAAAAGCTTCCCTTAAAGGACAACATCGTTGATATTCTAACCATTACATTCTCCACACCCCTCTTATGACTATTTGAATATTTCTTCAGAAATATTGAAGTCATCTCTCAAATCCCATCTCATAACTTTCTAAATGTTTCATTGGAAATATTGAAGTCATTTCTCACGTCTCATCTTATGACTCTTTAAGTCATCCTTCTCATCCCACTCATGACTATTTCAATATTTCACTGGAAATATTAAAGTCATCCCTTATGTCGTATCTCGTGACTCGCTTAATATTTCACTTGAAATGCTAAGTCACTATTCCCATCCTTCCAATGACCACTCGAATATTTCACTGGAAATATTGAAGTCATTTCTTACGTATCGCCTCGTGACTTTTCAAGTCAATATTCTCTCGTCTCATGACTCTTAGATATCTTACTGGAAATATTGAGTCATTCCTTCCATCTCGTCACATGACTGTTTAAGTCATTCCTCACATCCGTCTTATGACTACTTAAATATTTCACTGGAAATATTAAGTCATTCCTTACGTCTCGTATCCTGACTATTAAATATTTTCATTGGAAATATTGTAGTCATCCTCTATATCTCGACTCATGACTTCTACTTATTTCACGAGAAATATTGAAAGTCAATCCTTATTCCACTCCAATGATAACTTAGGCATTTCCTTGGAAATACTAAGGTCATTCCTTGTCATCTCGCATTATCATTTTCGTCAAAGAGTTTATTAGGTATAAACTTTTTCCTCGCGTCAAAAAGTCTTACTAAATAAGTAAGATTAATCAGTCAAGAGTCGAAACAGAACAAAAATGGGTTTCACAGACACACGGCTCCACTAAAGTGGCACGGTACCACTAATGTTTAGCGGTACCGTGGTACCGTATGTCTGAGAAAGCCCGTTTTTCCTTCCTTTCCCTCTGCACACCCATTCAAAACAAATACACCAACTTCCTACTGCTGTCAAAAACCGAACCCAACACCAAAATCCTATTACACACTTGCTAATCAAGATTGAGGCATTGCAATCAAACAATCCTAATCACTACAACACAAATTGTAAGTTAATTATCTTTAATTTCTTTTCAATTTGAGTCTAGGGTTTGTTCTTATACATAAAATCGAATTGGGGGTTTTCAATTTTTGTTGAATTTTCATGCAATTAGAACTAGGATTAGACAATGTAGTACTTACATGATTCCCTAAACCTAGGATTTTTATAAACCCACTCATATTGCATAACCTAGTCCAAATTTAACCATTTAAATCGGATTAAGATTGATTAATTATAGAGGAATCATGTCTAGGATGATTAAAATTGGATTAGGAATGATTGACATTGAGGCTTTTTCAATTTTAAAATTTTTGGCGCCACGTTGAGGCGTTTGCCAAACACCCCAATTCCATCATTTTTGAAAAAGGACACGTATCTAGGATCATGAAACCTTTTTTCATGCATTGTTGATGCATACTAAAAATGATTTTGCATGCATAAATGATCTCTCAAATATGGATCGAATTACATAACTAATATGTATGCTTCGACATATTTGCTTGAGCAAAATTAAAGTTAGGAGCATTTGGGTAATTGTTGGGAATGCTTCTCGCACTAAAATGTGACAACATATTTGGGATTATATTAGTTATTATGTTTGGCTCAAACACATGGACTGAAACCGTCAATATTGTAAAGTCATGTGTTTGATGCCCTATTTAAGCCCTCCTAGCCTTCACTAGGAGGTTGAAGCTTTGTGTGTGTAATTTTTCACTTTTCATTAATCAATAAAACATCCAGGTTTCCATCTCTCTCACTCTACACTTTCTCTCTCTAACTCTAACCATGAAGATGATGTTCTTTCATCTTCCAAGACCTCCCGATTCACAATATTTTAACCAAAACACGATCCGAAAATTGGTATCAGAGCCATGGTATTAGTTTTGGTTGATTTGTGTGATGTTATTTTGTCAAAATCGTATTTTTTGTGTGGATCTAAACTGTTTTTTTATGAATCTGTTTCACTACTTTGTCTGGTCATTATTTTTCTTATCAAATAAGTACTAAACAGTTTCTACATAGTAATATCATATCAAAATATGGTCCTTTCATCAGTCTGATAAAAACTCAGATTGCAGTCGAAGGAGCAACCTCATCGAAGTTGCAGTCATCGAACGAGACAAGGGTAGTCGAGTCAGACTTACTCTTCCAAATTGATTGAACGACATAGTCGAACGACATAGTCGAACGACATAGTCGAACGACATAGTCGAACGACCTTGTCGAACGACCTTGTCGAACGACATAGTCGAACGAGCAGAATGGTCGAAGGTGCTAGGGTATGATCGAAGGACACATTTGATCGAAGGAGAACCCTGATCGATTGTGACATATGGTCAACGGTCAATGGTCAAACCGGTCAACAATAAAATTTTATCGCAAATTAAAAAGAATAAAGATGAAGAAGATGAATTAGCGACCATAACCACACTGCCATACTAATCGTGTCCCAACAACAATCAAATGTCATAAACAACCAGACCAATTAATCCTAAACCACTTCACCTATTCACCTACTTCAACAATCAACAATAACAACACAACTAACCTAATCCCATCAACAACAAATCTTTTATTCTTATTTCTTTTCGTTCGTTCTTAAACAGGAGAAAAACGATAAAAGATCTCAGATTGGTTTCATTTTTCACTCGTATCTCATATGAGATTTCGCAGAACTGTTTAAAACAATCATAAACGAGTAAACCAACCCATCATCGATCTATTTGTTGAAGACTTAACTTCAATAAATCTATATTCGAACAAAAAGAGAAGAAACATAACTAGCAAGTTATTTTTCTTTCTTAGTTCGTTCAAATGAAACACAAAAAAAATATAATCATCACCTACCCGAGACCATCTTTCAGATCTTGTTGCTTTCTTGAAGGTTTTCTGGATCCAGATTGAACTACGAATAAAATTATAGGCTGGAAATGATTAAATTTGTGTTTGTGAGGTTCGTTTAGACGGATTTATTAATCGGATTATGATGATGAGTTGTGATAAGATCTGATTTGTGATGGGGGCGGATATCACTGAGTGTGAGTGATTAGGGTTTGATTGGGTTGTGTTGACTAAGTTTGAAGAAATGGAGTGAAGGAGGGGGCGGACTACAATTAGGGTTAAGATGGGTTTCACTAGTTATAACAATCCTTAAATACCCAAAAAATTAGGTTTAGGAGTTGGAAATGAATTGGGCCTTTTGAGCACGGGTTTGATATACAGATATTGGACCGGGCTCGTTCACACAAATATATGGAATATTGGGCCTATCCGATTTATGGTTACAATTTGTTTTTGAATGGGCTGGACTGTTAGCTATATCAAAATGTATTTTGGTATAACATTTGACAAAGAGTGGATTTTGGTATTACAAATTTCACGGGGATACGATTTTTGACAAGATCGGGATAAAACCATTATCATAGTTCACTTAAACCGTCAAAAGGCTAGCGTTGGGTATTGAACCGCAAGATGTGACTACGGGGTTAATTCTTTATTATTTATTTAAGGTTGAAGTAGGATATCACGGGTGCGTGTACTTAGTATCTTGAAGATATCGAGGTTGGTTGGATGCATGATTCTTCGAAATCCTTGTTCGAGTTTATAACCTTCAAAATGATTAAGACTTGAGTTATCTAGTTATACCTGATGTAAGGAGTTACGTTGTTGTGCTCACAGAGTATAGCTATCACTTTAAAGGAGTTACGTTGTAGTGCTCAAGTGTCACACAAAGATGTGGATAATTCAAGATGAGTTCATATACAGAAAAGGATGGTTGGATGGGTATATGAACCGACCTATGCTTTAAGGAGTTACATTGTAGTGCTCAGTATAGGTACTTAGTCAGACAATAGTGCAAGTTTAAGTCACAAGTTCGGGTTATTTTACTTGAGTCTCAAGTTCATAATATTGGGTTTTCTCCATCAGTGGTCACTACAAAAAGCCGTCGGAATGATAATGTGGTCGGTAAAGTGTTAGATGAGAAGAGTATAGAAGAGTAGAGATTTTATCAGCAGTTGATTCTCACGGGCTATTTATGGTACTTTACACATCTTCGCTTAATTGGACATACAGGGTGTACGCTGCCTCCGTTTCCGTCGTAACCATAGTGTGTATGCTTCCGATTCCGCGAAGACATCGTGGGGGAAGAGAGAGTAGATGTGCTTTGACTTTCTTTAACTTTTCTTGCATTTTTTGCGAAAACACTCTTTTTCCAGATGAATCTGCATTCAGGGGGAAGAAATGTGCACATCGGGGACGCATAACAGACTCACGTGATCGAGCTTACAATTTTATTACTACCGGAAGACGTCCGCAGAGATGATCAGTGGTTCAGTTTTTGTGATTTTGGTGTAATCGTTTCAACTTTCGCAGGGTGTGATGTGCGAAGTAGCCTACTTATGTGAGAAGATCTTGCTAATTTCTTGCATGTTCCCCCCGAACGGGACTTCCGCATTGAGCATAATCGTTACTTAGTACTAGTCAGATTTGCGTGGTGTGGTTTACGATGTCATCTACAAATTCCGCTGCGTACCTACAACCTTCAGAAGATAGAAGACGTGTTAACTACATCAAAGTTTCGAATCTGCTGAAGACGGTTGTCAGTTTGGGGGGAAGCTGATTCAGAAACTTCACCAAAAAGAAGTATATGAAGAAGCCGTTAAAGACATGCAACATGAATTGGGGGGAAGTTAATCCAGTTCATGTATATTACATCATGTGACTATGAGTAAAGAAAAGTTCTCAAGCCGAGGTACATGATAAAGACAAAGAGCGTCAACTGTAATCATCCTCAGCACTTGAAGAGCTAATGAAGACCTTTCTTTATTTGTATTTATACTTGTAGGAAATGATGTAAGTAATCCCATATGTTGCCACATTGGGGGAAGATTGTTGGGAATGCTTCTCGCACTAAAATGTGACAACATATTTGGGATTATATTAGTTATTATGTTTGGCTCAAACACATGGACTGAAACCGTCAATATTGTAAAGTCATGTGTTTGATGCCCTATTTAAGCCCTCCTAGCCTTCACTAGGAGGTTGAAGCTTTGTGTGTGTAATTTTTCACCTTTCATTAATCAATAAAACATCCAGGTTTCCATCTCTCTCACTCTACACTTTCTCTCTCTAACTCTAACCATGAAGATGATGTTCTTTCATCTTCCAAGACCTACCGATTCACAATATTTTAACCAAAACACGATCTGACAATTACCTTATCGAACCAGCCTATCGAACGGACCTACCTAATCGAAGGACAAGGTTTATCGAAGGAACTAAGTCTATCGAAGGAAGTTACCTAATCGAACTAGGATATTTTCTTGGATTTCTTACGTGACTAATCGAGTTTCTAATCTTTCAAAAACAACCGTCTTTATCCTTTAAAGATCCTTAACCATCACAAACTACTACACGATGTCTCAACCACCACACTTTAATTACTACTACCAGCTACAACAATATCCTCAACAACAACAATACTCTCAACAACAACAACAATTTCCTCAACAATATCCACAACATCATGCATATGTACAACAACATCAATTTATTCCTCCACCACAAGTATCCCCACAACAAATCATGCAACAGAATCAAATGCTGAACAATCCATCCTACTCCAGAGAACCACATTGGTTTAACAAGATGTGTGAGGCTAGTAGGAAGACAAGTTAGAGGACTAAGGTTGTTAAAAAGTGAAACTTGTGTTGGATATATAAAGGAAAAATCTGACTTAGTCAACAAATAAACACACACAGATTCACACACTTTCCCTCTCACTCTAAAAACTCTCTGAGCCCGCCATTTCTATCGAACAAACAAGATTTTTCAAGATTATTAATTTCTTCCAACTTTTAAGCGTTTTAATCAATAGATAACTGCTTGATTGATTGGTTCTTAGTAGTACTCGCTTCTTCTCACTATTAGGGTTTCAAAATTTTCTAATCGGATTTAGGCGTTTCTTGTGGTTATGATTTATGATTCAATTGAGTGAATATAATTGAGCTTAACTGTGTAAATAGCGTTGTGATAATGATCTCATTGATTGAAAACACACTAAATGAGAGATTAACCTTGATTTAGGGTTTGTATGAGGTCGTACGAGTGATAAAATTTGGTCTGAATGATTCATGGACTTATTGAATAACGATTGTATGTTTGTTAAGGAGATTAAGGACTCAAAGAAGATCATGTTATCTCCGAGTTAGGAGATAACATCCAATTTTGTCGAACGATCGATATTAGTCGAACGACTCAAACTAGTCGAACGACTAAATCTTGTCGAACGATCAAATTAGTCGAACGAATAATTTAATCGAACGACAGAATTAGTCGAACGACTAGTTTAGTCGAAAGACTAGGTTAGTCGAACGACTAATTTATCGAACGACAAATTTTTCCGAACGTCAAGTTTTATCGAACGTCTAGTTAATCGAACGACCTTATGGTCGAACGAACCTATCTAGTCGAACAATAAAACTTGTCGAACGACAAAATTTGTCGAACGATCAAATGAGTCGAACGATCTAATCAGTCGAACGACCTATATTATCGAACGACCTATATTAAGTCGAACGATCATATCTGTCGAACGACTATACTTGTCGAACGATCAAATGAGTCGAACGATCAAATGAGTCGAACGATCTAATCAGTCGAACGACCTATATTATCGAACGACCTATATTAAGTCGAACGATCATATCTGTCGAACGACTATACTTATCGAACGACAAAAATTAAACTGATCAAGTCTCTATTAATCTAACCTTTAGCTAATCGAACGTATCATGTAATCGAACCAGATGTGCTGTCAAACCAGAACTGCTGTCGAACCAAATCAGACTAGTTGAACCATAGGGCTTATCGAACCAGTGCATGTTGTCAATCCAATAGTCTGTCAAATCTGTGATAATTAAATGCGGAATAGAGTTTGATTATTGATTGCAAACATGTTGTCTGTTATGCTTGATTGTGCTCTCAGTTAGACTTGTGATTTGCCTTTGTTGAAAAATATCATCTGGGTGTTTGTCTAAGTCTAAGCTTGTTTGGTGTATAAAATGAATGTATCCTGAGATTTTGTCTTTGCTAACATAATGATTGCATGATAGAGCATTTTGGTGTTTGTCTAAGTTGGTCCATTAACTGAGATTAGAATGTCTTGTTCAGTAAAGTATAATGTTGGATATATGCTAAATGTTATATGATTCTGTCTAGGGTCATCATATCAGTGTCATTTTTCCTAACACATATACACTGTGCCCCTGGTATTGTTGTTGATGTTTGCATTAAACAGATAAAGCATGTCTCGCACAATGTCATCAGCATCCATCAACAGACAACCAACAAATCCAGAAGGAAAGAAAAGAGAGATTGGTTACTGCAACTCACGGATTGATTTTCAGAAGTTGAAGTGCCATGAAACTTGTCTTATCATCAAGGAAATTCTGGAAAGACATTTCATAAAGACAACATTGACTAAAACCGCCAGTGTACCTGAAATCTACTTGCATCAGTTTTGGGAGTCATTGATCATAAGCGAAGACGAAGAAAACATGACAGTTACACTAAACAACACAACAATCATCTTCCAAGTTGAAACACTTAGATCAGTGCTGGACCTTCCAAGAGCAGATGCAGAGGGATTCAAAACATTTCAAGAGCCTCCTACTCTTGATGAGATGATTCGAACACTTCAGCTTATTGGGTATGATGAGTCAAGAATTGAGATGTCCTCACTCTCCAAAATAGAAAGGAAATTTTTCCCACAACCATGGCAAACATTATACTCGATAATCATCAACTGCATCACTGGAAAGTCTACTGGGTTGGAACATCCGAGATTAGAACAACTGCAATTCTTCTATGGAGTGATCAACCTCAAACACCTTGACTTCGCCAAACTTATCTGGAAGGACATGGTTTACCTTGGCACCAAATTTCAACAAAGTGAAGATTCAACCCCCATTCCATTTCCAAGATTCACAAAACTTCTAATTTCACGATCCATGCGAAATCATCCCGAGCTTAAACGTCCTTCAACTGAGAAAATGCATACTGAAGCACGAGACCGTATTTTCACCAAAGTTCTAAGCTACTCTTCAATCCAAGGGGCAAGAATTCCACCAAATCTGCTAAGTAAAGAACTTATGAACACAGAAGCTTACCAGAAATATGATGAGGCAGTAAAGGCTGAAATGGTGGGAGGGAAATCAAAAGAAACAAAATCACCAAAGAGAAAATCTCAAGTTATCCCAGCTAGAGCCAAAACTTCTCGATCAAAGAAATCTGAGGTAACTCAGAAGAAGAAAGTAGTCACTAAACCATCTTCAAAGATGCATCTCAGGGATGAAACAGATGATGATAACGATGAAGAAGAAGAAAGATTGGATCAAGAGAAAGGGAAAGGTGCTGAGAAATTCAAGTCTGCTTTGGCTACATCAGATAAGAGTCTACAACCTGGCAGGGGAAAATCGATCAAGTTCAATTCTCCTCGATTCTCTCCCATCCGAGAAACCCAAACAGAAAAAGAAGAGAGCAGAGCATTAAAGAAGACTAGAAAAGAAAGCTTACAGAAACAGGCTGAGGAAGAAGTGAGACGAGCAAAACTAGGAAAAGGAGAATCTGCATCACATATGGTGGAACAATTAGAAGTATCAGAGGACCTTAAATCTACAACTCTGAGGAGTTCTGAAAAAGGTAGTGAAGGTTCTGATGCACATGATCAATCAGCTTCTGGTTCTGAAAGTGAAGAAGGAAAAGAAGATGAAGATGAAAATGATAATGATGATGAAGATGATAATGATGAAGAAGATGATGGTAATGAAGATGATGACAATGATGGAAATGGTGAAGAAAGTGAGAAGGATTCACAGGAACAACAAGGCAAAACAAAAGTACCTCCAACACCACCATCATCTGTGGGTCAGACCACAGTAGATTACAATGAGATGAAACAAAAGGTTCAAGAACTCGAAAATGAGATGAAACATAAAGTACAAGTACTCGAAGAAAAGATGACCGAGAAATTTGAGACTGAAGATAAAGTGCATAAAGAGATATATCAACAGATCAAAGAAGTTAAAAACAAAGCAACAATGACAACTGAAGAAGTCAGTTCTCAAATAAACACAGAAGTCAAAGAGCATCTTGAAGAGTCCATTCCTAAGATTATCAAACAATACGTTCAGAAGGATCGGGAGAAGATAGTTGCAAAGATGGTCAAAACAACATCAATCACGCTCAAAACAGTGCCACAGAAACCATCCAGATTAGAGAGCAAAAGAATGATGTTACAAGAGTTAGAAGATGACCCCAAAGAAGCTAAACTTCGGGAAGCACTAATGGAATCCATCAGAGAAGAAGAAGAGGCAGTTGTTGTACAAACAGAAACATGCAAGCCCGTCAAACCAACCAAACGACACCATGATGATGAACCAGATGCTCACGGAAAGAAAAGGAGAAAGCCTTCATCTTCATCAGGTCAGGCTTCCACAACACCTTCTTCTGGCACAACAAAGAAGTCCAGCCAAACAACTTTTGTTCCTACTGGAGGCGGAGCATTTGAAGCAACTAAAATCTTTGATGATCCAAGCTCTGACAATGAAACTCCAATTGCTCCTATTCTAATCCAAGAAGTAGTTGCTCCTTCTACTACTGTTAAAGATGTTCCGTTACCTGAGTGGGTCGATTCATCAGCTCCCAAGTATGATTGGTTTGATCAAATGGTTGACGATTATTCTGTCGATGAAAATGCTGAACCAGTGGAAGGATCAGTTGTAGACTTCGCCAAACGATTGAAAAAGGTGATGAAAGTCCAGCAACTAGGTCTGAAAGACATCATCAGAGTTCGCAAAAGTGGATTCACGGAATTTTCAACTGTTTCAACATCGGAGCTGGAATTCGAGTACAACGTTGAGCAAGTAGCCAGAGCCCTAAACGATAACATCAACTGGACGCAAGAACAATTATCTGTAGAACCGTTACCTCCTCGAAACTACATGCAACCTTTACCTCTTGTCGGACCACCTCACAACCTCAAGTTACCCATAGCACACTTCTTCAACAAAGATTTAGATTACCTCATGTACGGTAACACGAACCCTGAGAAGAGATATGCCACCTCACTTACCAAATACCCGGCAGCCAGGTATGCCTTAGAGGGGTTTGAAGAACAAATCAACAATCTTTGGAGCAGAAAGATACATAAGTATAATGAAGATGCTGTGTTTGGGATCCATCATTGGCCAAATCTGCGGAGGTTGTACTACAAATATATGATGGCCAAGAGAAGGAAAGGGGACGAGGTATGGAGCAGTCATAGGATTATGTCTATCGTTAGTGCTGAAACGGAGTTTATGTATGGATACAACTTTCTAACAAAGATCATTGTAAGACGAAGCAATGATAAGGAGTATGTATTCACCGAAGCTGACTATCCTCTCCTTAACCCCAATGATATCGAGGACATGTATCTATTGAAGATTCAGGGAAAACTTGAACACCTCTCTGGACGGATTCAGTACGATATCATCAACTCCCTTCTCATCTTCATCCGCAACATTGTGATCAGACAACGGGTTGAAGACGTTCATCTAGGAGTTGAAAGCTATCAAACCAAGATAAATCTCACCAAGCCAGACTTCGTACCTGAAAGTCTTCATGATCAGCAGTCATACACTTTCGGGTACAAACCATTTGGAGTATACTATCATAGAAGGAGAGCTGGTACAAGATTTATGGGTTTCGAAGATCTCTGCAAGTTCAGTGACCCAACCATCCAACAAGTCAAATCTGAACTTGAAAAGATCTTAAAGGATGAGAAGTTGGCTAAAGAGTTGAAGTGGGGCGGGAATGAGAAAAGACAAGCAAGGAAGTTCGTGAAAAGGATAGAGAAGAAGATTAAGTTTCGGGAGCAGATACGTCGGTTGGAAAGTTATGTTGGAGGTCGGGCAAAAATTCCTAACATTCTCACGTTTCACCGTCCTGAGTAATGAACACTGGTACTAATTCATTGTTTGTTCAATTAATCATCATCTCATCTATATTTCATCATTATTACGGCTTGTGGACACATAACAGTGTACAACCCGCTCTTGTAAAGAAAGGACCCTGAGGTACGCGTCAGTGCCTCAATCCTGAAAAAGGAGCGAAAGCTTCTTACTTATGAGCAGAATTAAAACCAGAAAATTTTTCAAAGTTTTAAACAATTCTGCTCATAAGGACAAGTACTCCCTTGTTAAGGGGGAGTATTTGAAAACTCTTTGTTCCAAATATACAAACGTTCTTGACATTCTTCCACAAACACCTCAAAAAGAGCATATTTTAATCAAAAGTTTTTCAAAAACAACATTATTATGCTATTTTTGAGGGGGAGAATGAAAATGTGATTAAAATATGGTGGAAGCAACGATGATATCTCATGAGTATAAGACTCAAGAATTGACCCTCGAATTGACGATAACAACAGTCAGTAGTCGAAAGGACATATCCTGGACGGGTAATAATTTCAAGCCAGTTTATCTGGTGATGTAAACGTGTCTCGCAATGGATATGTCTGAGTAGAATGTACCAATTTCGAGCGATAATCTTTGAATCTGATCTGGACGGGTAATAATTTCAAGCCAGTTTAACTGGTGATGTAAGCGTGTCTCGCAACGATCAGGTTCATTGAAAGTCAATCAATTCAAAAGTGCCAACTCTTTCCGGCATGTGCAAATTTTAAATTTATTACTTATGCGCACATGTTAAGGGGGAGTCTTTCTGAAAAACATCAAACTCTCAAGGTGTCAACAAAATGTCTTTAAAAATTATCGACACTTTGAGAGATTTTCAATTGTTTTGGTTTTATGGCATCATTAGGATAGTCATGGAGTTATAAGGTTACTAAGGTTAGGGAAAACCGTCCTATGATCCGCCAGAGCCGGAGGGATCTACCCAAGGACAATACCAATAGTTTAGAACTAGAAAGTCCTAGGTATGATAAAAAGGAGATAATGAATGAACGGAGAAACAAGGGGTTGAAGAATTAAAAAGAAAAGCAAAGAAAAGGGTGAAAAGAAATAGCCCTCCATTTATTCAACCTTAGGGCAGACACCGGGTTCAATTCATAATCTACTGGTTAATGAGCATCACCGGTATTGAAGACTAAAGACGTCATGGACCCAGTGACGCACTGCACTAAACCTTCTAAGCCACTCAGGTGTCTCTCAAAAGACACTTGTTTCATTCTCACGGAGAACCCTTCATCATCTATCGACCTCTCACTACGAGATGGTTGGTATTGAAAAAAGGAGGCACTCTGCTCCACGCCTCCGACGACCAAATGTGCACTAATTGAGTCTAGAGCCATGAGATTCATAAAAGATCTCTTAGGTACACTTAGTATTACTCTGCTGTTCTACATCATGGGCAGCAGATGTAAAATTAAGAAAGTGTCCTTCGCAGATCTTAGCAATCTGCCGAGAACATTCATGAGAAAAGTCACAAATGTGATTATCAATGATTGAATGGAAATCCTGCCAGAGCAACATCAAACAACTCTAACAGCAGGTCACTTCGGTAACTCCTTGTGGGTTACGCTTAGTGTTTGCTCCAAACGGTCTACAGTCGTGGGGTGATTTCCAGCGACTCACTGAATCGTGGGTGCACTTCGGTGTGTCCGTGTTATCCCTTTCGGGGGAATCCGGTTCAGAACGGTCTGGGTTAGGATTTGAGAAAGTCTTCACACTATGCTGTTGATGATCTCAAGTCTGAGCCTGTAAGTACCGGTTGGTTCGTGCTGCTGCTGCGGAGGAGATTGGAGACCTGGAGTTCAACCACCATCAAGACTCCATCATGTTCATATCCCAAAGAGAAGTTCTCACAAAGACTCAGAAATATCAAAAAGTTCAGAATTGTTAAAGAAAGTCTAAAGATTCAAGTACTACAACCTTTCTCAAAGTTAAAGATTGAAGAAGTGAGAACAAGTTGAAGAACCAAAGTCAAAAGATATATGAGCATGGTGGAGAAGACGTGAAGACCTCAGAAGCAAAGATCGTTGGAGAACGGCAGATTACTACCATATCGTATCACATCACTATCAAGAACAAAGAACAAAGATTTTGAAGACGTCAAAGCCATAAGAAGCCAAGACGACGTCAAGCAACCTTGATGACCAATACTTAGGGGGAGATTGTTGGGAAACAGTTTTGTATTATTCAAGTATTGATCATGTTGTATTAAGGTTGCTCAGGCCTTTAGGTTTGTTATTAGGCCCAGCCCGTGTAGAAGGCCCATGGGCTGTGTCGTTTATTTAGTTTATTATGTTTAATGATGTGTTAGTTAAGAGAATTAGGGCTACAAGCCCAAGTGCATGTAAAACTACAAATACCCCTTCCCTCCTTAGGGAAAGGGTGGTTGGTTGATGAAATTAGAATTATTGTTACTAAGTGTGTGTAATCATCTCCCTTCCGTCTCTCTCTCTCTCTAGCTTTCTCTCTCTAAATCTAGTAGGTAATTAGTAGTTAATTAGTGGTAGCTTAATTCATAAAAGTGTAAAACATCAGTAATCTCATTAGGCTTATTTTTAGAGTCGAGATCACCGCACCTCCACATTGTTTGCATTTAGGCACACACACATTGAAAATGTGATCACCAAATTGCAACAAGTTAACATGTACAAAATTATACTTTTGTAGGTAACGATGCCACGTAATGATTATCAAGATACCAAACCTTACATTCCCCGTCTATTAGACGATCCAACCATCCCCGATGAGCAAAAAGCTTATCTTGCTAAAGTCCAAGATCGATATATATACGAAGGTCGTGTAGTCGATGCTCATTTTGTTCTCTTGGACAACATCCAAGCTTGCTTCCCTACTATCGACTTTGATTGTTTATACAAAATAAATGATCAAGTTTGTCCTCGTTTTGTCCTCGAGTTTTATAGTCGAGTCCGTACCTTCAATGACCTTGAGGGTAATGTCTTCCTTGCTTTTTGGATCCAAAACCAAAACATCATTCTTTCCATCTCTGAGCCTGGTGACATTCTCGGTGTTCCTTCGTATGGTCAGTGTGCATACACTGAAGACCATTCCCTTGAGTCACTTTTCTATAATCTTGAAAATCAAGGTGCTTATCGTACCAAAATCCCCAATCTCGAATCCATCAAACAAGTCATTCAAACTCCTTGAGTCGCCAACACATATAAAAAACGTGATGGTTCCATTGTCCATCTTGACCCAAACAAAATCTACCTCAAAGAACTCCTTCCCGACCTCAGAAGTTGGGAACTTCTTCTATGTGAGAACGTGTTGAGCCTTGCGGGCAACCGTGATCACGTTTCGGCGAGTCTCGCCCACATGCTTTATTGTCTTAGTATCGAGGAACCATATAACCTCGCATACTACATGGCCAAAAGGATGGCCAACATTCATAGTCGTTCCGACAAGCTCATGCCATACGGCATGTTGCTTACTCGTCTCTTCACGTGGGTCATGGAAAATTTCCCACATCTTAATAATGTCGGCTATGTCCTAGTCAATCCCGTCATGAAACCCCTTGGTGGACCACAACGTTGCACAAAGCAACGTAAGGACAAAGGGTCCAAACGTGGTCGTAAAGCCACTTCCGATATTCCTCTTTCCTCTTCCTCCTTCGGTCATGGTTCGTCATCCCAACCTATGGATGAGTATGATGATGAGGTGAACGAAGAAGGAACGTCTCGTTTTCATACTCCCTCTCCCGACACCTTCTTTCGCAACCTTGACACGTCATCGTTCGCACAAACCACCGACCTTCCCTTCAACCAAACCAACTTAACTTCGGTGATGAGAAGGCAAACAACCATGTACAATCGACAAGTGTCGATGCATGAGCAAACAATCGGGGGTTCAAGTCCATTGGCAAGGCAATCAAAGGGCTCGGGAACAAGATAAAGAAGTTGGGGAAGAGAAGAGATTAGATAGGACTAACTTAAGTAGTATTACTAACTTAAGTATTATTAAGCTATTATCAACGGGGTCATGGCAATGTTCATCTAACATTAACAAGTTTAAATTGTCTTAACAATTTTTACTAGACATTGGTTACTTTAATTAGCTAATCAATCTTTATGTTTTATTATGAGCTTTGTCTAGTTCATACATTTTCTTTTATTTTATTACATGCACTAGATGATAAAATTGCCTAGAATGATGCATGCTTAATAGTTGCCTAAACTTAGAAGATCACATGACAATTTTTAGTTGCTAGTTTAGACTAGTCTTAGGAAATTTATGTGATTATTCCTTAGTAGATTGAGGCTTTGGGATTTGCTGCAAAATAGTCCACCCAGAATTACCCATTTTAGGCATCCTAGAACCTGCAGAACTGGAAAAAGAGTCAACTGCAGGCCACGGCTCCACTAAATAGGGCACGTCTCCACTAAATTTAGTGGTGCCATGATACCTTTAGTGTTACCGTGCCCTGGGAAGTCGAATTTAACTGTTCTTTTCCACTTTTTAACTCTCTTTTCCTGGAAATTTGCAAACACAACCTGATTCCAATTCACCCAAATCCCCAAATTCACCATCCTATCCAACCTTGCATGTTTTGATTTGGCTATATAAGCTAACATCATACATTGCTCATCCTCACCACTTCACAATCATCATACAATCCTCATGTCTTCAACAATGGCTACCACTTCCCACAAAGCTAAAAAGCCAAGATTTAACCTCAAACCAACCAATGAGACAATTCTTATTGATCAATGGATCCAGAATGTCCACACACCACAAGCCTCAACCAAACCTTCCAATGAAATGATTCTCATTGATCTAACTTTAGATGATGATGAAAAAGCCCACACACCACAAACCTCAACCAAATCAACCTCCTCAATCTCTACACCCCAAGCTCCATCAAAGGCCAACTTAACAAGGCCAACATCATCATCCACCTCCACCACAAGAATCACCACACCCTAGTCTTAACCAAGTCCTATTCAACCACTAGTCTTAACACTCACCTTATCACCATCAACTCCCTTTGAACTTGGCACTAACACATCATCCTTATCACTCTCACCATCTCCACAACCACTAATAGGTCATCCCATTCTTTATCCCCTACAACCACATACCCTAATTCGTCCTTGTTGTCACCATAACCAACACCTCATCATGTGCCTTAGAGATGAATTGAGCCTTCAATTCTCCTACCTTGAGCACCTTCTCACAACACCAGAAGGACCCATCATTCTACCTCCACCACCACCTAATAGCCCACACAACTAAACATGGTTATGTTTAGTTTCTCCAATAAAAGCTTAGGACCCTTTTGGCATTTGAAGCAAATCTTGAAGTCTCATATCACTAAGGATGTTTATGTGTTTTTTTGTTGTTTGTTTTGCTTCTATGATATAGTCATACTTATGTATGACATTTGTTTTCTTTTTATGAATGGGCTTTCATGTGGTTGTTTCATTCTTATTTTTATGCTTGGCTACTTAGTCATTCTTTTTGTGGTTGGATATTTGTCATAAGTGCTACATGTTAGATTTTGTATATGTGTTATCTAACCTTGTTTTGTAGCACGAATCATTGCTCGATTCCTTGGTGTCCTCCAAACGAGCGGGAGTATACATCAAGGGGGAACATTAGCAACATTTTTGCTTCGACAAAAAAGGGGAGAAATGGGAGTAAACTTATTAAAAACTTGTTAAAATTAATTTTAACCTAAAATGAGTTTATGTTTTATCATCATCAAAAAGGGGGAGATTGTTGATACAAATAATGATCTAAAAACGTTATTTCTATCTTTCGATAACTTCACATTTTGAGGATGACAAAATGTGAAAACACGTTACGTTAAAATTAACGTAAACAAGTTTTTAATCGGAAGATCCCGTTTCTACACAAATCACTCTAGAACAAATTTACAACTTAACTAATGATCAAAGAAGTGAATTTGAGTTTTAGACATCACATTTTCATGTGACAAAACATTTCTTTCAAAAATATATTTTGCAAATTATTTTTGAATAATTAAGAAATGTTTTAATGAAAAAATAAGTTTAAAATACATAACAGCTATTTTTCCCCCCAAAATCAGCTCCAAACTTCCCCAAATAAGTTTTCACCAGTAAAGACAAAAAATGAAGCGTCTTTGTCTGACACGGCTCCACTAAATTTAGTGGAGCCGTGGGTGATTTAGTGGAGCCGTCCCTCTATAACGGTCAGATTTTTTCTGCCTATAAATACCAGCCCTGTTCACAGTTCTTGGGCATCCTTTTTCACACAAAACTTTCTGAGTTTGATACTCTCTTCACATCTTTTCTTTTTGATCATTTAGTTAGATTTTCTTTTGTTCAAGAGTGATCCTTTCATCCTATCAAGTGATCCTCTTCATTCCTCTTCAATAGCAAGAGAAGAACACAAAGTATCCAAGTAGATACAAAGTGTTGTCATTCCTCTTCAAGTGCAAGAGAAGAACTCAAGGTATCCAAGAAGATACAAGAGTTGTAGTTTTAGATAGGGGTCTTGTAACATTTGTTACACACTTGTTGTATCATAGCATACATCAAGATCATTTTTCTTTTGTGAGAGAGTGAGTGAAGATCATTGTGATCTTATAGAGATATTGATTATCTCTTGAAGCCATTGGGCTAGTGTGATTGATCAAGAAGATCAAAGTTAGATAGGATAGGTTGAGTGAAGTGAGAGTTGATCATTGTGATCGTGTCGAGATCTTGGAGATCTCTTGAAGCCATTGGGCTTGTGTGATTGATCAAGTGGATCATAGGTAGATCGGGTAGATCGAGTCTTGTGTGAAGTAGTAAAGGATCAAGTGGATCGTGGTAGATTGGTGCTAGCTAAGATTAGCACTCGACATCTAGCTTAGTGTCGGAAATAGGATAAGCGACGTGTACGGTTTTATCCGCCTAAAGGTAGGTTGTTGACATAGATCTTGAAACTCTGAGTGTGGTACTCGGGGAGTGGAGTAGGACGAAGAAGAGCTTCGTAGCCGAACCACTATAAATCCTTTGTCCCAGTTTGATCTTTCCATCTCTACTCTTTACTTTCATTACTTATTATTAGTTAGTTTAGTGAGTAGTTCATATTGGTGTTGATTGATTGCACATAAGAATCAAATCAAAGGTTTTCAATAGTAAAGTATTTAAGAAGAATTAAAATAACTTAAAAACCGATAAAATTATTCAAACCCCCTTTCTAGTTTTCCACAGTGTCTGAGACTTCTTTTGTTAAATTAACATGTGACTCTCTTCTTCAGTTAGCACCTGACGCTGTCAGGTTATGTGGTATGTGCTTAAACACATACCTTTTCTTGACCAAATTAAGAACAAAACGACCAAAAATTGACCAAAATGCCAAAGATATTTGTGTTTTTGTGTTTGTTAATATGCAGGTACGGATATCCCGAAAAAAGGACAAAAACGAAGTAAAAAACAACAAAAACCGAGCTTGATTTGGAAAAGAGTGCAAAAGCCGAAGCCGGGAAAGACAATTTTCATTTGGATTTAATTCAAGCTCAGAAAATCCCAAACGGCCCTTGGATTATTTCTACTTGACACAACTAGACCCTTGATTAAATTTGAAGAAATGACATATTGGTCCTTGAAGTTTATTTGATTTACAAGTTGGTCCTTATGTTTAATATCAATATATCCTATCCCCTACTACACATCGGGACTTAAATTTAAAATCCAACCCAATTAAACCTTATAACCCATCTATCCCTCACCAGCCCACTAAAACAAAACCCACAATCCACCTTGACCCGACCCACCCATCTCTTTTAACTAATACGGGGTCAATAAGAATGGTCAAAATCCCCAAAGTTGGTCAAAGAATTAATTTAAATCCCTAATTAACCCACACACACTGTATCACCACCCCTAACCTCCCAAACCCGCCAAAAGATTAACCCATTAATCCAACCATCCCTTTCATCACCACTACAAGCCAAAGACCTTCACATGGGTTTGTTTCCCCCTCATCCTTGCCACGATGGCAATCCTAGGGACCATTTTTCATCTACGGCTGAGAACAAGAATTGTGGGGAGCAAGAAAAATCATGGGTCCAAGATGAGCAGCAAGAAGCCATGGGATTTCCACACACACAAGAAACACAAGAATGAAAAAACCCTCTCCTATATATAGCCGACTCTCCTCGTAGATTAATTTTTGTCCCACTTTTCATGTTTTAGAAAAGTTTTGACCATTTTAATTGTTGTTTGATTTAGTGCTTTCGTAGTGTAATGTTTTAATTTTAGTTGTAATTTCAGTGTTATATTTAATGAAATTTCAAGTTTTTGTTCTTGGTCAACTTTGGTCAACTGCTAATGTTACTGCTTAATTCTGCTTATTCTTTGCTTGTCACTGCTTTTGTTGCTTCTTGTTAGTTTAGAAGTAGTTAAAGGCCTTTGTGATGTTTGTGGCTTTAAAATTCCTTAGCAGCCTGCATTTGTTATTATTGCCTCACTAGCCCTCTTTTTTTCAATCTCAGTTAGAGTAGTTAATATAGGATTTAGATTTTGAATTTTGTTTTGCTAGTAGCTTGTAGGGTAAAGCTTATCTGTTTAAGCCTGTTTTGGACTTAGGAGCTTGTTTTCCAGCCTAAAATTAGCCTAGATCAGCCTGCACAAACACAAGAACAGCAGCATTTTTGAGTTTTCAAGTTTTGCAGATTTTCTATGAATTTTAATTCACTCAGATTTAAGTGTTTTTAGGTGTAGTTTTTAAAAAAATAGAGATTGGCTGCTAATCTAGTTGATAGTATTTTTTTTTTACAATTTTTAGAATTTTATTGGATAGCTTTTAGAGGGCTTGAAAAGCTCTCATTTGCCTTGTCCTGCTGCAACAGCAGACTTGAACAAGCTTGAGCTTGTTTTGAGCTTCTTGAAGCTTATTTCTGTTTTTGTGTTATTTGGATCCTTGATTTTAGTTAGATTGTAGCTTCCCTTAGCTGTTGCCTTTGCTTTCTTAACTGTTAGCTTTTAACTGCTTTTTCTCATCTTATTTCATAATTCTAAAAATGTTTTCTTTTGAAAAGTTGCTTAAATTTACTAGTGTAATCAGTTTTTAAAAGAAAAGTAAAAAAAATAAAGAGTTTAAAAAAAAAAGACATAAGTGGGAATCGAACCCTGGTTTCTGGGTTCACAAGCCAACAGACATACCACTTGCCTAAAGGCTCTTATCAGTTTATTTTTGCAAAAACTTTTATTTAACTTTGTTTGTCTTTGTTTACACTTTAGCTTAATATAGGCTGTTGGCTTATTTTTCTGCTTATTCCCAAAAGCACTTTCAAGTTTCTTATTTTTCTTAGGTCTGTCTCAGTCTAAAATTACTTCACAAAAATTTTCAGATTTTTCTTTTAAGGTTTAGTATTTTTTATAAATTAATTTAGTTTAATTAGTTTTTAATGCGTAATAAATAATTCAAAAGTCAAAAAAATATTTTCTTTTTTTCCAAAATCTTCTTTTTATATTTACGACGTAGGAAAATTATTTTGGTACTCGTAGGATTAATTTTTTAATATTTTGACGTTTTTACTCGTTCGTAGATTCCGGTTTACCTTATTTGTTTTTCATTTTTAGTAGATATTAGTAACCAATCAACTCTCGTCATTCAAGCATTTTAATACCAAACCGAAAACGATATTCTCAATTTCACGCCTCGTTGGGACCACGACCCGGGTACATGCTTATCCGGTCATTAAATCGATTTTGCGTTAAACCGTCGCGAGTTGACTTTTCTTCGTGAAGAGGTTTGACTTGTGAACCTTTTGACACGACAATCATTATGCTTCTCCATAATTTGACTGTGGCGTCTCTTGTTAAACTTGAGCCAAAATTCCAGCATAATTAACAAGTGACGGCGTCACGTTGTAGCTTGTGACGCCGTCAGATCTCCAGGTCTGACAGGTTTTTTGCGACTTCGTCGTTTCCTTCACTTTTGCACCCAAATACGTCCAAAAAGTGCCGATTTCTTGATTTCTTATCCCATGTACCTAAAACGCTAAAAGAAATGATTTGAGGCAATATTTGATCATATAAATACGATTTTGGGCTTAAATGACCCCTTAGAATGGTACCAAATAAATCCTTATCAAATATCCCTACACTTGGGATTTGCTTGTATCAGACATTGATATGATTCTGAATATGTTGTTGTACAGACTTACCTCCAATCTACTACAGCGAGACTTGAAGAGTGGAGGGTCAAGAGAAGAAACACTGAGGAATGGATGAGGCATCTTTGCTTAGCCCTTGTTAAACGTGTAAGTTCTTTAATTTTCTATTCCTTATTTCGTGTCTCATAGCTATATGAGACTTTGAGTGTCATATTTTACAGGTTCCATTTTTTTCACAAATGGATGATGATCAACTCCTGGATGTGATATGTGAACACCTTGTTCAATCATTAAGCACGAAAGGTTAGTATTTGGTTCGTGAAGGGGATCCAGTCAACGAGATGACTTTCGTGATAAGAGGTCAACTCGAGAGCTCTACAACCAATGGAGGACGATCGGGATTCTTTAACTCAATCACTCTTAAAGCTGGTGACTTTTGTGGTGAAGAGTTGCTGACGTGGGTTTTGACCCCTAACTCAAATGTTAATCTTCCATCCTCAACTCGAACAGTCAAAGCTCTAAATGAAGTGGAAGCATTTGCACTTCGAGCAGAAGATTTAAGATTCGTGGCTAAGCAGTTCAAACGGCTTCATAGCAAGAAGCTTCAACACGCATTCAGGTACTTGTGTAATGGGGCCGGGTCAAAAGGGTAATACTGGTGTGGATTGAAAGACTAGAACCTGATTGGTGCAAACACCTTTTTATGGACTTTACTTTTAGATATTGTATTAAAAGATTTGAACCTAAGTAGTTAAACCCATTTGAACCATCAAGAATAAAGGATAACAAAAATGATTTTTGTATGTTTACGGGTAAAATTACCGTTTTCAGGTACTACTCGTTCCAATGGAGGACATGGGGAGCATGTTTTATACAAGCTGCATGGAGATGGCATAAAAGGAAGAAAATGGCTGAAGAACTCGCGAGGCAAGAAGGTTTGTATCAATATTATAACGATGATGATGACGGAGACCAAAACTCACATCATTTAGGAGCTACTATTTTAGCGTCTAGATTTGCTGCAAACACAAGAAGAGGGATTAGCCACAAGGAAGGTGTTGTAGGTTCTGCTTCAAGTTTAAAGATGCCGAAACTGTTCAAGCCAGATGAACCTGATTTCTCTTAAGGACGGGGTTCACTTTCAAGGGTGGATCTCGAAGAGTTTATCGCACGCATGCAGCACGTGCGTAAGTTTTTGTAGCTAACCAATAACAGCAGTTTTGTAAAGGTGGTATATATCTGAAAAAACTTTTTGTAATAGTGCATACATTGGTTTAAATCATGTTCTGCCACTGTCTGTGTTTTATCATCCTAATATATGAAACTTCGTGTAGTAGCGGTTATATCGGTGGTGGTGATGGCTACGTCGTTGCTCCGTCGTTTTAGTGCCCGGAATCTTGATTGTCATTGAAATGGCTTTTTTGTGTTGGTTATGAAATGGTGGTTTGCCCAAAATGAAAAGCCAATAGTAGGTGCCTATATTCAAGTACAAATTAACTTTCCATTTGTATGAAAAGGAAATATGACACATATATATAGGAGTCTCATTGATTATGATTACACCTATCAAGTGGCATTAAAATAAAATAAAGTTGATGTACTTGTGTGTACTGTAGCGCAACCTACATGACAAAATTAGGCAACGTTTTAAAAAAAATGGGCAATTTTTAAAAGATGGGCAACTTAAAAATGGGCAACTTTAAAAAATTGGGGAACTTGCTACTGCTCGTTAAAGGCAGTTGAGTAGACATTCTACTGTTAGTTACAAAGTTTCTGTTGCTAGGTAAAAATTTATTCTACTGCTAGTTACAAAGTTTCTGCTGCTAGGAAAAAATTTCTACTGCTGAGGGTTCTACTGCTCGCTTTGTAACTTCTGGGATTCTACTGCTTGGTTTGCACGTGCAGGGACTGTGGTGTAATTTCTTATCTGAACGGATTAAAAACCCCCAAATCGCTTGAATTAGGGTTTAAAAATCTAATTGGATCTCATAATTAGTTTCACGCGCTCATAAATCACACTAATTCAAACCCTAACACATAGCCAAATGATTGATACATAGCCAAATGATTGATACAAAATATTTCATGCATCCTATCATACACAGATATGAAACATTACTACTTTCAAATTAAACACAATAAAGTCACCATAGCATATGGTGGAATCTAACAATAAAACCTTCAAAAAAGTTTCTTTATCTTTTCAAGGAATGCCGTTTTTTCGAATGTCCGAAACTGTGCTTCCTTGCAGTCAATTTCGAGTTTCATCTTCAAGGTGAGTTTCCTTTCTTGAACGTCATTGAAGAATGCTGCAATTTCCACGGCACGCAGACTCTTAAGTAATTCAAGTGTTAATCGTGTGACTTTGAATTTCCGCTTTCAGTAGGCTCTCTTCTATTGTTAAAGGATGGTGGATTTTGAAGGGGTCCTATGTCTTCCACAAAAGTGAAAAATAAATAAGCAAGAATTTAATTTTACACAAGTTGTTATAATAGTCATAGAAGCTCCTTTCAATACCTGTTAGCTGGCCTGTTTGCGGTAAATTCTTCTTTTGCAATCCATACCCATGGGATACCTGAAATTGTTGGGAATTAAATTAAGCAGTTAGTACGGTTTTGTATAAGTTAGTATGGTTGAACAGTCGCTGAAGAATACAAGAACAGTTAGTACTGCTGATGAAGAAAAGTTTGTACTGCTTACAAGATTAAGATGAAACCGTATGAAGATAAATATGGAATTGATATAATGTATATCTTATTTGTAAAGATTGATACGAATATAGTTTACTTGTCAAGGACTCTTTGTGCTATAAAAAGAGATCCTCAGTTAGGGTTTTAACATATCCAGATATCCCATATGTACAAGCATTACTAAGAGCTTCACGTTTATTCATTGTAATCGTTCAATATACTGAAGCAAAGTGTTTGGTTAAACAATTGTCTTGTTGTTCTTATTGTTACATTCATACGATCACACAATCACCAAACACATATTCTTCTAAGTACTTGGTAGTAAATTCCGCGTGCTATCAAGTATATACTCAAAGTATCCCCAACACAACTCGTGTGTGTTTAGATCCGGTCAAGTGGTTCAGAGACAGGTTTCTGATACTTTGAGTTTAGAAGATCCAGAAGTACTTATTCTCTTGCTGAAGATGGACATGGAAACACCACAAACCTCAATCCTTGCTAAACTTCCCATGCTGAAGCAGAATGAATACGACCTATGGCGGCTCATAATAGAGCAATATTTCATGGTGCAAGACTATGCATTATGGGATATCATTATCAATGGTGATTCCTTCAAACCAATTCCTGTTGAAGAAACACGTGCTGATGATTCCAAGATCACAAAGCTTAACACTAAGCCAGTTACAAACGAGGAGAGAATTAAAAAGAATAATGATCAGAAGGCTAGGAATTTGTTACTAATGGCAATTCCTAATGATCTAGTGCTGAATTTTAGCCATTACGAGACTGCTAAAACTCTTTTTGAAGCAGTGGTGGAAAGATTTGGTGGCGATGAAGCTACCAAGAAGGCACAGAAAACCCTACTTAAACAAAGTTATGAGAACTTCACTGCATCAAGCAATGAAACTTTGGACCATATCTTTAATAGGCTTCAAAAGATCATCAGTCAACTTACTGTGTTAAAATTTTGATTGCACAGGAAGACCTCAACATGAAGTTTCTTAATAGTTTACCTGCTGAATGGAACACTTATGTTGTGGTTTGGAGCAATAAACCAGAACTGGAGAAAATGACAATGAATGAGCTTTACAACAATCTTAAGATTGTTGAGTAGAAGGTGAAGAAGAGTGGTAGCACCAGTTCTAGTTCAGGGAATATGGCTTTCTTATCTTCTTCAAACAGTTCGAGTCATGAAGATGAAGAAGCAGTTGGTACTGCTAAACCAACAGTTAGCACTGCTAGTGTAAAAAATAGTACTGCTGGCTTGACTGAAGAGACCATATATGCATTTGTGTCAGAACAATCTGGTGGGTCTAAGATCTTTAATGAAGATCTTCTTCAAATTGCTGAAGATGATTTGGAAGCTATGGATTTAAAGTGGCAGTTGGCTTTGATAAGCATCAGGGCTAAAAAGTATTACCATAGGACTGGGAATAAGATTACCTTTAATGGAAGAGATGTTGCTGGGTATGATAAGTCTAAGGTGGAGTGCTATAATTGTCATAAGATGGGGCACTTTGCCAGGGAATTTTGAGGTCCAAGACAACAAAGCAACCAGGATCAAGGGTTTAAGCATCAGCAAGGAACAAGGAGAACAGTTAATGTTGAAGAGCCTTCTTCCAAGGCTATGGTAGCTGAAGACGGAGCTGGATTTGATTGGAGCTTTATGGAGGAAGAAGAGGAACCAGCTAACTTGGGTTTGATGGCTTTCTCAGACTCTGAGGTACATATTGTTCAAAAATGTTCAAATACTTGTTCTGCTTTAAAAGATTATGAGTGTCTTAAGAAACAGTATGATGATCTTAGAGTAGAATTTAATCAAGTAAATTTTAGTCTGGCAAATCATAAAAGAGGACTAGCTGTTTTGGAAGAACAAATTGTGTTTTATAGACAGAATGAGTCAAACTTCTCTGATGAGATAGGTGTTTTAAAGAGGGATTTGCAAATAAAAGATGATAAAATGAGTGGACTTGTATATGAACTAGAAAAGCTTAAAAAGGAAAAAGAAAACATCCAGTTAAGTGTAGAAACTCTTGAACATACTTCAAAGGGAGTTCAGAAGATAGTAGAGAATCAAATACTTAACAAAGCTAAGTCTGGTTTAGGGTATAAGTCAGTTGCACCCCCTCTTAGAGGAATGTTTGTTCCACCAGGAATTGATTTAGCTCATACAGGTTTAGAAGAGTTTAAGGATATGGATTTTCCTGGATATGGTGTTAAGATTAGTGAGAATCCTGTTAAATTTGTTAAGGCAGAAGATTCTTTTGTGAGTGCTAGTGATAAATCTCTTTCTGAGGAAAAGATGTCCTCTGATAGGAACTCAGATGCACCAACTATTGAGGATTGGACATCTGATGATGAGGATGCAGAGGTTAAGGACAAACCTAATGTTGTTAAGGTAGAAGTTAAACATGCTCCTAAAGTGGTTAAGACTGAAAACATAAAACCAGTTAGGAAAAGTGTTCGATATGCTGAGATGTATAGGACTAAGAACAGATCACCAGTTTCTGAGGGTAGTCATAGAAACTGGAATCACTCAAAATCTAAGAAATTGAATGATAAGTTTGCTATGATTAGAAAAGTGTGCTTTGTTTGTGGAAGTTTTGATCATATGGCTGCTTATTGTTATTCTAACCCATGGAAAAAGAGGGTTTCTGGGAATACAAGGGTGAATAGAAATAACAATTCTAGGGTAACTCAAAACAGTCCAACTAGATTAGAAAGCCCTAATGCAAATCATAAAATGTCACCTAAAGCTGTTATGTTAAAGACTGGCATCAAAACAGTTTCAACTGCTAGTCAAAATAAGTGGATTAATAACAAGCAAACTGTTTCAAGTGAAAAACAATTTTTAAATCATTCACAAACAGTTAAAAGGCATATTTATAAGAAAACAGCAATGACCAATCAGAAATGGGTGCCAAAATTTAAACAAGCAGTTCCAACTGTTAGGTCAGCAGTTCCAACTGCTAGACCAGCAATTCCTACTGCTAGGCACTTAAATGTTAAGGGAAAAAGGGGCAATGCTATCAAGGCCTCAGCACATTGGGTTAGAAAATCTACCAAACCCAATGGTGCATCAAAGACCTCCAACAAATTTTGATGCACAAGGCAGATCCAAACCAGTGATGGTTTGGATCCCCAAAAGAAACTAACACCTTTATTTTGTGTGCAGGAACATCCTTCAAATGGTAAAGAAGATAGAGGATATTCAGACAGTGGATGTTCAAGGCACATGACTGGCAACATGTCATATCTTTCAGACTTTATTGCTCTGGATGGAGGACCAGTTATCTTTGGTGGTGGTATTGGAGGAAGGATTACTGGTAAAGGGGTAATTAAAACTGGTAATCTTGATTTTGAAAATGTGTATTATGTACCAGAACTTAAGTACAATCTTTTCGGTGTATCACAAATTTGTGATAAACAGAACAAAGTTTTATTTACTGATACTGATTGTCTTATTCTTTCTCCTGATTTCAAGCTACCTGATGAAAGTCAAGTATTGCTTAAAATCCCTAGAAAGGATAACACATACAGTGTTGAGATGAATAAACTAGTTCCTAAGGTTGGACTTACTTGTCTTGTTGCAAAAGCCACATTGGAAGAATCCATGTTGTGGCACAAAAGGCTTGGTCATGTTAATTTTAAAACCATTAACAAAATTGCTAAAAATGGGTTGGTAAGAGGTTTACCAAATAAAACTTTTCTCAATGACCAAACCTGTGTTTCTTACCTTAAAGGTAAGCAACACAGAGCCTCATGTAAGCCAAAGACTTAGAACTCTATTTATCAAGCTTTATATATGTTGCATATGGACTTGTTTGGTCCTACTTCTGTGAATAGCTTGAATTTTAAGAGATAATGTCTTGTTATCACTGATGATTATAGTAGGTTTTCTTAGGTGTTCTTTATGAGAACTAAGGATGAAACTAGTGAAATCCTTAAGACCTTCATTGTTGAAGTAGAAAACCTAGTAGATAAGAAAGTTAAAATAATCAGGTGTGATAATGGAACTGAATTTAAGAATAAAGTGATGGATGATTTTTGCAGAGAAAAAGGTATTAAGAGGGAGTTTAGTGTAGCTAGAACCCCACAGCAAAATGGTGTAGCTGAGAGAAAGAATAGGACTCTTATAGAGGCTGCTAGGACAATGTTAGCTGACTCTAAGCTACCAGTTTCATTTTGGGCTGAAGCAGTTAGCACTGCTTGTTATGTATTGAATAGGGTTTTAGTTGTGCAACCTCACAATAAGACTGCTTATGAGCTTCTTAGAGGTAGAACTCCTGCTTTAAGCTTCATGAGACCTTTTGGTTGTCATGTTACTATCCTTAATACCAAAGACCAACTAGGAAAGTTTGATGGGAAATCTGAGGAAGGTTTCTTTGTTGGTTATTCTCTGCACAGTAAGGCTTTTAGGGTGTACAATAAAAGCACCAAGCATGTAGAAGAGAATCTGCACATAGAATTTTTGGAGAATAAACCAAATGTTGCAGGTGTTGGTCCATATTGGATCTTTGATATTGACAGTCTTTCAGATTCCATGAATTATGTGCCTGTTACAGGTACAAATACTAACCATGATGCAGGTTCAGAGGAGGAAGATAAAGATTGCATTTTCATGCCAATCATGGAAGAAAGTCCATTGAATGAGTCTTCTACAAAGATTGATGATATTTCATCATCAAGTGGTGTAGACAAAGAGAAAGATGTTGCTGAAACCAGTGGTCAGAATGATAAAGAAACTGAAAATCCAACGAGCAGTACAAATGGAGTTAGTACTGCTCAGCCACAAGTTCCTACTGCTGAGCAAAATAGTGATGTTGCTGGACCAAGTCAACCTCATCTTGATTCACCAGTTGATACTGCTTCTCAAGTTGATGAGTTTGATTTCTTTGGAGGTGGTCTGCAAAACATGCCTTCCAGCTATGCAGCTCCTTCTACTCCCCATACTATTGTACATAGGAATCATCCACTTACCAATGTCATAGGAGATGTACAATCTGGAGTCAAGACGAGAAGGAAAATACAAGACTCAGATCATCATGGATTTCTCAGTGTAGTATATGAGGAGAAACATCATGATGATGAGCATGAGTGTATGTTTGTATGTTTTCTATCTCAGGTAGAACCCAAGAATGTATTAAAAGCTTTAAAAGAATCAAGTTGGGTTGAAGCAATGCAAGAAGAACTGCTTCAATTCAAAATTCAGAATGTATGGGTTCTGGTTGATCTACCAAAGGGAATGAGAGTGATTGGTACAAAGTGGGTATTCAGGAACAAGAAGGATGAGAGGGGCATTGTGATAAAGAACAAAGCAAGATTGGTTGCTCAAGGCTATACTCAGGAAGAGGGTATAGATTATGAGGAGATTTTTGCTCCAGTTGCCAGGATTGAAGCAATAAGATTATTTCTTGCTTATGCTTCATTTATGGGGTTTATGGTCTATCAAATGGATGTGAAAAGTGCCTTTCTGTATGGTACTATTTATGAGGAGGTCTATGTTTCACAACCTCCAGGTTTTATAGACCCAGACCATCCTGACAAGGTTTATAAGGTGGTGAAAGCTCTATATGGATTGCATCAGGCTCCAAGAGCTTGGTATGAAACTCTTGCTAAATATCTTCTGAAGAATGGGTTTCATAGAGGGAAAATTGATCAAACTCTCTTTATTAAAAAGAACAAGGGTGATATTCTACTGGTACAAGTCTATGTAGATGACATCATTTTTGGTTCTACAAAGAAACAGATGTGTTAGGAGTTTGAAAAGCTGATGAAAGACCATTTTCAAATGAGTTCTATGGGAGAGCTTACCTTCTTTCTAGGTCTTCAAGTACAACAAAAGCCAGATGGTATATTTATCTCTCAGGATAAATATGTTGGTGAAATATTGAGGAAATTCCAATTCACAGATGCCAAGGTTGTTAGCACACCAGTTGATAAGGAGACACATTTGCTATTAAAGGATCACAGTGGTGAAGATGTGGATGTGCACATGTATAGATGTGCGTGGTTTTGTAACCTTACAACAGGTTTTACCTCTCGAGGGATCCCAAGAGGCTTACAACCCCACCAGGCAGTGTACCTGACCGATGTAGTATAGTGTAGTGGTAAGTACGGGGGATTGATCGTTCTCCACAAGGAATAGTGTTCGTTAGGTGTGAAAGGCTACTCTAATTAGGTCTAAGGGTTGAGGAAGATTCTTTTTATGTTTTTATAATTTTTATGAAAGCAAGTAAAATCTCGGGTTTTGAAGGAGTGGGCGAAATTAGTTGCTAGTCAACTAACCCAAATTACTACAAATGCAATAAAATAAAATAACAAAAATGAAAATGTGGTGAGAAACTTATGTGTAGAGAAATGTGTTTACTTAGATTTCCTTACTCCCTAACTATCTTTTACCGGTTAATTAGTGTGTATTAGTCGCGTGGATGACGGGTGTATTCCTTAATACCATTCGTGGGGTGGCGTACTTACTTCCCCAAACTCTACAAGCTCCTACTTCACTCCTATGTCGAGCCGGCTAGGAAGCTCCTAACATGGGATCACTAGAATTCGCTTGTGCATTAAATACAACCATAAAAACCTTTAGTACGCGTTTGGTTCATGTTTCTTAAGACGTTCAAGCAAGTTACCGAATAGGAAGTTAGCCAGTTTTCTTAAGCCTAACATAGATAAACAATCATCCAATACAACTAACAACACACTAACAACCAATAATCAATAGCTAAGTTTCATTAGATCTAAGCAAACACAAGATAAATTTAGCCTAACATGTTAAACAAAAGACAAGCATAAGATAGAATCAAACAACACATAGACATATTGAATGATTAATTGATAACTTATCTTTCAATGAAACATGGAAGATCTCAAGGCAAAAAGCCCTGAAAAAGTAGCTAAAATCGTCTTAGGGTTTTATCCCAAAACTCCACACACTAAGCTCTCCTTAATGACAAAAGATTAGAAAACTATATATAGATTTTTGGATCTGACGGCGTCACCTTATGCATTGTGACGCCGTCACCTCGCCGCTTTTAGGGTTCCCGGGTGACCTTCTTGACGCCGTCCCTCTTTAGCTCTTCAAAAATCCATTCTGGCTTATCAAGGCTTGACGCCGTCTAACCCTGAACGTGACGCCGTCCCCTTATGATTTAAGCCGTGACGCCCTTGATTTAGTTAAAGCGTGACGCCGTCAGAATTCTCATGCTAACTCACTGGCCCGTCATGAGTAAATTTCACATCCAACTTTTCTTGCCAAGGCATGACGCCGTCAAGAGTTAATTCTGACGCCGTCAAAGGTAACTTTCAGCCGATTTTGAGACTTTGCCGTTTTCTTCACTTTAATGCTCCAAAAACGTCCAAAATGCCTCCTTTTCCAGATTTCTCCTCAAAAGTACCTAAAATGACAAAAGGAACGATTTAGGGCAATATTTGATCAAATAAATACGATTTCGGGCTTAAATGACCCCTTAAAAGCGGTACACTTTTCGCCTCATCAAATACCCTTACACTTGAGATTTGCTTGTCCTCAAGCAAATGCGCTTTTATTCTAATCAAAATACAAGTTAGGGGTCATTTAATGCAAACATAAAAGTAATTACAACAAATATTCGTTCCACTTCAATCATAATAAGCACGGAGATTACATACTAGCACCTCACAAGTAGTGTTTAGATACTCACATCTCTCAAGTGTCATCAAAATAAATCTCATAAATGAAAACGGAAAATATCTCTCACTACCTGTCATAGCAAATAGATTACCATAGGCTTGGGAAAGGATCGAAAACCTCCTCCACTAGGCGTAAGCACCTAAGATAAACTATCAAAGAGGGCTTTTAAATGGGTTATAACGTTAGGTGTAGGGAAAAGGAAAACACGGTTTTGTTGGATAAAGGATATTTTACTGGTGGCTAGTTAAAGATCTTGATCAATTACATGTACTATACAATGTTGCTAAGCCAAGACTCGACTCGATCTTAAGCTAAAAACGAAATAACAAAATAACAAAAATATAAAGCAAACATAAAATGAAACGGGATGGTAGTCCGTATGTTTTTTCTATTTTTCATTTTCTCATTTTTTTTTTTGTTTTTCTTGATTTTTTTTTTTTTTTTTTTTATTTTTTTTTTTATTTTTTTTTATTTTTTTTACATACACTTTTACCCTACCATCCAAAATAATACATCATAGGGGCATTGCATTCCCCTTACACTTGAATTTTTGCATAACTTTACAAATAACTATTCTAATGACTCGAATTAAGATAATCAAAACACTTGGAGTACTTTTAAAATATTTAGCACATATGGGGGTAATAAATGATGTTCTTCCCCATTACTCCATTACACTAGTACTTTACCCATGAGTCCCAATCGTCCCAAAACAATATGTACAAGGATATGACTCGACTTAGCAACCATGTAATCAATTAGATAATTAACTTGGGTTTAAACAAATGTTGTAACAATAATGCACTAAAAATGAGTGCATACAAGGTAGGCTAAGGCGATTTGGGTGTACATTTTAGTGGGGTGTAACAAATTCTTCCTTTAAGTAAGATGCTTAAAGGTCGAAACGAAAAGATAGGCTCTGAGGGGTGTACTAGGGGTATCGTGTACTAAAAATGAGTACAACGCAAAGGGGTGTGGGGGAATTACTTGACCAATGTAGCCAATGTAATTATAACAAAAACACAGGTGTAAAACAATGGGTTAATCCTAATGCCTCTTATCATGTAGTAAATCTAACTACACGAATGTAGTCTCACTTGTGGCCTCGGAATGGTCCTAACGCAAGTTCTAGAATCTAAGTGCTACCGGTACACACATCATAGCATAAATGCTTTTCCTACCAATTCTAGGGGCGAACCTCACATATTTGGGGGTGGAAAATTTTTTAGTGGTACGGTTTTTGTGCTAGTCATATAACTCCTATCCATGAGACGCTCATTAAGATCAAAGTTTCACTCCTATATGTTGTAAAAATTTTAAATTTGGCACTAAAATTACCTTAACAAGTATTTCTCTCAGTTTTATTACACATCTACTATTAAACAAACAAAAATCAAGCGTAATAGCATTCTCTAAAATCGTACTTTTACCCTCCCCTTACACTTAAGATGAACATTGTCCCCAATGTTCAAATAACAAGATGTAAAAGCATAAAGTAAAAGAATGAAATCAAATACTCCCCTGATTCGCTCGTTGGATAGTGAAATTACACGGTTAAATCTTCCTCCAAAGAGAATGTTGAAGCTCCATGACTAATGCATCGCCATAAGCTTGATTCCATAAACATTTCCTTGTCCAAAATAACCTGTTGAACCTGAGAAAACAAACACGAAAGCCTGCATAACATCGGCGGGATAAAATCTATATATAAGGATATAATGCTTGTGGAATGATAATTTTGCAGATTCCTGGAGATTATAAGTTGGAGATTTAATAAAAACTTTTTATGAAAACAAAACTTTCAAAAATTTCTGGAAATTAAATCTGACGCCGTCAGGTTATAACCCCTGACGCCGTCAGAAATGACCTGACAAAAATTTTCATTTTAAGTTTCCGGAAAATTTCTCGAAAAACCTTTACCTTACTTCCTGGAAATCCTGCAAAACATCATTATGACTCGATACAAGCATTTGACTCAAACAAACACTAATATGTATGCTAATTTATTATTATTACGATTCATGTTCATTTGTGTTCTAATAAACCGATTTAGATTTCCCTTACACTTATCTTTTGCAAAATACCTTTATATGTAGTTAAGACGAAGTTAAAAACAAAATAAAGCATTTTCACAATTTAGTTTTGAACATGAATCAATAAGAATAAAAATTAAACATACATACGGAAACAAATAAAATCAAACAAACAAATAAATAAACACATAAAGCAAATAAAACAAATAAAGCTTGGGTTGCCTCCCAAGAAGCGCTTTTCTTTATTAACGAGTCTTGTAGCTAGACTCAAAGTCACGCTACCCTATGTAAGTGAGCTCGTCATCAAGGACGTCTTTAGGGTTAAGCTTGGATTGAAGTTTCCTATTGGTTCGCTTAGTACGATATGTCTTTTCAAACTTCTCTCCATCCGGGTCATACAATGTCATCTTGATATGCCATGACCCGTCTCCATCTTTGGGTGGTTTATCCCAATTCCACTTATGATCATCTTCCTCAAAAATCCACTTATTCATTCCTAGGTTAATTGGAAAAACTCCTAGGAAATCAATCATCTTTCTAAAAACTAGAGGGTCTTCAAATGGATCCAATTCGGTGTCCCTAGCCAAGAGTTGCTCCACCGTATGTGTTCGGTTAACAAAGTCCTCTTCTAGGTAAAATGGGCGTTGGGGTCCTATGAAGTCTCTATCAATCCAAGGTCCATAACTAGATGGTCTCCTATTTGATTCTAGCCAATGTGGTGTTGGTTCCTCACTAGTATCATAGGCATGTTTCTTAACATCATAGACTGACCAAGTATCTCCTTCTCCTACCGCTATCTTGGATTCCTTACAATCAATCATAGCACTAGCGGTCGCCAAAAATCCTCTACCTATCAACAAGGGGCATGTAGGGTCGCTAACCATATCAAGGACGTGGAAATCGGCTAAAATGGTTAGTTTTCCAATGTGCACTAACACGTCCTTAACTACTCCAACCGGGTAAGCAACACTTCCATCCGCTAAGCCTATTATTACCTCGGTTTCTTCAAGTTTTCCAAGTTTTAGAGAGGTGTAGAGAGGTAACGGAAGTAGGTTAAGGCTTGATCCAAGATCGGCTAATGTTTCATAAGCCTCCGAATTACCGATCTTGCAAGGTAGAACAAATAAGCCCGGATCATCTAATTTCTTAGGTAGCTTATTTTGAACAAAGGCGGTCCCTTTTTCGCCTAACTTGAGCTTCTTCTCATCCAACTCATCAACAACCGGACTTTCAAGGTGGAGCTCCTTGAATTCTTCGTCAAGGTTTTGAGTGGAAGGTGTTTCAACTATGTTGTTGACCAATTTGGATGTCATAACTTCTTGGTCATTTGGAACGATTTGGGTTTGTTTGAAACACGTGCTCATGGAATTGACCGAATAATATTGTGGACAAGAACTAGGGGACGAAACCGATGAAATAGCGTTGACGTTTAGTTTCGGGTTCTTGACCGTGTTGCTAGGGAGTGCTCCCATTTCTCGGTCATTGAGGGCTTTCAACAAGGTGTCAATCTTATCGGTCATCTCGCTTTGTTTTTGTTTGAAATCGGCTTCAAACTTGGCTAAACGAGCTTCTTGAGATGCCATAAATTGAGACATCAATCCTTCAAAGTTATTGGTACTACCATTGCCGGAAGGATTGTTGTTGAAAGTACGGTTCGAGTTGGAACCGCTTGATTGGAAACGATTAGGTGGGTTGGAAGAATTGGTTTGTTGTGAGTTTTGGTTTTGTTTCCACCTAAGGTTCGGGTGATTTTTCCATGAGGGGTTGTATGAATCACCGTAATGGTTTGGCTCGGGTTTGAAAGTGTACCACTTGTCTCCCGCTCCGTCGGTACGCGAGGATGCGTAGTCCACAAAAGCTTGTTCGGGGAGTTCCATGCAATCACGAGTGTCGTGGGGACCACTACATAATTCACATGAAGAAGTGATTTTGTTCACTTGGTTTGAAAGTTTAGGAGCCTCGTAAGATTTCATGAGAAACTTGACTTGGTCTTCAAGTTCTATGATCCTACGGTCGGAAGTGCTTGAATTGTTAGAAGGCAAAGATATTGCCTTGACCGTTTTATTCAAATCACGGGGATCACTCCAACTTTCGTTGTCATAAAGAGCAAGATCCTCTAGGAGAGCCCATGATTGTTCCGCACTTAGATCACGTAGCTTGCCACCGGCCGCTTGGTCAATGGTTTGCCTCGTGGAGAGATTGATATGGTCATAGAAGATTTGGACTTGGAGCCAAAGTTCTATGCCATGGTGAGGGACTTTTTGGAGTAAGTCCTTGAATCGAGTCCATGCCTCGTAGAGAGTTTCGCCTTGACGTTGTTGGAACATCAAGATATCATTCCTTAGCTTGGTAGTTCTTCCCGGTGGGAAAAACTGAGCAAGGAAACGAGTAGTGAGATCATCCCAAGAGGTAATGGATCCTGCGGGTTGACGTTCTAGCCACTGACTAGCTTGGTCCCGCAGAGAGAATTGGAAGAGACGCAATCGGGTCGTCTCTCGAGTGGCAACATCAAGGTCTATAGAATCAACGATTTTAAGAAAGTCCTTGAGATGTTGATTAGGATCTTCAGAACGAAGTCCATGGAATGCGCATCCGCTTTGCACCAACCGGATGGTGTCGGATCGCAAGGGTGTGATATTGGCTCCTTGAGTGAGCTCAATGGTGTTTCGATAGCCATGATGGCTAGGACGGGAATACTCTCCTAAAGTACGGGCTCTAGGAGGTGGTGGTGGTTGTTGTGGTGGTGGGTTGTGGGGGTTAAGGATATTACCATCTTCCATGATGTCGGATGGTATGGTTACGAACAAAGACACGAAGAAAATAGATAGACTAAAGAAAACCTAGAAAAATAAAATAAAAATCTCACTAGAAAGGAATCTAGTGAGTAGACCTAATAGAAATAAAAATTCAACCTAAACAATAACTATTCCCCGGCAGCGGCGCCAAAAACTTGATGTGCGTGGTTTTGTAACCTTACAACAGGTTTTACCTCTCGAGGGATCCCAAGAGGCTTACAACCCCACCAGGCAGTGTACCTGACCGATGTAGTATAGTGTAGTGGTAAGTACGGGGGATTGATCGTTCTCCACAGGGAATAGTGTTCGTTAGGTGTGAAAGGCTACTCTAATTAGGTCTAAGGGTTGAGGAAGATTCTTTTTATGTTTTTATAATTTTTAT
Source organism: Artemisia tridentata subsp. tridentata (assembly GCA_021014915.2). Lineage (NCBI taxonomy): Eukaryota > Viridiplantae > Streptophyta > Magnoliopsida > Asterales > Asteraceae > Artemisia > Artemisia tridentata. The sequence goes on from CP139506.1 coordinate 307,261,297, forward strand.
GAAAGCAAGTAAAATCTCGGGTTTTGAAGGAGTGGGCGGAATTAGTTGCTAGTCAACTAACCCAAATTACTACAAATGCAATAAAATAAAATAACAAAAATGAAAATGTGGTGAGAAACTTATGTGTAAGAGAAATGTGTTTACTTAGATTTCCTTACTCCCTAACTATCTTTTACCGGTTAATTAGTGTGTATTAGTCGCGTGGATGACGGGTGTATTCCTTAATACCATTCGTGGGGTGGCGTACTTACTTCCCCAAACTCTACAAGCTCCTACTTCACTCCTATGTCGAGCCGGCTAGGAAGCTCCTAACATGGGATCACTAGAATTCGCTTGTGCATTAAATACAACCATAAAAACCTTTAGTACGCGTTTGGTTCATGTTTCTTAAGACGTTCAAGCAAGTTACCGAATAGGAAGTTAGCCAGTTTTCTTAAGCCTAACATAGATAAACAATCATCCAATACAACTAACAACACACTAACAACCAATAATCAATAGCTAAGTTTCATTAGATCTAAGCAAACACAAGATAAATTTAGCCTAACATGTTAAACAAAAGACAAGCATAAGATAGAATCAAACAACACATAGACATATTGAATGATTAATTGATAACTTATCTTTCAATGAAACATGGAAGATCTCAAGGCAAAAAGCCCTGAAAAAGTAGCTAAAATCGTCTTAGGGTTTTATCCCAAAACTCCACACACTAAGCTCTCCTTAATGACAAAAGATTAGAAAACTATATATAGATTTTTGGATCTGACGGCGTCACCTTATGCATTGTGACGCCGTCACCTCGCCGCTTTTAGGGTTCCCGGGTGACCTTCTTGACGCCGTCCCTCTTTAGTTCTTCAAAAATCCATTCTGGCTTATCAAGGCTTGACGCCGTCTAACCCTGAACGTGACGCCGTCCCCTTATGATTTAAGCCGTGACGCCCTTGATTTAGTTAAAGCGTGACGCCGTCAGAATTCTCATGCTAACTCACTGGCCCGTCATGAGTAAATTTCACATCCAACTTTTCTTGCCAAGGCATGACGCCGTCAAGAGATGATTCTGACGCCGTCAAAGGTAAATTTCAGCCGATTTTGAGACTTTGTCGTTTTCTTCACTTTTATGCTCCAAAAACGTCCAAAATGCCTCCTTTTCCAGATTTCTCCTCAAAAGTACCTAAAATGACAAAAGGAACGATTTAGGGCAATATTTGATCAAATAAATACGATTTAGGGCTTAAATGACCCCTTAAAAGCGGTACACTTTTCGCTTCATCAACATGTATAGATCTATGATTGGGTCTCTGATGTACCTTACATCATCTAGGCCTGACATTATGTTTGCCGTTTGTGCCTGTGCAAGATTCCAAGTTCATCCTAAGTTGTCTCATCTGACAGCAGTCAAGAGGATTTTCAGATACCTCAAAGGTCAACCAAACCTTGGATTATGGTATCCTAAAGAGTCTGCATTTGATCTAGTAGCATTCTCAGATTCAGATTATGCTGGTGCAAGCATGGATAGGAAGTCAACAACAGGAGGTTGTCAGTTCCTAGGATGCAGATTGATTTCTTGGCAGTGTAAAAAGCAGACTATGGTGGCTACTTCAACAACAGAAGCAGAATATGTGGCAGTAGCAAGTTGTTGTGCTCAAGTTCTCTGGATTCAAAATCAGTTGCTTGATTATGGGTAAAATTTCTTAAACATAATTATACATATGGACAATAGCAGTACAATGTGTATCATTAAGAATCCAGTTCAACATTCAAAAACTAAACATATTGAAATTAGACATCATTTTATAAGAGACTGTGCTGAAAAGAAGTTAATAAAAGTTGTTAAAATACATACTGATGACAACTTTGCTGATCTCTTAACAAAAGGTTTTGATGTAGGAAGATTTCAGTACTTGGTAACAGGTATTGGAATGCTTAATCCTTCAAAAGATTAATGTCTAAGTGTTTTTGGTTTTTGTACTGCTAGTTGTGCTATTTGGTTTCAAGTGATGGGGCTTCCTAGTTGGAAAGTGTATTTTCTTTGGTTTTGGACTGACATTTCAGGATAAGAAAAGCCTTTTGCTTTGGATTGTGCTTTGGAAAGTATGGTGGTTTGGATTGTCAAGTGTGAATGCTTGTCACACAACAAATGGTAATTGATTCACCATGTCTAACCGACATAAGAATCAACTAGTCCAGATCAAACGGTTTCTGGTAAAGACTACTCAAATCCGTTTATGGTTGACAGTTTACCAAAAACTGGATGGTTATCAACTCACCATATCTAAGTGTGAAGAGTTGGCTAGTCCATAGCAAACGGCTATTGGTAAAGACATGTCAAATCCGTTCATAGCTGATAGTTTGCTAAAAACTATAAGTGGACAAAAATGTTTTCAAGTCCACATTAAAAATTACAACTTGATTTTATCTCTGAAAATTTTTGCTAACAGTTTGTATTGCTGGCTTCACCAGTTCATACTAAAACTTGGTCCCTACTGAGTTTATGCTCTATGATTCACCTCTCTCAGAAGGTCACACATCTGGAAGTGTTGAGAGCAGTTTGAAACTAAACAACTGAATTGATGGTAACTTGTACAAATTGTCATATTGGATGCTGAGCTTGGATGTCACATGTTCTAGTTCATCTGATGGTGAAGATTCTTCCAAACAGGGGAGGAATTAAAAGTTTGTTCAGTTGCTGTTAAAGATGATTATGTAATTCAGGGGATGAATTAAGAAGTCAGAAATCTATTAAAAACAGGTGCATAAAATTTATTCATTAAAGAGTTGCATTCATTACATAAGCAGAAGTTTTGTTACAATCCTGGACACAAAACCAACATAACCAACGATCAAGCTTACAATCAACACAAATCAACCAACTCCAAATACTGAAACCTAAACAAACCTAACACACAACCACTACTCTAGCTTCCTCTTTCCCTTGTCCTTGAAATCTGGCTTGGATTTATGAACTCCTTTGCCATCGATTGAGTTCCACACTTTCCAACTAGGAAGCCCCATCACTTGTTTGTTAGGTCTTGGAAGTGGTTGATGTCTTTTGGGCACTTGTATCTTACTCATTCCTGCCACAACTTTCTCTATCTCTCTTGTCAATACAACTGATAGTGGATGTGCTTGTTGATCATCATCATCAGAGGAAGTTGAAAGGTCATCATCAGAAGATACTTCTTGGGCTTTTGGAGATGGGTTTCTGATAGTCAGATTAGTGTAGTTCGGTGGAAAGTAATTCTTCCATCCTTCACTTTCCGAATCCGAAGACGAATCTGATGAAATCTCAACAATGTTTGGATTGGATGAACTCATTGTGTTTAATAGTTGTGGTTTGAAGAATGAGATGGGTTAGTGTTGAAAATTCAAGGCTTTTTATAGAACCAATGGAGATTTAAAGCCATTGAATACAGGGTTGGTATTAGGAATTAAATTCTTTGGGTTGGTATTTGGAATTAATTCCTTGCAGGAATAAATTTAATTTTGGTAATTTTTGAGGAGTTGACCAAAAGGGTACGATATGTGAAGAAAATTCCCAAGTGTTTCAAGATTGAAGAAAAGTGTTTGAAAGAATCAACCCCATCATATAAACATTGATATTTAATTCAAGAAACTTACTGATTTACGCAGAAATCATAAGTTTAGGGGAGGATTGTTGGGAATTAAATTAAGCAGTTAGTACGGTTCTGTATAAGTTAGTACGGTTGAACAGTCGCTGAAGAATACAAGAACAGTTAGTACTGCTGATGAAGAAAAGTTCTTACTGCTTACAAGATTAAGATGAAACCGTATGAAGATAAATATGGAATTGATATGATGTATATCTTATTTGTAAAGATTGATACGAATATAGTTTACTTGGAAAGGACTCTTTGTGCTAAAAAAAGAGATCCTCAGTTAGGGTTTTAACATATCCAGATATTCCATACGTACAAGCATTACTAAGAGCTTCACGTTTATTCATTGTAATCGTTCAATATATTGAAGCAAAGTGTTTGGTTAAGCAATTGTCTTGTTGTTCTTATTGTTACATTCATACAAACACACAATCACCAAACACATATTCTTCTAAGTACTTGGTAGTAGATTCCGCGTGCTATCAAGTATATACTTAAAGTATCCCCAACACAACTCGTGTGTGTTTAGATCCGGTCAAAAATTGACACGAAAATATCAATAAGTGGATGGGGAAACTTTTGATACATCTACTTATTTACTTATGCTCTATCTCTAATGGTTCAAACGGATTGAGCTTACATGATTTACCCAAAAAAAGGGAACAGGTGGAATAGGTTAAAAAACATCCGAAAAATATATACAAATGCATAAAAACATCCTAAATGGCTTTACTAAAAATCAGTTAAATCCTTTAAGAATAAACTAAGGTTAGATATTTTTTATTGAAACACAGGGATTTAAAATAATTAATACGAGTATCCGCAAGTACCGAAGAACTTGCTAGATCATTTCTGTAATAACTTATTAATGTAGTTCATGTGACCATCATTTAAATAGCACATTGTTTATTTAAAAAACTAAAAAAAGGGAAAAAGGAAAGTGTTTGCATGTCAGGCCAACCCATTTCGAAAGGCAATTGAAAATGACCTATTTTAAGGCCGTCACCCTACCTGGTCATTTAGCCACCTACATAGATAACTGAACCAGATATATATTAAAAAAAAAAAAATCCAAAAACGTAGTATGTGTCCAGAACTAGCAGTAAAAGAATCCCTAACGAAAATATACAAGTTTCTAGACGATATTGGTGAATCTGCAATACCTCGACATTTTTTGCTTCAGGTAGTAATGGCTGAATTCCTGCAGAGAAAGAACTAGTTGTACCGGGAGATAGAGGATTAAAACCGGGTCGCTGTTTGTTCAATATATCAGGTGCTTGAATGGGGCCAAGTAAGCTAGCCTCTGCACAAAAATTAATTAAAAAAAATTTATACTAAGAAAAGATCAACCAACTTAAATACTCTTGTGTGCGAGTGAAGAGATGTTTTACAAATACATAATTTCTAAATGAATCAATGATCTGGAAGATGGTGGCCCGTGGATACTTACATTTGGAACCAACACCTGGGGTCTCTCAGATTTTAGGTCCACGTTTCTGGAATCCTGAGAAAGGTTAAAATTGAAAGCAATGAAAATTAGTATATTCTGTGTAGAGCTTGTTGTGAAAGAAACGGTCTACGAGTGTGTTTGGGGTTGTTTAGTTTTTCTGCTTATGCTTCTGCTAATAAATAAGTACTTGTAGGCTGCTTATTTTGTAAAAAAATGTAATAAAAATCAAATATAATAATTTGTTAGAATAGCTCAAGCAAAAGCATTTATTTCACCTAAATAAGCAGATAAGTAGAAAAAAATAAGCAGTCCCAATCAGCCCCTACATTTATAACAAACGAAAGTAACATATATCTTTGGAAAGGCTACCTGCTGATTCAGTCTTTGTGCAACTTCAGGACCATTCATCCCTTCTGTCACTGGGGCATTTGTATTCCCATTTGGTACAAAACTGGCATCCTGAAAACCAAGTCTTTCTAGAATAAGCAAGAAATTCTCAAAGATATTAACACCCATAGATGTCTAATTCACTCACCTCTGACATTAGAAAATTGGAAACATCAGGTGCAGATGGTAGATTTGATGCTTCATCTTCATAGAAGTATTCGGAAAGTCTCCTTAGCAAATTCTCATCAAATTCTCTGCCAAACACGGCATTATAAGTAAAGTAAGTATCCTCGAGTGTATTTCAGTGCGTAGGGCCAAAAAGAATGATTTGCTTAAGCTATCTTACTTGAAGAAACCGCCTCTAACATTGCATGCAACATTCCTTGCCACACAAAGAACAGGAACCGCGTTTGCTGTCTATCAAGAGAAATTTGAAATGAAAAGGGACAAAAAAACCAAGTTAGTAATATGCATTTTGGCCTTTTGGAAAAAGATGGAACGAATTACTCCATTATTACGTTTGGTTATTCAGTTGAATTAAGTAAATAGTACAGTAGCAATCATCACATGCGATAAGGTATGAGTTCTGCAACTTCTGTATCTCTATACTCGTACTATATCTAAAGATGCATATTACCATAAAATCGAAATACAACATTTATACATACATTAAGAGTAAAAATCATTAATTTGTTTCATGCTGGCATGAAGTTTTACAATGTTCTTCTCTACCCTTCTTGATTTCAAGGACTCTAATGAAATTTATTGCTGCTCCTTAAATCTCATGTTTTTAGCGTAAATCTCAATTGTAGCTTCTTTTTTCGCTTTCCCTGTACATTTGGGTCTTCTTTTTTCCAATCCATCACCAGTCTTTAGTGTGATATCACACTTGTTTTGAACATCTGCGATCCTTACCAAATACAAAGAGCAATTTCTTATCTTTCCATTTCGCAGTATTCTCATGTGTCTAACCAACCAACCCAACAATAAAAGAATTAAAGTTTGCTAACATAAAATGAAAATGAAACAGTTTCTCACATCTGAAGAGAGAAAGAATGTATGAGAATGATCTTTGCACAAAACATAAACATGTTTAGAAGCTGCGTACCCCTTATATGCTTAAATTTGAAACGTTAAAGTTGGATCATATCATCACTTCCATTTGAGACCATGGTATTATCACTATTGACATAACTTTCTCTCTTCAGAAGAGGGGCAACATCAATCTCTTCTCTTCCCTCTTTCATCTCTTCTGGGAGTTGATCCGATGGATTACATCTTCTAAGAATCTTGAGAACATCCTTCATTGATGGTCTGCTTGAAGGCAATGTACTTGTGCAAATGAGTCCTAGTTTGAACACAGTGCTCATCTCTTCCAAGTAAGTATCAGGATCTTTGATCTGTGGGTCCAAGGCTCCCACCATCGAGTCTCCTTCACCAAAATGCTTCCACGCCCATTCTGCTAGATTTAAATCTCCATCTCCTTCATTAGCTTCTTTTCCGGTTACAAGTTCCAGTAATACAACACCAAAGCAGTATACGTCTATTCTTTCATTTATTCTCGTTGTGTAAGCATACTCTGCGATAAAATTACTCCACAAAATAAAGACACTACAATCTGCACATATTGGCTTTTGTGGTCAACAAACTAAGTTTAAGTAGAGCGATGAATGGGTCAATTTTGGTTGTGTTTTTATCTAAAATGGGTCAAATCAAAACATTTCGTCAAATGGGTTGAAAGTTGCTGAGAATCTGTAATCAACAGTGCATGTCATTTTATTCAACAAACTTGGATTTCTACAGTAACTATTTTGTTGTTGTAATCATAGAAATTAAATCATTAATTATTTAAAATTAAACCAAAACTTTAGAAGCTGAAGGAGAAAAGAAGTTGCACTAAAAATAACCGTTTTAACCCGTCCCAGCATCGGGCCTGAATGGAATTTATATCTCTTCTATGATGACTTCCGAATTTAAGTTAACAAAGTTTTAGCTATAAATCGAATCTATAGAAACAGCATATAGAAATAGCAGAACATATGATTGCTGATTATATAATTATAACAAAACACACTTCAAATTTCTGAATTCCAAAAAACATGGTCAGAAGTAAAAAATGAAAAGAGTTGTTACCAGGAGCGAAGTAACCCATTGAGCCAGCTATGGAAGACCTATTGTTAGGTGGCGGTGGCGTCGGATGGTGGTGGCGTCAGGTGGTGGTGGCGTCAGATGGTGGTGGCGTCGGGTTGTTGGGTGGTTGTGGTGGTGTGAGTTGTGATGGTTTATCTGGAGGAGAGGGTTGTGAGAGGTTTATATCCAGTTGGTTTAGTTGAATATAGTGAGATTATGGTGTAAAATGACCGAAATATCCTTTTGGTTGCCCAAAAAATGACAAGTTGCCCAAAAAACAATACATCGTACAAAGTACTTTGGTCGGACACGTGTCATTCCGTAGTTGGCTAACCAAGTTGCCCTGGTCTAAGAGGAGAATTTTGTGAGATCGGGTCGGATAAGCAAAGCACTTGGGCAACTGGGGCATATTAGTAATTATCCCTAAAAAATAATATAAAACAAGAGATAAACATATGATAAATGATGCCAATAAAATGTTGTTATTTGATATCGTCAAGCTTCCAAAAATAAAATATATAACCTTGATTTTATATTGGATTTGGATTTAAACTTATTTATTATGTACTTAGAATGATATTAAATTATCATTATGACTTTGATATTATTGAAAATGATGTAAAATTAATTATAGGGATGTGCTAAACACAATATGGGTTTTGTTTAAGGATTTCAAATTTAAAAAAATGACATTTAATGAATTTATATATTACATAAGTATATGCTTCTAATCATTTTAAATGTGGTAAGTGATATTAACTATGAAATGCTTAAACAAAAACTATAAATTGTATTTAGCAAATCTCTTATTTATATGTTATTTTTGTCAGTTCTTAAATAATTATATCAATTTTGAATTTAAACTAGTTGAATAAAAAAATAACCAACCTTTGACAACGTTTGACCTATTTACTAAACATGTTAAACGGGTCACAAATGTGTTACAAGTGTCACGCATATCTGGGTTGAGGTTGAATGTCTTTACATTTTAATAAACGAGTCATGTTTGAGTAAAGGTTATACCAACCCGTCAACCCACGAACCCGAACACGACTCGATTTCCGCCTCTAGTTTTTACCACTATACAAAATTGAGCTCTTATATTAATTCACTTTTGTTTCCACAAATATTTTATTTTGCATAAAAGATTACTGGAGTAAAAAAGAACAATACGAGTATGAGAAAAGATCACAAACTTTCCTCAGTCATAAGCGCCTACGCACCACAAGTGGGACTCAGAGAGGCGGAAAAGAAGAGCTTTTGGGACTCTCTAGATGACCTTGTAAGAGAGTGTTCGGCGACCCAACAGCTGATCATTGCAGTCGACTTAAACAGTCATATTGGAACAGAAGCTGATGGATACTCGGCTGTGCACGGAGGGTTTGGGTACGAAGTTAGGAACGAAGAGGGTAGAACGATCCTAGAGTTTGCTACGTCCCACTACTTGGTGGTCATAAACTCATTCTTCAAGATGAGGGATGCTCATCTCATTACCTTGCAGAGTGGAGATCACAACACTCAGATTGACTATCCGTTGGTGCGCAGAGGAGATCTCAGGGCATGTAAATATTGCGAGGTCTTTCCAGGTAAGGTTTGCTTCTCTCAACACCGATTGATGGCGTTGGATATTCATATAAAGACATGAGCACACACGAAGGAGGGGGCAATTAAACCTAGAATATTATGCAAAAATCTTCATAGAAAAGCGGTAGAGGCTTTCAGATCAAGAGAAACAGAGGGAATTACTACAGAGATAGATGGTAAAACAGTTGCGGACGTAGAGAATATGTGGAACAACTTTAAAGAGAACATAAATAGGTGTCAAGAATCATGGTGGCTTAGTGACGAGGTGCAAAACAAAGTGAAGGCGAACAAACTCTATTCAAAGAGCTTATATCGATGCGAGGTGGAGACCAAGCGAACACAAATATAGCAGACGAGAGGTATAAAGAAGCCATAAGAGAAGTGAAAAAGGCTGTAGCCAGAGCAAAATAAAAAGTGTATGAAGACATGTATAAAAATATTGGACTCAAAAGAGGGACAAAATGATATTTACAAGATAGCAAAGGCTAGAGTGAGAAGGAGAATGGATCAGGAAACATAATATTTATCAAGGACGAGGGTGGAAGAAGCATTGTCAACGAAGACGAGATTAGGAGAAGATGGGAAAAAGTATTTCCCCATGATAGGGCCAAATATTTATATTAGATTGATTATATTATGGTGTCGGGTGGTCGGTAAGTGAACCAGCCAAACACAACCATGGTGAAGGTGTTAAGAGACTAGAGATAGAAAGAGGGAAAGAGAGAGTTGTGAAGAAAAGGAAAATTCTTTATTCAACACCCACCTCCCAAGTGAAACTTGGGAGGTATTTATACTAGTTACAAGGATAGTGCCCTCCCAACTATACCAATGTTAGGAGGGTTGGCAACATATTACTTCCCCTCTCAACTATACAAGTGTTGAGAGGGCATAAGTCCTAATCTAGTAAACTATCTATATTTCTTGCCCTAACAATCTCCCCCTAACCACTAATATACTAGATTAGTGAACATTGTTGTCTTCAAACAAATTTGAGGATAACTCAGAAGCTACCTCTTCCGAAGATAACTCAACTTTGATCTTTTACTCTAAACTTCCTATGGATCATCCTTGAAAACAAACAATGAAATGATAGCTAATTGAGGTTTCTCCCCCTCAATTAGGCCATCATATATAAACCTTGTTCAAGAACTTTTGAAGTTTCTGAATTGGCTCCCCCTCAAACTGACCATCCCCTTTTATAGATTCAAAACTTTAAGGGTGCGTTTGGTATGTAGTAATCAAAATCAAACAGTGACTTTCATAGTTATTGCAATTGTTTGGTTAAAATGTAAGAATCAAACAATCATTGGATTCCCATAATATCATAGGAGTGTGGTGAGGTGAGATTTTAGTGTTCATTCCAGTGGGCCCCAATATCTTTGCAAGTCCACTACAATTTTTTTTAACTTCCTCTTATTTTCATTACTTATATACCCAATATTTACAAACCAAACAATGTTTTTAAAATAATCATTTCCATATCCATTGCATCTTATTATCAAACCTATACTCATAGTGATTCCCTCGAGCAAATAAAACACTACCTAAAGTTATGATCAAGTTTGAGGTGCACAATATCGGCCATCTCCTCTTTTCCCGAATCAACCAATCAACAGGAGTACCATATGATAACACCAAGTTCGAACCATCTAATAAAAGCAAGAAAACTCAGAAAAGAATTCGAACAAAGTAATAAGCCATGGAACATTTCTGCTCGGTAGACACATATCTCCCCAACATGAATCATTAAGCTCGATTACGTCGTGACATGCAAACCCATGTATACAAATTTCTCCCCCCATGATGGTTATGATTAATCAAAAGCGACATTTATATGTGTGTAGCCCCAAATACTATCTGTGAATAAGATGGTGAATGAATAAAACTCTCTTATAATAACCCCTCTTTATCGTCTCTTCATGAAAGGTTTAGCAAATGAAGTATCTGATGAAGATTGTAATATGCCTAAACCTATTGATGTAATAAGTGTTCAACTTTAGAGGGAGTAAAAGTTAAAAACACGTCTTGAAAAACCTTTTCCTCGTGTCTTAAAGTAAAACAACCTCTTGAGAAAATATTGTATTACGATCTCTTGAAGAATAATGAAAGTGAATCCCGTTAGAAGCTTTAAAAAAGTGATCTCTTCAGGGCTTCAAGATCTTTGAGAAGTCTCGGGTAGGTTTCTTTTTGTTTCTTGGTATTGAGATCTATGATGAGTGTTAGTTAGATATTTCAATTGTTTTTACCTTTGAAGTTTAAAACATATTGAGATCTTGTTTTTCTTCCTTTTCATTTTGAAACTGAGTTGAGGTTTTTATGGGTTGTTGTAGTTTGTTATGATTGTGAGATGAGGAGTGATGTGAGGCTGTTAACTTTACTTTGTTAATAGTTTGTTGGAAAATTGACTTTTTGCTTTTACTCGTTGACATTTTATTGTCTTGGTCAAACCTAGTGGCTTCGGGTATCTTCTGGTATTTCGGATTCCGTGGTGAGTATTGCAACATATCCGAGCTTGTAAACAATACAAGTCTCGGAATGTTTAGAGGTAAAGAAACATGTTTCGTAACTTTATGTCTTGTAACTATAAGTCTTGCAACTTTTATTCTCTGAATATTAAGTCTCGGACTATAAGGTTCGGAAAATAAGTCTTGGAATACGAGGTATGAGGCTCACAACTAAGTCTAGTAACAAACATAATTTTGCAACAAAATCTTGTTGTAACACCCCGTAAATTTCAACACAGCAGCGGAAGACTGTTTGGGGTATTACTTCTTAGATCACAATCATAATCATAGAAAATGACTCAAAAGAGACGTGTAAAAGTCATTATCATTCACTGAAAATTTAATATTCAAAGTTACAAAAGCAGTTCCAAATAGTAGGGGTTTCACAAAAGATATCGATAAGTTTGTACTGAATGATAATATTATTAGACGCCATCCAAAGGGGTTCAGTGCCAACTCCATGCCAGTTATGCTCTTTAGTTACCTGAGATAAAAATGCTCAAAAGTTAACAATTTGTTGAGTGAAATTCATAGGTTTAAAGTTAAGTAGTTGAACACAAGATATAGTTGATAATTGCATCGAATTACAAATATCATGGAAAAACAGTGTTATTGCCCTAAGCTCATGACACTCAAACGTTAACTGCGTATCATAAAAATGATATAAGTGACAATGCCCCCTTGTAGGTATTTTCCAGTTACCTATATGTATAAAAATATAATGCGTCTGGTTACCATTCCGGCTAGCACAAATGGGGTCGTCAACCCCAAATAGATCTATCCACAATATTCACGTTCACTCGTAAGTGATTAATGGTTCATGATAGTGAGGGACTTTTGGCAATAGTGGTACATAGGCAATAACAAAATCAGGCATAACTTACATTTGTAAAGTCACTTGTGTTCAGGTTTATAGCATGTATCTCCCCCACGGGAAGTTATAAAGCGTGTAAAAGTGGGGCTATGAACTCACCTCAGTGGTATGGTAGTCGAGGTATAGTAGTATCAAATGTCGTAAGTAAACGGCTCCAACATGTGACCTAGATATATAACCAGTCTTAGGTTTCGATGGTTGAGGACACGATGTGAAACGATCTAACAAGTTGAAAATCTTTAAGTATTGTATCATTGATTCTTGTGTGGCAAATGCTTAAAGTTCAAAAATAAGGTTTTCTAAATATTATTTGAGTTGGCTGTAATTTATTACTTATAGTATATCTTTTCTCGATATTACGAAGTTTACAACGAAATTGTCTAATATTTAACAAAAGTTAGTGGATGATTAGTCAAAATATATATTTTAAATATTTTAAGTTAGTGAATGATAAGTATTTAAAATGTTTGTATTATTTATTTTCAGGATATTTGATAACGAATTTTTATACTTATTCGTTTAAAAGTTTAACGTTATTAATTATGTTTTTATATCGTCATATTTATATTATACAAGTAAGTTTTTCTTAAAATTATGACGCAAGTAGTTTGTAAATATAAGTCATTCAAAACATTCCAAAGTTACAAAATTAACCCTCGGCTTATATAAAAGTTACACTTTTTACCCTTAACTTAAAAGATTTACATTTTTAGCCCAAAACAATAAAATTATACTTTTCACTCAAACTTTTTGAAAATGGCAGTTTCTATCCACTGTTTTTTCACAAAAGTCACCATTTCTGTTTCGATCCTTCATTTTTTCCAGAATTTACAATTTTAACACAAGTTTCGTAAAATTTGCCTTTTTAGTCCAAAAATTTATAAATCATAAAAATAATTTTTCTTTTTGTTTACACAGTTTTAGTTGCTTAATTTGAGCTTATGGAAACTGCTTATTTTGAAAAGGGCCATACGAATGGCGAATGGGCCTTAAGGCCCAACTCGAAGTCCGGTTGACTTTTAAAGTGTTTAAATCATTTTTGGGCTTCTAGGCCCGGTTAGGGTGCATATTGGCCTAACAGAAACAATGCACCAAATTGGGAAAGAATTATATCAACTAATCTAATTATGGTGCATTTTGGTTTACAAAGGTAAGACAACAATATATATATATATATATATATATATATATATATATATATATATATATATATATATATATATATATATATATATATATACCAACTGTGACCACGCCTAGGGTCGAACATGGGTTATACCCTTCTCAGGATATGCACCAAACCAACTGAGCTGGGAGCTCTCTTGTGTTACTCTTCGTTTAGATGTATATATGTATCTCGCGACAGTTTATAGTTTGTTACATTTTTCCATTTCAGAATGTGGTGTTGCATGCCTATCGTCTATATGTATTGTTCTTGTTTCTTGTTCACAGTGAGCTTGTAAGATAAGCTCAAACATATAAATACTTTCTAGTTATCAAACGTGATGTAGTCCTTGTTTGGTTGGTTTTTGTTTTCGAAATCCTTAATATGTTCTCAAAGTATATGTGTGTATTGATTCAAGTATTCATGAAGTATTAGCTTATTTTTATTTAAGTTTATATGGATAAGCAATGTACAAATACCACACAAGTTTCAAATGGTACAACTAAGTCATTTATGTTTTAAGTTTGTACGTGACCTTTTGTGAAACAATTTGTGAGTTGTTGAAGACCTAAAGTATTACGTACAACATGAAGGTTTCAAAAGAGCTTAACAATGAAACTAGACTATGCTACGTATTGAAATAGGTTTGAAAAACTTACGACACCAAAGAGGTGGTGAAGAGGCATACGAAAAGAAGGAAGGTACGAACAAGACGCAAATACTCAATATACCCTCGGCTCCCAATGATCCCAAATCCTTCAACAAATAAACCCGAATGTTTCCTTGCACTCCTTGACTTGGCACACTGCTTGTTATCCTTCCTTCTTGCTCGACAGTAACGAAAAGGAGTATGTGTGTTATGTTTGAGGTTTGCTTTGTGGTGAAGGATAAGGAGGACGAATTTTGTTTTATGTAGGAAAAATTGTACAAGTTTTGTGTAGAGGTTGACCTAGCAATGTCCTTGTCTGTCGAATGTGTATGGGATAGCCAAGAGGAGATGGTGTTAACTTCCATGATAGTTGACATTAGTTGGTTTTAAGTTTTACCCTAAGGATTAAGGAGATTAGGGGGGACATTAGTACACTGTGATAGGATTAGGATCTAGGGTTTTATGTTTTTTGTTTTTATAAACGTAAAAACATTATACGTTTAGGTGTGTTTGTTCCTCACTGCCTAGCCCACATGACATAAAAGAAAGAAAAAAAATGAATGTTTATGAGTTGGGATTAGGTGTATTATTGGCCCACGATCAATGAAATATTGTGTTGGGTTATTTTGATTTAAGTGTGGGCCGAACCCAAAGGATTATGGTGAGTGTAATTTGAGTCAAACCCAACAAAGAAAAGAGAGAGTGTAGTTTTTTTTAGGTTATGGGTCGATATGAGCCCAATTAATTTGTCAGGTTTGATAGTCCTGATATTTAAGTTTAGTGTTGGTACGCAAGTGAGCCATTCGAGGTGAACTTTGTGTAAGTAGTGTTGTACAAATAATTGGTGGGTAGGAGTTCGTTGTTGCATGAGAAAAAAATATAACCCGTAAAAGTGGTTTATTAAATGATCAAATGGAATTACTTCGTGGTTAACATTAATCAATGACTGAGAAATTACAGGATACTACAGTACCTACCTGTTAGACTGAATTCCGTCACGGAATTCTAAGCTGCGATAGTTGCCGAAGTTGCCTCGGCGAATAAATGTGGGTAATTGGCATGAATTTGGTCTTCACGTTCCCATGTGTACTCTGGTCCTCTGTTAGAGTTCCATCTAACCTTGAAAATGGGAATGCGACTTTGCTTTAACTGCTTGACATCTCTGTCCATGATCTCTACCGGCTCTTCAACAAAATTTAGCTTATCATCAAGCCGAACCTCTTTTAATGGAATGACAAGAGATTCATCTGGTAAGCACTTCTTCAGGTTTGATACGTGGAATGTATTGTGTACTCTACTGAGCTCCTCGAGAAGTTCAATCTTGTACGCTACTGGACTAATCCTTTCTAGGATTTTGAATGGCCCGATGTATCTGGGGTTTTGCTTTCTACGTTTACCGAAATGAGCCATTCCTTTCCAAGGAGATACTTTCAACATGACTCTATCTCCAGCCTGGAATTCCATGGGCTTTCGTCTCACATCGGCATAAGTCTTTTGTCGGTCTCGGGCAGTTGTCGACATTGTCTGATCCTTACTATTTTCTCGGTTGTCTCGTGAATAAGTTCGGAGCCTGTGAGCTGGACATCTCCAACTTCCGCCCAACAAACAGGTGTTCGGCACTTCCGACCATAAAGTGCTTCAAACGGTGCTGCCTTGATACTAGCGTGGTAACTGTTATTGTAGGAGAATTCTGCTAACGGTAAGTGTTTATCCCAACCTTTCCCGAAATCGATTACACATGCTCGTAGCATGTCCTCCAAGGTTTGGATGGTTCTTTCACTTTGACCATCGGTTTGAGGGTGATACGCAGTGCTCATGTCTGACCGGGTACCTAAGGCTTTCTGAAGTGATTGCCAAAATCTAGACATGAAACGGCTATCACGATCTGAGATGATGGAAATCGGCACTCCATGCCGTGAAACTATTTCTTTCAAATATAACCGTGCAAGAGTACTCATCTCGTTGGTTTTCTTGATTGGTAAGAAATGTGCGGATTTGGTTAGACGATCAATAATGACCCAAATGGTGTCAAATCCACCCGATGTCTTAGGTAGTTTTGTGATGAAGTCCATTGTAATTCTTTCGTATTTCCATACTAGAATTTCTGGTTGTACCAACAAGCCGGACGAATTTTGACATTCAGCTTTTACCCTTAGAGCATGTCAAACACTTTCTGACATACTCTGCGATATCGGCTTTCATATTTGGCCACCAGTAGAGTTTCTTGAGATCCTGGTACATCTTGTCAGAACCTAAGGGAATGGAATATTTGGACTTGTGAGATTTGTGCATAATGAGAACACGTATCCCTCCGTAAAGTGGGACCCAACTTCTGTCCTTGAAACAAAACATCCCGTCTGGTTTCTTCACAAAGCCATTCTTGCTCTCTAGCATACCATAGATTTTCTCGCTTAGCCTGTTCTCTTCTTTGATCGCTTTGGACTGTGCCTTAAGGATTTTTGATGGGAGTGGTGATTTAATTGTCATCCCCAGAGATCTGACTCTAAGAGGTTTAATTCGTTCATTTCGACTCAAGGCATCTGCCACAACATTTGCCTTCCCAGGGTGATAGTGAATCTCACAATCGTAGTCACTGAGTAACTCCAACCATCGGCGTTGTCTCATGTTTAATTCCTTTTGATCAAGAATGTGTTGTAGGCTTTTATGATCCGTGAATACCGTGCACTTGGTGCCATACAGGTAGTGCCTCCACATTTTAAGAGCAAAAACTACTGCTCCTAATTCAAGATCATGGGTGGTGTAGTTCTTTTCATGTGTCTTGAGTTGTTTGGAGGCGTATGCAATAACTTTTCTCCTTTGAATTAACACAGCACCTAAACCTTGGTACGATGCATCATAATATAACACAAAGTCTTCGCTTCCTTCTAGCAATGCTAAGATTGGAGCTTCACATAGTTTTTGTTTCAAGAGTTGAAAAGCTGACTCTTGCGTTTCTCCCCAGTAAAACTTCTTCTTTTTCAGTGTCAATTCCGGCAAAGGTTTGGCGGTTTTGGAGAAACCTTCAATGAATCTTCGGTAATACCCAGCAAGACCTAAGAATTGGCGTATCTCCGTGGGGTTTGTAGGAGGTGCCCAATCCCTAACAGCTTCGATCTTTGTAGGGTCGACGTGAATGCCTTTACTATCGATTACATGGCCGAGGAACTGCACTTTTTGAATAAAAAAATCACACTTGGATAATTTGGCATACAATTCCCCCTTTTTGAGCAATTCCATGATAGTTTTCAAGTGCTCTGCAGCTCTTCTTTGTTGTGGGAATAAATGAGAATATCATCGATGAACACGATCACAAACTTGTCCAAATAAGGCTTGCACACTCGGTTCATCAAGTGCATGAACACAGTTGGTGCGTTGGTTAAACCAAATGGCATTACTTGAAACTCATAATGACCGTATCATGTTCTAAAAGCTGACTTCAAAATATCTTCTTCCCTGACTCTTAGTTGATGATAACCTGACCTTAGATCAATTTTCGAGTAGACACTCGATCCTTGTAATTGGTCGAATAGGTCATCGATCCTGGGTAATGGATATCGATTTTTCACCGTAAGTTTGTTCAACTCACGATAGTCAATACACATTCTAAAAGATCCGTCTTTCTTTTTGACGAACAAAACTGGAGCTCCCCAAGGCGAAGAACTAGGTCGAATGAATCCCTTATCCGATAATTCTTGCAATTGATCAGATAATTCTTTCATTTCAGATGGCGCCAATCTATAAGGTGCTTGTGCCATTGGCGCCGGTCCTGGCACCAAATCAATCTGGAATTCCACTTGGGGGACGGGTGGAAGGCCAGGTAAATCTTCAGAAAATACTTCCGAAAAGTCCTTAACCACTGGTACATCTTCGAGGCACTTCTCCTTCGGCTTCTTTTCTGTCACTTGAGCTAAGAAGGCGTGACATCCCTTATCTATATACTTCATGGTTTTGACGTAGGATACGATGCTTAGTTGGGTCTTACTTCGATCACCATGAATGATTAGAGTTTTGCCTTTGAAAGGAATGTGAACAACTTCCTCGTCACAGATAATTCTTGCATGGTTCTTGGATAGCCAATCCATACTGATGATAGCGTCAAAACTACCGAGTTAGATAGGCATGAGGTCTATGTCTAAAGGTTGGTTAAGTAAGAGTAAGGTGCAACCTTGGATTATGGTGTTAGTGCCTACTAGTTTTCCGTCAGCTAGTTCAATTTCATAAGTGGTATCTAGCTTAGTCGGTGTAGTGTTAAGTAGGGAAGCAAATGAAGTTGACACAAAAATTTTGCGGGCTCCGGAATCAAACAAAACTTTAGCAAAATGATTGTTGAGTAAGAACGTACCCGTGACTACGTCAGGGTCCTGCAGAGCATTTCCATCTCCCAGCAAAACTTTAGCAAAATGATTGTTGTTTCGGTTGGCACCCAACTTCGGGCACGCGTTCCTGTAAAGCCCTTTTTCCCTACAATCATGGCACGTCACGACCACTGGTTTTAGGTTACTTCCAGTGGTGGGGGTTTTGCAATCCTTCGACAGATGACCCACCTTGTGGCACTTCCCACATCTATGAGTGCATGGCCCTGTGTGATGTAATTTGCTCCAACCATACAAGGGTAGGTTTCCAACATATTCTCTGCCCTCAGTTGGGGCAGCAACATAAGCCCTGGCAGCTTACTGTCTTCGGTTCTACTGTTGGTGGTGATTGTTACGATTTTGGTGGTATTAGTTGTTGTCGGTGCGGTATTGATTGTTGTTGTTGTGGTTGCTGCGGTTGAGAGAGTTGTTGTTGTTACCATTGTTCCTTCGATCATCAAATTTCCGTTTGTGATCAATATTCCTTTGTGTAGAACCACGTTTGATTTCTCGGTCTAGTAACTTCTGAGCAATGGAGATGGCTTCTTCCAATGTCTGGGGTTTAGACGAGGTGATATTTCCCTCAATGCTTCGAGGCAGTCCCTCGATATACTTTTCTAGCAGTTTATCCAGGTCTGGAACCATGGTTATAAGTCCTAAGGTCGTTTCCTTTCGCTACCAGGTGGTGGAACTCATCTTCTATCTTTTTGATTTTAGTATGAGGACATTACTTTTTCAGCATTTTCTGTTTGAAATCAGCCCAGGTGATTTGGTAAGCTTCTTCAATACCCATAGTTTGGGCAATAGAATTCCACCAAGACAGGGCATCATCCATGAGTGTCCCTATGGCGAATGTGACTTTACAGTCA
Organism: Artemisia tridentata subsp. tridentata; assembly: GCA_021014915.2. Classification (NCBI taxonomy): domain Eukaryota; kingdom Viridiplantae; phylum Streptophyta; class Magnoliopsida; order Asterales; family Asteraceae; genus Artemisia; species Artemisia tridentata. The sequence goes on from CP139506.1 coordinate 307,280,881, forward strand.
TCAGTACAACCGCTCCGCATAAAGACTATTTCAGTGCGTTCAAACCAATGAACAAGATCAATCACTCCTTCCTTTCCCTTAAAATTGGTTGGTTTGCAACTCATAAAGTCTTTGTAGGTGCATTTGCGAGCTACAGCTATCTCGCTTTCTCCGGTCGGCCTATTGGTGCTACTAGAATGAGCTACTGCTACTGCTTGAGTTTCTAGTGCTGCAACAACTCAGTCAGTAACCAATTTCCTGATAGCAGCCTGAGTCATAGCTGGTCCTGGTGTTGCAGTTTCTGTTTTTCTACGAGCCATAATTCTTTAAATGTCACAAGTGCACACATTAGAATTTGGACATCATCATCAACATAATCAATTGAAATATCATAACCAAGCTCATAAAAGTTGAGATCATCATTTAATGTTACACAACCACACTATGAACATATACATCATCACAAGCAAGAACCATAACAATTATAAATAATCATCACGACATGTCTGAATACAATCACAACACACATGGAAAACATAAATGATCACTCGGTCCACATAAACTGATGGAAATATATAACAGAATACAACACATCATAGCCATAAATACTTGTTTGAATTGTTTACACAACAATAAAATACACAAGCATCATTATTTATGCTACACATCTCGTGGCTTAAATTCTGGAATACAACCCAAAAGCAAAAAATGATGGAAAATATGTCTAACTCCTAGATGTCTCGTCCATGCATCCTCTGAGCTCAGCGATCTGGTCCAAGAGTCTCTGCATATCTGCCCGATGTTTGACCTGCATGTCCTCAATGAGGGTCTCCAGGGTAGAGATCCTGAGGCGAGCTAGTAGAACCTCATATATCTGTCTTTGCTTATCCTGCTGAAAGGCTGTCATTTATGTGCGAGTCTTGGTCATCTCGGTCTGCATCCTGGTCAAACCCTCCTGTAAATCTATTCCCTCTGCCATAAGATCATAGATAGTGTCCTCGACTGTCTCAATGCAATTGAGAGGCACGTCATCAGTATAGATCAGTAGGGTGTCTATCTGCTCTTCATGGCACTCCAATCGCGCCATGATAGTGGAGTGAGTGGGTGGTTGGGCGGCTGCTGCCCTAGAGGTCTCCCCAGTCTCGAAGACTCGAGCTAGAGTGGTGAAGCCTGGGGAAACGACAAGGATGAAGAAGTATGGGAGGATGAATCATCAGGAGATAGGGTATGAGAAAGGGAACCAAAAGGAGATGCAATGCGGGCTCGCTTTTGAGGGGGTAAGTCCTCCTCAGGAGTCGGCTCCCGATGATGGGGTGCAAATGGGTATGACTGAGTGGACAAGCCAAAAAGGCAGTCAGGCATGCCTGATGGTGGAGGAGGTGATGATAGTGGTGGTGTGTTTGATGGTAGCATATGGGGATGATGCTGTGGTAGTGTCGCTGGTGATGGTGGCATGGGGTGCTCAGGAGATGAAGGTGGTATTGGGGGTGGCTGTATGGGAGGCGGTGGTAGTATCATAGGAACTGGTGGTATACGTACCCGTTTTCGGGCAGTGTGGATCATTGTGGGACCATTTGGGTGGCGCTTAAATAGTCTCCTGAATGGCTCTGGCTCATAAGGCTGAAGGACTCTTACTCGCCCATGCCGGCGAATCGGTGCAGGTGGAGGTGGTGGCGGTAATGGAAGAGAAGTATCAGACGACTCAATGTCAGATGACTCGTCATCTGCCTCAGAGGCAGGTGCAGGTAGCCACTCCTAGGTCTGCTGGTACTGGTCATAAGTCAGTGCCCCGTAAGTGGGAGAAGCTGGATGGTCCTCCGGGAAAGGTGGTGATGGGGCAGGTAAAGTATGTATGGCAGGTGCAGCTGCCGGAGTGGAGGCGACTTCGCCCTCCTCGAAGGGCTCGGTATCTCTGGAGGTGACCTCTGGTGATGCAGGAGTGGGGATGGCAAGTGATACCGGCGCGGTGGTGGATGGTGAAACATCCTCGGTCTGAACATCAGAGAGAATGCTGAAGGGAAGTGAGGTATCGACTTCCGAGGGAATGATAATGGGAAGTGGCGGGGAAGACATGACTCTTTAATAACCCAGTAATAGTAAATGTAAGTCATTAATATATGTTAAGTATTGTCTACTAGTTATAATGTCTAATAGTTATGCATCATCTGCTAAGCAAATCTCAATGCATGGTGTTGGTAAAGTGTGGGCACGGAGGGCATGAGGTAGTAAGGTATAAAATGGTCCATTTTGAAAGCGTAGTTATAGTCCAATGTTTTTAAAATCACTTGTTTCTCTATAACCATGGCTCTGATGCCAATCTGTAACACCCCGTAAATTTCAACACAGCAGCGGAAGACTATTTGGGGTATTACTTCTTAGATCACAGTCATAATCATAGAAAACGACTCAAAAGTGACCTTTTAAAAGTCATTATCATTCACTGAAAATTTAATATTCAAAGTTACAAAAGAGGTTCCAAATAGTTGGGGTTTCACAAAATATATCGATAAGTTTGTAATGAATGATAATATTATTAGACGCCATCCAAAGGGGTTCAGTGCCAACTCCGTGCCAGTTATGCTCTTTAGTTACCTGAGATAAACATGCTCAAAAGTCAACAATTTGTTGAGTGAAATTCATAGGTTTAAAGTTAAGTAGTTGAACACAAGATATAGTTGATAATTGCATCGAATTACAAATATCATGGAAAAAAAATGTTATTGCCCTAAGCTCATGACACTCAAACGTTAACTGCGTATCATAAAAATGATATAAGCGACAATGCCCCCTCATAGGTATTTGTCAGTTACCTATATGTATTCAAATATAGTGCGTCTGGTTACCATTCCGGCTAACACAAACGGGGTCGTCAACCCCAAATAGATCTATCCAAAATATTCACGTTCACTCACAAGTGATTAATGGTTCATGATAGTGAAGTACTTTTGGCAATAGTGGTACTTAAGCAATAACAAAATCAGGCATAACATACATTTGTAAAGTCACTTGTGTTCAGGTTTATAGCATGTATCTCTCCCACGGGAATTTATAAAGCGTGTAAAAGTGGGGCTATGAACTCACCTCAGTGGTATGGTAGTCGAGGTATAGTAGTATCAAATGTCGTAAGTAAACGGCTCCGACACGTGACCTAGATATATAACAAGTCTTAGGTTTCGATGGTTGAGGACTTGATGTGAAATGATCTAACAAGTTGAAAATCTTTTAGTATTGTATCATTGATGCTTGTGTGGAAAATGCTTAAAGTTCAAAAATAAGGCTTTCTAAATATTATTTGAGTTAGGTGTAATTTATTACTTATAATATATCTTTTCTCGATGTTACGAAGTTTACAACAAAATTGTCTAATATTTAACAAAAGTTAGTGGATGATATGTTAAAATATTTATTTTATATACTTTAAGTTAGTGAATGATAAGTATTTAAAATGTTTGTATTATTTTTTTCAGGATATTTGATAACGAATTTTTATACTTATTCGTTTAAAAGTTTAACGTTATTAAATATATTTTTATATCGTCGTATCTGTATAAGTAAGTTTTAATTAAAATTATGACGCAACTAGTTTGTAAGTATAAGTCGTTCAAAACATTCCAAAGTTACAAAATTAACCTTCGGCTTATATAAAAGTTACACTTTTTACCCTTAACTTAAAAGATTTACATTTTTAGCCCAAAACTATAAAATTATACTTTTTACTCAAACTTTCTAAAAATGATAGTTTCTACCATCTGTTTTTACACAAAAGTCACAGTTTTAACCCAAGTTTACACTTTTAACCCAAGTTTCGTAAAATTTACCTTTTTAGTCCAAAAATTTATAAATTATAAAAATAAATTTTCTTTTTGTTTACCCAGTTTTAGTTGCTTAATTTGAGCTTATGGAAACTGCTTATTTTGAAAAGGGCCATACGAATGGCGAATGGGCCTTAAGGCCCAAATCGAAGTCCAGTTGGTTTTTATAGTGTTTAAATCATTTTTGGGCTTCTAGGCCAGGTTAGGGTGCGTATTGGCCTAACATAAACATTGAAACAAGTTGGGAAAGAATTATATCTACTAATCTAATTATGGTGCATTTTGGGATACAAAGATAAGACAACAATATATATATATATATATATATATATATATATATATATATATATATATATATATATATATATATATATATATATATATATATATATATATATATATATATACCAACTGTGACCACGCCTAGGGTCGAACATGGGTTATACCCTTCTCAGGATACGCACCAAACCAACTGAGCTAGGAGCTCTCTTGTGTTACTCTTCATTTAGATGTATATATGTGTCTCACGACAGTTTATAGTTTGTTAGATTTTTCCATTTTAGAATGTGGTGCTGCATGCCTATCGTCTATATGTATTGTTCTTGTTTCTTGTTCACAGTGAGCTTGTAAGATAAGCTCAAACATATAAATACTTTCTAGTTATCAAACGCGATGTAGTCCTTGTTTGGTTGGTTTTTGTTTTCGAAATCCTTAAATATGTTCTCAAAGTATATGTGTGTATTGATTCAAGTATTCATGAAGTATTAGCTTATTTTTCTTTAAGTTTATATGGATAAGCAATGTACAAATACCACACAAGTTTCAAATGGTACAACTAAGTCGTTTATGTTTTAAGTTTGTACGTGTCCTTTTGTGAGACAATTTGTGAGTTCTTGAAGACCTAAAGTATTACGTACAACATGAAGGTTTCAAAGGAGCTTAACAACGAAACTAGACTACGCTATGTATTGAAATAGGTTTGAAAAACTTACGACACCAAAGAGGTGGTGAAGAGGCACACGAAAAGAAAGAAGGTACAAACAAGACGCAAATACTCGATATACCCTCGGCTCCCAACGATCCCGAATCCTTCAACAAACTAAACTCGAATGTTTCCTTGCACTCCTTGACTTGGCACAATGCTTGTTACCCTTCTTCCTTGCTCGACAGTAACGAAAAGGAGTATGTATGTTATGTTTGAGCTTTGCTTTGTGGTGAAGGATAAAGAGGACTAATTTTGGTTTATGCAGGAAAAATAGTACAAGTTTTGTGTAGAGGTTGACCTAGTAATGTCCTTGTCTGTCGAATGTGTATGGGATAGCTAAGAGGAGATGGTGTTAACTTCCATGATAGTTGACATTAGCTGGTTTTAAGTTTTACCCAATGGATTAAGGAGATTAGGGGGGACATTAGTACACTTTGATGGGATTAGGATCTAGGGTTTTGTGTTTTAAGTTTTTGTAAACGTAAAAACATTATATGTTTAGGTGTGTTTGTTTGTTCCTCGTTGTCTAGCCTACACGACACAAAAGAAAGGAAAAAAAATATGGATTGTTATGAATTAGGCTTAGGTGTATTATTGGCCCAAGATCAATGAAATATTGTGTTGGGTTATTTTGATTTAATTGTGGGCCGAACCCAAAGGATTAAGGTGAGTGTAATTTGAGTCGAGCCCAACAAAGAAAAGAGAGAGTGTAGTTCGTTTTAGGTTACGGGTCCATATGAGCCCAATTAATTTTTCGGGTTTGATTGTCCCGATATTTAAGTTTAGTGTTGGTACGCAAGTAAGCCGTTCGAGGTGAACTTGTGTAAGTAGTGTTGTAAAAATAATTGGTGAGTAGGAGTTCGTTGTTGCATGAGAAAAAAATAACCTGTAAAAGTGGTTTATTAAATGATCAAAAGAAATTACTTCGTGTTTAACATTAATCAATGACTGAGAAATTACAGGATACTACACTTGTAGTATAGTCTTGGATTTTGTGTCTCACAATAAGGGTCACACAACAATTTTAGAGTTCGCAATTTTTCTTACTTTTGGCAAAGTTACGGTATTATTTTGTAGAAAAACTGTCGAAACTTTAGATCTCGTTATTAAAACCCTAAACAAGCAGGGTTCGCAACCTAAAAAGTACAAGTCTCACAACTTTTTAATTTTGCGAGTAGTTCAAAAAATCTTCAAACACCAGCAGTTTTCAGACACAAAAATACCCAAAACTTGAAATCTAACCATGAAATACCACTTTTAATCCTATAATCTTGGTTTAGATCAGTATAAAGCTTTACTCACAAAAAAAATAAAATAAAATGAATTTAACCATAAATTTGAAACCCAAAGGACAGATACATTTGTATTTTGACCAGAAAATGATAGCAAACTTTTTGGACTATAAATCTTAAATTTAAGACACGAACCGCAACTAAAAAATGAACCTAATATAAAAAAATGAAGCTCTGATACGAATTATAAGGACCAAATATTCATATTAGATTGATTATATTGTGGTGTTGGGTGGTTGGCCAGTGAACAAGCCGAATACACCCATGGTGAAGGTGTTAAGAGACTAGAGAGAGTAATAGGGAAATAGAGAGTTGTGAAGAAAACAAAAATTCTTTATTCAATACCCACCTCTCAAGTGAAACTTGGGAGGGTAATTTATACTATTTACAAGGATAGTCCCCTCCTAACTATATAAATGTTGGGAGGGTTGGCAATATCTTACTTCTCATCTCAACTACACAAGTGTTGAGAGGGTATAAGTCCGAATCTAGTAAACTATATGTATTTCTTTCCCTAACACTCCGCCCTCTTCAACGGTAGAAGGCCTAAGCAAATCAAAGAAGGGGCGAATATAGGTGCAAACCCGCCAAACAGCTATTACTGGTCGAGGATCAGCCAAACGGAAGTTAAGGAGGCATTACGGAAGATAGGTAGAAACAAGGTTGTCGGACCGGATGAGATCCCTATTGAAGCGTGGAGGTGCCTCGGAGACGATGGAGGCTTCTCTTCAACAAGACCTTTTTAAGAGCTAAGAGACATGAGGAGTGCAGAATCAGCGAGATTATCCCCATCTACAAGAACAAGGGAGACACGCAAGCATGCGACAAATACAGGGGTATAAAACGGCTTTGCCACACTATCAAGTTCTGGGAGAGAGTTACTAAGAGAAGGCTTCGACGAGTGTTAGGTTTTAAAGGTTTCTTGAAGTTACTGCTGCTTACATTGTTAAGACTGCTCAGGAACTACAAAGGATATACAACAAGTCGTTACTGTTGCTAGTTATGTAGTTAATGCTGCTGATGGAAGATTAATGCTGCTACAAGATTAATACTGCTAGAACAGATAGTTAGTATTGCTAATACATTATTAATGTTGCTAGAGTATTAGAGTCGGTTATTATGTATAGTATGTTTAGATAAGTATAGAAAAGATTCTATAAAGATTTATCTTGTAAAGAAAGTTATTGTAAGCCGACAAGGACTCCTTAGTCTATAAAAGGAGGACCTAAGGCATAGATGAATATACGACTTTAAGATTGAAAACTTCAAGGATGTAAACCCTAATACTCATAGAGTATTCGTATTATTAATAATATTGAAGTGTTTAGTTTGATATTCATTGTTCATTGTTTCATTCGTTATAAAGTTCTTCTTAATATCAAATACAAGATTCCGCATTGTGTTTGATAAACTACAAGGCAGTTTCTATACCTAGTTGTGTTAGATTTATCTAGCATAGCTAAACCTTTAAAAGCTAAGGGATTCGATCAAGTGTTCAACTGGGATCAAGAAGTGGTATCAGAGCTTGTGATTTAGAGACTGTGAATCAAGAAGAACCTGTTGCAACTCATCTCACTAAAGAAGGAAGACATGGATTCAGAATCTACTCACATGATTACTGCATCAAAGGTCCCCATGCTCAATTCTGGAGAATATGAGCTATGGAGAATGAGGATAGAGCAGTACATCCAGATGGTTGATTACTTTATGTGGGAGTGATGAACTCAAATAAGTACATTTTATTATCATCATTTATCCTATTTATTTGACTTGTTTTATTATATTATCTGTGAGAATTGATACGTTAATGTTTACTTTTGTAATTCTCAGGTAAAAACAAGTATTATGTGAAACTTGGTGATTTTGGACTAATTATGGAGCAAAACAAGCAAGAAGTGAAGAGTCTACTGAAATGTACAAGATCAAGATATTCTGCTCCAGATACGCCGCATCTTACTTATTACATACGGCGCATCACTATCAAGACTTCACAAGATATGATCCAAGACAACAAAGACATGCGCCGCATCTATAAATGGAGTTACGCCGCATCTTCTGGCGGTGTACGAATATTCCTGAATATATTAATCTTGGACCCCACGCGAAGTTAAGTCAATGCGCCGCATCTACTTATTAGATGCGCCTCATCTAGCCCTCAGACAGAAACTATAAATACCCCAAGACCAGACGAATTTCGAGAGCATATATAATATATACGAAGGACGAGACAGAAACCCTAGGACGAATTCAGTCGAGATAGCAGCACAAGACACACCTTGAACGAAGATACAAGAGCTGTAAGAAGGTCCTGCATGTATTCAATTCATTAAGTAGTTTTGTTTTATTGTGTTAGTAAACTTTAATTCATCAGGATTGATGGCTTGTGTAATGTGACAACGGAAAGGTTGCACTCCCTTAAAACTGCTTTCCCATTAATTAAAGTTTATATGTTGATGTCTTTGGTGACTTTTATTAGTGCATTGATAACCTCTGTGTCTAGCTGAGCGTTGATCGGGTCGCCATGCCTCGGCCCTCGCCTATTTATTAGATCGCCTATGCATTCTATCGTCTGTAGAAAAGTAGGAAGAAAGATAAATAGGATAGTCATAAGTAATCATTAAGGGTTTACTCGCCGATAAGATTAGAACCAACGAGAAAGAACTTAATCTCGGTGCGTTGCATCGAACTATACACTTCATATAAAACTAGCAATAAAACAAGTGACAAGCTACTTAACTATCAGGACAAGTCTTCTTATTGTTTCGAGTATTTATCTGTGTACGTGTGTGCTATTCGCTGATTCATGCCTATTAGTTTAGTTTATTATTTAATTGCAACCAAACCGTGCCAGTCTCTCAGGCTGAACCCCCTTGCGTTAGATTAGGTTGTATAGCTAACTTAAGATATTAAAATACTGATTAGGATAACTAGATAATACGTTCCACTCTTAGTGATCGACACTCTACTTACCATTATATTCATACTGACCGGGTACACTGCTCGTTAAAGTGTGTGTGTTATTGATAAGTCGGCTAAATATAAATTTAAAACTTGAATACTGCTAAAACCACAACGACATACCGTGGGTATAAATTAGAGCATACGCACGCACGCATCAAGTTTTTGGCGCCGCTGCCGGGGAGTGAATTGTTATTATCTGTTAATTTGATTAGTATTTTAATTAGGTTTTTCTTTTTCATTTTTAATCTAACCGCTAACTCTGTTGTATATTAGGTTAATTTGCATTCATTGTATTATTTTGCATATTTTCTGTTTTTGAGTGTTTTTATTTTTGTTTATTTTCGTTTGTTTTTATTTTTGTTTTTATTTTTCGTATTTTCTGTGTTCTGCTATCGTTGTACTGAGCTAATATAAACGATACGACGCATCTATTTTCATAGATACGGCGTATTGCGTTTAATTTTTTTTATAAAATATGACTCGTTTAATTAATTTGATACGATGCATCTTTCCCCAAGATACGGCGTATCTGTTTTTAATAAGAAATTTTTCTATGCGATAACGCCATACGACGCATCTGCTTTTGCAGATACGGCGTATCTATTATTTTAATTAAAAACAGTTTTCGAATTATTAAACAGATACGACGCATCGATTTCTATCGATACGACGTATCTTCTGAATCAAAAATCTTGTATTTTGAAACGTAACGAAAATACGACGCATTAACTTTTGTTAATACGACGCATTTAATTTTAAATAAATATCGATTTTTGATAATTAAACTGATACGGCGCATTCTAATTTATAAGCGGCGTATCTATTTTCTGAATAAAGTCTGATTAAATTTTAACGTAATAAGATACGGCGTATCCAACTTTTTGGATACGGCGCATCGTCTGCAGATATCAGTAACTTTAATTTTTCGTATTCCGTTTTCGTTGTTGATTTTCTGATATATTACTTTCTTGAACATACCCTACTGATGCTTTTGTGATAGTTTCAGGAAGTGCATGACCAGGAGTTCTACGAAGAACTTGATTCAACCTTTCGAAGATCCTGAACGAGCTTTTCATTCGCTTAAAAGGCTTTTCAACACAAAAAGCTTTGATATTTCAAGTTCATTCGAGCTTGATTATTTTTCTGAAGAGAAAGAGGAAGAAGAAACAGAAGCAATGGGCGAAAACACAACTATGGAGGAATACATGAACAAAACCCGTGCTGATTACACTTCAGGAGTTGCTAGACCAAAGTTTGATGATAAGTCAAAGTTTGAATTGAAGGGTCAGTTTCTCAAGGAGCTAAGAGAAAATGCTTTCAGTGGATCGGAACATGAGGATGATAATGAGCATGTTGAAAAGGTCCTCGAGATTGCGGATTTGTTTACTTTAGAAGGAGTCACTGACGATCAACTCATGCTAAGAATCTTTCCAATCTCGCTAAAAGGAGCTGCTAACAAGTGGCTAAGGAATGAACCTGCTAGTTCAATCACTACATGGGAAGATTTGAAGAGCAAATTCCTGAAGAGATATTGTCCACCTGCTAAGACTGCTAAAAAGATGGAGGCTATCAACAGTTTCAAGCAAGAGCCTGATGAAACTCTTTATCAAGCTTGGGAACGATTTAAAGATTTACTGGTAAAATGTCCTCAACACTATCTAACCCCTATGCAGGAGATAATATTGTTTTATCAAGGATTGGACGTGCCTACTAGACAAATCTTGGACGCTAAGGGAGCTGTGCCTCAAATGAGTGCAGCCAATGCTAGGAAAGCTATCCAAGAAGCTGCTGATCATTCTCAAAAATGGCACGATGGGACCTCTACTAGATCTAAGAGCAGCACTAATTTTGACGGGTTTGCTGCTATTCAAGCTCAATTGGATAAAATTAGTAGAGAGATGAAGAAGCGTGATAAAAAAGTGTATGCTGCCCAAGTTGGATGTGAAAAGTGCGAAGGACCTCACTACACTAAAGATTGCCCGAATAAGAATGAAAGTGAGACGTTTGAAGAAGCATATTACACCCAATTTGGACAACCATTCCGACCTTCAGGGAGATTTAGGGAAGCCACCCCAGGATTCTATCAAAAGAACAACTTTAATCCCGCTTATCAAGAAAGGAGGCAGACTTTAGATGACACTCTAAAGCAAATTATGGTCGATACTGCTAAAAGACATGAAGAGAATACTACTATGATCAAAGAAATCCGAGCTTCAACGGACACTATTACAAGAAATCAAGGAGCTTCGATCAAAGCATTGGAACAACAAATTGGACAAATGAGCAAAGTTCTTCAAGAAAGGGGATACGGAAGTCTACCGAGCTCAACTGAAACCAACCCAAGAGATCATGTCAAGGCCATAAGCACCACTGAAGAAGTCACTCCTAACATTCCTTTTCCTAGAAGACTGATGAATGGTAATGATGGTGCAAGACCCGAATTTTTCTTTAATTCTTCAATCAGTTTAAGGAGACTACTAAAAGAGAAGACAAAGATTGAAGAGGAGATCAAGGTTACCATGAAAGAAGAGAGCTCTGCAACCGACTTAAATGCCTTGCCTCATAAAGAAAAGGACCCAGGAAGTTTTACTTTACCTTGTTCAATTAATGATATATCTTTCAATAATGTGTTAGCTGACTTAGGAGCTAGCATTAGTGTAATGCCCCTTAAGACATTTACTACCCTAGGACTAGGAAAATTAGCACCAACTAAGTTGCTTATTGAATTGGCTGATAAAACGGTAAAACGACCTGAAGGGATTGCTAATAATGTGCTAGTTAAGATTGAGAAGTTTATTTTCCCTGTAGACTTTGTTATATTAGATATGCCCGAGGATGTTAAGATTCCTTTAATCCTTGGAAGACCTTTCTTGTCTACTGCCCATGCTAAGATTGATGTGTTTAAAAGAAAAATCTCATTAAGGGTAGGGAATAATAAACTAGTCTATAAGTGCCAAGATCCTGTTAAAAGCATAATTAGAGGCGTCTATGTGCTAGGATTAAGAGAGCGTATGGACCTCGATCTTGAAGCTAGGCTTATGGGAGAAACTTTGAGGAATTTATTGACCTTAATGTACCTACCGAACTTAGACGCGATATTGTTAATGATTCTGATGATGAGTGGTATGATTGCGTAGTAATTAACAAACGTAGGAGAATAGTTGAGAAAACGAATTTGAATAATGATGTGTTTATTGAACTACCACCCCACCTTGCATATTTGTGCCTATATGATAATAAGAATTTCCCGTCTATCATTTTGTCATCTCTGCCCGAAAGGGACAGAACTTTGTTTATACAGATATTAAAGAAGAACGGCGTGGAAATTAAGGACGAGCAAGGAGTGTTCAATATTACTGAATTGGCGATGAGGGAGCGCGATGTTTCTGACTCCTTCAAAGATCGATATTAAAGAGCTGAACGTGAGTCTAACTTGAAGACTCTGGAATAAAGACAAGTGCTGACCGGGAGACAACCCGGAGAATTTTTACTATTCTGTTCTGTGTCGAGTCAGTCAGGCCCGCAGAAGATACGGCGCATCTCAATCCCAAGATGCGACGCATCTCCTGCACTGGTCATATCTTATTTTATTTTTCTGCATTTTTTCTTTTGACTTTAAAACTTTTTGTCAGTTTATTTTAATGCGGCGCATCCCTGGTTAAGGATGCGACGCATCTTCTATTTTATTTCGTATTTATTCCAGGCTCGATACGGCGTATCTTCTTCCATAAGATACGGCGCATCGACTGACCTGATGATTTTCAGTTTTAATTTTTATATTTTATTTTTACTAACTACTAATGTATTATGCAAGTTTGAACCTTCTTAACTTAGGTGTGTTTAAAGTCTTGAAGGTATTATAGATTCCTGCATTTCCTGTGGATACATCAATATGAAGCTTAAACGTTCTCATCCACAAGAAAGATGATTTTTGCTCTTATACAAATAATGGAGGATCATACCGAGCAAATCTCAGGGGAGTTTTTCTGTTCTAATTCTTTTATTTTCCAGTTTTTAACCTTTGATACAAACAACGAGGATGTTGTTTAACTTAAGTGGGGGGATTGGAGAATTAGAACACTTACTTGTCCTAAACTTTTCAAAATATGCTTAAAATGTGCTTAATATATCAAAATTTAAAATTTTTAGCATGTTTTTGTTTGAGATCTAAGTTGCATAGCTGCACACATGACGTTATTTTCAAAAATTATGATTTTTTTCAAAAATTCACAAATCTATGAGTGTGCCGGTGACTTGTAAACTTTAGAACTTGGCTTGTATACTATTCAAGACCACCATAATAAGTATTATTATATAATTGGAATGACTTGTCTAAATTGGAAAATTTCTAGGATTACAACCAAATAGCCTTTATATGTTATGTGATATTAGCTAACTACACTGGTTAGTTAACCCCCGTATAAACCCTTTTGTTACTCTCACTTTTAGAGTAAGATACCCCTAGAAAAACACTCAGAGCCATTCCTTTCGTTTCTTACACCTTTGTTAATAATGTTTCGTTACACCCTTACACCTTAGCTTACCCTGTAGATTAAAATCCGTGGTTGGTTAATTGCTTTAGGCAAAGTGTGTTTCCTTACATTACCTGTGTTCGCGTGCGTAATTCATTATCTTTGGTTAGGTCGGGAAATTGCACAATGCAATTGGAGTGAAAGTAAATATTGTATATCTTTGAGTTTATTTGATGAAGTGAAAATTGTACCGCTTTTAAGGGGTCATTTAAGCCCTAAATCGTATTTATTTGATCAAATATTGCCCTAAATCGTTTCTTTTGTCATTTTAGGTACTTTTGAGGAGAAATCTGGAAAAGGAGGCATTTTGGACGTTTTTGGAGCATAAAAGTGAAGAAAATGACAAAGTCTCAAAATTGTGCTGGAAATTACCTTTGACGGCGTCAGGATTTGTTCTGGACAGCGTCATGGCTTGGCAAAAGTGGTGGATGTGAAAATTACTCATGATAAGCCAGAGAAATTTGCATGGAATTCTGACGGCGTCACGCTTTAATGTGATCAAGGTCGTCACGGCTTAATTTAAAGAGGGACGGCGTCACCCCTAAGTCTGACGGCGTCAAGCCTTGATAAGCTAGAACGGATTTTGGAGAGCTAAAGAGGGACGGCGTCAAGAAGGCCATCCGGGAACCCTAAAAGCGGCGAGGTGACGGCGTCATACTCCATAACGTGACGCCGTCAGATCTGAAAGTCTATATATAGTTTTGCAATTTTTTGTCATTAGTGTGGAACTTATTGGGGAACTTTGTGTGTGAAAACCTAAGACGATTTTAGCAGCTTTTTCAAGGCTTTTTGCCTTGAGATCTTCCATGTTACATTGAAGATAAGTTATCAATTAATCATTCAATATGTCTATGTGTTGTTTGATTCTATCTTGTTCTTGTCTTTTGTTTAACATGCTAGGCTAGATTTATCTTGTGTTTGCTTAGATCTAATGAAACCTAGCTATTGATTATTGGTTATTAGTGTGTTATTAGTTGTATTGGATGATTGTTCATCTATGTTAGGCTTAAGAAAACTAGCTAACTTCCTATTCGGTAACTTGCTTGAACGTCTTAAGAAACATGAACCAATGCGTACTAAGGTTTTTATGGTTGTATTTAATGCACAAACGAATTCTAGTGATCCCATGTTAGGAGCTTCCTAGCCGGCTCGACATAGGAGTGAAGTAGGAGCTTGTAGAGTTGGGGAAGTACGTACGCCACCCCACGATTGGTATTAAGGAATACACCCGTCATCCACGCAATTAATACACACTAATCAACCGGTAAAAGATAGTTAGGGAGTAAGGAAATCTAAGTAAACACATTTCTCTCCACATAAGTTTTACCACCTTTTCATTTTCTGTTATTTTATTTTATTTGCATTCGTAGTAACTTGGGTTAGTTGACTAGCAACTAATTCCGCCCACTTTTTCAAACCCGAGATTTTACTTGCTTTCATAAAATTATAAAAACATAAAAAGAATCTTCTCTCACCCTTAGACCTATTAGAGTAGTTTTTCATACCTAACGAACACTATTCCCTGTGGAGAATGATCAATCCCCCGTACTTACCACTACACTATACTACATCGGTCAGGTACACTGCCTGGTGGGGTTGTAAGCCTCTTGAGATCCCTCGAGAGGTAAAACCTGTTGTAAGGTTGCAAAACCACGCATCAAGTTTTTGGCGCCGCTGCCGGGGAATTGTTATTGTTTAGGTTGAATTTTTTATTTTATAGGTCTACTCACTAGATTCCTTTCTAGTGAGATTTTTATTTTCTTTTTCTAGGTTTTCTTTAGTCTATCTATTTTCTAAGTTTCTTTGTTCGTAACCATTACCATTCGACATCATGGAAGATGGTAATATCCTTGATCCCAACAACCCACCACCACAACAACCACCACAACCTCCTAGAGCCCGTACTTTAGGAGAGTACTCCCGTCCTAGCCACCATGGCTATCGAAATACCATTGAGCTCACTCAAGGAGCCAATGTCACTCCCTTGCAATCCGACACCATCCGGTTGGTGCAAAGCGGATGCGCATTCCATGGACTTCGTTCCGAAGATCCTAACCAACATCTCAAGGACTTTCTCAAAATCGTTGATTCTATAGACCTTGATGTTGCCACTCGAGAGACGACCCGATTGCGTCTCTTTCAATTCTCTCTGCGGGACCAAACTAGTCAATGGCTAGAGCGTCAACCCGCAGGATCCATCACCTCTTGGGATGATCTCACCACTCATTTCCTTGCTCAGTTTTTCCCACCGGGAAGAACTACCAAGCTAAGGAATGATATCTTGATGTTCCAACAACGTCAAGGCGAAACCCTCTACGAGGCATGGACTCGATTCAAGGACTTACTCCAAAAAGTCCCTCACCATGGCATAGAACTTTGGCTCCAAGTCCAAATCTTTTATGACCATGTAAATCTCTCCACGAAGCAAACCATTGACCAATCGGCTGGTGGTAAGCTACGTGATCTAAGTGCGGAACAATCATGGGCTCTCCTAGAAGACCTTGCTCTTTATGACAATGAAAGTTGGAGTGATCCCCGTGATTTGAATAAAACGGTCAAGGCAATATCTTTGCCTTCGAACAATTCAAGCACTTCCGACCGTAGGATCATAGAACTTGAAGACCAAGTCAAGTTTCTCATGAAATCCTACGAGGCTCCTAAACCTTCAAGCCAAGTGAACAAAATCACTTCTTCATGTGAATTATGTAGTGGTCCCCACGACACTCATGATTGCATGGAACTCCCCAAACAGGCTTTCAAAGAATTCGCATCCTCGCGAATCGATAAGGCGGGAGATAAGTGGCTCACTACTGATTATGGACACAAGAATTCCGAAGATAGGTATGAGGCATGGAAGAGTAAGCCAAATTTTAGTTGGAACCAAACTCTAAGCGTATCATTCAATGACTCTACCCCACTCACCTGGTCTGAACATTATCCTCAGCAACATACGCATAAACAACAAAATCGCGAGGAATCACTGCAAAAATTCATTCTCTCTCAAGAAACACAGCTCTCTAAACTTGAGAATCAATTCAGACAACAGCAAGTTGATATGAACAACAAGGTTGATAACCTGTTAAAGGTTATCAATGATCGCCTTGCTGGCAGGTCAACTTGTGAGTTGGCACGAGTTAATGAGATCAAATCTGTCACGGTGACTCACCAAACACCCCCTCCTATAAAAATCAAGCACCCTAGTAAACTCTTCAAACACATATCACAAAACAGAAAAGAAACTGGAGATACTCATACCCCTTCGAAACCTCTCCACTTCGTGAACACCATTACAACAATACCTGTTCCTAAACCCAATCTGGACCAACAATCAACCACAAATGTGGACAATGAAATGGAGGGTGAAGTTCCCGAAAAGAACCCCGAGGCGCCCGACGACTATCTAGACTCACCAAAGAACTCGAGTACAAGAGAGGTAAGTGATGAGGAGGGCTCGGAAGAGAAATCCGAAATGCCTCATGGGCTCCCAGTACTGCTAGACCACCCCCTGGTGGAGGAACTTGAGAGGGGCACAACAAAGTTGCCTATGGGATTTGGAGAGAGAATAGAGGATGACGCTCCCAGGGTCTTTAAGATATCTTGCACCACTAGGAAAAAGTTCATTAAAGATGCCTACATAAACCCCAACTCTTCTATGAATGCAATATCCCTTTCTCTATATAACGAAGCCTTCACCGAACAGGTCAATTATGAAGGGTCTAATATCATCGGGGTAATAAGAAGGGTACCAATTGTGATAGAAAAGTTCCTCTTTCATATCGAACTAACTGTATTTAATAACATGGACTCTATCATCAGCCAATCCTTAGCTGGCCTTGTTCTAGGCAAACCATTCATAAACGCAACGGGAGTGATACTCGACGAGGATGATAGTAGTGCATTATTTACCGATGGTGTCAGGAAAGTGATTTTTCGGGAAGGCTGTGAAGAAGTATATGAGTATCAACCATCAGCATGTGGCAACACATGGGGGCTATGCGGTAGAAGGCCTGGCCGAATTAAGCGATGTGATCCGAATAATCTCAAAATACCTTGCATGATTGGTCACAAGCATTTTTATAATGTTTACATCGACACATGTTTACCCAAAAATGTGATGTCCCTGTTTCATTATAACAACATTTGCAGATGGGGAATGATTCTTAAAGGGAAGGACGACATTGGCATAGATGATGATGTACAGGTGTTTGTAGGGAACATGACATTCACTATGAGCTTCGCAATCGTCGATAATATCGAAAAGTACATCGATCCCAGGTTATCACAAGTTGTTTTTGGGGCACCTTTTTGCAAGGCCACAAGCTTGGTTGTGGACGAGCTCAATGGGATCATGACTTTCACCGATGGGATTAGGGAAATCTCATACCAAACGCCTTACAAGATGAGAGAATTCAAGGAGATTGATTATGAAGGGTTCGATGGGTTAAGTTCCCAACTCGTGTTATGTGATGATGATGTGAGAAGGGGATGTAAGGACACTTTTGACCTGTCAAGTGGATTCTTTAAGCATGATAAGGAGTTTAGTTCTAAATACCGAAACAATCCTTTTGATCTCGAGAACCCGAAATACCTTTACTATGAAAGTGATTCTGATAGAGAATCAAAGGAGAATGGCATAGGAACCATGACCAATGATGGAGTCACGTAATGTACGTGACTTTGAGTCTAGCTACAAGACTCGTTAATAAAGAAAAGCGCTTCTTGGGAGGCAACCCAAGTTTTATTTGCATTGTGTGTTTATTTATTTGTTTGTTTGATTTTATTTATTTCCGTATGTGTGTTTAAGTTTTATTATTATTGATTCATGTTAAAAACTAAGTTGTGAAAATGCTTTATCTTGTTTTTAACTTCGTCTTAACTTCATATAAAGTTATTTTGCAAAAGTTAAGTGTAAGGGAAATCTAAACCGGTTTATTAGAACACAAATGAACATGAATCATAATAATAATAAATGAACATACATATTAGTGTTTGTTTGAGTCAAATGCTTGTATCGAGTCATAATGATGTTTTGCAGGAATTCCAAGAAGTAAGGCATAGGTTTTTCCAAAAATTTTCCGGAAACGTAACATGAGAATTATGTCAGATCATTTCTGACGGCGTCAGGCTTTAGAACCTGACGGCGTCAGATTTAATTTTCTGAAAATTTTTGAAAGTTTTGTTTTCATAAAAAGTTTTTATTAAATCTATAACTTATAATCTCCAGGAATCTGCAAAATTATCATTCCACAAGCATTATATCCTTATATATAGAGTTTATCCCGCCGATGTTATGCAGGTTTTCGTGCTTGTTTTCTCAGGTTTAACAGGTTATTTTGGACAAGGAAATGTTTGTTGGATCAAGCTTATGGCGATGCATTAGTCATGGAGCTCCAACATTACCTTGGAAGAAGATCTAACCGTGTTACGTCGTTATCCACCGAACGAATCAGGGGAGTATTTGATTTCATTCTTTTACTTTATGCTTTTACATCTTGTTATTTGAACATTGGGGACAATGTTCATCTTAAGTGTAAGGGGGGGGGGGTAAAAGTACGATTAGAGAATGCAATTGCACTTGATTTTTGTTTGTTTAATGGTAGATGTGTAATAAAACTGAGAGAAATACCTGTTAGGGCAATTTTAGTGCCAAATTTAAATTTTTTTACAACATTTAGGAGTGAAACTTTGATCTTAATGAGCGTCTCATGGATAGGAATTATATGACTAGCACAAAAACCGTACCACTAAAAAAATTTTCCACCCCCAAATATGTGAGGTTCGCCCCTAGAATTGGTAGGAAAAGCATTTATGCTATGATGTGTGTACCGGTAGCACTTAGATTCTAGAACTTGCGTTAGGACCATTCCGAGGCCACAAGTGAGACTACATTCGTGTAGTTAGATTTACTACATGATAAGAGGCATTAGGATTAACCCATTGTTTTACACCTTTGTTTTTGTTATAATTACATTGGCTACATTGGTCAAGTAATTCTCCCACACCCTTTGCGTTGTACTCATTTTTAGTGCATGATACCCCTAGTACACCCCTCAGAGCCTATCTTTTCGTTTCTACCTTTAAGCATTTTACTTAAAGGAAGAATTTGTTACACCCCACTTAAATGTACACCCAAATCGCCTTAGCCTACCTTGTATGCACTCATCTTTAGTGCATTATTGTGACAACATTTGTTTAAACCCAAGTTAATTATCTAGTTGATTACATGGTTGCTAAGTCGAGTCATATCCTTGTACATATTGTTTTGGGACGATTGGGACTCATGGGTAAAGTACTAGTTTAATGGAGTAATGGGGAAGAACATCATTTATTACCCCCATATGTGCTAAATATTTTTAAAGTACTCCAAGTGTTTTAATTATCTTAATTCGAGTCATTAGAATAGTTATTTGTAAAGTTATGTAAAAGTTCAAGTGTAAGGGGAATGCAACGCCCCTATGATGTATTATTTTGGATGGTAGGGCAAAAGTGTATGCAAAAAAAAAAAAAAAAAAAAAAAAAAAAAAAAATAAAGAAAAATACAAAAAAATGAGAAAAGAAAAGTAGAAAAAATATACGGACTACCATCCCGTTTCATTTTATGTTTATTTTATGTTTTTGTTATTTTGTTTTTAGCTTAAGATTGAGTCGAGTCTTGGCTTAGCAACATTGTATAGTACATGTAATTGATCAAGATCTTTAACTCGCCACCAGTAAAATATCCTTTATCCAACAAAACCGTGTTTTCCTTTTCCCTACACCTAACGTTATAACCCATTTAAAATCCCTCTTTGATAGTTTATCTTAGGTGCTTACGCCTAGTGGAGGAGGTTTTCGATCCTTTCCCAAGCCTATGGTAATCTATTTGCTATGACAGGTAGTGAGAGATATTATCCGTTTTCATTTATGAGATTTATTTTGATGACACTTGAGAGATGTGAGTATCTAAACACTACTTGTGAGGTGCTAGTCTATAATCTCCGTGCTTATTATGATTAAAGTGGAACGACTATTTATTGCAATTACTTTTATGTTAGCATTAAATGACCCCTAACTTGTATTTTGATTAGAATAAAAGCAAATTTGCTTGAGGACAAGCAAATCTCAAGTGTAAGGGTATTTGATGAAGCGAAAAGTGTACCGCTTTTAAGGGGTCATTTAAGCCCTAAATCGTATTTATTTGATCAAATATTGCCCTAAATCGTTCCTTTTGTCATTTTAGGTACTTTTGAGGAGAAATCTGGAAAAGGAGGCATTTTGGACGTTTTTGGAGCATAAAAGTGAAGAAAACGACAAAGTCTCAAAATTGTGCTGGAAATTACCTTTGATGGCGTCAGGATTTGTTCTGGACGGCGTCATGGCTTGGCAAAAGTGGTGGATGTGAAAATTACTCATGATAAGCCAGAGAAATTTGCATGGAATTCTGACGGCGTCACACTTTAATGTGATCAAGGTCGTCACGGCTTAATTTAAAGAGGGACGGCGTCACCCCTAAGTCTGACGGCGTCAAGCCTTGATAAGCCAGAACGGATTTTGGAGAGCTAAAAAGGGACGGCGTCAAGAAGGCCATCCGGGAACCCTAAAAGCGGCGAGGTGACGGCGTCATACTCCATAACGTGACGCCGTCAGATCTGAAAGTCTATATATAGTTTTGCAATTTTTTGTCATTAGTGTGGAACTTATTGGGGAACTTTGTGTGTGAAAACCCTAAGACGATTTTAGCAGCTTTTTCAAGGCTTTTTGCCTTGAGATCTTCCATGTTATATTGAAGATAAGTTATCAATTAATCATTCAATATGTCTATGTGTTGTTTGATTCTATCTTGTTCTTGTCTTTTGTTTAAAATGCTAGGCTAGATTTATCTTGTGTTTGCTTAGATCTAATGAAACCTAGCTATTGATTATTGGTTATTAGTGTGTTATTAGTTGTATTGGATGATTGTTCATCTATGTTAGGCTTAAGAAAACTGGCTAACTTCCTATTCGGTAACTTGCTTGAATGTCTTAAGAAACATGAACCAATGCGTACTAATGTTTTTATGGTTGTATTTAATGCACAAGCGAATTCTAGTGATCCCATGTTAGGAGCTTCCTAGCCGGCTCGACATAGGAGTGAAGTAGGAGCTTGTAGAGTTGGGGAAGTACGTATGCCACCCCACGATTGGTATTAAGGAATACACCCGTCATCCACGCAATTAATACACACTAATCAACCGGTAAAAGATAGTTAGGGAGTAAGGAAATCTAAGTAAACACATTTCTCTCCACATAAGTTTTACCACCTTTTCATTTTCTGTTATTTTATTTTATTTGCATTCGTAGTAACTTGGGTTAGTTGACTAGCAACTAATTCCGCCCACTTTTTCAAACCCGAGATTTTACTTGCTTTCATAAAATTATAAAAACATAAAAAGAATCTTCTCTCACCCTTAGACCTATTAGAGTAGTTTTTCATACCTAACGAACACTATTCCCTGTGGAGAACGATCAATCCCCCGTACTTACCACTACACTATACTACATCGGTTAGGTACACTGCCTGGTGGGGTTGTAAGCCTCTTGAGATCCCTCGAGAGGTAAAACCTGTTGTAAGGTTGCAAAACCACGCATCATTATTTTTCGTGTGTTTACTACTTTCGCTATTACTGTTATTTCTGAAGTCATGAAAAGTATGGAAAAATTATCCAGAGTTATCATTATAGTGATGTGGTGAAATTTTACACATCTATGTTTATATGTTGAAAAAAAAAAAATCGAAAAAATAAGAAAAGAAAAAGAAAAAAAGGAAAAGTTGGAAGTTTGTTTTAACCAACTTATGTAAAGTTTTGTATTAAGTGGTCGATATCACCACTATTTGTTGTATATTATATTTATGGATTGAATGGGAGTTGGACGTTATGGGAACGCCAACTAAAGGATATTCTTTGATTGAGATCTTGTTGAGTATAATTCGTGTCTACCTAAAGCGTGTGTTTCAAGTGTTAAAGCGTGAGTTATTCTATGATACGAGTCTTATTCATGGGATGGTTGGGATAGTGATTAACCACACTTAGGATTTTAATTTATCTTTTTTGTTTATTTTTCATTTTACACCAATTTGTATCCCAAATATTATCCATACCCTATATTATTCTTTATCCAAACCTTTGATTTATTGAGATTAGGGATTTGAGCAATCTTAAGTATCGTAGTCGTGGATTCGGCTATGTATTTATGATTTTGTCGCCCTTTTTGATATAATATTATTGGTGAAGATTACTTGGTCCTATCTTTAGCCTATTCGTGTTAAGGATTTGAGCAATTGCAAGTATCGTGTTCGTGGATTCGATCATGTATTTGTGATTTTGTCGCCTTTTCTGGAATTTGAGATCGATAGAGATTAA
The DNA here is from genome assembly GCA_021014915.2 of Artemisia tridentata subsp. tridentata. Lineage (NCBI taxonomy): Eukaryota > Viridiplantae > Streptophyta > Magnoliopsida > Asterales > Asteraceae > Artemisia > Artemisia tridentata. Next base: position 307,303,821 of record CP139506.1, read on the forward strand.
GAAGAATGATTAACCCTTAGCCTACAAACCCTTTTTACCGCTTTAGACTTGTTATTCCTTGGCTTTAGTGGGGGAGATGTGTATACTTGCCAAGCTTATGATAGAATATTCATCACGACTGGACAGTTAAACGATTAGATTTGCTTTTATCGAAATATTTTATTTTACTTCTAATTCGTTAAGTGTTTGGTTGTGTGATTATGACAAAAATGAATACATGCTTAAATATAAAAATAAATCCTAATATCTTTTAGGATACATTTTCATAAGATTAATTCTAAGGTTTACTTAGGGACAAGTGAAGTTCAAGTGGGGGGATATTTGATGAACCCAAATAAGTACATTTTATTATCATCATTTATCCTATTTATTTGACTTGTTTTATTATATTATCTGTGAGAATTGATACGTTAATGTTTACTTTTGTAATTCTCAGGTAAAAACAAGTATTATGTGAAACTTGGCGATTTTGGACTAATTATGGAGCAAAACAAGCAAGAAGTTAAGAGTCTACTGAAATGTACAAGATCAAGACATTCTGCTCCAGATACGCCGCATCTTACTTATTACATACGGCGCATCACTATCAAGACTTCACAAGATACGATCCAAGACAGCAAAGACATGCGCCGCATCTATAAATGGAGTTACGCCGCATCTTCTGGCGGTGTACGAATATTCCTGAATATATTAATCTTGGACCCCACGCGAAGTTAAGTCAATGCGCCGCATCTACTTATTAGATGCGCCGCATCTAGCCCTCAGACAGAAACTATAAATACCCCAAGACCAGACGAATTTCGAGAGCATATATAATATATACGAAGGACGAGACAGAAACCCTAGGACGAATTCAGTCGAGATAGCAGCACAAGACACACCTTGAACGAAGATACAAGAGCTGTAAGAAGGTCCTGCATGTATTCAATTCATTAAGTAGTTTTGTTTTATTGTGTTAGTAAACTTTAATTCATCAGGATTGATGGCTTGTGTAATGTGACAACGGAAAGGTTGCACTCCCTTAAAACTGCTTTCCCATTAATTAAAGTTTATATGTTGATGTCTTTGGTGACTTTTATTAGTGCATTGATAACCTCTGTGTCTAGCTGAGCGTTGATCGGGTCGCCATGCCTCTGCCCTCGCCTATTTATTAGATCGCCTATGCATTCTATCGTCTGTAGAAAAGTAGGAAGAAAGATAAATAGGATAGTCATAAGTAATCATTAAGGGTTTACTCGCCGATAAGATTAGAACCAACGAGAAAGAACTTAATCTCGGTGCGTTGCATCGAACTATACACTTCATATAAAACTAACAATAAAACAAGTGACAAGCTACTTAACTACCAGGACAGGTCTTCTTATTGTCTCGAGTATTTATCTGTGTACGTGTGTGGTATTCGCTGATTCGTGCCTACTAGTTTAGTTTATTATTTAATTGCAACCAAACCGTGCCAGTCTCTCAGGCTGAACCCCCTTGCGTTATATTAGGTTGTATAGCTAACTTAAGATAATAAAATACTGATTAGGATAACTAGATAATACGTTCCACTCTTAGTGATCGACACTCTACTTACCATTATATTCATACTGACCGGGTACACTGTTCGTTAAAGTATGTGTGTTATTGATAAGTCGGCTAAATATAAATTTAAAACTTGAATACTGCTAAAACCACAACGACATACCGTGGGTATAAATTAGAGCATACGCACGTACGCATCAGGGAGGTCATAGAGAATGGTAATCAACTACCTAAGACTGAAACTTCTGCTGAAGGTGTTATCACTGTTATGCCTATCAAGACTGCTAAAGACAAGGCACAAAGAAGGCTTGAAGTAAAGGCCAGAAGTACTCTTATGATGGGGATTCCTAATGATCATCAGCTAACCTTCAATCACATCATGGATGCTAAACAGTTGCTACAACCAATTGAGACAAGATTTGGAGGGTGTAATACCTGAAATTCATATAACCTGTAAAAAGACCAAATTACCCCTGAAACTATAAAACATAAATAAATAACTTATAAAATTCTGAAACAATTCCAAACTTCTGAAAACGAACTACATATCAAGTAATTCAATTTCTGGGACAACATTACATTACTTTGAATGTACAAAAATTACAAAATCACATATACACTTATACATGATCCGAAAATTAATTAAATAAACTTAATATATATTTAATAAAATCATTTTGTTTAAGATAATTACAAAATAAATATAGGAATTATAGAGCAAATCAAAGTATGATCTTGAGCTAACAAATTGGGCCGAAAATCTGGAGTATATCCCTCCCCTAGGTCGGTTTTGATAAACATAAACACAAACCATTTTATTTTACAAATCCTAATTTCCGAAAACCCTAGATCGACACACACATAATTCGACCAAGCCTCCATTCTACTTTCTGGAACTGAGCAAGCAATTTTCTGGAGTCCATTGAGGTGTAATGGAGCTACGAAAAATAGGAGTCGAGTTGTGGAAGCCTTCGTTTGATCGTGGTGTTTTGTTTTGTTCGATTCTTTGCGTACGATAGGTATAAAATTCCCACGACAAATCTTTACGTTCTATAATTGATCTAGCATTTTTCTAATGATCTATATGTTGTATATAACTCAGTTAAAATGTTAAACATGGATCATGCAAGCTAAACAATGCGTACGAAAAATAATGAGTTAAAACACACATAATTACCAAATAGTGTCAATCGATTTTTCTGGAGTGTAACCATAATTTTTACATGTTCTATACTAATAATATAATCCTATAAAAATAACCACATGATTTATAGAAGCTCATAATAATTGATGCGAATTATTGTTTATAATCGGATTATTCGAAAAATAAAGAAAATCAAGAAGAAACCCTAGAATGCATTAGGGTTAGGGCTTATACTATTATATCTGATGTAGTTAATGTTTCAATGATGGTGTTATGATGGTTTAATGATTAGATGAAAGTAGGGTTTGGTTTTGCAAATAAAAAGGGCTATACGATTGGTAAATAAAAGTATAAGGGTTTGTTTTGCCAACTTTGAAACTTCTGGGATATTTTTGTAATGTCATATAAGTCAGTAGGAATGTGGGAAAAATATAACTTGAAGGTCCTAAGTGTAAATGTTGCAAGAAAATGAATTAATTATATTTAAAGGGGTCGATTTGAAATAAATTAAAGTAGAGGGACTAAAATTGTAAATTTGGGAAACTTGAAGTTATTCTGAGTAAATAATGTCATTAAGGGTGTAATGGGTAAATTTGAGTATTTATGGGCTTGATATGTAATTATAAATAAATTATGATTTAAATTGTAAGTTTTGTAAAGTTAAGGGACCAATTGTATAATTACTAAATTTTGAGGGTCTAATTCGTACTTCATATAATTCTGAGGTGATGTTCTGTAAATTTGTGAAATAAAGTACTTGTTTGGTAAATATAGGTATCATAGGGATTAAATCAGTAACTTAAAGTATTTTCATTTTAAACCTTTGAATCTAATGAATTTACAATTAAAACCCTAAACTTTTGTAACTTGATAAAAGGTACCTTAATTCCATAATGATCTTGAAATAAGGACTTAACCTAATCTGGAATATTAACATCTTACTAAACCTGGAAAGTTACAAAATGGAAAAGTAAACTAAAAGTAATAATCTGAGTTTGAATAATTCGTAATTCCGTCTTCTACTTCTTTAGGTGTGAAGAAGGAGAAGCCCTGATTTCTGCTTCGTGTTTGCTTTCTTGTATTTTTCTTTGCTAATAAGGTACAGATATTTCGTCCTTTTTCAGTAAGGGCTTTTCATTCCCTTTTTCTTTCAGAATTCATTTCCTTATTAGGATTCCCTATACCACTGCTATGTTTCCCTTTTTTTTGTGAACTTTTGATGTGGTCTTTGATTTAAATCTTTTGCCATGTACCCTTAAGATATAATTTTGATTATTTGATAGTACGCCCGACCTTTGATCTACAGTTTGATATTACGAGCCAATCACTAGGCATGAGGGTTTCATGTCCATGTCATTGACGCACCTCTGACATGACTCTAGGGCAGGAGAGTGATGACCTGTTCCGTCCCTTATTTATTATTTGCTATAGCCAATATACTACCTGGGCTTAATGCTAACGAGGTGATCACTCGGATGATCAATGATTTCCGAAATGGAGCTGGTCCCTCTGGTGGTGCTGGTCCCTCTAGTGGTGCTGGTGGTTCTGGTGGTACTGGCGGTGGGAGCCGACCCACTACCATTAATGGTTGGCTTGAGATTTTCAATAAGCTCAAGCCATTGTCGTTCAGTTCTGCTGCTACTCCTCATGCTGCAGAGGACTGGATAACACACATGGAGAAGCTGTTTGAGGTGCTGGGTTGTGAGGATGAGTTTAAGACTCGTCTGGCTGCGTTTAAGCTTGAGGGTGATGCGCTTAACTGGTGGAAGGCGCACAAGGAAGCTAAGGGAGGTGATGCTTATGTTCTTGGTTGTACTTGGGCTAATTTTCGTGCTACGTTCTATAATCGGTACTTCCCTGTGTCTGAACAGCAGAGATTTATTCGGGAGTACAACACTATCTCTCAGCTCGAGTCTGAGAATGCAGGGGAATTTCTGGAGCTATTCCAGAGATTGGTTAGCTTTGTGGGCCCGGTTGCTGGGGATGCTGAGCATCAGGCTAAGCATTATAAGTGGGCACTGAAGAGTTGGGTTTTAGATCGTCTTCTTAATCAGGAGTTCGCTGATCCATCAGCATGTTGCGACGCAGCTCGCAACATCGAGATATTTCATGAGAAGGTGGGTTACAAGCGAAACCGTGATGGCGACAGGATTCAGCCGCAGAGTCAGAATCGGGACAACAAGGGGTTTTCTGGTAAGGGCTTTGAACAGCGGGGTCAGTCAGATCGTGGTCGTGATTATCAGGGTCAGCCAGGTAGGAGCTATGATCAGCGGAGACCAGATTCTAGGGGTCAGGATGCTGGTTCGATTTCTAGGCAGGGTGATGAGAGCCAGGGGCGCAATAATGGTCAGAAGCAGTGGAAGGATCAGCCTTCTAAGGGTTTTCAGCAGCAGTCTCGTGGTTCTGGATCGAGTTCTCAGAAGGGTTCATCTGGGAACATACCTCCACCTCCTATCTGTACTACTTGTGGGAAAAGTCATCCAGGAGAGTGTCGTAGAGCATCTGGTGCGTGTTTCCGATGTGGGTCTGCTGAGCATCGGGTGAAGGACTGCCCAAAGCAGAATCCTGCATCTGTCAAGAACTATCTTCTTCCTCCACCTCCTCCACCTCCGAATACTGGGCGTGTGTTTTCTACTACGCGGGATCAGGCGGCTAAGGCTACAGGTACCATTACCGGCTTTTTGTATATTGGTGATTTTACTGTTTTCGCGTTATTTGACACTGGAGCATCGCATTCTATCATATCTATGAAATTGGCTAAGAAACTGAACATACCTTCAACACCACTAAATAATCCAATTGCTATATCAACCCCCATGAAAAACCACATTCTTATCAACCATGAATATTTGAACTGTCCGTTACGCTTCGATGATCGGATTCGTCCGGCGAATTTACTTCCTCTAGACATGATTGACTTTGATGTCATTCTGGGTATGGATTGGTTGGCTTTCCATCGAGCAACCATTGACTGCCACGCCAGAAATGTGATTTTCGGTGATCTGAATAATCCTGAATTCATTTACCATGAATCTCGCCCTCTTAGAACTGTTAAAATCATTTCCGCCTTGAAAGCTCGAACCTTGATGTCTCATGGTTGCCAAGGTTATCTAGCCTCGGTTAAGGATTCGTCGGTTGAGATTCCGGATATTTCTAGTGTTCCCATTGTTCGGGATTTTGCTGACGTTTTTCCTGAAGTACTTCCTGGTCTTCCTCCGGCTAGAGAAGTGGAATTTTCTATTGATCTAATTCCCGGTGCCGAACCTATCTCTAAGGCTCCGTACCGGATGGCACCTGTTGAACTGAAAGAGTTGAAGGAGCAACTGGAAGAGTTGTTGGACTGTGGATTCATTCGACCTAGTGTTTCGCCATGGGGTGCTCCTGTACTTTTCGTGAAGAAGAAGGATGGGTCTATGCGTCTGTGTATTGACTATCGTGAGCTTAATCGCATTACCATTCGAAACCGTTATTCGCTTCCTCGCATTGATGACTTGTTTGATCAGTTTCAAGGAGCTAAAGTTTTCTCCAAAATCGACTTGCGATCTGGTTATCACCAATTGCGAGTTAAAGAGCAAGATGTATCTAAGACCGCTTTCCGCACCCGTTATGGACACTATGAGTTTCTGGTTATGCCTTTTGGCTTAACAAATGCTCCTGCTGTGTTTATGGATTTAATGAATCGGGTTTTCCATGAATTTCTTGATAAATTCGTCATTGTTTTCATCGATGATATTCTAGTGTATTCTAAATCGTCCGAGGAGCACGAGCAACACTTACGTATTGTTTTAGGTATCCTGAGGCAGCAGAAGTTATTCGGAAATTTTTAAGTGTGAGTTCTGCTGAACCAAGTAGCTACCAGGTCACATTGTGTCTGCAAATGGTATCACATGGATCCATCTAAGTTGAGGCTATCACCAAGTGGCCGAGACCTACCACTGTGACTGAGTCAGAGTTTTCTATGATTAGTGGCTACTACAGGGTTTTGTAGAAGGATTTTCTAGTTGCTTTGCCATTGATCAATTGATGCGGAAGGGTGAAAAGTTCGTATGGACTGATGAGCGTGAGCAGAGTTTGAAGGTTGAAACGGCGATTGGTGTTGCACTATTAACCTTACCATCGGGTTCGGGAGGTTTCAATCAAGTGATGTTCTAAGAAGGGTTTGGGCTGTGTGCTTATGCAAAACGCAAGGTGATTGCTACGCTTCAAGCAATTGAAACCTATGAGGAAAATTATCCAATCATGATCTAGAATTGGCAGTGTAGTTTTGCATTGAAGATCTGGAGCATTATTGTATGGTGAATCATGGATATCTTGCACTGATCACAAGAGCCTCAAATACATCTTTACTCAGAAGGGCTTAATATGTAGACAGGAGGCGATGGCTGGAGCTTCTGAAGATTATGACACAAACATCAGTATCATGCCAGGTAGGCTAATGTGGTTGCAGATGCACTTAGTCGGAAATCTGTGGGTGATTGCTAGTTTGGAGATTGATCCGCATGTCCTCAAGGATTTGGAGCGTTTGGATGTTGAGTTGTGTGTTCGGGCGGGATGTTGGTTACTGGGCTAGTTTAAAGATTGAGTCAAATCTGATGTTGCGTATTAAAGATGCTCAGAAAGATGATGGTGAACTCTGGGCTATTGTTCAGAATATTGAAGAGGGTAAGCAAACTGAGTTTAGAGTTGATGACGATGGAGTTGTCTGGTATGAGGATCGTTTATGCGTGCCTAATGATTCCGACTTGCGTGAGGCTGTGCTGACTGAGGCTCACAGTTCTCCTTTCGCTATCCATCCTGGTTCTACCAAGATGTATCAAGATCTTAAGCAGCATTTATGGTGGAACGGTATGAAGCAAGATGTGGCGTTATTTGTCGCTAGATGCATGACCTGCCAGCAAGTTAAGATTGAGCATCAGCGAGCTAGTGGTCTATTGCAACCTTTGGAGATTCCTACATGGAAATGGGATGAGATTTCCATGGACTTCGTTTGTAGTCTGCCTGTTACTCGTAAAAGACATGATGCGATTTGGGTGGTCGTTGATCGGCTAACTAAATCCGCTCATTTCTTACCTATCCGTATGACCTATAGTGTCAGTAAGTTGGCGGAAGTTTTTCAGCAAGAGATTGTTCGATTGCACGGTATGCCTTCATCTATTGTGTCCGATCGTGATCCTCGTTTCACTTCGCATTTTTGGAAGGGACTTCATAAAGCTTGGGGCGCTCGCCTTAAGTTCAGTACTGCATTTCATCCCCAAACTGATGGTCAGTCTGAGAGAACCATTCAGACTTTGGAAGACATGTTAAGAGCTTGTGCGTTGGAATGGACAGGTAGTTGGGATGAGTACTTGTGTTTGGTAGAGTTTGCGTATAATAACAGTTGGCATGCGAGTATTCGAATGGCTCCCTTCGAGATGTTGTATGGTAGGAAATGTAGGGCTCCTGTTTGTTGGAATGAAGTAGGTGAACGTCTGATTGAAGGACCTGAGATGATTGAGATCACAAATGAAAAGGTAGCTGTTGCTATAGAGAAACTGAAAGAGTCGCGTGCTCGCCAGAAAAGTTATGCTGATAAGCACCGTCGGGATCTAGAATTTAATGTAGGTGATCGGGTATTCCTGAAAGTATCTCCTTTCCGTGGTGTCAGGCGTTTTGGAATCAAGGGCAAGTTGAGTCCTCGATTTATTGGACCGTTCGAAATCCTGGAGCGTATTGGGGAGGTCTCTTATCGCTTGGCTCTACCGCCTCAGCTATCTCATGTGCATAATGTTTTCCATGTATCTCTCCTGAGAGGATACAATTATCATCCACTGCATGTGGTGTCTTATCCACTTGATCAGATCCGGCCTGATATGTCCTTGTCTGAAGAACCGGAAGCGGTTCTGGACCGTCAGGAACGAGTCATGAGAAACAAAGTTATCCCGTTCGTAAAGATTCTTTGGAGGAATCACCCGGAGCATGAGGCTACCTGGGAAACTGAAGAGTCAATACGAGCTAGTTATCCGCAGTTCTCATTTTAATCCGGTATGTCCTTGTTTTGTTTTCCGTTCTCCTTCGTTTTGTTTTCCGCTTTCTTTTCTTTCTACTTCCTGCAAATTTTGACGACGAAATTTTTTTGTTAGTGGGGAAGAAGTTGTAATACCTGAAATTCAGATAACCTATAAAAAGACCAAATTACCCCTGAAACTATAAAACCTAAATAAATAACTTATAAAATTCTGAAACAATTCCAAACTTCTGAAAACGAACTACATATCAAGTAATTCAATTTCTGGGACAACATTACATTACTTTGAATGTACAAAAATTACAAAATCACATATACACTTATACATGATCCGAAAATTAATTAAATAAACTTAATATATATTTTATAAAATCATTTTGTTTAAGATAATTACAAAATAAATATAGGAATTATAGACCAAATCAAAGTATGATCTTGAGCTAACAAATTGGGCCGAAAATCTGGAGTATATCCCTCCCCTAGGTCGGTTTTGATAAACATAAACACAAACCATTTTATTTTACAAACCCTAATTTCCGAAAACCCTAGATCGACACACACATAATTCGACCAAGCCTCCATTCGACTTTCTGGAACTGAGCAAGCAATTTTCTGGAGTCCATTGAGGTGTAAAGGAGCTACGAAAAATAGGAGTCGAGTTGTGGAAGCCTTCGTTTGATCGTGGTGTTTTGTTTTGTTCGATTCTTTGCGTACGATAGGTATAAAATTCCCACGACAAATCTTTATGTTCTATAATTGATATAGCATTTTTCTAATGATCTATATGTTGTATATAACTCAGTAAAAATGTTAAACATGGATCATGCAAGCTAAACAAAGCGTACGAAAAATAATGAGTTAAAACACACATAATTACCAAATAGTGTCAATCGATTTTTCTGGAGTGTAACCATAATTTTTACATGTTCTATACTGATAATATAAGCCTATAAAAATAACCACATGATTTATAAAAGCTCAGAATAATTGATGCGAATTATTTTTTATAATCGGATTATTCAAAAAATAAAGAAAATCAAGAAGAAACCCTAGAATGCATTAGGGTTAGGGCTTATACTATTATATCTGATGTAATTAATATTTCAATGATGGTGTTATGATGGTTTAATGATTAGATGAAAGTAGGGTTTGGTTTTGCAAATAAAAAGGGCTATACGATTGGTAAATAAAAGTATAAGGGTTTGTTTTGCCAACTTTGAAACTTATGGAATATTTTTTGTAATGTCATATAAGTCAGTAGGAATGTGGGAAAAATATAACTTGAAGGTCCTAAGTGTAAATGTTGCAAGAAAATGAATTAATTATATTTAAAGGGGTCGATTTGAAATAAATTAAAGTAGAGGGACTAAAATTGTAAATTTGGGAAACTTGAAGTTATTCTGAGTAAATAATGTCATTAAGGGTGTAATGGATAAATTTGAGTATTTATGGGCTTGATATGTAATTATAAATAAATTATGATTTAAATTGTAAGTTTTGTAAAGTTAAGGGACCAATTGTATAATTACTAAATTTTGAGGGTCTAATTCGTACTTCATATAATTCTGAGGTGATGTTCTGTAAATTTGTGAAATAAAGTACTTGTTTGGTAAATATAGGTATCATAGGGATTAAATCAGTAACTTAAAGTATTTTCATTTTAAACCTTTGAATCTAATGAATTTACAATTAAAACCCTAAACTTTTGTAACTTGATAAAAGGTACCTTAATTCCATAATGATCTTGAAATAAGGACTTAACCTAAACTGGAATATTAACATCTTACTAAACCTGGAAAGTTACAAAATGGAAAAGTAAACTAAAAATAATAATCTGAGTTTGAATAATTCGTAATTCCGTCTTCTACTTCTTTAGGTGTGAAGAAGGAGAAGCCCTAATTTCTGCTTCGTGTTTGCTTTCTTGTCTTTTGCTTTGCTAATAAGGTACAGATATTCCGTCCTTTTTCAGTAAGGGCTTTTCATTCCCTTTTTCTTTCAGAATTCATTTCCTTATTAGGATTCCCTATACCACTGCTATGTTTCCCTTTTGTTTGTGAACTTTCGATGTGGTCTTTGATTTGAATCTTTTGCCATGTACCCTTAAGATATAATTTTGATTATTTGATAGTACGCCCGACCTTTGATCTACAGTTTGATATTACGAGCCAATCACTAGGCATGAGGGTTTCATGTCCATGTCATTGACGCACCTCTGACATGACTCTAGGGCAGGAGAGTGATGACCTGTTCCGTCCCTTATTTATTATTTGCTATGGCCAATATATTTATGATTATTGATTTATCTGTGAGGCGTATGGGTGCATCCTAGATTTGACCTGTTATCTGTATATGTTATATGATTATGATTATTATATCTGGTGACTGATTGTGTGTGCGATACACGTCTTTCACTTTGTCTGAGAGCTGATCACTCTACACAGGTTTGTTTTATTATATTAGTATGCTATGGTATTATCGGTCGTCTGGGCTCGTGATGAATTGCTGTGTTCTTGTTTTTCTTAAATCTTATTCACTTTGTTCTTTTCTTTTATTCATGATCCATTTCTCATTCCTTTCATTTTGATTTCGTATCGGTATGATTTTGTATTCCTGATTTGCTTATATATTTGCTACCTGTTATTGTTTCCGTTATCTATATATCTGTTCACTGAGCTTTTGAAGCTCAGCCGCATTTCTTTTCCTGCGGCAGGTACTTAAGCTAGGAGCTGGGTTTAGCTTTGGGATGAGAGCGATCTATTTCGGAGTTGACCTTAGTTATTTAGCTTTACCATTTGAACTTCTATTTATTTTGATATGCCATTGTTTAGGCATTTGAATATTGGATTTTGTACTTAAGTTATTTTGTCTTGCATTTTGATTTAAGTCATGTTGACTTATTTTGGATTAAATGTTAAGACTTTTTGAAGTTTTATTTTGTTGAATGTTACTGTTGACTTCTGATATGCCACCATTGTTATGATATCTTTACCCTTGTTGGGTTGGGGTGTTACAGAGGGAATGCTGCAACCAAGAAGACAAGGAAGAACCTCTTGAAGCAACAATATGAAAATTTCGCTGCTTCAAGTTTTGAAAATCTTGATCAAACTTTTGACAGGCTTCAGAAACTCATCAGTCAATTGACATTTGTAGAAGTCTCAATTTCTCAAGAAGAAGTCAATCAAAAGTTTTTGAGAAGCTTATCACCAGAGTGGAACACACACACACTGTGGTATGGAGAAACAAGGATGATCTTGATTCTATCAGTTTAGATGATCTGTACAACAATCTTAAAGTTTATGAACCTGAAGTTAAAGGGTCATCTAGCTCATCAACAAGCACACAAAATTTAGCTTTTGTGTCCTCCTCCAACAACAGTTCTAGCAGTCCTTATGAAGTAGTTAATACGGCTCATGGAGTTAGTACTGCTGGCACACAAGTTAATGCTGCTGGGTCTACAACCCTTGATAACTTGAGTGATGCTGTTATCTATGCTTTCTTGGTTGGTGCATCTACTAGTTCTCAAATTATGCATGAAGATTTGGAGCAGATCCATCCAGATGATCTTGAAGAGATGGACTTGAAGTGGCAGATGGAAATGTTGACTGTGAGGGCAAGAAGATTTTTGAACAAGACTGGAAGAAATCTCAAGGTTATTGGGAAGGATAACTTGGGTTTTGATAAATCCAAGATTGAATGCTACAACTGTCATAGGAAGGGTCACTTTGCAAGAGAATGCAAAGCTCCAAGAAGCCAAGATTTCAAGACTGGAGAAAGCTCTAGGAAAGCTGGGTAAACAACAAACTCTACAGCTTTGGTGTCTCAACGTGATGGTCTTGGAGGATATGACTGGAGTTATCAAGCAGCTGAAGGACCTAACTTTGCTCTTATGGCCTACTCTTCTACATCAAGTTCTGATTCTTAGGTATCTAACAGTTCTAGTTGTTCATATAAGTCTTGTTTAGATACTATTGAAGAACTTAAGGCTAGGAATGAAAAGCTAATGGAAGAGGTAAAAATGTTAAAATTAGACAATTTAGGCTATAAGGTAGGTCTAAAATCTGTTGAGGAAAGACTTGATTGTTTCAAAGAAAATGAGTTAGAATATGTAGAAAAAGTAAATGTTCTTAAAGGTAAGCTTTTTGTAAAAGAACATGAAGTTAATGTATTTTCTAAAAGATTAGAAAAGGCTGAAAAAGAAAAAGATGCAGCTTATAAGGAATTAGAAAACCATCAGGTTAAGGTTAATAAGCTTGAGTTTGCATCTGAAAGTGTTAATAAGACAATTGAGTGTCAGTTAATGAGGAGAGGTAGTGGCATAGGCTATAATGAAGTTCCTCCTTCAATAACAGGAAAGTATGTACCTCCTATTCCAGAATTGTCTTGTTTGAGTGAGTCAAATGTTAAGTCTTTAGGAGAAAGTAGTGAATCTAATAAGGAAAAACCTATGACTGAAAGAAAGTATTCTGATGCACCTATTATTGAGGATTAGGTGTCTGATGATGATGAGGAACAGGAAAAGGATAAATTTAAGGTTGCAAGTGTAAAACCTAGTGTTGAGCAGACTAAATTTGTGAAACCTAGTTTTGGTACCAAAGTGAATAAGAAATTTGTTAAGTACACTGAGCAACCTAGGTAGATCACAAACAGGCCTAGAGGTAACCAGAGAAGTTGGAATGGAATGATATCTCAAAGGTTAGGAAGTGATTTTGAGATGATCAATAAGGCTTGTTATCATTGTGGTAGTTTTGAACACTTACAAGATAATTGTTTTTACTATCAAAAACCAGTGTGGAACTATGCTAGGAGGGTGAATCAAAAAAGTTTTTCTAAAAATACTCACCCACATGCTAGAAGAAACATGGTTCCAAAAGCAGTACAAATGAGATCTGGTGTAGTATCAGTTACAACTGCCGATCAAAATATTTCTAAACAAGCAGTAGTAACTAATACTGCTAGATCAGTTAGTACTACTAACACCAAAAGGACAGTGAATGGTGCAAATAAATTGTCAACGTTTTCAAACAAAGCACATTCCACTGTAAAACATCCCATTCAAAAGCCAACAACTATTAGTGTTGCTAAGGCAAAAACAGTAGTTTCTACTGCTAAGCCAAAAGCAATAACTGATACTGTTTTGGGAAATCATTTTTATGCTGTGAAGACCTCAGCTTGTTGGGTCTGGAAACCAAAAGTTAATATTTTAGATCATATTTCAAGACACAATAGTGCATCTATAGTTTTAAAGAGATATGATTATGTAGATGCACAAGGCAGATCCAAGTCAGTATTGGCTTGGGTCCCCAAAATGAACTGATTTTCTTACTTTATGTGAAGGGTAATACATAGATGGAATTGGAAGATAAAGGAGTATTTGATAGTGGATGCCCAAGGAAAATGATTGAAAACATGTCCTATCTTGAAGATTTTGAAGCTATTGATGGAAGACATGTTGCTTTTGGGAGCAATCCCAAAAGAGGGAAAATCACTTGTAAAGGTACAATAAAAACTGGTAAATTAGATTTTGATAATGTGTACTTTGTCAAAGAGCTTAAGTTTAATCTCTTTAGTGTCTCACAAATGTGTGACAAAATGAATAGTGTTCTTTTTACTGACACTGAATGTATTGTTTTATCTCCTGACTTTAAGTTGACTGATGAATGTCATATTCTACTTAAAGTTCCTAGAACAGACAACATATACAATGTTGATTTAAAGAATATGGTTCCCAAAAGAGGTTTGACTTGTCTCTTTGCAAAGGCCTTATCAGATGAATCTAAACTTTGGCATAGAAGACTTGGTCATTTAAATTTCAAAACAATGAATAAATTGGTTAAGGGAAACCTTGTAAGAGGTTTACCTTCAAAAGTTTTTGAAAATTCTGAAATCTGTGTTGCTTGTCAGAAGGGAAAACAACATAGAGCTTCTTGTAAGGCCAAAGTAGTGAACTCTATTAGTTATCCATTACATATGTTGCACATGGATTTATTTGGACCAACATTTGTAAAGAGTTTAATGAAAAAGATGTATTTCCTAGTTGTCACAGATGATTATAGTAGGTTTACTTGGGTGTTCTTTTTAGCAACTAAGGATGAAACCTGTAGAATTCTTAAGGTTTCATAACCAAGGTAGAAAACCTAGTTAATCATAAGGTTAAAGTGATAAGATGTGACAATGGAACTGAGTTCAAGAATAGGGAAATGAACCAGTTTTGTGAGATGAAAGGTATTGAGAGACAGTATAGTATAACTAGAACTCCTCAGCAAAATGGAATTGCTGAGATGAGGAATAGGATACTTATTGAGGCTGCTAGAACAATGTTAGCTGATTATAAATTACCTACTATTTTTTGGGCTGAAGCAGTTAATACTGCTTGTTATGTACAGAATAGAAGTAAAGTAGTTAAGCCTCATAACAAGACCCCTTATGAACTTTTACTTGGTAGAAAACCATTGCTTGATTTCTTAAGACCATTTGGGTGTCCTGTTACTATCTTGAATACGATAGATCACTTAGGCAAGTTTGATGGAAAGGCTGATAAAGGATTCTTTGTTGGATACTCATTAAATAGCAAAGCTTTTAGAGTATTCAATAGTAGGACCAGGAAAGTGGAAGAGAACTTGCATGCTAAGTTTAGTGAGGGTACACCTAATGTTGTAGGGAGTGGACCAAGCTGGCTGTTTGATATTGATTCTCTAACCAAGACTATGAATTATGAGCAAGTTGTTGCAGGAACAGAGTCTAACAAGTGTGCAGGTACAAAAGCAAGTAATGATGCAGGTCAAGCTGGAAAGGAGCCAGGACATGACAAAGATTATATTTTGCTGCCTATTTGGACTGTTGATCCACCCTTCTCAACCCAAGAAACAAAGAGTTCATAAGCAGATGACTTTGATGAAGCTCCTAAGGATGATGTATCAGATGATATTAACACTGGCAGTTCTAACTCAGTTAATACTGCTGAGCCAAGTGTTAATGTTGCTGGCAAGCAAGGCATATCTTTTGATGCTGATGTCTACCTAGATGATCCAAACATACCTATATTGGAAGACATTTATCCTGATACTGATGAAGATGTACTTGGTGCAGAGGCTGACTCAACCAATTTGAATGAAGAATTACCTGTCAGTCCTATTCCAACTACAAGAGTTCACAAGAATCATCCTAAGGAACAGATCATTGGAGAGCCAAAGTCTGCTGTTCAAACAAGGAAAATGGTTAAAGATTTAAAGGAACAAGGTTTCTTTGCAAGATCCCTTCATCAAAGAAACAGTCACAAAGACCTTTAAAACTGTTTGTTTGCATGTTTTCTATCACAAATAGAACCCAAGAATGCTCATAAAGCATTACAAGATCCAAGCTGGGTGGAAGCTATGCAAAAAGAACTTCTACAATTCAAGCTTCAAGAAGTTTGGAAACTTGTGGAATTCTGAAGTTGTTTTGTGTTAATACTGATATAAAAAGGTTGTTGTGTAATTTTGAGGATTTTTGGGCTAATTATGTAATTGTTATGAAATTATGATTTAATATATATGTTTTGTAAACTAAAAGGGCTAAATATGTAAATTCTGAATTCTGAGGGGTCAAATATGTAAAGTACTAAATTCTGATGGTATATTCTGTAATTTTGAAATATAATATGTTTGGTTGGTAATTATGGATATTGTTGGGTTTAAATTGTAAAATATGTAATTATAAGCTTTATTTTGTAAATTATGAAATTAAAGGGGTGTAATCTGTAAATTGTGAAACTTAAGGGAATGGAAGGTAATTCTGAATAAAATGAGTGTAAATTTTTGTAACTTAAAGTATTTTCACAAATGACCTTGGAAATTAATGAAGTTACATTTAAAACCCTAAACTTTGTATAATTGTCATTTAAAACCCTAAACTTCTGTAACTTGATAAAATGTACTGTTATTCCATAGTAATCTCTGAATAAGGTTCAACCTAATCTGAAATGATAATATATGTTAATTCTGGAAAACCTGCTAATTATGGGAACTTACTAAATCTGAAAAGTTACTAAAAATAGAAAGTACATAAAATGATGAGATAAACAAAGAATAATAATCTGAATAAGAAACTTTAGTAATTCTGTCTTCCTCTTCCTTAGGTGTGAAGAAGGAGAAGTCTTGATCATCTGATTTCTGTGTTTGTTTGTTTGATTTCTGCTGTGCTAATAAGGTACATATATTCTGCCCTTTTTCAGTAAGGGTTTTTCATCCCCTTTTCTTTCAGTTTTTCATTTTCTTTATTAGGATTCCCTATGCCATTGCTATGTCCCCTTCTGTTTGTGTATCTCTGTTGTGATCTATTATCCTGAACCTTTTGTTTGAACCTCTGCTATGATTCTTGTATTCTGAACCTTTTTCCTGAACTCTGATTGATCTCTTGTTCTGAACCCTGAATTTGTGAGTCTTAATTGAATCTGATCTGTGAACCTTGTTCTGAACCTTAACCTGATATATCTGTTGTAAATTCTGATTTGATTTTGGTAAACCTTAACCTGTTAAATCCTTATCTGAACCTAATTGATTTTGAACCTCTATTAAACTACATATGAAACTGTTTAAGAAAAGCTATTTTAAAAAGAAGCGGTACCACTTGGAAATGGAAGTCACTAAATGTTTTGGAAGACCATTTTTTATGAAAACTATTTCGTAAGATCATTTCAATAAAAACCATTATTAAAGGATTGATTTAAATGAACTTTTGACAGGAACTTCTGAAATGGATTATTGCTATAAACTTGTAATTCTTAACCTTTGGTATACTCTTTTGGACTATTGGAAATGAACCTTTTAATCTGAACTTACGTTTTGATATTAAACTTAATCTGATAAACTTTGATTTGAACCTTATTATCTTATTCTGAATTGTTGACATGATCCTTCTGCCATGAACCCTTAGATATGACTCTGTTTATTATATGACATCTGACCTTGACCACAGTCTGATATCCGAGCCAATCACTAGGCATGAGGGTTTCATGTCCATGTCATTGATGCACCGATGGCATGACTCTAGGGCAGGAGAGTGATGACCTGTCCCGTCCCTGATTTTATCTGTTATGTAGGAGAAGATTCTGGCCTACTGGGGCGCATGGATGCATCCTAGTTCTGACTCTGTTATCTGTTATCTGTTATCTGTTTATGTTATATGTTTGTTATTATATCTGGTGACTGATGGTGTGTGCGATACACGTCTTTCACATATATCTGGGAGCTGATCACTCCGATTTGATACATGAGGTCACCCCTCATATTATCTGTTACTTGAGAGGTATCCCCTCTGGATTATTATATGATTACTCTGTTATGATATTATCTGTTATCTCTGGGCTCGTGATGGATTTCTGTATTTCCCTAAACCTGGTTTGTACATTATCTCTTTCTCATTTCTTTTCTTTTACCCTTATTCCTTTCCTATTCTTTCACTTTAATTCTGTATCTGTATAATCTGTATTTCTGATTTGTTTCTGTATTGTTCTCTGCTATTGTTTCTGTCATCTATATATCTGTTCACTGAGCTCTAGTAGCTCAGCCGCATTTCTTTTCCTGCGGCAGGTTTTAGTAGGAAGCTGGGAATGAATGAGAGTGTACCTCTGGACTTAGAAGGCTTGGTAGCTATTCTGGATTAGAGTTGGACTGAAGTTATTATGTTTAGAATTAGTTTTGAAAGTTTCATTGTAACCTTGTAGAATTCAGTATTTAAATTGTAATCCTTTGAGATTTTTGTATTACTGTAGATGTATGCTCTGTTTTGATCTGATATGAATCCATTATTGTGATATCTTTACCCTTGTCGGGTTGGGGTGTTACAATCAAATTATTCTTGGCATATGCTTCATTCAAAGACTTTGTAGTGTATCAAATGGATGTTAAAAGTGTTTTTCTGTATGGGACTATTGAAGAAGAAGTTTATGTCTCGCAACCACCTGGTTTTGAAGATCCTAATTTTTCTAACAAGGTTTACAAGGTGGAAAAGGCACTATATGGCTTACATCAAGCTCCCAGAGCTTGGTATGATACATTGTCAACATACCAGTTGAACAATGGTTTTTGTAGAGGGAAGATTGATAAAACTTTGTTTATAAAAAGACACAAAGATGATATCTTGTTAGTTTAAGTTTATGTTGATGATATCATCTTTGGCTCAACACACAAGGCTTTATGTGTTGAATTTGAGAAGCTTATGCATGAAAGATTTCAGATGAGTTCAATGGGAGAACTTACATTCTTTTTAGGACTACAAGTTAGACAAAAAGAAAATGGCATATTTATCAATCAAGATAAATATGTGGCAGAAATTTTGAAGAAGTTTGGATTTACTGATGTGAAGCCTGTAAAGACAACTATGGAAACATCCAAGCCCTTGCTCAAAGATGAAGATGGTGAAGAAGTTGATGTTCATTTGTATAGATCAATGATTGGATCATTGATGTATCTTATAGCTTCAAGACCTGACATAATGTTTGTTGTCTGTGCCTGTGCAAGATATCAAGTCACACCAAAAGTTTCACATCTTAATGCAGTGAAAATGAATTTTAGATACTTGAAAGGTCAACCCAAATTAGGCCTTTGGTATCCAAAAGATTCACCTTTTGACTTGATTGCATATTCTGATAGTGACTATGCTGGAGCTAGCTTGGATAGAAAATCAACAACAGGAGGTTGTCAGTTTTTGGGGAGCAGGTTGATTTCATGGCAGTGCAAGAAACAAACTGTGGTTGCAAATTCCACAATTGAAGCTGAGTATTTTGCTGCTTCAAGTTGCTGTGGAAAAGTGCTCTGGATTCAGAATCAGTTGCTGGATTATGGGAACAACTTTATGCATACTAAAATATATATTGATAATAGCAGTACTATGTGCATTATTAAAAATCATGTTTATCACTCAAAAACAAAACATATTGAGATAAGAAATCATTTTATAAGAGATTGTAATGAAAAGAAGTTAATTCAAATTGTTAAAATTCATACTGACAATAATGTTGCAGATTTGCTCACAAAAGCTTTTGATGTGGGTAGATTTCCATTTTTGGTTGTTAGTATTGGAATGATAAATCTTTAAATTTTTTTTATCTCTCTGTGTCTTTGTTAAGTTTTATAAAGATTAGTACTGTTATTAGGACAATAAATTGTTTCTGCTGCTAAGTTATGCTTAGTATTGCTAGTTTTCTTACAACTGCTATGTTAATGTTGCTAAGCTATACTTAGTATTGCTAGTTTACGTAGTATTGCTGTATTAATGTTGCCAGTTATACTTAGTATTGCTAAGTATAATTGATGATGTGCTTATTGTAAATTGTGTTATGTTTGTGGTTTTGTGTTTTTGGGACTAATCTTTTGCAGGATAAGCTAAGGAAAGTGCTGGAGTGCTGATTAAAAAGCTGTTTGGAGTGGAAACTGACTTTATGCTGCTAGGCATAAGTTAGTGCGGCTAGGGCTAATTTAGTGTTGCTAGGTTTCTGTTGCTATGTTTGAAAGAAAAGGGTACTGTTTTAAAAATGTGAACGATTAAGGGTTTATATCCTCCGCTCGTTCCCAAAAGTGTCTTTATCCGATTAAAACTCTTTCAAACATAAACCCTAACTCTTTTTATCCATTAATTGTAAATCCCAGCCAAATCCTACCAAAATTTTTCAAAATTCACAATGTCGACTCTGTCATTTGCCGATCAACATAACATGATTGCGTTCTTGCAAAAGCCCAAAGAAAGTGAAGGTTTTACTGAAATCATTGATTTTCTTAATGCTGCTCATATTAGGTACGCATTAACAGTAAATCCTACTATATATGTTTCCAACATCAAACAGTTTTGGGCTACTGCAAAGTCAAAACTATTGATGAGGAAGTACAGGTACATGCCCTTGTGGATGGGCATAAGATTATTATTACTGAAGCTTCTGTTAGAGATGTTCTTCATCTAGCAGATGCTGAAAGTATTACCAATCTTCCAAATTATACAATTTTTGAAAACCTTGCATTGATGGGTTATGAAAGCCAGAGTACTTCTTTAAAGTTTTCAAAAGGTGCTTTCTCTCCACAATGGAAATTCTTAATACACACTATCTTACAGTGTCTTAGTCCAAAGACTACTGGTTGGAATGAGTTTAGTAGTAATATGGCTTCTGCTATTATCTGCTTGGCTCAAAATCAAAGAAATCAAAAATTTAATTTTTCAAAATTATTTTTTGATAGTGTGGTTAAGGGCTTGGATAGTTCTTCAAATAAACATTACTTATATCCAAGGTTTTTACAACTTCTTATGGACAAACAATTTGTAAAGAAAAAGGTTCATAAAAAGGTTTATTCTGCTCTCTTTCATACTAAAAACATTTTTTCCATTATGAAGAGAGAGTGCAACGATTTTTCAGGCAGAGTTACACCATTTTTTCAAACAATGTTGGAACTAGGTCAAACTCAGGGTGAAAGCTCAACGATCCCAGCTGATGTTTATCCCACACCCACTCTTTTGCCATCCACATCACCAAAACCAAAGACCCATACCCCTAAGATCACTAAAAAGGGAACTCAACTACCTCAAGTTAGTGCTAGTATGGCTGCAGATGAGGCTGTGCATAAGGAGAGGGGTCACAGTTTAGAAAGGGTTGTCACTACTGCTACTAGCTTAGAAGCAGAGCAGGATAGTGATAACATAAGTAAGACCCGATCTAAGGCAACTTCTAATGAATCTAGTTCCTCTGGAGCTAATTCAGGTGAAGGTCCCAGCCAACCAGATATTATGGGGGGTGTAGATGCTCAGGCTAGGTTTGAGGCTATGCTTAACTTACCCAATGATGCACCACTCGGGAGAGGTAACACAGTCCGAAGTGCTGAGAGTAGTCTTAAACTTATTCATGAATTGACGGTAACTTGTGCAACATTGTCAAGGGATGTTCTTGATCTCAAGAAGGATCTTAAGCAGCTTAAAATTTCTCAAGGTACTGAAATCACAAGGTTGAAGTGAAGGGTTAGGTATCTTGAAGGTCAATAGAGGTCAAGATCACACAAAACTAAAAGGTTATACAAGGTTGGAACTACTTTCAGGGTTGAATCTTCTGATGAAGCACAGAGTTTGGAGAAGGATGTTTCCAAACAGGGGAGGAATACAAGCAAAGCTTCAGGGGAGAAAACTGGGTTAGATGATGAAACTGAAGAAGATGATGATGTGAATGAGTTTGTTGTTGCTGATCAACAGGGTAATTGTTAGGAATATGAATATTCAGTTGAAGACTCGGTCATCCCAAGTACTTATTAGCACATCATAGCTCGTAGGATAACTAGTAATATTAGTAGTAGCTTAGTTATTATTATTAGTATTGTGGAGTGGGTCGGGTCTTGTACTTTCTAGCTTAGGGATTACCCACTGTCAGCTCGCTCCACAGCCCGCTAGGGGCATATTATGCAAGGACTATATATACCCCTTCCCACACAAGGGAAAGGGTGGAACTTCTCATTTTATCTAATTTAATACACATACATTTCTCTCTCTAAGTTCCCACCTTTCTCTCTCTAACTTCTCATCTCTTATTCGATCCATAACAAGCTCCAATCTTGTGTTTATGTGTTAGTGAATATCCTACAATTGGTATCAAGAGCCATGGTTAGGTCCATGTGTGTTGATATTCACGGATTTGTGTAGTTTGGGGTTGTTTTTGGTTCGAATAGCTTTGCTCTTAAAATTCCATTTTACGCCTTGTTTAGTTGTTAGAAGTTGTTAAATCTTGTACTTTCTAGCTTAGGGATTACATAGGAGTAGTGTTTGGTGTTTGGAATCACAAATCTAGGCGTTGTGTGGTGGTTTTTGGAAGATTAGACGGTTGTTCGTCGTGGAGGTTTGTCTCACGGTAAAAAGTTCTTCGTGGCGATTTGTGTCTGACTGGGAAAGAAAAGTAGCGATTTGTGTCTTTATCGAGTTAGCTATTTGTCCCTTTATCGGATTTGGCAAAAACGACAAACAGCTACGATAGTGACTTGTTTGGCGTTTTGTGGGTGGCGATTTGTCCTAGATAGTGACAGTTCTGTCTTTTAGTGACTGGCGATTTGTCCTGTTTCAAAAACTAGCGTTTTGTGTTAGTCAAAGTGGCGATTTGACTAGTTCTAAAAAGTTAGCGTTTTGTGTCTGGCGATTTGTGTCAAAAGTGGTGATTTGTCCAAGTTCCAAAAGCAGCGATTTGTCTCAGTTCCAAAAGTAGCGACTTGTCTTGTGACTGGCGTTTTGTCCTATTCCCAAAAGTTAGCGTTTTGTGTGTAGCGACTTGTGTCAATAAAGACTAGCGGTTTATGGGTAGAGATTTGTGTACATCATAGTAGCGATTTGTCTTATCAGAATAGCGATTTGTCTGTGGCATTTTGTATCTTCAGGGTAGAGATTTATCTCTGGCGATTTGTCTATTAGTAGTGGGAAGTTATTCTTAGTTTACGGTTTGTTTCTTGGTGATTTTAGAAAGTCCCGCGAAAGATTCAATTTCTCGATTAAATCACAAGATCTATAAAATCCCGTATTTACTATGGCTACCATATCAAGCACCTCATCAGATGATATTCAAGCAGCAGGATCTGACACTCGTCCACCTATGCTAGATAGGACGGATTATGAGTCTTGGGCACAACGAATAAGACTTTACTGCTTGGGAAAAGAAAACGGAGCAAACATTCTTAAGTCCATTGATGAAGGACCATTTCAGATGGGTACCACCAGAGATGTTGTTACTACTGGTGAAGATGGCACAGTCACACTTGGAATTGACAGACCTCGCGAGTACAATGATCTTAATGATGAAGAAAAGAAGAGGTATGATGCTGACATTAGAGCTTCAAACATTGTCATTCAAGGTCTGCCAAATGATGTATACAAGCTCATCAATTTCAACACTGAAGCTAAAGCTGTGTGGGACAATGTTAAAATGTTGTTGGCGGGGTCAGAACTCACAAAGGAAGACCGTGAGTCACAGCTGTATGATGAGTTCGAGCATTTCAAAATGAACCCAGGAGAGAATATCACAGACTACTATGTGAGATTTCATAAGTTGGTGAATGATATGAGGATGATCAGAATGACTATGCCCAACATCCAACTAAACTCAAAGTTTATGAACAACATGACTCCTGAATGGGACAGATTTGTTACTGCTGTCAAACTCAACAAAGGTTTAAGGGATACCAACTATGAACAGCTATATGCCTACCTGCAACAACATGAGAAGCATGCTGCCTACGATCGGGTGCTGAGAGAAAAACTAAACCCTTCAACTCCTAATGATCCACTGGCTTTTATGGCAAATGTTCTACCAACTACCCAACCATCATCCAACTCAAGTTATCATCAACTTCACTCACCAGTACCTGCTATGAGTTCTCAACTTAACTCAGGCTACTCTCAAACCGACAAAATGATTGACAACCTCACCAATCAAGTATCATTACTGGTTCAACAGTTTCAAGCATCACTCCCTCAGACCAACAATCAGTTAAGGAATTCATCCAACCCAGGTAAGCCAGCAATGGTGGAGGATGGGAAAATTGTGGTTCAGAATGTGCAAGGGAGAGCTGGAAGAAACATGGGTCGAGGTTATGTGCAGAATAGAGTAGGGAATGCCAATCAGGGGCAAGGGAAACAGATCAAGTGTTATAATTGGGGGGGGCTAGGACACATTGCCAGAAACTGCAATCAACCTAAACGTCCTCAGAACTCAGATTACTTCAAAGACAAGATGCTGTTAATGCAAGCTCAAGAGAATGCAGCTGTATTGGATGAGGAAGAGTTATTGTTCTTGGCTGGTGATGGGGGAAATACTTTTGATGAAGATGTGGATGAGCAACCAGTTCAGGATCTAGCACTTAATGATCCTAACATCTTCAAGGCAGATGATTGTGATGCATTTGACTCAGATGTAGATGATGAACCTACGGCTCAAACAATCTTCATGGCTAACTTGTCTTCCCTGGTCTCATCTCCTCGACAAGCTGGTCCTTCTAATGCATCCGTGATATCTGAGGTACTAAAAATTTATGACACATATGATATAGTTGATGGACAGAAGAATCCCAAAGAAGTACAACAGGCAGATGTTTCTGACTCAAGTAATGTTGACATGGAAAATAGCAATATTATTTCATATGAACAGTATTTGAATCACAACAACTCGCCTGATGTACCAAATGGTGAATCTTCTGTCAATAATGATGCTTGTGTTATAAGTAATGTGTGTGCCTTAGATAATGCGTGTAATATAGATAATGCATGTGAGTGCCATGAGAACAACTTGCCTGTCCCTGATGATAACTTGATCACTAGACTAAACATTTATAAAGAAAAAGTGGCTATGTATGAACAGCGTGCTAAGTTTGAACTCAATCAACGCGAGCAGAAATTAGAAGGTCAAATGAGTACACTTATTAAAGAGTCTAGAGTAAGAGAAGAAACATTAAAACAAGAGTTGAATTCTTTGAAAAATCAGCTAGAACAGTCTGTCAAACGGAAACAGGAAGTACAAAATTGTATAACTACACTTAAGCTGGAATTCAAAGAAAAAGAAACAACATTTTTAAATGATTTCTCTAGACTCAAGACGTTAAAAAATAAGCTTGAAGATAAGTTGTACACACAAGATCAAACCATACAAACTGCTCAAATGATTCATAAGCACAGAAAGTTGAGTGATAAGCATAGTAAGATCATGATAGGTGAACCCAAGTCAACCATCCTTAGGGACATGAAAGTAGCTCAACCTTCCCTATATGATGGTAATGTGATGCTTATGCCTATTCATGACCCGCCTGAGCATATCTACACAAATGAAGAGGATGAGATAAGTGATAGAACAAGGGAAAAAATGAGTGAGAAAATGAGGGATCCCGAGTGCATAGCCAGACGAATAATAGTCAAGCCCCATGACTATAGTGAGGAAAATCGTTTGACTGTGTTTGCTCCTCAAAAGAAGTTAACACCTGAACAGATATTCTGGAAACAAGATAATGAAAAACTTAAGGAAGAAAAACTTAAGGCCAACACCCCTCTCATTAGAAAAGTTGCGTCCATAACGGTGTATCCTCCCAATACACCTAGGAATTTGGTGCCTTTGTCTCTTCCCACTGAATGCAAAACCTTAATTAGCTTATATGTGCTTTGGCAACTGTTTGCTGATTTTGATAAAACATGTAAGAAGAGAATCACACCAACCGGAATTACTGAGGGGGAAAGGTGTTTTGAACATGCAAAAAGGTGTTACTTAACTGAGGTCATGCCATTCTTTAAACTACTTAAAGAACATTTTGAAGGGTTGCAAACTGCCCTCAACACAGAAATAAAAGAAATGAAAGTAGTGTTTAAAGACATGGAAAATGAGGTGAATGAATATGCAATAGAACTTAAGAGTCGTTAGATTGAAAGAAAAAACATACTCATCACTAATGACAACTTGATTGCTAAATGTATTGCACAAGATGTATTTTACACTGCTACTGATTCTGCATTGTCTGCTTGTCAATTTCATGAGTATGCTATTGCATTAAATGTCACCCAGAATCGTGTTGTTGAGCTTGAGGGGGAGAATTTAAAATTGCTTGAAAAAATTCAAAATGATGACCATGAAAATATGGTTAAACGTTTTTCAAAACTAGAAGTTGATTATCTAAATTTGCAAATGAAACATCAACATTTAAATGAAAAACACAAAATATCAAATGACAAGACATCCTTGGATGCTCCTGAATTTGATACTTATTTTGAATTAAGCAAACGAGATGAGAAAATTCAAGCTCACACGAACACGATTCGACTGCTGAGGGCCCAAATTGCCCAATTGAAATCCAACAAGTGTGATGTGTATGGCACCAATAAACCTTCGTCTTCAGATTCTCAGAATTTTCAATATCAAAACACCATAAATAAGTTACATCATGAAAATGAGTGTTATCGAGAAGAAAATTCTAAGGTCAAACAACATTTCAAAGAGTTATATGATTCTATTAAAGTTACAAGAAGCAATTACAATGGTCAAATAACCTCTTTGACAAATGAAATTGAGAATCTTAAGGCTCAGGTGAAAGGTAAAATGCCATGCACCACTTGTAATTGTGACGCACCAAAGGCTACTGCTAGTAAAAAGTATGATGTTGATGTTGGGCGTATTCCATTTAACCTTAGAAATAATAGCTTTGCCCATCAAACATATCTCGATCATCTTAGAGAGGGCCTTGACACACTTCGTGAGATAGTTGAAGAGGATAGAACTGAAAAGCCACTTGATAGGGCAGTTGTTTATGCCTGCAAACTCACGAAAAGGATTCAGGAAAACTTAGAATATGCCATAGGCTCAGTCCCTAAGTTTAACAGCCATAGAGATAGATTTGTTGCATCATCATCCACTGTTAAGAACAAACATGTAGCCTTTGATTTACCATGTACAACATCAGAACCCAGCACATCAAAATCAGGAAAACATGTGTTAGTGAAACAAACTAATGTTCCCATCGTTACTTCTATAGGAGTGAAAAGTGACACCCAAGCTAGCAGGTCAAAGCCTAAAGGCAATACAAGGAATGATAGGACTGCGCCAGCTAAGAGTGATCACAAGAAGAGTGTAGAAGCCCAACCTAGGAACAATAAGTTTGCAAAGACTAGATTGAATCGTGTTGATTCTAGTATTAAAAGTACTGTAATTAATTTGAATTCTAATGCGGTCTGTAAAACATGTGACAAATGTTTAATTTATGCTAATCATGATGAATGTGTTGTGTCATTTCTGATGTCTCCTGCACCACCCCATGTTAATTATGTTAGAAAGACTGAAAGAAGTAAGAAAGTTTGGATAGCAACAGGAAATTTTTTTGCAAATGTTGGGTATCAATGGAGACCCACTGGAAAGAAATTTGCTTTAGGAAATAAACATCCATTACCTAAGGTGAATAAACATAAGAATGTAAAAGTTAAGGAATGGAGACCAACAGGTTGAATTTTGCCCTTAGGAACACAATGCCTTCATCATAAGTCATCTGCTGAACCTAGGGTAGATTCCACTATAGTTACCTCAGTGATTGATACTTTTGTTGCTCCTGAATTTGTGTGTGCTAACCAAACGGACCCCAACAGCACGTGGGGATCCACATATTTCAGTTATCCATCGTTGTCTGTTTTCAAATGCAGGTCGTACAAATCGTCCTTTGGTATTTGGACTCAGGCTGCTCTAAACATATGACTGGGGATCGCTCACGGCTCAAGAACTTCGTGAAAAAGTTTATCGGGACAGTTAGATTCGGGAACGACCACTTTGGTGCGATTATGGGTTATGGAGATTATGTGTTCGGTGACAGTGTAATCTCAAGGGTATACTATGTGGAAGGATTAGGGCACAATCTGTTTTCTGTGGGTGAATTTTGTGATTCAGATCTGGAAGTGGCTTTCAGAAAACATACATGTTTTGTCAGAGAATTGGATGGTATAGATCTCCTCAAGGGCAGTCGGGGCACCAATCTATACACCATATCGATTGAAGAAATGTTGAAGTCCTCTCCCATATGCTTGCTTTCAAAAGCCTCTAAAACAAAATCATGGCAGTGGCATCGTCGTTTGAACCACTTGAACTTCGGTACCATAAATAATCTTTCCCGTAAAGATCTTGTTAGAGGGATGCTCAGACTAAAATATGAGAAAGATCATCTCTGCTCTGCATGTCAACTGGGCAAAAGCAAGAAACAAACCCACAAGCCTAAAACCAATAACACCAACTTGGAAGTTCTTCATACCCTCCACATGGACTTGTGCGGTCCAATGAGAATACAAACCATAAATGGAAAGAAATATGTTCTGGTGATAGTAGATGATTATTCTCAGTTCACATGGGTAAAGTTTTTGAGAACCAAGGACGAAACTCCAGAGGTTATCCTTAAACTGATAAAACAGCTGCAAGTAAGGCTCGATAAAACTGTCAGAATCATCCGCACTGATAATGGTACTGAGTTTGTTAACCAACAACTTCGTAATTTCTATGAAAGTATTGGCATCACACATCAGAAAAGTATCCCTCGCACTCCTCAACAGAACGGAGTTGTTGAACGAAGGAACCGTATGCTGGTGGAAGCTGCAAGAACCATGCTAATATTTTCAAAGGCACCAATTGTAAAACCCAAAATTTAACACAATCCGAAATGGCCAAAATACCCTCTAATTTTAAGAACTTATAAGTTACGTTATAAATTAAAATTTGAGTTATATAACGTGTTATGACTCAAGATCACACAATATGAACCTATAACCTAAAGTAAAATACGAGGTAATACCAAGGCTCTATGATTAACATATGACGCGTTTAATAAGCTCCCTATGAGCAAAATAATAATAATAATAATAATAATAATAATAATAATTAAAAATGTACACTACATGAGTTAAACAAATTGAACGTGTGGAGATGGCTAAATTAAATGAAGACTTGATCTTCCAGTACATACATATATCACTTTATGGGTTTTATGTCACAAAAGTCAAAACGTGATCCCTAAAATCACGATTCCATCACCCATAATTTTGGGGCCATCACAATCATTTCCAAAAGAAAAGAAAGTCACGCTCCTTTTATTCTTATCACAAAACTCCAGCTCATTCATATCCCTACCTTGCATTCGTATATCACGCTCCCTCTCACACACAAACCCTAATTATAACCTACACAAAAATTGGCTGCTGCATGCTTTCTTTTCTTCATTCATGATCGACCACAGGAGGTACAAAGGAGTTTGTTTGTGACTTGTTATGGAAAACCCCATCACACGATTGTTTTATAACCGATCCATACACACGTTTTATTCATTTGTTACCTATTCTCTCGAAAATAAAACCCTAAACACAACCCACACCATTGTTGGCTGCTACTTGGAAGTCTAGTCGAAGGATGCTACTAGTTCGAGGGTGCGATTTTGGCTTGGACTCGACAAGGTTCTGGTCGAGGTGTTTTCAGCAGAATTTGTGGGATATTGGGATTTGTTTCGGTGGAGTTTTGCTCGTGGGTTCCTTTAGTTCTTTTGGTTCTTTCCATGACCACGCCGCGAGGGTATCTCTTATTACCTAGTTATTCCTTTTATTTTGATCTATCTATACACGTATAATCTGGATATATGAAAACTAAAAATCAGATATTAGGAATCATGTACGTGTGCACTAAATGTTCACATGAAATAATAAAAGCTCGTCACATGAAATCATATAAATAGTTGCACAAAATAACGATTGTAAGAGTCTACATATATATCGATCTATACTCGACCTTCATGTTTCTGTTTTGAATTGTTTGTGTTCAACTCTTTTGCACGTATGTACTAGCTCTACACGAACTGAAATAAAGAGTAAACATGCGTGCTGTCTCGGGTCTTATTTTCGAATTTCAAAACAGAAAATGGGGTATCATAAACTAAGAAGTAGAGTGACCATGAGTATATAACGTGTATGGCATGTTTGTTTTGTTTTCGAACCCATACAGTAGCTAAGATAGAGTCGTGTGGCTACGTTAACGGGTCGAAAAAGGGGCTGTTTTTCTGCATGTGATTGGTGTCGAATGGGTTTATTTTGGTTGTGTATGTGTATGTAAATGTAGGTCATCATACAGTAGGTTTGGGGGCGGTCCTAATAAGATTTCATACCTGTTTGAATGGGTCGTTTATAAGTGTCAAAACCTGGTCACATGTGTATGGAAAAAGGGTTGTATGGTGACGTTGATGAACTAGTAAGATAGGAAATAGGTGTTTTGTGTGCGTAAGAAATCATGTCAGAGAAAGGGGTTTTCATGTGGGGCATTAACGTGTGTTGTGAATGAGTTGTAGGATAAGTATAAGGAATTGGTAGTAGGTGCTTGAGTGTGAGTTTGGATAGTTAAAAATAAGTGATGTTATATGGTGTGTCAAAATAAGTATAAGTGAAAGGTTTATAACTGGTCCTTGAACCTCTAATTGGTCTAGCGATCATGCGAGTCAAGTGTAGAATTAGTATCACATGGAAAAGGGTTTAGTTGCATGAAAGTATTAAATAAGGTGTCTAAAGTATACAAATATTGGAAATTTCATATGATTATGTAATTTACCCTTTTAGACCCTAAACTTCGTTAAAATGACACTTTAAACCCTAAACTTATGTAAATACCATTGTGAACCCTAAACTACTAATATTGCCACATTTGATACTTTAAACTCTGTAAATGATAACCTTGAATATTCTTAATACGGAAACCTCCTAGAAATGGAAACTTACTAATTTTGGAAACCTGCTATAAAAAGGAAAGTTACTAAAAATGAAAAGCCGACTAAAATGAGTAATCTGACTTAAAAATAAGTTGTTAACTAAACGATCATAAATTCGTGTAGATTCGCTGAAGCGGGAGTATTCCGGTGTTTTGTGATCTGCCTTTTGTTTGTTTTGCTATCGGATAAGGTACGGATACTCTACCCTTTTTAAAGAAAGGGTGTCTTATCACCTATGCTTCGATGTTGAGCTATGAACTGTTGCTATGAACCTTTGCTATGACCCTTTTGCTATGAACCTTTTGATATGAACCTTTTCATATGACTTTGAGATTCACTTTTGACATGACCTTGAGATATGTTTTGATATGACTTTGAGATGAAACCGTTTGCATGACCTTGAGACCTGACTCTTAGTTTGATACCCGAGCCACCTTTTTGTTTCCTAGCCAGGAAGGTAACCTGGCCATGTCTGTGATGCACCACTGGCATGACTCCTGTGTGGGGGAGTGATTTCTCACGCCGTCCCCTTTTATATTATCTGCCATGGCTACTATGATTTTGAGTATGACTTTGAGATTGACTTTGAGTGGGGGCGTATGGATTGCAATCCTAGGCATGTATGTTTAGTGGATTTAACTATGATTTTGAGTATGACTTTGAGGTGACTGGTGCTTGTGTGCAATACACGCCTTTCACATTTCTGGGAGCTAGCTACTCCACCCCTTGTGATACATGAGGCCACCCCTCATATTATCTGGTTGCCTGAGAGGTATCCCCTCTGATTGTGAGATTATGACTTTGAGATTATGATGTTGAGATTATGACTTTGAGTTCTGGGCTCGTGGTAGATGACTATCCTACTCTTCTCTTATTATCCATTTATTTCTTTTATACCTTATGACATTCCCATTGTCTATATTATATTTCTGTTTCGTTATTCTTTGCTTTGTATATGTATCTGTTCACTGAGCTTTTTAAGCTCAGCCGCACGTTTTCTTTTCGTGTGCGGCAGGTAATAAGCAGGACGACGGGTTTGGGTATGAGTAAGGAGACTTTTGGAATTAGAAGACTTTGATAGTGTTCTGAAGTAGAGACCGTTAGAAGGAGTTGCTTTTGCAGACTTAGTGTTTAGTTTTTGTTTTCGTTGTAACCATGTAAATTTCAGAGTTTCACTTGTAACCTTTGAGAATTTCTGTATTACTTGAAATGTAAGCTTTGTTTTGATCTGATGTGAAACCATTAGTGTGACATCTTTACCCTTATTGGGTTGGGGTGTTACAATTTTGGTATCAAAGACGACAGGCTGCGATTTCGTAATACATTTACCCTTGACCTGTGTAAGTTATGACCACTAAGCTTTCCCTGTAGGCACTCGTAAGTCAACCTTTGAAAATTGCTTTAGGATTTCCCATAGGAACCTAAGTTTTGACCGGTGAGGAATGGGTAGACTATAAGGAATTGGTTTAAGTATCATTGCTTCCGCATCACTCTGATTCATGCCCTGCTTTTGGTTAGATCCTGTTTTATATCACCTTTGGAAATTGAAAGCTCGCACCTTGCACCACCTAAAAAAAATTGAACCTGATTAAATCTGGAAGGCTTTGAGAATTGCATAGTAATTGCCTGACACTAATTGATCCTTATCTTCAGATTTTGACTCTGACCTCTGATCCTTTCATTAATCGTTTTGATGCCTCTTCGATCATTCTGAGAATCCCCATGGCAATGACGTACTTATTTGTCTTCTACTTTTGATAAGTATCTATGAATCTTCCGACACTAATTGATTTCGTTTCAACCATCTCTGTCCCCATGAGAAGCCTTGTGGTGTGCAACCGCGAGCATACGAAGGTTTTCCCCACTTCTAAATGATAAAGATTTGATTTGTGATCCGCCTATCTTGGGATAGTTAACTTTAAATTTTTTTCCTGACAAGGAATTGGCTGATTGAGCATTCAAGTATGGACAATTTCCCTCCTATGTCTCACCTTTAACGTTTGCAACAACTTTGAACTCCCTACCATGATTACTGATTGTTAGACCCTCTGCTATCACTATTACTCTGGAGTCTCCTGTGTTAATTTCGCGATTATGAAGTTTTTCCTAGAACCCATTTCGTACACAATGAATGAAACTCACCTTGAGAGCTCTTGGGCATCTTGAGCCTTATGAACACGAACCTTATCTTGGAAGCTATTTGGCACTTTGATTCGTTTGAGCATGAACCTTGTATTGAACGTTATTTGGCACCCTGAACTTCTTGAACATAATCCCTGTTGGACCGTCAAGTTTTTCCACCGGAGTATGAAGTAAGATTCGACATGATACCGAGAGATTCTAGTCACTAAACGAAGATGTCTTTCGGATCATACCAATTGACTGGAGCAATCGGGAAGAGCAGCAACCGAAGACCAGGAAGTAAGTTTACTTAAGTGTATTTTCTGGGCACGTTTTAGTTTTGTTCACGATAAAGAAGAATGATGACAGGAGATATGTATTGATTTCTGGAAGCTGAATCGTAATACTGTTAGGAACCAATATTCCTCCATCCTGAAACGACTCTGTGTTTGTTTAATTTCAGAGCGAGAAGTTTTCTTCTGATAAATTGATTTTATTCTTGGAATCGCCTTCCGTATTCGTAAAAGACTGCTGTAACGATTAGTGACGCTAATAGTATTAGCTAAAGCTCTGATTGTTTTGCGAATTTGATAAATGATGTTTTCTCGTAAGTACTTGGGCAAATGGTCATTGTATGACCTAATGGTACCTTCGAAGACGAGGAAGAGTATGAAAATCATTTTTGCACCTTGTTAGAAATTTGACCTCATTTGTGCATTCTGGGAGATGTATATTTGTTAAGAGAACGGTGTTCTTTGCCTGACCTGGAGTTGACGACAATGGAGGCTACCCCGAAGAGTGAAGACATTCCTTTCAAGGCAGAAGTGTTGGTGATACAGAAGAGGAAATTCTAGTCAAGATGGCGAACTTGGAGCTGATGAAGACGTGCAGTCTCACTTCCCTATTCAACTTGGTTGTACTAAGATGAATTGAGAGCGGAAGCAGACTGGATGATGAAGAAAGTTAAAAATCGTGCCAGGAATCCATATTACTCCATCACATTCCAAGAAGAACTGCAGGAGGCTCGACGACCCAGACACAAGTTTCCGACTTTGGTTTCAATTCCCGATTGAGGGATAGACGAAGACAGACTATCAGGACTTGAAGAGATTGGAGGTGTTGAATGAGCGGGATCGGGAAACAGACCCTTCATGTTTGGAAGATTAGATTTTATGAAGGCCAAAGTTCTTGAAGATTAATAAGATCCTTGATGATTTAAGTTTCCTAGAAGCATTTCAGTTCGTGTTTATTTTTCGTATGCTCGGTGATAGCTTTGTTTGAGAGATTTTGGAGAGTTGTGGAAGATATGATACTGGTGACGGCGTACCTCACTTCTGCTAGGCAATCTGGGATTTTGACACTCTTGCGAATAGTTTTGTTTTCTCTCTTGCCTGTGGCAATTGTTTTGTTGACCTCTGAGACTGTAGAAGTACTAGGTGGATTAAGATAGGTGGTTTTGATTACGATTTGAGATAAAGTATGACCATCATGAGGGCATATTTATATGATGCCAGTATTATGACGTCTGGCCAACGTGATAATACTTACATCATATAACGTGCACTTGTTGTGGGCATAGGATATCTTGGGGAGTACCAAAGAAGTTAGAATTTGATCTCTGTTGGACTATCCGTGATTAATGAGACTTTAGGTTCATTCTACCTATACGTTTAATCTGCTTTCATCGTTATACGACTGGATACGTTTGGATACCCGACCCGATAAGAATCTTGGGTTCTGTTGTAGAACTTTCTACCGTCTGTTTTCTGTCAGTATGGATCCGATCTGTTACTATTGAAAAGTACACCTACATTTTGCTATATGTACGTTTCGCATCCGTTGATTATGTTTCATTATGACCTGCTATGAGTTGATTGAGGCTTTTGATTTTGAGGAGCAAGACCTGTTTGTTTATGAGAACACCTATGAAAGGTTATACTGAAGCCGAGACTAATTGAGAATCTGAAGAGTTTTGAACTCATATACTACTCCCATGTTCGCTACAATTCAATACGTTTTCATCTGAGTTGACTATTTCAATTCCACAGACGAAAATTCGTCAATCCTACGTCTTCCCTGAACCCCTTCTGATGAGATACGTTTATCATCTTTTACGTTTGGTATATCATTTTGAGGAAACTGAAATTATTGGATCGGCAAGGTTGAGTCATGAGAAAATACTTGGTTTGGAAGAACCTGCTTGAGCGTGAGAATGTTTTGTTGATCGTTTGCAACTTGCTACGACTTCGTCTAACTTTGCGACTTCAATTTTCGAGGACGAAAAATTTTTTTTAGAGGGGAAGAAGTTGTAAAACCCAAAATTTAACACAATCCGAAATGGCCAAAATACCCTCTAATTTTAAGAACTTATAAGTTACGTTATAAATTAAAATTTGAGTTATATAACGTGTTATGACTCAAGATCACACAATATGAACCTGTAACCTAAAGTAAAATACGAGGTAATACCAAGGCTCTATGATTAACATATGACACGTTTAATAAGCTCCCTATGAGCAAAATAATAATAATAATAATAATAATAATAATAATAATAATAATAATTAAAAATGTACACTACATGAGTTAAATAAATTGAACGTGTGGAGATGGCTAAATTAAATGAAGACTTGATCTTCCAGTACATACATATATCACTTTATGGGTTTTATGTCACAAAAGTCAAAATGTGATCCCTAAAATCACGATTCCATCACCCATAATTTTGGGGCCATCACAATCATTTCCAAAAGAAAAGAAAGTCACGCTCCTTTTATTCTTATCACAAAACTCCAGCTCATTCATATCCCTACCTTGCATTCGTATATCACGCTCCCTCTCACACACAAACCCTAATTATAACCTACACAAAAATTGGCTGCTGCATGCTTTCTTTTCTTCATTCATGATCGACCACAGGAGGTACAAAGGAGTTTGTTTGTGACTTGTTATGGAAAACCCCATCACACGATTGTTTTATAACCGATCCATACACACGTTTTATTCATTTGTTACTTATTCTCTCGAAAATAAAACCCTAAACACAACCCACACCATTGTTGGCTGCTACTTGGAAGTCTAGTCGAAGGATGCTACTAGTTCGAGGGTGCGATTTTGGCTTGGACTCGACAAGGTTCTGGTCGAGGTGTTTTCAGCAGAATTTGTGGGATATTGGGATTTGTTTCGGTGGAGTTTTGCTCGTGGGTTCCTTTAGTTCTTTTGGTTCTTTCCATGACCACGCCGCGAGGGTATCTCTTATTACCTAGTTATTCCTTTTATTTTGATCTATCTATACACGTATAATCTGGATATATGAAAACTAAAAATCAGATATTAGGAATCATGTACGTGTGCACTAAATGTTCACATGAAATAATAAAAGCTCGTCACATGAAATCATATAAATAGTTGCACAAAATAACGATTGTAAGAGTCTACATATATATCGATCTATACTCGACCTTCATGTTTCTGTTTTGAATTGTTTGTGTTCAACTCTTTTGCACGTATGTGCTAGCTCTACACGAACTGAAATAAAGAGTAAACATGCGTGCTGTCTCGGGTCTTATTTTCGAATTTCAAAACAGAAAATGGGGTATCATAAACTAAGAAGTAGAGTGACCATGAGTATATAACGTGTATGGCATGTTTGTTTTGTTTTCGAACCCATACAGTAGCTAAGATAGAGTCGTGTGGCTACGTTAACGGGTCGAAAAAGGGGCTGTTTTTCTGCATGTGATTGGTGTCGAATGGGTTTATTTTGGTTGTGTATGTGTATGTAAATGTAGGTCATCATACAGTAGGTTTGGGGGCGGTCCTAATAAGATTTCATACCTGTTTGAATGGGTCGTTTATAAGTGTCAAAACCTGGTCACATGTGTATGGAAAAAGGGTTGTATGGTGACGTTGATGAACTAGTAAGATAGGAAATAGGTGTTTTGTGTGCGTAAGAAATCATGTCAGAGAAAGGGGTTTTCATGTGGGGCATTAACGTGTGTTGTGAATGAGTTGTAGGATAAGTATAAGGAATTGGTAGTATGTGCTTGAGTGTGAGTTTGGATAGTTAAAAATAAGTGATGTTATATGGTGTGTCAAAATAAGTATAAGTGAAAGGTTTATAACTGGTCCTTGAACCTCTAATTGGTCTAGCGATCATGCGAGTCAAGTGTAGAATTAGTATCACATGGAAAAGGGTTTAGTTGCATGAAAGTATTAAATAAGGTGTCTAAAGTATACAAATATTGGAAATTTCATATGATTATGTAATTTACCCTTTTAGACCCTAAACTTCGTTAAAATGACACTTTAAACCCTAAACTTATGTAAATACCATTGTGAACCCTAAACTACTAATATTGCCACATTTGATACTTTAAACTCAGTAAATGATAACCTTGAATATTCTTAATACGGAAACCTCCTAGAAATGGAAACTTACTAATTTTGGAAACCTGCTATAAAAAGGAAAGTTACTAAAAATGAAAAGCCGACTAAAATGAGTAATCTGACTTAAAAATAAGTTGTTAACTAAACGATCATAAATTCGTGTAGATTCGCTGAAGCGGGAGTATTCCGGTGTTTTGTGATCTGCCTTTTGTTTGTTTTGCTATCGGATAAGGTACGGATACTCTACCCTTTTTAAAGAAAGGGTGTCTTATCACCTATGCTTCGATGTTGAGCTATGAACTTTTGCTATGAACCTTTGCTATGACCCTTTTGCTATGAACCTTTTGATATGAACCTTTTCATATGACTTTGAGATTCACTTTTGACATGACCTTGAGATATGTTTTGATATGACTTTGAGATGAAACCGTTTGCATGACCTTGAGACCTGACTCTTAGTTTGATACCCGAGCCACCTTTTTGTTTCCTAGCCAGGAAGGTAACCTGGCCATGTCTGTGATGCACCACTGGCATGACTCCTGTGTGGGGGAGTGATTTCTCACGCCGTCCCCTTTTATATTATCTGCCATGGCTACTATGATTTTGAGTATGACTTTGAGATTGACTTTGAGTGGGGGCGTATGGATTGCAATCCTAGGCATGTATGTTTAGTGGATTTAACTATGATTTTGAGTATGACTTTGAGGTGACTGGTGCTTGTGTGCAATACACGCCTTTCACATTTCTGGGAGCTAGCTACTCCACCCCTTGTGATACATGAGGCCACCCCTCATATTATCTGGTTGCCTGAGAGGTATCCCCTCTGATTGTGAGATTATGACTTTGAGATTATGATGTTGAGATTATGACTTTGAGTTCTGGGCTCGTGGTAGATGACTATCCTACTCTTCTCTTATTATCCATTTATTTCTTTTATACCTTATGACATTCCCATTGTCTATATTATATTTCTGTTTCGTTATTCTTTGCTTTGTATATGTATCTGTTCGCTGAGTTTTTTAAGCTCAGCCGCACGTTTTCTTTTCGTGTGCGGCAGGTAATAAGCAGGACGACGGGTTTGGGTATGAGTAAGGAGACTTTTGGAATTAGAAGACTTTGATAGTGTTCTGAAGTAGAGACCGTTAGAAGGAGTTGCTTTTGCAGACTTAGTGTTTAGTTTTGTTTTCGTTGTAACCATGTAAATTTCAGAATTTCACTTGTAACCTTTGAGAATTTCTGTATTACTTGAAATGTAAGCTTTGTTTTGATCTGATGTGAAACCATTAGTGTGACATCTTTACCCTTATTGGGTTGGGGTGTTACACCAATGTTTCTCTGGGCAGAGGCTATTGCAACATCATGTTTCACCCAAAACCGATCTCTAATTCATCCTGTTCATGAAAAGACTCCCTACGAGTTAATTCATAACAAGAAACCAAATCTTTCCTTTCTCCGTGTGTTTGGCGCACTTTGCTATCCGACTAATGATAGTCAAGATTTGGGAAAGTTAAGAGCTAAAGCAGACGTAGGTATTTTTGTTGGATACGCACCAGACAGTAAAGGGTATAGAATCTATAATAAGAGAACCCGTAATATCATGGAAACCATTCATGTCACGTTCGACAAGCTGAGTGAGCAACCTGCTTCAGGACAAATTAGTTCTGGACCCGATCTTAAACTTTTGACACTTGGACCCATTAGTTCAGGGCTTGTACAGAATTCCACGCCTGCGGATTCTTATGTGCCTCCTACATGTGAGGAGTTGAAGAAGTTATTTGATCCTATGTTTGATGAATACTTTGAGGCAACGAATGGAACCATCCCAAGTGCACCAGCGGTACTTCCTATGGCTGAGGCTCAAGCTCCGCAAGGCACAGAAGGCCCAACAGCTTCAGTATCAGTCAGTCTCAATGCTCCAGCTACCAGTCAATCGCCTTCATCATCAAATACTCAATCCTCTCCAGTACTACAAGAATCTGCAGATAACCATTCTTTGGAAGTTAATCCTTTTGCTCCTGTTGATGAGGTTCCTTTTGAAAACATATTTGCTCCAGAACATTCATTAGACACATCCTCTCTTGAAGAACACAGGACTGCTACATCAGTTCAAAACCCTCAACCTCACGACCATCTCAGAAAATGGACTAGTGATCATCCAATCGACAACATCATAGGCAATCCCTCACGTCCAGTATCCACACGTAATCAACTAGCCACTGATGCACTATGGTGCTTCTTCAATTCTGTACTGTCCAAAGTCGAACCAAAAGATGCCAAAGAAGCAATGACTAAAGATTGCTGGTTCCAGGCTATGCAGGATGAAATTCATGAATTTGATCGACTTAAAGTATGGGAATTAGTGCCTCCTCCAGAGCTTGCAATGATCATTGCTTTAAAGTGGATCTTCAAAGTGAAACTTGATGAGCATGGTGATGTGTTAAAGAACAAGGCACGGCTAGTTGCAAAAGGGTTCAGACAAGAAGAAGGCATTGATTTTGAAGAATCGTTTGCTCCGGTTGCTAGAATTGAAGCCATAAGAATCTTCCTTGCAAATGCTGCTAGTCGGAATATGATAGTCTACCAGATGGATGTTAAAACGGCCTTCTTGAATGGAGACTTAAAGGAAGAAGTTTATGTGAGCCAACCCAAAGGATTCGTGGATGCTGAACATCCTACTCATGTTTACCGCTTGAAGAAGGCTCTTTATGGGTTGAAGCAGGCGCCAAGGGCATGGTACGATACATTGTCCAAGTTCCTTCTAGTGAGCGGGTTCTCCAAGGGTGTTGTTGATCCCACACTATTCACCAGGAAGTCAAGAAAACATCTACTACTTGTTCAGATTTATGTAGATGATATCATCTTTGCTTCAACAGATCCTAGTGAATGTGATAGATTTTCAAAGGAGATGAATTCCAAGTTCCAAATGTCCATGATGGGACAAATGTCATTCTTCTTAGGATTACAAGTTTCTCAAAGTCCCGGAGGCATATTCATTAATCAATCCAAATACGCCAATGAGATCTTGAAAAAGTTTGGATTCGATTCAAGTGAGCCTATTGACACTCCCATGGTTGATAGAACAAAGCTGGATGAAGATCCTTCAGGGATTCCAGTGGATATAACAAAGTATCGAAGCATGATTGGATCTTTGATGTACATCACTGCTAGTAGACCAGATCTTCTGTTTGTTGTGTGTATGTGTGCTCGGTATCAATCCAAGCCAACCAAGAAGCATGTTGAAGCGGTGAAAAGGATCTTCCGATATCTTCAAGGCACAGTTCATATGGGTCTCTGGTATCCTAAGGACACAGCAATGGAGTTAACGGCTTATGCTGATGCTGATCATGCGGGATGTCAAGACACTCGCCGTAGTACTTCAGGAGGAGCTCAGTTTTTAGGGGAAAAGTTGGTTAGTTGGTCTTCTAAGAAGCAGATGAGTACTTCCATATCATCTACTGAAGCTGAGTACATTGCCATGTCTGCTTGCTGTGCACAAATCCTTTGGATGCGATCACAACTTTCAGACTATGGATTCTCATACAACAAAATTCCCCTATATTGTGACAACAAAAGCGCCATTGCTCTTTGTTGTAACAATGTTCAGCACTCCAGGTCAAAACACATCGACATCAGGCATCACTTCATTAGGGAACAGGTGGAAAAAGGAATTGTGGAACTATACTTCGTGAGGACAGAGTTTCAGTTAGCTGACATCTTCACCAAGGCTCTCCCAAGAGAAAGGTTTCAGTTTATTCTCCCACGCCTTGGTATGAAGAGCATGACACCTGAAACCCTCAAGTGTCTTCAGGAAGAAAAGGAGGAGTAAAGGATTGTCTTCTTATATCCTTGTACATAGTTGTATATATCTTAAAACAAAAAGAAAATACAAAAATATAAAACCTATAAAAACCATAAAAATTGAAAAATCAGAAAATACCAAAAATAGTCCTACCTAGGCATGTCTTATGTTTATCGATAACATTTACGGATCTAGAAATGTCATTCAACAATGACACGGATCTTTAAATGAAGCTCGAGCAGAAGTTATACTAATCAGTTAAAACATGTCTTAATGGCTTGCTATTACTTCAGATAGCAACCTACGCTATACATTGAGGAAAGCTTGTCGCTAAAAAGACAATTGTTCCTCCAACTGGGTGATGTTCACCTGGGCATGAATTACTTTATATCCATGTTTCTTCGATCTGATGTACGTTTTAGTGCATCATTTCTTGTATAAGAAGAGAAGTCTTCTTTACATCAGACTCTTTATCTTCTTTGATTCTTCAAGAGAGTCTTGATGTTACACAAGGTGGTAAATTGAATTAACTTTTCACAAATACTCGTCGCTCAATTGAATGACTACAGCTCTTTAAATAGAAAGCGGGTCATTAATTGAGGGGGAGAATATTTGTTCAAATTTCTGACACCTTGCCAAATTTGTGCAACATCAGCAGTGACACTCTCTCGTGGTTTAAGGGGGAGCATAGTATGCTCCGAAATCAGAATACATTTAAACCTGACCACATTTTCTCCCAAATTTTCTAAACTTATTTAAATCAATTGGGATCACAAATCTCAAATGGTTTGAAATTTTTGATCGGGGGAGAGAATGTGATTTAAATATGAAATCTGATAAAATGTGATGATTTGGAAGTAAAAGTAAGCTCTCCCGTATGTGCTAAACTGCTTTGTATATCAATGCACATATTGAGGGGGAGCAAAATGTTTTGGACGTAAAAGCAAGCTCTCCCATATGTGCTAAACTCTTTCGTATATCGATGCACATATTGAGGGGGAGCAAATGGTTTTTAACAAAACATAAAGGATTGGGCATCTCATGCGAGTGTGGCTCAGACATAACAAATGAATTGACGAAACTTGAACTGTCATCAATCGAAAGGATGCGTCTTGGCCGGGTAATAATTCCAAGCTAGTCTAACCAGTGATGTAAGCGTGTCTCGAAAAAGACGTATCTGAGTAGAGTGTACCGTTTCGAGAAACTTTCTATGGACTTGAACAGGCCGGGTAATAATTTTAAGCTGGTCTAACCAGTGATGTAAACATGTCTCGAATCGGTCATGTTCACTGAAAGTTGATCAATTCAAAAAGTGCGAGCTCTACCTAATATGTGCAAATTTATAAAACAATCACTCGAGCACATGTTGAGGGGGAGCATTTGAAAAATTAAAAACTCTCAAAGTGTTAGTAAAATGTGTTTCTTAATCATGAACACTTTGAGATATTTTTCAAAGATTTGGTAAATGGCAACATAGGATAGTCATGAAGTTATAAGGTGGCTAAGGTTAGGAAAATCGTCCTATGATCCGCCAGAGCCGGAGGGACAAAACCCAGGGACAATACCGAATAGTTAGTATTAGAAAGTCCTTAGGTATGATTATGAAAAAAAGGAGTAGTGTGAGTTAGGAGAAAGAAGGGGTTGAAGAATTAAAAAGAAATGAAATGAGAAAGGGTGAAAAGAAATAGCCCTCAAATTATTCAACCTTAGGGCAGAAACCGGGTTCAATTCATATGCTACTGGTAGTTACCAAGGTAACACCGGTATTGAAGACAAGACGTCATGGACCCAGTGACGCACTGCACTAAACCTTCTAAACCACTCAAGTTCTATTAAAAGGACTTGTTTCATTCTCCCGGGGAGCCCTGCATAATCTATCGACCGCTCATTACGAGTTATGTAGATATTGAAACAGGAGACACCGCTCCAGTCTCTGACTACCAAAAATGCACTTATCGAGTCTAGAGCCACGAGATGCATAATAAGATCTCATAGGAACACGAATTATTTCTACACTGGTTGTTCAACATTAAGGACACCAGTTGTAAACTCATGAGTCCTACGCAGATCTTAGCAATCTGCCTGAACATTTATGAGAGAATTTACTAATGTAATTCTCAATGATTGAATGGAAATTCCTGCCAGGGTCAACATCAAACAGCCCTGAAAGCAGGTCACTTCGGTAATTCCCTGTGGATTACGCTTAGTGATCACGACGGTTCCAAACGGTCTACAGTCGTGGAGTGATCTCCAGCGACTCACCTAATCGTTGATTTACTATGGTAAGATCTTAAAAAACCCTCTGTGGGTTTTCGATTTAGGAATGGTCTTGGTAAGGATTAGATAGAGTTTTCACACTATGCTGTTAACAATCTCGAAGTCCGAACCTGTAAGTACCGGACGTTTTATTGCTAACTGTCGTATGCAGGAACATCTGGCGAGTGTAGCTGATTGCTGTTGTAGCTATTTGCGGTTGTAGCTGATTGATGATGCAGCTGATGCAGTTATAGCAGATTGCCGAACAAGATGCCAGTCCACCACCACATGCTCACACTACATC
This sequence comes from Artemisia tridentata subsp. tridentata, assembly GCA_021014915.2. Taxonomy (NCBI): domain Eukaryota; kingdom Viridiplantae; phylum Streptophyta; class Magnoliopsida; order Asterales; family Asteraceae; genus Artemisia; species Artemisia tridentata. The sequence continues at coordinate 307,347,594 of CP139506.1, forward strand.
ATCATTATAATCCAAGAAGTCATGATAAACTAAAAGACCTTCAACACAGCTTCTGCAAACTCTGATGCTGAAAGATCATGACTCTAAATAGTGTGAGCATGTCGGTTCAAAGAATATCTCATCACATTGAAACATACCACTGAAAGATGACTTGGAAACACATGGTGGATGATAACTCCAAAGAATCAACAAAGATCATCCAAGACAGAAGAAAAAGTCATCTGAAGATTTGCTACTGCACAATGATCAAGGATTGTGAAGAATCATTGTTTAACGAGCTATGAAGTCAAGAGCCATGGATGAAGTGCAAAAATTCAGAACATTACTTCAGGGGTGACCTCCCTTAAGGGGAGATTGTTAGGAATATGAATATTCAATTGAAGACTCGGTCACCCCAAGTAATTATTAGCACATCATAGCTCGTAGGATAACTAGTAATATTAGTAGTAGCTTAGTTATTATTATTAGTATTGTGGAGTGGTTCGGGTCTTTACCTACTGTCAGCTCGCTCCACAGCCCGCTAGGGGCATATTATGTAAGGACTATATATACCCTTTCCCACATAAGGGAAAGGGTGGAACTTCTCATTTTATCTAATCTAATACACATACATTTCTCTCTCTAAGTTCCCACCTTTCTCTCTCTAACTTCTCATCTCTTATTTGATCCATAACAAGCTCCAATCTTGTGTCTATGTGTTAGTGAATATCCTACAGTAATGCAGGTGTTATGGATGATGTTGAAGTAGCTAAACTGTTACTTGATGCTTCTACACTTAAGACTGCTAATGATGAAGTTAATATTGCAAGTGTTGAAGTTAATATTGCTAGTGAAAAGGTTAGTGCTGCTGAGACTGAAGTTAGTATTGCTGCTACTCAAGGCGATGAAGATATGACTATAGCTCAAGTATTAACAAAGTTAAAGAGTACAAGACCTAAGGCAAAAGGAGTTGTGATTAAGGAGCCAGTATCAGTATCAACAACACCATTACCAAATATTTCACCATCATCAAAAGGAAAAGGTTTGTTGATTGAAGAACCTAAGAAGAAATTTCAGTCACTCAGTCAACAACAATAACAACTTATTACAGATGAAGAAGTTTCAAGACAAGTGCAAGCTGATCTTGATGCTGAAGAAGAAAAGGCAAGAAGAAAGCAAGCTTAAGAAGAAGAACAAGCAAGTATTGAACTTATTAATTCCTGGGATGACATTCAAGCCAAATGTGAAGAAGATAACATGGTAGCCTAGAAGATGTGGGAAGATGAACAAGAAGAGCTATCTATGGAAGAAAAATCAAGGCTCTTTATGGAATTCTTTGCTCAAAAGAAGAAGTTCTTTGTACATAAAAGAACTGAAGAAAAGAGGAACAAACCACCATCTAAAGCTGAACATAGGAGAATAATGAGTACTTACCTGAAGAACATGGATAATTGGAAGCTCAGTCAACTAAAGAATCTCAGTTATGAAAAGATTAAAGCTGAGTTTGACAAGATGTTTAAAAGGGTAAATACTTTTATTGCCATGAATGAAGAAGAGTTGGTGAGGAGTTCTAAGAGGTCTGGGGAAGAATTAGCAGCTGATAGTAGCAAAAAGCAGAAAACTAGTGATGACCAAACACAAGAGCAGACAGAGCAGTTTCAAGAGGGTAATGTAAAAGAAACAGCTGATCTACAACAAATGATTGCAATTGTAAACAATGATGATACATTTGTTGATGTTGTTCCTTTGAAGACTAAAGTTCCTATCGTTGATTGGAAGACTGGTTATAATGGTAAAACTCCTTGGTGGGAGATAATCAGAGTTGGTGGACAATCTCAAAGGTTTGTAACATTTCCTCAAATGCTCAGAAATTTTGATAGAGAAGATTTAGAGACCTTATGGGCATTAATCAAGAAAAAATATGGAGATTCAAGGCCAGAAAATATTTTGGATACAGTTCTTTGGGGAGACTTGAAGATTATATTTGAAGTTTATCATGAAGATAGAGTTTGGCATGAGCAATACAAAAGTAAAGTTATCCTCTGGAAACTTGATCAATCATGTGGAGTTCACACTATAATGATGAGAGGACTTCAAATCTACATGCTAGTAGAAAAAGACTATCCTCTGGCACAGAGTACACTTGATATGATGCTTAATGGATCTGTTAAACTTCAAACTGATTATTGGAGTGAAATGGTATATCAGCTTCTCATGAAAATGGAGAAACAACTTTATGGGGCTGATTCCAAGAAAATGAGAAAGTAAGTGTTTGAAAACATCCTCCTGGTGAAGGTTCAAGCTTAGATTGAAACTTGATGATTTTGGAAGAAAATATCAAGTTTAAGGGAGGATTGTTGGGTTTTAAAGGTTTCTTGAAGTTACTGCTGCTTACATTGTTAAGACTGCTCAGGAACTACAAAGGATATACAACAAGTCATTACTGCTGCTAGTTATGAAGTTAATGCTGTTGATGGAAGATTAATGCTGCTACAAGATTAATACTGCTAGAATAGATAGTTAGTATTGCTAATACATTATTAATGTTGCTAGAGTATTAGAGTCGGTTATTATGTATAATATGTTTAGATAAGTATAGAAAAGATTCTATAAAGATTTATCTTGTAAAGAAAGTTATTGTAAGCCGACTAGGACTCCTTAGTCTATAAAAGGAGAACCTAAGGCATAGATGAATATACGACTTTAAGATAGAAAACTTCAAGGATGTAAACTCTAATACTCATAGAGTATTCGTATTATTAATAATATTGAAGTGCTTAGTTTGATATTCATTGATCATTGTTTCATTCATTATAAAGTTCTTCTTAAGATAAAATACAAGATTCCGCATTGTGTTTGATAAACTACAAGGCAGTTTCTATACCTAGTTGTGTTAGATTTATCTAGCATAGCTAAACCTTTACAAGCTAAGGGATTCGATCAAGTGTTCAACTGGTATCAACAACGAGTGACCCAGGTGTCAGAAAAACAATTTGGTTTTATGCTGGGACGGTCTTCGACTGAGATAATACACATTATTATAAGCCTTCTGCAGAAGTAGAGAGAGAGACAAAAATACTTGCACATGGAATTTTTAGATATGGAAAAGGCCTATGACCGCATCCCATAGGAGTTGATTTGGAAGACCCTAAGATATAAATGAACCCCAGTGACGTACAAAAAAGTTATTCAGGATATGTATGAAGGGGCGAGGACTTGTGTGTGGACCCCCGTGGGAACACACATAGTATTTTCCAAAGAATGTAGGTCTACACAAAGGCTCAACTATTAGCACGCACATTTTTGCCTTGATTCCCGATGAGTTATTACGAGGGATAGAAGGGAGCATCCCCTGGTGCTTGATATTCGTCGATGATATTGTGCTAATTTCGAAAATGCCATAAGGGCTAAGTTGTATATTGGAGCAGTGGAGGGAGGCGCTAGAAGACAAATGCCTACGAGTCAGTAGGGAGAAGACAAAATACCTATGATGCAACTTCAACGGGTATGTGAACGTCGAGAACGAAGAAGCAGAAATCCACACAGGTGAACATATCTTACAACCGAAGGAATACTTTAGATATCTCGGATCTGTGATTCACAAATCTAGATAGATAGAGGATTATGTAACTGTAACACCCAAAATTTCACAAATGAGTCGAAAACATATTATTTTGCTTTTAGCATATTGGAGAAGTCCTTTCGTTAGTTTTTAGAAGAAATAGGGACTTGTCACGCAAATAGTTAGCGAAAAAGGACCAACGGCGCAAAGGACTTAACAGAGAGGACTAACGGTGCAAAGTTAACTTTAACATCTGAATTTCCAGAAATGCCATTGGGTCTTAAGTAACCCCTTATGTCCAGAAAATTGCCTCATAAACACACGTGTCTATGTGTAATAACCTAAAATCCGTTATAACTTGGACCATTGATACAATAATAACCTAAAGTAAACTATATGTATCATTTAAAATCTACAAGTGTGAAATGTATATCCTAAGTATATATTAAAATTCGACACCCTCTTTGTTTTTTTTATTTGAATATCACAAGTTTCTAAGACTTAAAATGGACCAAATACATTTCTTCTAATTGGTACACAAATTGGAATTCATAAGAGATAGTACCGAAATTTCAAAATGAAGATTTGAAAGAGTATTGGTCACCCACTCTCCCTTTGACTCGGCAATATTCAAGTACCATTCTCCCCATTTATTCGAACCGTAATTCATATTTTCCTATCTCACACTAAACCCTAAAGATACAAACACTAATCGGTTGCTCCCATTTTCCCCAAGAAGATCAAGTACGAGGGTCGTTTTTGGCGTTCTAGGCTTGGTGTTTAGCATTCGTGATCATTGGTATCCATTCTGTTGGGGTGATCGTGCATGATTTTGGTTCTGGTTCAACAAGAGTTTTTGTTGATTCGAAGGCTTTCGTCTTTGGCTCTTTTTGTCCTTGTTACTTTCGTTTCCAAATCGTTCCAAGGTATCTCTTAAAACGTCCTTGTGTTTTCAGACCTGTGATATATATACATACGTATAAGACATAGTAACTAATCCATTGTTTCGTTAATAAAGATACGAATGGACATAGATATATATACGAATGAAACTTTTGGTCACATAAAATCATACTTATAGATCGATCTTTTGTTGTTGTAATCATTTCGAACCTGTGGAAATATATTTTTGTTTTGGTCATTACTCATTAGAATATTTGTAAAACCCTTGTTATACGTCCATAAAAACTGGTCATAAAGTGAATAAATAAAGAGGGACATGCATGGTTATCTACGTGATCAAGGGTCTTGATATTTGGTTCTCTGTTTTGTCTTTTGGTCCGTTTGATATCGTCCCTAAGGTAATTGAATTCTTTTGTTTTCATACATGAGCATGCGACGTGTGTGTGTCTATATATATATATATATATATATATATACACACTAGACTTCAAAGCCCGCCCAATGGGCGGGCATGACTTGTAATTACAATTTGGATGGTTTTAGTTATTCTAAAATTATTTTTAAGGACGTTTGTTTTATTTTATTTTTTAATATCATAATTGTAAGATGTTAGATAGTGTTAGTTAGTGGTAAATTATTTTTAATATCGTACCGGGTCACTATTTATTTGGTTTTTATAATTTTACTTCTGATGGTGTTACTTAACGAAAATGTGTTTTTTAAGTACGGTGTTTTTTATCCTTGTTTAAAATGTATTAGTTTATGTTTAGTTGTATTTTTTCTTAATAGTTGTCGAAGCCCGCGCAATATGTATTGGCTTTTGTTAATGTTATACAGGTTGGACTACATCCGAATGTATTCTATCAATTTGTTGGAAATAGCATATACAACTTGGCACACTGATAAAAAAAATCGTCTGACCAATGCCTTTTAACTGCAGTAACCCATCTTAATGTGACCCGTCTGACCCGTGTTTTTTTAGTAGGATGACCCGTCTGACCCGTGTCTTTAACTTGACCATCAATGTGTTGGATTAGCATATAGAACTTGGCACCTGATACAAAAACTCGTCTGACCAATGTGACCCGTCTGACCCATGTTTTTTTAGTGTGATGACCCGTCTGACCCATGTCTTTAACTTGACCATCAATGTGTTGGATTAGTATATAGAACTTGGCACACCTGATACAAAAAACTCGTCTGACCCGCGCCTTTTAACTGTAGTGACCCATCGTAAAGTGACCCGTCTGACCCGTGTTTTTTGAGTGGATGACCCGTCTGACCCGTTACTTTAACTTGACCTAATCATTAAGTTGCCAAATCAAGAGAAGGGAGAAATACAAACCTTGTGATTGGCATTCCAGTGTCAAAACTGGTTCGAGCACCCACTACATTGTGAATGTTACCAAGGGCTCGGTGTTTCTTATTTCACCTATTACAGAAAAGCATACGTAACGAATAAATAATTAAAAAAATCCTTGTAATTTACTAAAAAAACATAGAACAATGTTTTCCAAATTTTCTTTTGGATGGTCGATTAAATTCTGTGAATTAATCAACATAGTCTAAGCACAATTCTTAATGTATAAATAAAATGTTTAACAACAAACTACCTTCTGAAATTGGACAAAGACTCGAGGCTTACTGCCATTCTTGTGAAGCCTACTAAACTATTTCTTTTTTTCATTCCTGCACTTTTATTTTTTTTGCTTAAGCACTTGTTGCTTATGTCAAAGTAATGTATTATGTTCATGTTATTTTCTAAGCCTAATCCACTATTTTTTACATGTTTCCAATTCGCCATCACAGATTGTTTTCATGCTCACTTTATTAAATAACTCAAACCAAATGATTTACTAAAATCACATATTGTTATTAACCTTTTAATAGGTTAAACACAATGAACTAATATGAGCCCAAATATCAGGTATGTCTCTATAAGCCAATTTTCTAAAACTAAATAAATTTACGATTATGCCGAGCATAATTATCTTATGTGTGGTCGTAATCACGGAATTTCATTCGGCAGTACAAAAAATATAGACATCAAGTTACCTAAAAGAGCATCAATGTTGTATGCAGCCGCAACCGTTTCTTCTTTGGCTTCACCAAGATGACAATTGATTGGGGATGATATAGGCTGTAACTCTTTTGGTGTTTGAGTTAGGCCCTTAGTTTCAGTCTGTCACTTCTCAGTATAAATATACAATATCCTATCATCCACATTGATTAAGAATCACGAAACGCAAAACATTACAGAGAACAATGCTTGTAAATTAAATTTAATAAGCTTGAAATATTAGATTGTTTGTAAATGGAGCTTTGTTTGAAACAACGCAAAATATTAGATTTCATGATCCATTATTTACAAACATATACAGCAACTATATATTACGGTACCATCAAAGCACATGTACTATGTTCAGTCAACATTTATACAATGTATTTTCTCTCTAGGGGTGCATTCACAGTGAATCTCATGCTTTACAAAAAATTAAGTAAAGGAAAATAAATTATAAACATACCAAATGAGTATACCATAAATTATTGCTTAAAATCTTGAGACGAATGCCATTCAAAATGTTGAAGCCTATAACCATTTTCATGTCATAAGTATACTTTTGGGCCCGAGGCCCAAGTGAAATAAAAGATGTAGCATTCCAGTAGTGCTCCAAACCATTATCCATCACCAACATAATATATAAACATCTCCCAAACAGATCACAGCCATAAGACAGAAAAAACAGCTAAAAGAACTCCATTTTCACCAATAAAACTAAGCATCAAAATTACTCCATTACTCCTATACATGACACAACAATCATTAACAAATTGCAAGCTTATCATTCAAAAGACCCACATCCAGCACACAGTCCACCATCCAACCCATGCCATTACCTATTACTTCATCCGTAAACTTGAATTTTTTCAAACCATCACTCTTTAAAAAATTCCCACATATCAACAACTTCTTGAACAGGGACAAAATTATTGACACTAAGACTCATAATTCTGAACCTCACCACGTTTCTAATTAGGTTAACAACATCCTCAAGAGCTCTACTTTTCCCTTGAAATATTATCAAGTTTCTTTCTGCAGACATAAGAGAACACCGCTGCTTTAGCATATGTGCAATAGATAACGTAAAATCTGATCAAATAATAGAGCTAGCAATACCTGTAGAATCAGAATAATAGCAGCCACAATGGGTGGTCAAATTACGACACCCAAATATAAATGTAATTAAAGAGCTATAGATACGTGAAGAGTCATGTCATTGTATGATATTGTTTTTTAAGTAGAAAGTGGCCCTTTTTTATTTTTTGTTTTATTTTTTATTTTTTAAGGCCTCGTATACAAAATAAAGAGGTTTTTCAACCGTCCAAAAAATTAACCCAGTTCGACCCGTTGCCCAGCCCACCCATTGGTTTAAGAGATTAATCTTACCCATTCAAGGAGGTAGAAAGCATCTTCCCTTGGTCTGTAATCTGTGTTCCTTTTGGCACTGACAATTTCTTATGCAACATTGTGTTACCCATCCCGCTCATTCCCTGCAAAAAGGGAAACAAAAATTGTTATGGCAGTTTATCAGCTATATGAAGTATAAATTATATAAAAATAAATGGAACGGATATGTTAAATATGTTTCTGAAACGTGCTCGTTTAAGAAACTACCTCCAACATTAGCAAAATACAAAGATGCACGACACATATATGTAAAAAAACTAAGACTTATGAAAGGTTAGTCGCAATTGTAAAAAAGAAAGAATCGGCACCTCTGGCTGACCCACTCGGAGGTATATGACAATGATCATCGACAGTCAAAATTACCTGTCCAAAAAGATGAAAAGCTATTAGCATGACTTTAGTATGCAGACCCAATAACACTGAGAACACACACAAAGCAGTAAAGGTAAATGAAAAAAGAAATTGAGACTGCATACAACTATCTTACACAATTATACGAATCCATAATATTCTTTTTGGTTTACGATTCCATAACATTTTTTTTGGTTTCTGGAAATAAATTTACTCGAAACATGCATAAATATTTTACTAATCCTGAAACAAACACCCCCTAAAATGATAGCATTTCCAATTTTAGGCACTCACACATCCCTTATATTTCATAGTTGAGGTGTTCACTTCTAAAGCCTTGGTTGATTGGAACTACATTATGGTTTCTGTTGGTTCACTGCCTTGTGTCGCGTCCTCTTGATTGATTGTGGTATCTGAGAAAGTGTGAGTAATGGGTAAAAATGGGTAAAGTGAGTAATGATCAAGTAAAAGATTTAATAACAACTTCAACTAAACAGATATTAATCAGATAATGAGAGTACCCTATAAGCCACATCCAAACTTATAAGACTATATACCTTTTATGACTTTAAGTGTTTCAATAACAGCGGAGAAGTCGTGGTCACTTAAACCATGAGACTTAGCCACCTTGTAAAGCTCATTTGCAGCAGCTGCAATTGGTGTTGAGTCAGAGACAGATTCACCTAAACCCAAAGCAAGCCTCGTATCCTACTATTGGGAATTATCACACGATTCAAGAGAAGACAAACTTAGGTCTGGTAATATGTCAGAGTTAGATCTGTCTTTGTATTAGGTCTGGTAATACATATTAGATCTGGTAGTCTGTATTAAGTCTGGTTGACTTATTATGTTAAGTCTGGTCATGAAGTAAAGAAAGTTTGTTAGAGATAAGTTAGGAAAAGATACAAAACGTGTAAGTATCTTTATAGAAGATTCGTGAATATCTTCTTAGTCGGTTAGTATTAGGGTTTCCTTGGTGTATAAAAGGATCTCTAAGATTTTTAGTTTAACAAGAGAATTGTACGAGTTTTACACAATCAAAATCAAAGTAATATACGAAGTTAGTGTTAACTCTGTGTGCGTTCTTCATTGTTCTTGTTAAGTTTCCGCATTAACATTAACAATTGTTAAGGGTTTCTCACTTAGACTGGTTTGGATTTATCCAAATCATCTACTAAGTATTCAAGGATACTTAGAGATCCACATATAATTCGTGGACCTACAGGTGGTATCAGAGAAAGGCGAGGGACTCTGAGTTCGAAGAACACTTAACCTCAAAAACCTATTCTCACTCAATTCACCCTATACAATGTCTGAGACCGAAAAGCCTATCAACACTGAAACTTTTTCAATCCATAACAGTGAGGATGAGAGTTCAAACCATGAAGATGAAGGAAAACCTGAATCCAGTAACTCCCAAACACAACAACAACCCATCCCTTCCACAACCACAATCTCAAACATAAAACTTCCATTACTAAAAAGAGAAGAATATGATATATGGGCCATGGAAATGGAACATTATCTGGAGTATATTGACAGTGATGTATGGAAGGTTATCCAAAGAGGAAACTCTAGGAAAAGAGTCACACAAGGGACTGATGGGCAGCTAAGAATAATGCCACCAGTGTCTGCTGAGGAGATTAGGGCTGTGGAGAAGGAAAAGAAGGCAAGAACCTTGCTTCTTATGGCTATTCCTAAAGAGCATCTACAAAGGTTCCATGGCATGGTTGATGCTAAAGAGATGTGGGAGGCTATCAAGAAACGATTTGGAGGCAATGCAAACTCCAAGAAGATGCAAAAGGCTGTTCTTAAACAGCAATTTGAGACATTCAGTGTTTCAAAGACTGAAGGATTGGAGAAGGGCTATGATAGATTTCAACATCTGTTAACACAGCTGGAAGTTCATGGTGCAGCAGTTTCGAATGAGGATGCAAATTACAAGTTCCTTAGATCTTTACCATCAGAATGGGGTAATGTATCTGTGGCGTTGAGGATAAAGGAGGAAGTAGATTCAATGACACCTGATGACCTATACAATAATCTTAGGATGTTTGAAAGGGACATCGGTAACAACACTCAGGCATCTACCAGTTCATCAAACGTTGCTTTTGTGTCACAGAACAAAAGCAGCACTTACAAGGTTAAACCTGGTAGTGTTAGGTCTGGTATCTATGAAACTCCTTCAAGTGAAAGATCTGCTTTAAATTTTACTGATGAGGTGATCCATTCTTTCTTTGCCAACCAAACGGAAGATGAAAGCTTTATTAGTGAAGATTTAGAACAGATTAATGATGCTGAAGTTGAGGAGATGGACATAAAATGGCACATTGCCATGGTTGCTTTAAGGGTCAAACGGTTTCAGAAGCAATATGGAAGGACCATCAACTTCAACAACAAATCACCAGTGGGATACACAAAGAGGACAGTTGAATGCTACAACTGTCACAAGCATGGACATTTTTCAAGAGACTGTCCAGAGAAGAAGCCTGCTGATGGGAAAAGAGATGAAGAAGGGAAGCTGGAAAAGAATCAGATGAGCTTACTGACACTGGAAGCTGGAGGAGTCAACTGGGGTGAGCATCCAAGAGTAAATGAGGAGTCTGATCATGCTCTCATGGCCATTGGTAATGAGGTATCATTATGCTCTAAATTATGCACTGATTCATATAATCATATTAAGGCTTTATGTGATGAGCAGTTAGGACAAATAGGTGACCTAGAAGTAAATCTTTTAGCACATAAAAATGCTGTAAAAACACTAGAGGCACAAAAGGTCACCCTTCAAAACCAACATACTGCTTTAAATGAAAAACTATACTTTCAAGCTAATAAAATATATGAAAAAGATGCAAAGCTTAAAAGGTATAGACAAATGGGCCTTAGAATTCAAAAGGAGAGGGATGAGTTGAGAAAACGGGTAGATCAGTGGAACAATTCAAATAATAACCTGTTCAAATGTTGGGATTCTCAAATAATGTCCAATAAAAAATGTGGCTTAGGATATGAGGAAGATGAGAAAAAGGCAATCCTTAAGTCTAGAGAAGATGATTATGCGGGCAAACCATTTAATAATAGGTTTGTTAAGACTGGTGACTTTAAGGGAGTACCACCACCACTGAGTGATGACTATACTCCTCTTGAAAAAGAAGAGTTAGATGATTCACTTTTTGTGTATGGAAAGAAAGGTCCTCAAGTGCCTGAGTCAACCACCTCAGAGGACAAAATTAGTAAGTATTCTTCTTGTCAATCTAATGACTCTGAAGGATCTATTGGTGATGCCTCTGATCACTCTAAGTCTGAGTCAAAAGGTGAAGTAAATGAGAGTCCTGAACCTAAGTTTGTTAAGAAGTGTGAACCTGTTGTAACTAAACCTATAGTGACTAAACCAAAGCCTGAGACAGTCAAACCTAGTTGTGCCCAGCACATAAAAACTCCTAGGGAATCTGTTAAAATGAATGAGTCACCTAGAAGCAATAGTGTTCACAGAGAATCTAGGAGTAGTTACACTTATGCTCCTAAAAGATGTTTTGTTTGTGGAAGTCTAGGTCACTTGATTAGGGACTGTGATTTTCATGAAAAGAGAATGAAGAGAGAGGCTGAGCAAAAGAGAATGAATGCTAATATTGGCCATGTTTCAAATAAACCAGTCTGAAATAATGCTAATAGGATTAATCATGCCAACCAGTTTAATCCCAGACAAGCCCAACAGTTTTACTCTACCCGACCTAACTCTTATGTTAATACTGGTAGACAAAATTTTAGGTCTGGCTTTAGGAACTCTAATGTGAATACTGGTTATGTAAATTCTATGAGATCTAATGTGAACACTGGTTATGTTAATTCTGTGAGACCCAGACAACCATTTCAAAAGCCACAGGTGAATGCAAACATTCAAAGAAATAATTTTTATAAATCACCTTCACCTGTGAGAAGACCAGTTGTAAAGCAAACAGCAAAACCTTTAAAAACCAATGCTGTAAAGGGGAATGGGGGTTCTGCTATTAAGACCTCAGCATGTTTGTCTTGGGATTCAAACAAATATAAATCCCAATACAACAGTAGATCAGGTTCAAATAAGAAATTTAAGTATGTTGATCCACAAGGCGGACCCAAGCCTACTCAGGCCTGGGTTCCTAAGAGAAACTAATTTCTCTTCTTTTTGTGCAGAATCATCCACTTTGCTATATGGGAGATAGAGGAATCTTTGACAGTGGATGCTCTGGGCACATGTCTGGTAACAAGAACTATCTGAATGATTTTCAAGAATTCAAAGGAGGTTCTGTTACTTTTGGAGGAAGCAAGGGACAGATAACTGGTAAAGGAAGAATAATTGTGGGCAACATAGAATTTGACAATGTATCCTTTGTGAAAGAACTTGGGCAATTCAACCTTTTCTCAATATCACAAATTTGTGATACTCAGCATAAGGTGCTTTTTACTGAAACTGATTGTCTTGTGTTGACTCCGGACTTTAAGATGCCTGAAGAACATCAAATTCTTCTTAAAGTTCCCAGACAACACAACATGTACAGTTTTGATATGAAAGCATCTAATCCTGCAAAAGTTGCTACCTGTTTGATTGCAAAAGCTACTTTGGATGAATCTAAGTTGTGGCACAGAAGGTTAGGCCATGTGAATTTCAAAAATATGAATAAACTTGTGAAGAATAACCTTGTGAGAGGTTTGCCTTCAAAATTGTTTAAAAATGATCATACATGTGTGGCTTGTAACAAGGGAAAACAACATAGGGCATCCTGTAAGGCTAAATTAGAAAGATTAATCACTGAGCCCTTACATACCTTATATATGGATCTTTTTGGCCCTACATCTGTCCATAGTATAAATTATGCATGCTATTGCCTTGTCATTACAGATGATTGTACTAGATATTGTTGGGTTTTCTTTATGTCTAGGAAGGATGAAACTACACCTTTGATTCAAACTTTCATTAGGCAGATTGAAAACCTTCTTGATAAAAGAGTTAAAATCATTAGGAGTGACAATGGCACTGAGTTTAAAAACAAGAGCATGCTAGACTTCTGTGGTAATAAAGGAATTAAGCAACAGTTCAGTAATGCAAGAACTCCTCAGCAAAATGGAGTTGCTGAGAGAATGAACAGGACACTTATTGAGGCAGCTAGGACTATGCTAGCAGATTCACTTTTACCCACAACATTCTGGGCTGAAGCAGTCAGCAATGCCTGTTACATCTTTAATAGGGTTAGAGTGACCAAGCCTCAAAACAAAACCCCTTATGAGCTTATGTTTGGCCATAAACCAGTTGTTAGCTATATAAGGCCTTTTGGGTGTCATGTAACCATTCTTGATACTTTAAGTGTTCTTGGAAAGTTTGAAGGAAAGTCTGATGAAGGGTTTCTAGTTGGGTATGCATTAAACAGTAAGGCCTTTAGGGTTTACAACTTAGTGTCCAAGAAAGTAGAAGAAAATCTGCATGTAAACTTTCTTGAAGAAAAACCCAATGTAAAGGGAATTGGTCATAGATGAATGTTTGATATTGATTATTTAACTGATTCTATGAATTATATTCCTGTCTCCAAGGAGAATCAAGTTAACCCTAATGCAGGTACCAAAGAAGTTACTAACAATGCAGGTACCAAAGATCCTTCTAATACAGGGAACACTAATGATATGGCAGAGCTTATTGTGATTCCTTCTACAGAGATCAAGTCTGCTGCAGCTGAAGCAGAAATCAAGAATTCTTCTTCTCAAGAAAAGGATTCTGAATTCAAGTCTCATGATACTGGCAAAGAAGCAACCCCTAACATTACCAGTACTTCCTATTTTAAGTCAGGTAGTGATGCTCAACCAGACCTTTCTTCAAGTGCTGTTTATATTGATTCAGAGATGCCAGAACTTGAAGTGTTCTCAAATCCAAACGAAGGTATCTTTGAAGGAGCTTCCTATGATGAAGGAGGTGTCATAACTGACTTCAACAACTTACCCACAGAAGTGGATGTAAGTCCAACTCCCACTCTCCGGATCCACACCATTCATCCCAAGAGCCAAATAATTGGTGATCCAAAGTCTGCTGTTCAAAACCAGAAGTAGAGTGCAACATCAGTCTAACTCATTTGCACTCATCAGCCTGATCAAACAACAACAAAGGGTCAATCATAAGGACTAGCAACATTGTTTATTTGCTTGCTTCCTTTCTCAAAGTGAACCCACTACTGTTTCTGAAGCTTTGGGGGAGGAAAGTTGGGTAGAAGCTATGCAAGAAGAGTTGTTGCTGTTCAAGCTACAGAAAGTATGGGTTCTTGTAGACCTACCTTATGGAGCTAAAATCACTGGTACAAAGTGGGTCTTCAGGAATAAAAGGGATGAAAGAGGGGTAGTTGTAAGGAACAAAGCAAGACTGGTAGCACAAGGATACAAACAGGATGAGGGCATAGATTATGATGAGGTTTTTGCTCCTGTAGCAAGAATTGAGGCTATCAGGTTATTTTTGGCCTATGCATCATTCATGGGATTCAAGGTATATCAGATGGATGTCAAAAGTGCCTTTCTATATGGCACTATTGAAGAAGAAGTGTATGTACATCAACCTCCTGGTTTTGAGGATCCTGCTAACCCCAATCAAGTGTACAAGGTTATTAAAGCTTTGTATGCTCTTCATCAAGCTCCTAGAGCTAGGTATGCAACTCTTTCAAAGTTTCTAGAAGAACATGGGTACATCAGGGGTGTAATTGACAAGACTTTATTCATTAAGAGAGACCAGAAGGATATCATTCTTGTCCAAATTTATGTGGATGATATCATTTTTTGATCAACAAGAAAGTCTTGGTGTGAAGAATTTGAAGGTTTAATGAAAGGCAGGTTTGAGATGAGCTCAATGGGAGAATTAACATTCTTCTTGGGACTGCAAGTTAAACAAAAGGATGATGGGCTTTATATTTCTCAAGACAAGTATGTTGCAGAAATTTTGAGGAAGTTTGATTTCTCAAATGTAAAGACTGCAGTCACTCCCATGGATAACAGGGTGCCTTTAACAAAGGATGAAGATGCTGCTGATGTGGATGTGCATCTTTACAGATCCATGATAGGTTCCCTCATGTATCTTACTGCTTCTAGACCTGACATTATGTATGCAGTTTGTGTTTGTTCACGTTTTCAGGTACAACCAAAGACTTCACACTTTCAAGCTGTAAAAAGAATCTTTAGGTATCTAAAGGGTAAACCTAATTTTGGCCTTTGGTATCCTAAGGAATCATCATTTGACCTGACAGCTTTTTCAGACAGTGACTATGCTGGTGCAAGCCTTGATAGGAAATCCACAACAGGAGGTTGTCAATTCCTTGGAAGAAGGTTAATATCTTGGCAATGCAAGAAGCAGACAATTGTGGCTAATTCAACCACTGAAGCTGAGTATGTTGCAGCTGCAAACTGCTGTGGACAAGTCTTGTGGATTCAGAATCAGATGCTGGACTATGGTTTGAATTTTATGAATACTGTTATCCACATAGATAATGAGAGTACTATTTGTATTGTTAAGAACCCAGTATATCACTCTAAAACTAAGCATATAGAAATCAGGCATCACTTTATTAGAGATTGCTTTGAAAAGAAGTTGATCATAGTGGAGAAATACATACAGATTTTAATGTTGCTGACCTGTTAACTAAAGCATTTGATGGCCCTAGGTTCAATTATCTGGTAGTTAACATTGGTATGATGAACCCCTAGTTGGTCTTAAGGGGAGGTTTGACTTAAGGGGAGGTCAAACTGTATAGTATGTAAAGTATAAATACTTACCAGCATTTAGGTTATTTTTAAGTCTTGTAGTTTTGTTTTTAATTCTGTTAGTGTTAAAAAAAAAAAGAAAAAAAAATGTCTTCTATTTCTTTTATAGACGATGCTGGATTAAGTATGTTTTCAAGTTGTTAAGTGAGATTATTGGAACTTCTCACTTGGTGGAGATGCCTTGCACTAACACAACAAAAGGTTATCAGTCCACCTTGTCTTATCAACACAAGGACTGGCTAATCCTGAGGAAACGGCTACAGGTAAAGATAGCTCAAATCCGTTTATGGTTGACAATTTGCCAAAAATTGTATGGTATTCAACTCACAATATCTAAGATAAGTGAAGAGTTGGCTAGCCCACAAGGTTATGGCTTGTGGTAAAGGCTGTGGAACACCATAAATGGTAATCAATTCACCATGATGAGGTGCTTTTCCATCAAAGAATTGGCTAGTCCAGAAGCAAACGACTTTTGGTAAAGACTTAACAAATCCGTTGATAAGATGATGATTTTCTAAAAATCATATGGTTATTAATGTACCATGGTCGGACACACCAAAACATTGGCTAATCCAGTGGTAATGGCTATTGGCAAAGAGACTTTAAATCCATTAAATTTTCAATGATTCACCTCTCACAAATGGTTACACATCTGGAAGTGATGAGAATAGTCTGAAACTTAAATGAATTTGATGTACATATAGTCAATGTTGCTGCAAAGACCATATCAGAAGAGCTTATCAAGATTCAAGCTGCTAGAAAGGTTCAAGACCTAAAGATAATTCAAGGTGTTCAAAATTCAATCCTCAGAAAGCTAAATCAAAAGAACTTGAAGTTCATGGAGCATGAAGATCAAGTTAGGGGAGGATTGTTGGGAATTATCACACGATTCAAGAGAAGACAAGCTTAGGTCTGGTAACATGTCAGAGTTAGGTCTGTCTTTGTATTAGGTCTGGTAATACATATTAGATTTGGTAGTCTGTATTAAGTCTGGTTGACTTATTATGTTAAGTCTGGTCGTGAAGTAAGGAAAGTTTGTTAGAGATAAGTTAGGAAAAGATACAAAACGTGTAAGTATCTTTATAGAAGATTCGTGAATATCTTTTTAGTCGGTTAGTATTAGGGTTTCCTTCGTGTATAAAAGGATCCCTAAGATTGTTAGTTTAACAAGAGAGTTGTACGAGTTTTACACAATCAAAATCAAAGTAATATACGAAGTTAGTGTTAACTCTGTGTGTGTTCTTCATTGTTCTTGTTAAGTTTCCGCATTAACATTAACAATTGTTAAGGGTTTCTCACTTAGACTGGTTTGGATTTATCCAAATCATCTACTAAGTATTCAAGGATACTTAGAGATCCACATATAATTCATGGACCTACACCTACCTTGGTAATGCTTTCAGTAGCGTCTCTGGCCTTTCAAGGAACAGCAAGAGAATGACATATTATTCATTACTCACACTAAATCTTAATTCCGAAAGAATACCCTCTACAGTAAAACAAATGAATATAACTTTCAAACTTATGCCCACGCTCACATGTATAATCTGATGTCATTATCACCTAAGGAACATATGTTTGGCTTTCACCAATGATCTCTATATTTAACATGTTAAGGGGCGTTTGGTATTAAATGTTCTTCGGTCATATGCTTATAAGGTTCGTCGAGCACATAATCTATAGTAATGGGAATCATCTGTTTTGTCCTTTTTGATTACTCAAACTGAATCATTCAGTTGACTCCTTACTTAAGTCAAAGCTGATGTCTGAGCAGTTACTCTTTACAAAATATTAAAAATTTGCCTTTTTTTTTCTTTTCAAATAATAGATTTATGATCCTGAAACATTGAGTTCCCACACAGGCCACCCCAAAATTGTTTATGCCACTTATGTACTAATAGCCTTAGACTAAAACGCACACACAACATAATGTGTACCTGGCGCTGACGGTGTTCTAATCTCAGCTTGTCTGCATTTGCCATTTCATACTCGCCATTTTCTGAACACCTCTGATCTCGTCTAAACCTTGAATCAGCTGGAATAAAATTCATTCACCAATGTTGTTTAACATACCTATATGAGTCTGCGCATACGTAAGATATCAGTAGACTCTAAAATAAGATAATTACGTCACTCGGATAGCTACTAATTATAAGAACTTCTATTCCTGAACAACTACCAAATTTTAATGAAATTTTTGTTGTAGGATATATGTTCTGATGTAAGTACGAAAACATTAATATCATTTCATGTTTAACAACTCTAAAAAATGCAATTCACTCCTATTAAACATGAACGTAGACCATATATAGGTCCATAATTGTGAAACTCACCACGAAATTGTGCATCATGAACTCATTGAAAGCAATCTGGTTTGCTTCCAACTGCAGCCTGTTGTCAACCCCTAAGACTGGATCGAGTGTCTTCTGACCATGATCACTTTAAAAACATGAAATAATAGATGATCAAGTAAAAGATTTAATAACAACTTCAACTAAACAGATATTAATCAGATAATGAGAGTGCCCTATAAGCCACATCTAAACTTATAAGACTATATACCTTTTAAAGCGCAACCCATTGAAAGAAATCTGGTTTGCTTCCAACTGCAGCCTGTTATTAGCATTACAGTAAAGGCAACTTACCAGGAATGAACGAATCTCATCTTTCATGTCAGCAATGCCTGAAAGTATTTCCATCTTCTCCACATGCCCAATATTGCCGAGAAAATTCAAGTCATCCCCTTCTTGTTGCTGCATTTTTTCGTCCCTCTTCTGTTTAGCCATTCTCTCATACTCAGCAATAGAATCCTCCTTATCAAGCAAGTAACTGATTCCCTTTTTAGCATAGAAGTCTGAACACTTAGCACATCCACAGAGTGCCTCCCTCCAATTCTTTGCAAGAAACATAGGTTGACTTTTTTCCGAGGCTAACTCAGTGTCCAACAAGTCAACACCAAGAAGACATGTAACGGATTTTTCACAAAGAACCACATCTTTATCATCATGCTAGCTTTTGGAATTACCATCAGGTACGGCAGCAGGGTCTGCATCACGAATCTCTGAAGTGCCATCTTCAAGCTTT
Source organism: Artemisia tridentata subsp. tridentata (assembly GCA_021014915.2). Classification (NCBI taxonomy): domain Eukaryota; kingdom Viridiplantae; phylum Streptophyta; class Magnoliopsida; order Asterales; family Asteraceae; genus Artemisia; species Artemisia tridentata. The sequence continues at coordinate 307,366,706 of CP139506.1, forward strand.
GAAGATGATCCAGAAGCAGAAGGTGCAGACACCACATATTTTTCTTTGGAAGGAGTTGCAGTCAAATTTTTTTCTTTGGAAGGAGTTGCAGCCACATCTTTTTCTATGGAAGGAGTTGCAGCGTGTTCCTTATCTGATGCCCATATGGTTGGAGGGTAAAGGTGCAGAAAGGAACAAATTGAGGAGCACTTGTGGCAGATAAGATCTTCATACAGAGGTTCGCCTTCCTCATCTACTGGGATCTTTACCTAATATTACAATGACAAAACAGGTAGTTATAATAAACGACTTTCCTTCAAGATTATAAAATCTTTAGAGTTTAACGAAATTATAACACACTATAGTTTTCTTGATGTCTTCAGCAAGTATCAATTACTAAAAAGACTCAGCAAAAAGATTATGAAAATACATAAGAGTTTATGTGTACTAATAATTAATAATACTAACCTCGTTAGTGGACTCATGACCAAGATGCTCCATCCTTGAAATTCAAGCTTATAAGACTGACCTGGCAGAAAATTCACACATAAATTGGAGTCGTTGCATACCCTGCATCAGTTACATGTTGGTATTGTGCTATGCCAAATGGATTACACTTAGATGTTTACGAATCAGTGATTCAAGAACTGTGAGACATTAAAGAATGAAAAGGCTCAAGTTAATCCACTGTCCAAATCCAGCGTTCTATTATAACCCGTATCATTCGTTACTACAACTTCACAAAAACACCACCATCAAATAACAACTTGTGTTTCTAACCATTTGAAATTATCTGCATTTCTCAGCTTATGCTTATTAGCTTTTTTACTTACTGAAGTAAAAAACATGTTTCTAATAACATTCATAATCAACCATTAATTTTTGAGTTTTCCACGAAAGGTACAGTCATATAGCTACAGCAATTCAGCTGCTCATATAGCAGAATCTTATGTACTGGATATAAAGCTTGAAGTCTAGTGTAACTAAAGCCATCATTACAACAGGTTCTTTTGACCCGTCTGATGGTAACCGGCCGCCTACTTCAAGTAATCGACTAATAAGGAAAATGGAAGCATGACTATTAGTATACATGTATTGAATAGTGTATCGTAGATCAAAAGTTTGAATACTCACTGAACATAGAGAGCAACTGAGAGCTGAATGTGATGTTCACATAAAACACCAAAAGAATTCCACAGTTCCCAAGAATCGTTAACCTCTACTACCTGTAAACCACAACTGATAAATGAGTATATTAAAAAAATTGGTCGACTAAGAATAAGAGATCACTCACCGAGCCATCAGAAGAACTAATCGTGGCATCACCATCGTCAGACTTCGCCAGAGGAATCCTAAGCTACAACTTCAGAATAGAAACGAAGCATCAGTATATACAAAACAGGAATGAGAACATTGACGTGTAAATATAACCACAAATACCTGCACTTTATCAAGGTCTTGTAGAATTTGAGTAACACATCTGGCATAATTATCATAGGATTTCCTTTTAGGCGTAGGAAGGAGACATGCCTGAATAACAACGAATTAGATAACTGGAGATGATAATATTTATGCAAATAACTTAATAAATTAGCCATGCTTGCCACAATTGTAGGAACCTCACATGAATGATATTAGAGCTAATGCTTAAAAAAAAATACAAACGAACACTTTGTACTGCTGGGATGTTGCCAGTTTGTCTTTTACATTCGTACTGCTACGATCTCGAATTAGTACTGCCATTGAAGGTTAGTACTGGTGGTATATATTCATTTGTACTGCTTGTATTTATTATAATATGATTCAATTGATGGATATGATACCATCATAATTGAGCGAAACAATGATCTGGAAACTGAATTAATTCCGAGTGTTTTTTACATTCTGAACATAAATCGAACATAAATCGTGATGACTGAAGGATGGAATAAATCGTGTTGTGTTTTTACAGTAGTAACTAAAAACTAATCTATCACAATCAATTAAAAAAACTGAACAAAAATTGAATCGGAAATCGAATTAAATATATACCTTGGATTATTTAGTCATTCACATCAATTTTCAATATATTCCATATGACAATGATAGATAAATAGAGTGAGGATGGTGCGGCTGCTCATGGTGCAGCTGCTCAAGGTTTTTAGTTACCTTGTGTGAGATGGTGAGGCTGCTCTTGCAAAATCAAATGATATAATTAACCCAAACACGACAATGATAGATAAATAGAGTGAGGATGGTGCGGCTGCTCAAGGTTTTTACTTACCTTGTGTGAGATGGTGAGGCTGCTCTTGCAAAATCAAATGATATAATTAACCCAAACATTCAATATAATATAATTGGTTAATCTTACAAAGATGAACCTGTGGAGAGTATTAAAGAGGAAGAGGACCACCTGGTTTTCAGGCCATGCTCTTGCTTGCTTGATTACTTTGATTGACACTCTCTCCATTGAGAGTACTAAACGTAACCACTTATTTAAATTGCACAATTTACAACAATCACTTGTTGTATCAAAACAATCATTGTATCAAAACGTCAAGGATACTTTTATTTAAGATGCTTCTGTGGACATCTCTATTATATGTATATGTATATATATATATATATATATATATATATATATATATATATATATATATATATATATATATATATATATATATATATATATATAGTGAATGTTGTATTACCTTTGTGCGATTTAGTGAATGCTGGTTTAGTTACATCAGTTTAATCATACATGCATAAAAACACAACAATCTAACTGGTAAGTCGACATCAGTTTACAAAGCTTTGATTGAATGAATGCATCCTGGTTTTATTAGGGTGTTAAAAGAGGCGTACATTTTTTTTTAACAAATAGTAATAGAGAGAAAATTAATATTGTAGAACTATATTTAAGGAAAAGATATGCATGATAATTTAAATTGCTCTTTTGTCTAGTATATGTTTTTTGTTTTAGGTGCTTCATCACAATCAATGGCTTGGTTCCATTGGTTGAGACGTTTCCATGTTAACCTAAAGATGCATGTTCGAATCTCACTATGGTCATTTTAAAAAAAATCAGATTTAAAGGTCAAACCTGCGAATTTTGGTCGAACTTTGCTTATGTGGCGTGCTTAGTTGGAATAACAGCATGATTAGTCATCAATCCAGCTGCTTACTCATCAATCCTGCATTTGATGACGTCATACGCATCCTGTTATATATAATATGTAGATATATATATATATATATATATATATATATATATATATATATATATATATATATATATATATATATATATATATATATATATATATATATATATACAATGAGAAGGGTAGGAAGGATTGTGAGAGTTTCATGTGTCATCCCCATGCCACATCATATGACACATCCTATCACATGTGTCACCTACCCCCACCCGCCACACCCCCCCCCCACCCTCCCCCCTCGATAAAAAATTTTCCCGCCAAAAAAAAATTTTTTGGGCCAAAATTTTTTTTTCCCGCTAAAATTTATACTGCATCACATTTATAAAGTTATTGCATCATGGTTATAAAGTTACTGCATCATGGTTACTGCATCACAATTATGATTTTACTGCATCACGGTTACTGCATCACAATTATGATTTTACTGCATCATGGTTACTACATGCACTAAAATCATAATTGTGATGCAGTAACATTATAAATGTGATGCAGTTTAAATTTTGGCGAAAAAAAAAATTTTTGCCCCAAAAAAGATTTTTTTTTTTGGCGGGAATTTTTTTTTTCGGGGGTGGGGTGGGGGTGGTGGTGACGCATGTCATATGATGTGGCATGATGATGTGGCTAAGTGACAGATGTCACTCTCACAATCCTTCCATGACTTTTTATTATAAGACCCATTCTCATAATATCCCATCTATATATATATATATATATATATATATATATATATATATATATATATAGGGCAATGACTAAAATCTCGTTCATTTTCGTGCGAGGGATGACCGGCAGGCCCCTTCGAAGATCAATAGTCGTTAAGTGAGCCGCCTAGTGCCAAGGAATGAATTCGGTTAGACTACGGGAATCGACGATCTTAGATCTCGGTGTCCGTCTTTACTTTCTATGTAGATCTCTTCTTTCTGGTTCCAAGATTGACTCTTCTTTCTGGTTCCAAGATTGACTCTCATTTCAGGGGTGGCACGAGCTTATATATATATATATATATATATATATATATATATATATATATATATATATATATATATATATATATACTAGGCGAGTACCCGTGCATAGCAACGGAGATTCCTAGCGGCAGAAAGTTATGGTTGCGATAAACATGAAATCACCAAAATGCATAACGATGGGATATCTAGCGGCAAACAACATTTATACATAAAACACGTGAAGTAATTGAAATGTAATTGCAAAATGGTATAACATTCGATAATTCAACTCAAAGTAAAATTCTTAAAATATATCAAATTATGAACATGTAAAAACATTTAATGAAACTGAAAATAAAACATATATGACTTGTAAGATAATTAACAATGTATAATATTCGTCACATAAATTTTTTTGGTACACGACATTTGAGGTGTAATATATTAAGATCTTAACCTGAAAACAACCTTACCTTTGTTTAAATCAACATTAATGGGGCTCAATTTATTGCTGCTAGATTGTTTAACTCCAATAAGTGTGTCACTAAACTACAAGATCAACATAATAATTGTATAAAATGATATTTAGATAATCAAGCGAATCAATTAGTTTAGGTATCTTTCAATTCGAAAAAAAGGTTATCTTGATGCATGCATATTACATTGTATTTTAGTGGCGAATTTTGTTATTTGTTGGTCTATTAGACTACTTTATCCACAATTAATTTGAACATGGTAGATTTTGTGAAAAGATAATGTCTAATGCTGGTAGACCTCAGGTGATAATATGTACTCATTTTGTGTTCTGTTGTCGAAGTTACATACTTGTAGCACCATGTTAGGTTTGTTATCTACTTAAAGCAAATAAAGCAACTTGTTATTCAACCTTTTGTATCTATTCACGTTAAAAGTAATTGTTGAATTTTTCCCCTGATAATATAAACTTGAGCAAGTTAAAAGATGGTAATGCACTTTTGGCCGAATCGGACTCGAAAGTGGGCAAAAACCCATTTTAAAAACCGGACAGAACACTATTATTTTATAAAAGCTGTCAAAACATATAAGTTTCGTTAAACTTCGTTTGGTCATATCTTTCTCGTTTTAAGTCTGATTTTTATGTTCTTTATATCTCCGGAAAGGTAATTAAGTGTACTAACATATTTTTAAGATTATAAGTTGTCAAAAATACTTTATGGCTACTGTTTACACGAAATGAAAATCGGACAGATTTAATATTTCAAAATAGCAGTTCCAAACACCCTTTTTGGTGCAGAAAATAAGTAACCAAACGCACCCTATTTGTGCAGCAAAAGCACCCTTTTTGGTGCAGAAAATAAGCAACCAAACACACGCTGTTTGTGCAGCAGACGCACCCTTTTTGGTGTAGAAAATAAGCAACCAAACACACGCTGTTTGTGCAGCAGACGCACCCTTTTTGGTGCAAAAAATAAGCAACCAAACACACGCTATTTGTGCAGCAGACGCACCCTTTTTGGTGCAGAAAATAAGCAACCAAACGCATGCTGTTTGTGCAGCAGACGCACCCTTTTTGGTGCAGAAAATAAGCAACCAAACGCACCCTATTTGTGCAGCAAACGCACCCTGTTTTTATCGTTGTCAAACTTAAATGATCAAATGCCCTTGTGGTGTTTTCTTTCTCGACCAAGAGCAGTCAAGAAACCCTTGAGGGTTTGAGGTTGACCCGAAACAAGCTAAATGTACACAGGACAAACACTCCCTTGAGTGTTATCGACAAGCTAGGAACCAAACACAAAGTGGCTCAGATTTATTTTTTTGAAAAATAGAAAGCTTCATGCCATGGCTAGAAATATAGAGGTTGCTGAGTGTAGAATAACACTCAACCGTCCTTCGATATTATTTTGCCAAGACAAAGTATTGTATTTTTATCATACAAGTATCATCACAGCCTTATTCAATCTCAGATATATGAAAGATCTTAACAGGCCACAACCTAGATTTGACCTACTGAAGGAACTTTAAACTTCAAATTGATGCAAAGATGTATTAAAATCTTTGAAGCCAAAACATAAATGTATTCATTATATATAATCTTTTAAACAAAACAATACCAAATGCAAAAGATCCTCACAGCCAAGCGACAGACAACCGGCAAACAGATTATGACCAAAAGATTACAATTACGGCAACTAATTTTTTTCTGGTATAAATAATAAATCGAAACACAATTTTTTTTTTGGTTACCATATCTCACCCACAGTAACACACAAGAACCACATTTACACAAACTCAAAAACAAAAATTATTTTGATATAAAATAAACATGTTCAAACTCCTTGCACCGAAACCACCGAAGCACACAAAACCTCAAAACTGCACATTAAAAAACTGTTAGATCTCGTCAAACACCACACAATACATACTCAAAACATCACCTAAATTAAAAAACACCACAAAAGACATAAAGTAGATGCACAACAACCGCAGATCTACAAAAAAAAATACAAAAATGTTATAACAACTCAAATTTATTTAAAAAAAATAGATCTAAACAAAAAAAGCTTAAAACGTAAGGAATACATAGATCTATAAAAAACACAAAAAACACAAAAAACTTACCCCAAAACTTGAAAAAACCTTTAGAGAAGTGGAGTTTTCAGTGGTGTTGGGTCTCGGTGGTGGGTCCTTAGGTGATGGGAGGCTCGGTATTAGCTCTTTCGTTGATGGTGACAATGCAGAAACGAACCAACATCAACCAAAAACAAAGCCCCGAACTACCTGAAACCACCTAAACCATCGAAAGATGGTGGCAATTTGGCAGATGGTGGCGGTGATGAGGTTGACGGCGGTGGTTGTTGTTTAGAGAGAGATATTTATTTTAGGTTAAGATGAAATAAGTGAAGAGAGAAGAACTAAAATAAATGTGTGGTGTGTGTCTTTGTTGTACGCATGCATGTATCTGTAACAACCCATGTATCTGTATTTATGATTAATTAATATGCATGTCTTTTGGTATTATTTTTGAAAAACTGTATTGATATCTTTAATGCGCATGTATCTTGTGGATGACATGTATCTGTATGCATGGCATGAATTGTAACTGCATTTGGACGAGAGAAGTATAATAAAGTTAAGAAGGGCAAATTTGGTATTATGAGAAATTCAGTTTTTCACCTTGACCATAGTTGACCATACATGCTTTATAATTAGTAAAGATATATATATATATATATATATATATATATATATATATATATATATATATATATATACACACACATTTTCGGATTATTCAAGGTTCTCCGTGAGAAATGAAACAAATATCTTTTAAGAGATACCTGAGTGGCTAGGAGGGGTTGTACAGCGTGTCACTGAGTTTTCATGGAGGGCTATTTCTTTTCACCCTTTTATAAACTTTTCTTTTTAATTCTTCAACCCCTTCTTTCTCCTTTTTCATTTACTCCTTTTTTCAATCATACCTAAGGACTTCTAATTCTAATCTATTGGAATTGTCCTTGGGTAGATCCCGCCGGCTCTGGCGGATCATAAGAGATAAACCTAACCATAATCACCTTATTACTCCATGATTATCCTAGATTTATTGATCACATGCCATAAAACCTTTTGTGAAAATCTCTCAAAGTGTTTATGATTATTAAACACATTTTAGATAACACTTCGAGAGTTTTGCATTTTTTGAAATACTCCCCCTTTACATGTGCTTATGCATTTTTTAAGATATGTTTGCACATATTGGGTAGAGTTTGCACTTTTGAATTGATCGATTTTCAGTGAATATGACCGTTGCGAGACACGTTTACATCACTAGTTAGACTAGCTTGAAATTATTACCCGTCCTGGTCATATTGAAAGAGAATCTCTCGAGATGGAACACTCTACTCAGACAAGTCCTATTCGAGACACGCTTACATCACTGGTTAGACCAGCTTGAAATTATTACCCGTCCAGGACAAGTCTTTTCGATTACTGACATTTAATCTTCGTCAATTCGTTGGTTATATTTGAGTCGAGCTCATTTGAGATTCAACCACAAACTTTAAACATTTTGATCATATTTTAATCACGTCTTCTCCCCCTCAAAAATAGCATATACTTGATATTTTTTATATCGTCTGATTAATAGAAAAGCTTTTGGAGAGATAGACGGATTTGTTTTGCATGAAATTGGAACATTTTGATTTCGATTTTTATACTCCCCGTTAATGAAAGCGTATTTCAAACAGAAATTTTAACATCAATTAAGGGTTTGGAGGGAGTTATCTTGAGCACAAAATAATTTGAAAGATTTTCAAAAATCTTTTGAAAAAATCTTGAAGGAAATGTGCTCAAGATAGAGAGTATTTTGCAAATATTTGAAGATATGGTAGAAGAATTATCTTCATTTGTTTTAGGATAAATGTTTGAAAAAGATATTGGTTTTGCACAACACTTTCCCTTATTTGAAATTCGGGTTGTAAGCTGAAATACTGACAAGCCATCAGTTTCAGCTCGGGTTTCGTACTGAAGTATACGAAAGCCATGGAGATTTTTAGGATAAGTGATCGAAAAATATTTAAAACCTTTGTTTTGATTAAGCATTTTCCTTTCTTTGAAGCGCGGGTCCTGAATTGATGTGTCCAGAAGCCATTGTGAAGAAAATTTTGAGAAATGACATGTTTTGAAAATAATTTTAGAGAACTCTCGTTCAAGCATCTGTACATGTCCGTATCATTGTTGAATGACATTTCTAGATACGTACAGAATATCGATTATACAAGAGACATGTCGTGAGAAGAATATTTTTATATTATTCATTTTTATATTGTTTTTGTATTTTTGAAATTTTATATTTTAATATTTTGTTTTTGATTTTATAAAAGAAATGGAAAATCAAAAATAGAAGATTGAAAAAATGATTTTGAAGAATTTACAGAATGAGAACCCTCTGATGAACCGAGTTCTGAGATAGTTGAATCACCTGCAACCAAAGACGAAGAGTTTTCACAAATAACAGTATTAGAAGTACATGAATCATCACTCTGAGGGTGTTGACTATCAATGGTTGTAATGGTTTGTAGTTCCTGTTGGTGATTATCACTATTATTTGTCATGGTACAAGTATCAAAAATCTTCCCTGTGGGAATCCATCTAAGGCCAACTGTTTTAAAAACTTCTCCCGCGGGAATCCACCTAAGTTAAGATCTAGACGTAGTTTTCTTATCAGATGCAGCGGAAGTCTCAATGTTTGAAAAACTACATCCTTTAGATATCTACCTATTAGGTTTTTTATCCATTTGCTTTTTATCAATGGGTTTGTTTCTATTTGGTGCAAGGTTGCAAAAATCGTGAATCGGTAGTTGGGCGGTCGACCACCTTGTAGCTTGTAATCGGTCTAGGCGGGATTAATCGGTGATTAATCGGATTGGCATTACTGACAAATTTTAGTTATTTCCGGCAAGTTTTGTGTATTTCAGGTGAGTTTTAGGTATTTCCATCAATGTATTTTCTAAAGAACAACTTGTAATAGACTTAAAGAGCTAATATAAATGATCAAAATAAGTTTACAATGAGTTTTGGGTAATTCCGTCAAGATTTATAGGTTTCCGGCAAGTTTGACCACCATTGACCGTCGTTGATAGCCGTTGACCACAGTTGACCTACTTGTTTTACACAGGTACATAAATCGAAAAGGTCGGTGGCCTTGTAGCACCTAATCGGCGATTAATCGGCCTTGTAGACCTTTTTTTGCAACACTGATTTGGTGTCTTAGTGGATTTTGCCTTAGTACTTGAATTTCCTTTCTTGAGAAATTGTGCAACACATGCATCGTGATTAGCTGAAAAAACACATTTTTGACATGTAGGACAGACAAATTCAACATTCTTGTTTAAAATGGCAACCTTAATTTTGTCACTACTGTCAATTGGAAATTGTTTCTTGTTCGAAGAGGAATTTGAATTCTTAGTGTTGCATTCTACGTGTAAAGCATTTTCATTTGAGCAAATACACTTTGATGTAAGCCAATCCCTAGTCTTTTGTTGAGTGTTCCTAGGTAATGGTTTACTACTACTAGCAGTGCCTTGTAATGTTGTAGAATTCATCACCCTAAGTTTTTTACCTAAAATTCCGTCTTTTCGAATCTGAGCCTTTTTCCTAGCTTTTTTTAGATAGTGAGTGTAGACCATGTTGTTAGAACCAACATATTCTTTAACAGTTTTTGTGGTCACATTCGATGAGCTATTCCTAGAAAGATCAGGTGTAATTACTTGTGGTTCCTCGACAAACTCTTTTTCTTTATCAACACTTTTTTCATCAATATTTAATATTCTTTTCTTGATGGGCAAGGAATGTGGACTGACTGGTTTTGACAAATCATTTTTCTCATCGACTTTTGGAACAACCTGAGAAATGGACATTTGTGGTTTTTCAACCGGTTTTGAAGCATTTGGTTTCACCGGAGTTGATGGTTTTGCAAACTTAGTATCCACACCCTTCCCTTTTAGACTTTCCAGTTGAGCCCTCAAAAGATCAATTTGCTCTTTCATGTCCTTGTAAGCATGCTCATACGACAGTTTGTCACACTTGCATTCCTCGGTTTTTTGATCAAGTTGTTTAAAATATGAGACGTTTTCGTTTTTCAAGTTTAATAAGAGCATTTTCATATTTTGAAACAATTGCAGAGGTCTCAGCTCGCAGTCTTTCAACGTCTTCAACAGAATATGTTTGTAAAATGATGGACATAATATCGGTCGACATGGCTGCTTCGAAGAGAGAGTCATTTAGATTTTCCAAAATTTTGATGTTATCTATATTTTAATTAGCTTCCTTCACCAGGGATTTGTGGTCCTTGACAAAGTCGGCTTTTTCTTTCAAAAATGCTTGTTCAAAATGAATTACTCTCGCATGGATGTTATTTAGTGGAGTAGTAATTTCTGTTTCAAACACCTTTTTCATTTCTGCATGAAAACTTGAATGCCAGTTGTTGGTACTGATAGTAGTTTTGGATGCAACAATATTTTGAAGTGTTTCAATTCTCGTTTTAAGATCATCTAAATATCCTTTAGCAGCACTTGTGTTAAAATGATTGTTTAAGGACATTTGTTCCAAGTTTGAAAGAGTTTTAGAAACAACTTTTTGTTTTGCAACTGGTGTCGTAACAACTGGTTTTTTGGAAAACTTTGGTGTTTGTTTTTATGGAACAAAAGGAATTCTAGAAAGTTTGTTAAGTTTATTGTAATCAATTGGTTTTATCTCCGTGTTCTTTTCTTTCATTTTAATGTGACTCTCTTCAACAAGCTCAATCATTTCGTCAGTATCCCGAACAGTGGGAGGATCATGTTTAGTATATATTATATTTCTATTGTACAACAAATTCTGTTCTTTCTGAGCTTTCTTGAGAGTATAAGGATTTTCACAACCGATAGCCATTTTCTTCATTATATGTAAAAATGGGTTTGGATCTTTAATTAGCATATGAATGGTTTGAGCGGAATGACCCATTTTCACAAGCAAATCTTCCAACTTTTTGATTGTTTCTTGTTTCTCAATGATTTCATCATGGAGATCATTTTCTCGTTTTGAAAAATCTGCTTTCAACTGTTTCTTTTCTTTTTCAAGATCAGAACAAGTTGATTTTTGTTTAGAAAGTTGGTTTTTCAAATCAGAAATTTCCACATTTAAAGATTATATTTTCATGTTCAAATTAACATCAAGTATGTCAAACTTGATTTGCAATTGTTTTTCTCTTAAAACAGAATTTTGATAACCTCAAAAGTTTCTAATTCCGACTATCGTTTTTCTCTTAAAACAGAATTTTATTAAACTCAAAAGCTTTTTCGTTTTCCTTATACCTCTCAAGCTCTATGGTCATTTTCTCATTCGCGGCCTTAATATCGCGATTGACCTTTTTTACTTTCTCAATTTCAATACTACAATTATTCAGTAATGATTCAAAGAAAGCACGCATTTCCTCATCATTAGCACCATTCTGTGCATCTTGAACTCCATTAGGATTCATATCTGGAGATTCACAGTTAACATTGCTATTAGCTTGCTCCCTCACATATGTGTCATAATTAGGTTCGGGAGGTACAGAATGTGGCTGCTCATGAGCAAACGGATTAGCATCATTACAATAATTTTGTATCCCATGGAGTTGTTCTGTGTCATAAGTAGGTGGTGTTTCAGAATCACTACTTGATGTTGGTGCTTGCTGATTTCCATTGAGATCTGCTGCATTCTCCGCTGCACTTGCTGTAACCATGAAGTCGTATTTCTCAGCCGTCAACAGTATTCCCGACACTTCTTTATTAGCTAGCATCAACATGTACTGGAGCTTTTGTACCTTCGTCATTGTATTGACATTATAATCTCTACCAATATCACTACTGTGAAGGTCAGATATAGGTTTTTGAATTGTAGTCATAAAACAATCATTCCGAATATGATTCACAATCTGATCCATTTGATTTCCAGCATACTGCCCTGCATTTTGCATCTGTATCCCGGTAGCGTTTCCTTGCTGATTCTCAATAACTTTAACCATTTGTCATTCTTGATCCATATATATACTTGGTTGAGCAAACTGCGTATTGTCAGTGTACGATGAAATCCATTGGTTGTTGTTATGTGGTTTAATGTTTAATGCCCTGGAGAATGAAGCAAAAGCATTTGTCAAAGCAGTTGTGACAGTTTCATGCTGAGTTGCCATTGATGAAGGTATGTATGATAAAGTTGATCTTGGATCGTTTCAACGATATAGGAGTTGTGTTTGTTGTTGGTTAAGGTAAGTTGTTGTAGGGAAAATATGGTCTAAAAACTTAAAAAATGTCGATAACTTCTTTTTGGAGTGGATTTGGGCCTCGAAGGTTGGGTTGAATGAACTTTAGCTAATCTAATGTGTCATTCTCCTCATTCTCACAGTTGTTTTGATAGGTTATGGGCTGAGAACGGAGTTACGGTTCAAAAGTTATGGCCGTTTGAAGTTTTGTCGTAAAAAATCAACTTTGAAGGTTCAATTCCGATGACTTTGGTTCAATTCCGATGGATTTGGTTAAATTTAGATGGATTTGGTTCAATTCCGATGGATTTAGTGCAATTCCAATGAGTACTGTTCACTTTGGTCCAATTCTGATGAATCCTTGCAATTTCGATAAACTATGCAATTCCGATGAAAGTTTGCAATTTCGATGAGTTATGAAATTTCGATGAGATTTTCAATTTCGATGAAATTTTGCAATTCCGATGAATTATGCAATTCCGATGAATTATGCTATTCCGATGAATGTATGCAATTTCGATGAAAGTTTGCAATTTCGATGAATGTTTGCAATTTCGATGAAAGTTGCAATTTCGATAGAATCTATCTAATTTTTACAAATTAGAAGATATTCCCTTAGTCGAAGTATTCCACACACTTATACAAGCAAGGGAATACTGAGTAATCTTTGGATCGTGAAGTAAATGTGTTCTTGATGAATTCCGATGACCAATTCCGACAAACCCTTAAAAATCCAATTCCGATAAACCCTCAAAATTTCATTTCCGATAAACCCTCAAAATTTCAATTCCGATGGATTAACATATTTTTTAGAGATCAATATTACGACTAAAATCAAACTTCTAAACAGGTTCTCTTGATCAAAAACACTTAAATAACAATAAATTTTAGGCCTTTAACGTTTATAACCAAGTTTGAATAATTTCGATAAGTATCCAAACCTTTATAAATCGATACAAAACAAGTTTTATGATGTTTTTTATTCGATTTTTTTCAACATCCACTAATAAGAAGTAGATCTTTAAGAAAGACAACAACTTTAACCTAGAAGACGTAAAAATCAAAGCTTTTGTACGAAAAAGCTAACGTTTTTATGAAGAAAAACGCAACTTTTTGCAAAGCTTTAAACAAAAAAAGGAGACACAAACAATCCTAAATCGTTGTTAAGCGATTGATACCACTTGCAGGACCTTAGATCTAACTTATCACACTAAACAATAAGCTCGTATGGTGGTACAAGAGAAGTAAGTATGACGTTACACTAGAGAGAGAAACTAGAAGATAACTTTATTAATGAAACACACACACTACACACTCAAGAACACATACAAGCACACTCTCCAAATGAGGTGGAGAGTGCCTTTTATAGTTTAATAAAAATGAGCCTTATGGGCTTTCCGTGGGCTTGGATTGGACTTGGATTGGACAAGGATTACAACATAACTTAAATGGACTAGTTTAGCTTAACTTCTAACCAATTAGCTTATCCCGATCCACGAGCTCATTGACTATTCTATTACATATTTTACGACACATTACAAAGTTATAAATACGTAAATGACCATCACTTTCTATTAAAGCTAATAGCGACCATCGTTATTAGTGTCGAACCATTGGACTTTGAACAACACAACATTGAATGGAATATACAAAAACTCGAGAATTTCTTCAAGCTGGCCATAATACATTCCCCCGCTAGGATTGATTCGTCAATTATAGTTCAAGGAATTACACAAGAAATAATGTAAAACCTGAGTCGTTTGTCCCGATGAAGATCGAATGGAATTGTGGTTTCGGGATCGTGATTCATGCAGTGAATGAGAGATAAAAGTGAGTTTTTGGATTATTATACTACAAGTAATGAAATTAGCATGCAATTAGAGCAATTAAAGCAAAGAGTACAAGCAACTAAAGCACAAATGATTAAAACGTATACGCGATCTAAGAAAGGTAAATAAAACGTCTAATATCAAATTAAAATGCAAATACTAAGCTAGACTAATACCACAGGCTCAAAACTAATTTTAAAAAACTTAAAATGATAAAAGAAAAATATTTGAAACAGTTTAAACCAAAAACTTTAGAAGTAAACTAGAAGCTAATCCTACAAGCTACTATAAGCTATTCCTAGGATGCAAATATTAAAAGCTACTGCTACCTTACCTAATAAGCTATTAATAATCCAAATCTCAAGCTATAACAAGCTAATCAACAAGCTAAGATCGAGCTTAATGAAAACTGCTCTAGCAGTGGAACCTATCAGCAGAATCTGAAAGCTAGGTGCAAACTAAAGAGCACAAAATAAGCAAACAAATAAGCAGTTAAAGCCAAACAAACAACGGATCTAACTAAACAGTAGTATGAGCTATTTATAACACCAAGAATTTAGCCATAAGCTCAAATGATGAGCTAGTTAAGGGCTTGCAAAGTTGAGTAGAAAAGAGGATTGAGTCTGATGCAGAACACTAAAAAGTTCAAACAGTCCACTTTGGACTCAAATTCAAGTGAGCAAATGATTTTCAAATTGAGTTTTTCTTGTTGTTTTAGATTCACAAGCAACAAGTTAACACAGAAAAACAAGTTTTAAGTATTTCCAAACTTTAATTAATCCAACAATTGATCTAGAAATTTACTCTATTTTACTGAAATATTCTGACTTTTTAAGTTTTTGCAAAAGTTGACTAAAGTGAGATTTGAATGCTTCTAAATGACTAATAATTTTATGTTAAGCTAAGATATGATTGAATTAAGCTAGATAAACAACTTTTAAACATATATGTGATAATTATGCAAGCTCTTTTCTAACAGATTATGTAGAATTTGAAGTTTAAAGGTGAATTTGACTTTTTAACTAATGAACTATAATTTTTATGCTATAACTAACCTATATGCAGCTACTATGAGTTATTTAAACTAAAATGAAAACCTAAAACAACCTATAACATAGCAATCAAAGCTGATCCAAACATTCCTAGTTAAACTGTTATGAACTATTGGGGCTATGGAAAATCAAATTTAAGCTAAAAAATGAAAAAGGACTAATGAATCTAAAACTATGATAAGACTAAATAAGCAGAAAACTGAAAATGGAGCATTAAGAATAAGCAAATAAGCTGAAGAACAATTCGTAGACTTACATTGACTTTCTAAGGAAAACTTGAATATGAGTACAAAATAGAGAACTGATGAGTAAATTAATAAAAAAAACTGCAACAATAAGCTACCACAAGCTGAAATTTAACTACTCTAATTTAAGCTACTCCTAATTACCCTAATTCTAACCCTAATTAACTAACTCCCAATCCGTGAGTGAGGGTCTTGTATTTATAGCCTTCAGCTTCTAATCATAGCCCTTCATTTATCATCATGTCATCATATCAATCCATAGCCCTTGGATTGAACGTGTGAGGTGTCACACCTAATCAGAGGTCTCATTTTGTCCACCTTGGCAATCCGTGAGACTGACAACTCTCTGACACGTGCGTCATCATTTAATCATTGGGTAATTATATGAGAGTGGGTTAATTTTGGGTATGGTGAATTTAGGGTTTATCGAACAGTAGTTTTTTCTGGGTTAAACGGGGATTGGGGCGCGGGGTGTTTGTTTATTTATTTATTTTTGTGTTTGACTGAGAAATTTAATAAGGGTTGACCGGGTATATAAGATCCGGGTTTATAGTGTGGACCGGGTTGTGATAGAATAAAGATTGGGCTCGGGTAATGGTTGATGGGCTGGGTTTAGGATATGGATTTTTAAGAGTTTAAAGTTTTAGTGATAAGGTTAAGTTTAGGATTTAAATTGGAATGGGATTAAATTATGAGGGACTATTTCTGCCACATGCTGAAAATATTACCAAGGACCAAATGTGACAACTGATGATTCTTCAAGGGTATTTATGACATTTTGAGTTCATTCATTGATCTTTTGCTTCCCCGGCTTCGGCTTTTATTCACTCTTCCAAATCTCGTGCTCGTTTTCCCGGTTTTTGCTTGATTTTGTCTTTTTTTTCTTGATATCCGTTCCTGCACATAAACAAACACAAAAACACAAATATCTTTGGCATTTTGGTTAGTTTTTGGTCGTTTTGGTCTTAATTTGGTAAATAAAAGGTATGTGAATAAGCACATACCAAAATTCCCCCAGACTAAGCTATTGCAATGTCCTCATGCAATGTTATAAAGAACACGTTTTTGAAACCAAAAATTTCCAATCTCTTTTTACTAACTTTGAGAAGTAGCAAAATATTCAAAAGAGATTAAGAAATCTTAAGTTATGAAAACTCCCCGATTTTCCTTTTTATTCTATTTTTGTATTTTTTTCTCATGTGACCATGTGACGGTTTTGTTGACAATCATTATTGATCAATAACTTTTAGGGTATTCGAGTAGGAAACACGACTCATAAAGAAGTGACCATACGGATAAAATTCGTCGTTCCTGATTTTTCACGAGTCCCCAAACTAAGCTTAAAAACGAAATCATTGTCATTTACAAGTTAGATTGCCATCACTACCCATGAAAGTTAATTGTGTATTACTTCTCGTTCCCAAATTCCTATTTTCCTCTATTTATTTTATTTTTGGTGAGAAATGAATTTCTTCATATTCTCGTTTCGATAAGTTTTAGTCCGATAAAGATACCTAGTTTAGACGCTAAGTAGTTTCCAAACCTTCCCTCGAAAACCGTTGCATACAAAAATGAAGTCCACATCAAGGTCTCTGATTTAACACGATTTTGAGGATATCCCTTTTATATACGACCGAAACAACTCATCTACGAGTCCAGAGACAGAAGCTTTTATTAGGACACCCCCGGAGTCGAAATTTGGCAATTTTAACATTATTTAAGCACATTTATTGATCCTTGGCCTTTTAAACAACCTAGACAACGGCAGCGAACTGTCAAGAATCGGGAGTCTTATTTTGACCTTGGATATTTTTCCTCTGCCTTTTTGAAGTCTGAGTCAACGGGAGCGAACCGTCAGGAAACAGAAAACTTTTATCGGCTTTGGATTATTATTATTATTATTATTATTATTATTATTATTATTATTATTATTATTATTATTATTATTATTATTATTATTATTATTATTATTATTCATCATTCATTATATATTTTGCCAAATCCCGAGTCCTACGGCTTTTATAGCAATAGAGACAATAGCACGTACTATCAGGAATCAGTTGCCTATTACACCGTAACACTGACAGTACCTTGATGTGTACCCAACTTTCATAAGCAAGGATTTTCTAAGGAAGGAGTAAAAACTAATTATCGCCAAAACCAAAATACCTTTAATTATTCCTAGATTTCTATTTTTTTTTTTTGGTGAAACAAGCTTATGGGAACAAGAAGCCACAACTAACTTCGATGAGCTCTAAAGAGATCCAACTACTCCACGTTTAGCAATCTAACTTATAAACAACTCTATCATTTCTCGTTCTTCGTAAATTTAAAATCTAAAATAATAAGATCCGCGAATGCTTAGCCTTATAATCAAGCCATGCATATATAAAGTCGATACGGGAACCTGCAAACTCTAAAAAAGAATTCGCATTTTATAGCTCCTTGTGTAAAAGACTAGCATGAGCTTATAGATTATAAATGGTTAAGGGAACAAGCTAGGGCTCAACACGCACGGTCAAGTCAGAATTTTATTCCTACTCTCACCAGCGGAAAGTCAACAAAAATGTCAAAATTTATTATATTTTTTGCACAAAATTTTTGAATTTTTCTCTTTTTTTTTGGACTTTTTCATTTTTTAAGGGAAAAACGGGGTTGCATGAGTAAACGGCAAAAATGCAAGGCAAAAATCAAATCTAAAGATTACCCCCCAGACTAAAGCGAGACATTGTCCTCAATGTCTTAAAGGTAAGGGTTCTCCTACATAAATCTAAGGCCGTTTATTAATTATGCCAAAGATAAACGTAAAACGATAAGATTTAAGGATATCGGATGAGCAACGAATGATGAAACTCGAGTGGAGAGAAGTAAACCATGAGCACGAGAGTCTTCAATCATCGGGCAATCCTGGACATACACAAACAACCACGAAACACTAGAAATGGAAGAGGGAGCCCTCCTCATTTTATTAGATAGATGGATAAGCATGGGGTGCCTCCCACGAAGCGCTTGTTTAGTAACGAGTCGGAAAGCTTAGACTCGCCCCGAATTTACTTAATCTTGGGGAAGTAACTGCAACAGACACCCGGCATGAAAAACGGAGCTGCCGGGGTCAAAGACGGTATCCTCACTCCCGGTGGAGTGAAGGATGGGAGAAGTCATAGCATATGTGATGAAGAGCATAAAGATTTTGATGATTATCATGAAAAGCTCTTCATCATCAAAAGAAGATTTGTCATTTAAGCTTGGAATGGTAACAAAAGTCTTGGGCGGGAGGGTCGGGATGAAATATCATGAGAAAGTACACCTCCCCCCAGACTAGTATCTTCCTCAAGATCAAAGTAGAAATGATCGTATTCCGGAGGAGATATAAAGAGAGAAAGTTCATCGGAGAACTTCTCGTGATAAAGATCATTCATATCAAAATGAAATGAATCATACTCGGGAGGAGAGATATAAGCATGAGAAGTGGGACTGCCACTACTCGTCTCCTCCGAATGATCAATATCAAAGTGGAAGGCTTCAAAAGCCGGGAGAAAGAAATCGGAATGAGAAGTGGGACTGCCACTACTCTCCTCAGCCGTATCAAACATAAAATTCTCATATTCGGGCAAAGCATCCTCGAGCTCGAGCTCGAGCTCTGGAGGATCTGACGGCTTTTCTTCAAAAATAACTTCCTTAACTTCTTCCGGGGGAAGGGAAAGTGACGGTTCATCAAATATCTCCTTTTCTGATAACGGAGCATCTCCCCCCGGATCAAGATAGGTATCATCAATTTCTGGTAAAATTGAATCATCAAGGGCAAGAAAAACATCGACCTCTTCCAAGAGAGAATCACTTCCCTCAACTGGTGTGAGAGAAGGGGAAGAGTCGGAAATGATAAGTTCTGACGACGGAGTGGGATTGCCACTCGGAGGAAGAATCGACGCCTCAACTTTCAATACTTCAGAAGGTTCATCCTCATCACTATCGACAGAGTCTGAATAGTAAAAGGTGTGAGGATGATCTGGTCCTTGTTGACAATTTTGAATTCTGTAACTAGTGTTATTGTCAAGGACCTCGACACGTGTACTCACTACGGAATTATAATCGGAATAATGATTACTTAAAACAGCGGTAGAGTTATATTGAACTTCAGTGTCCCACTGATAATGATGATGTGTCATATTCTCGATCAAATCATAAGCTTCTTGAGGAGTTTTCCGCATGAGTTTACCACCGGCTGCCAACATGATTTTGTCTCGATCAATCGAAGTTATGCCATTATAAAAGGTTAGGATTTGATCAAGAAGCAAAATTTTATGATCTGGACATTTCTGCAATAATGATTTGAATCTCTCCCAAGCTTCAAATACGGACTCCATGGGCAATTGCCGAAAATTCAGAATGTCTTTCCTAAGCTGCACCATTTTAGAACGTGGAAAGTATTTTGAGAGAAACTTGACGAACATCCCTTCCCATGAATGAATTGAGTGGGTTTTAAGAGTATAAAACCACTATTCAGCATTGTGGGATAAAGAGAATGGAAAGAGATTCAAATGGATGTTATTTAGAGAAACTCCATTTTGTTTTATGGATTGAGTGATAGATATGAACTTGTTTAGGTGCTCGTTTGCATCCTCATCTCGAAATTCGTGAAATTGGCAATTTTCCCGGATCAGCCGAACCATATGATTTTTTAATTTGAAGTCGGTTCCTGGAACGATCGGTCCTCCTCTACCGATCAGTGTTGGACGATAGAAGTCCTCCATGGTCCGAGGATCATGGGGATGAGATGGTGGAAAATCGATCATTGTGGAGAATCAAACAATGAGAGGGTAAAAAGAGAAGAATTAAACATTTAAGAGGAATAGGAGGATAGAATTAAATGGATAGAGGGTAAGAGATAAAGAATCAAACGTATAAGAGGAATAAAAAGAATATTTTTGGATTTTTAAACATGAAAAATCACAAATGAAAAAGGAAAATAAATTTGAAAAGAAAATCTTTTGGGATTTTTATAATAAGAAAATTATTTACAAATGAAAACGAAAACTTCACGAGGAAGGGTCTTCAAAACACGAATCGAGAGACGAAATCACGAACTCACTTCAACCTTCCCCGGCAGCGGCGCCAAAAATTGATTCGTCAATTATAGTTCAAGGAATTACACAATAAATAATGTAAAACCCGAGTCGTTTGTCCCGATGAAGATCGAATGGAATTGTGGTTTCGGGATCGTGATTCGTGCAGTGAATGAGAGATAAAAGTGAGTTTTTGGATTATTATACTACAAGTAATGAAATTAGCAAGCAATTACAGCAATTAAAGCAAAGAGTACAAGCAACTAAAGCACAAATGATTAAAACGTAAACGCGATCTAAGAAAGGTAAATAAAACGTCTAATATCAAATTAAAATGCAAATACTAAGCTAGACTTATCCTACAGGCTCAAAACTAATTTTAAAAAACTTAAAATGATAAAAGAAAAATATTTGAAACAGTTTAAACCAAAAACTTAAGAAGTAAACTAGAAGCTAATCCTACAAGCTACTATAAGCTATTCCTAGGATGCAAATATTAAAAGCTACTGTTACTCTACCTAATAAGCTATTAATAATCCAAATCTCAAGCTATAACAAGCTAATCAACAAGCTAAGATCGAGCTTAATGAAAACTGCTCTAGCAGTGGAACCTATCAGCAGAATCTGAAAGCTAGGTGCAAACTAAAGAGCACAAAATAAGCAAACAAATAAGCAGTTAAAGCCAAACAAACAACGGATCTAACTAGACAGTAGTATGAGCTATTTATAACACCAAGAATTTAGCCATAAGCTCAAATGATGAGCTAGTTAAGGGCTTGCAAAGTTGAGTAGAAAAGAGGATTGAGTCTGATGCAGAACACTAAAAAGTTCAAACAGTCCACTTTGGACTCAAATTCAAGTGAGCAAATGATTTTCAAATTGAGTTTTTCTTCTTGTTTCAGATTCACAAGCAACAAGTTAACACAGAAAAACAAGTTTTAAGTATTTCCAAACTTTAATTAATCCAACAATTGATCTAGAAATTTACTCTATTTTATTGAAATATTTTGACTTTTTAAGTTTTTGCAAAAGTTGACTAAAGTGAGATTTGAATGCTTCTAAATGACTAATTATGTTATGTTAAGCTAAGATATGATTGAATTAAGCTAGATAAACAACTTTTAAACATATATGTGATAATTATGCAAGCTCTTTTCTAACATATTATGTAGAATTTGAAGTTTAAAGGTGAATTTGACCTTTTAACTAATGAACTATAATTTTTATGCTATAACTAACCTATATGCAGCTACTATGAGTTATTTAAACTAAAATGAAAACTTAAAACAACCTATAACATAGCAATCAAAGCTGATCCAAACATTCCTAGTTAAACTGTTATGAACTATTGGGGCTATGGAAAATCAAATTTAAGCTAAAAATTAAAAAGGACTAATGAATCTAAAACTATGATAAGACTAAATAAGCAGAAAACTGAAAATGGAGCATTAAGAATAAGCAAATAAGTTGAAGAACAATTCGTAGACTTACATTGACTTTCTAAGGAAAACTTGAATATGAGTACAAAATAGAGAACTGATGAGTAAATTAATAAAAAAACTGCAGCAATAAGCTACCACAAGCTGAAATTTAACTACTCTAATTTAAGCTACTCCTAATTACCCTAATTTTAACCCTAATTAACTAACTCCCAATCCGTGAGTGAGGGTCTTGTATTTATAGCCTTCAGCTTCGAATCATAGCCCTTCATTTATCATCATGACATCATATCAATCCATAGCCCTTGGATTGAACGTGTGAGGTGTCACACCCAATCAGAGGTCTCCTTTTGTCCACCTTGGAAATCCGTGAGACTAACAACTCTGTGACACGTGCGTCATCATTTAATTATTGGGTAATTATATGGGAGTGGGGTAATTTTGGGTATGGTGAATTTAGGGTTTATCGAACAGTAGTTTTTTCTGGGTTAAACGGGGATTGGGGCGCGGGGTGTTTGTTTATTTTTTTTTGTTTGACTGAGAAATTTAATAAGGGTTGACCGGGTATATAAGATCCGGGTTTATAGTGTGGACCGGGTTGTGATAGAATAAAGATTGGGCTCGGGTAATGGTTGACGGGCTGGGTTTAGGATATGGATTTTTAAGAGTTTAAAGTTTTAGTGATAAGGTTAAGTTTAGGATTTAAATTGGAATGGGATTAAACTATGAGGGACTATTTCTGCCACATGCTGAAAATATTACCAAGGACCAAATGTGACAACTGATGATTCTTCAAGGGTATTTATGACATTTTGAGTTCATTCATTGATCTTTTGCTTCCCCGGCTTCGGCTTTTATTCACTCTTCCAAATCTCGTGCTCGTTTTCCCGGTTTTTGCTTGATTTTGTCTTTTTTTTCCTTATATCCGTTCTTGCACATAAACAAAAACAAAAACACAAATATCTTTGGCATTTTGGTTAGTTTTTGGTCGTTTTGGTCTTAATTTGGTAAATAAAAGGTATGTGAATAAGCACATACCAAGGATTAGGAGTTGAAATTCTGCCGTTTTGAGTTGAACGACGTAAATCACGGTCGTTTACGATAAACTTCACACCATTGCCTACGCAAGAGTCGACTGAGACTGCAGTACATGATGGTCCACAAGCCAAAGCGAATAACTTGGAAGTACAACTTGGGTCCTTCTTTACTTTTAATTCACGAATCTATGAAAAAAGTTAAGAATAGATATAGATGAGTAATAGTCGTTTTTTTTAAAGGGTAATGCATACAATAAGTCTACCTTCTTCCCAAACCAGCGAGGAAATCTTTCTTGTATGTCATTGCCAGGAAATGCCCTGTAAATGTTCATGATATTAGAATAAGTCATCGAATAATAAATTACGTAAAACAAATTTTGAAATAAAACGCGTACCTCTTGTACTCGTTCATGTACGGGTCGATTTCATGACTGTTGTGTAGTACATACCATACTACTTTCTGCATTGTGGCTGGTTCAAGCCGAATTAATGATTGTGTTAGTGCAAATATTATGATATTTAATCTATACAGTCTCGTTTGTTTTGATTGATGACAAACATGTAACATGATACATAACGTAAAATATACAAGTTATTCTTAATCATATTTTGTCTCAACATACGTTCAACACCTCTCGACATCTCAAGTCCTAGTATGCTACAACACAGGTTCGTACATGTTTGTTATGTGGCATTATGATCAAACCCCTTAACAAATCATTTAGAATGTTTAAAATACATTTAGAGTCATTAAGTATTTTAATAGGTTAACCATTATATTTTGAACCTCATTTTACATTTTGCATTCACAAGTATATTATACAAATACATATTTTGTAAAATGTCTAACAAATATATACTTTTGTTTGTACAAGTAAACTAATTATAATATTCAAACAAGTACTAAAGTTTACTTACACTTGACAAAATATATTTTATTTTGACAAGCTATCAACTAGATATTTAATTTTACAAAAGGTTACTTACATTTTTTCATATACAAGTAACTTACCTTTTTAAGTAAATATATACATTTGTTTAAATGTATTTTTCATATAAAGGAAAACACTCTTTTATTACCTCATGCATAGTGTCATCTAAATCTCTAAAGATTACAAAAGATATTTTGGAAATATTTGATAAAGATTTTGGAAAGATTTGACAAAAGATATCTTGGAAAGATTGTGAAAGATTTTGGAAAGATTTAAACAAGATTTTGTAGATATTGTGTCAATCACCTGCGGAACCAAAAAATAACAAGGACGGAACCAATTTTTTGGTTCCGTGTGATCCGTGGGGTGCTGAGCTTGTTGGCTATAAATAGCAGCCTATTGTTCACTCATTTCTTAACCACTTGAACACACATTCTCTCTACTATGTTTTCATACATTTAGATCAATAGTAACATACATTAATCACCCTCATTATCATGATCATAATATTTCTAACTTTCATTATGTTGTAAGCATACTCCCAAAATGATCATGTGAAGCAAGCTCAGAGATCTTGAGTCATCATCCACCACAAGCATACATATATGAAGATCTATCACAACAAGCTTAGGAAACTTGTGGTTTTCATCCATTGAAGGCTTCCTATCAATGGAAGTTCATTTAGATTAGTCATTCATATCCATTAGACATTTATGTCATGGATCATCATTGTAAACATCACTGTATCATCACAATATATTCATCAAACTAGATTAGATGGTTTGTGTGTTTGTGCCATAAAAACAAGGTTTGTTATGTTGGGCCATAAAACATAATGGGTTTGGTTGTACCCGAAGAAGGACTTGACATCTAGCTTAGTGTTGGAAATATTGTATAGGCGACGTCAGGTTGGTTCTACCTCGAACTAGAACCCGATATTTAGCTTTGTACCGGAAAAAGTGTAAGCGACATTTGTAAGGTTTTCTCTGCCAAGAAGGGAGCTTGTTGATTTAGTGAAGTAACTCTCGAGTTGGGTACTCGGGGAGTGGAGTAGGGCGGAGAGGAGCTCCGTGACTGAACCACTATAAATCATCGTCTCCGGTTTGCACTTTCCTTTACTTATTGCTTTACTTTTATACTTGCACCATACTATTGTTTGTGTTGTGGCATGATGTTTATGCTTGTGTGACAACTTGTTTTACTATATGCTTTATATTAGTCATAAGACTATAATTGGCATTTTTCATATTATGGCAAGCTTGATTCGATATTTGATACAAAAGATTTAAAGTTTTTTAAACGGTAACGTATTCACCCCCCCCCCTTCTACGTTTTCACAATTGGTATCAGATACTCGTGGCTCTTATTTTCAAAACAAATGATTTTTAAAATGGAGTATGATCCATGTATCAAATTACCAATGAAGCAAAATATAATATGAAAAGTGTTTCGCTAATTATACTTAGAAGTTTTGTTGTTAAATATACATTCGTATACAAGATTGAAGGTTTCCTTGAAAATAAATGAAAAGGTTTCTTAAAAGAATTTGTAAGTGTCGTATTATGTGCTTAGAGCAAAATTACGAAGAAATACGGTTTTGAAAGGAGCGTTTTGGATAAATACAAATTGGTTTGAAAAATCATCTCCGTAAATGTTTAGATAAGTCATATAAGTAAAAATGATATTAAAATATGTGTATTATATGTTCACTATTAAATCTAGTAAGTCCTACACATTCTCGCTATGCGAAAATACATTTGTTTCATTCTGTGACATTATTTTCACAGTGGACCACGGATCCCACGGAACCCTTTGAAGGGTTCCTTGGTCTGCATAGTATGCAATTTTTGCCAACTTCAAAAAATTCATAACTAATTAATCATAAGTCCGTAGGAATCGTGCCACATATCAATTTAAAGAGAATTGATTCTACTTTCATTTAAAAATACTCTCATGGCCTGAGTCTAATTTTAAATAAGTAAAATAAACTAAATACTACAGCGTATCAAAAATATTAAGTTTTGTTTTGACATAGAAACTCAAACATTTGAATCTAGCAATTTAAGTTGGTATTCTTTGAATATTGATGCAATCTCTTTTGAAACTAAAGGATTTGGTCATATTTATAAATATAAAGGAAACTAATCAAGTTTGGTATACATCGACATATTTAACGCAAACTAACGAAAAGTATTTTTCCTTTTACTATGCTAAATGACTACTTGTTTTGGTTTATGTTGGGTGCATATATGTTGCTTACTTATTGCAAATTGTGGTTTACACTTGTTTGTTTGTATAACATAAGTATTAATCTTTCCATGTTATTTATTCGCTTGTTTGTCGATTTCTTGTTTATGCACAATAGGCCATTTGCTAGATTTTGTGCACTAAGTTGGAAAATTGTTTTTTCATTACTTATAGACTTAGATAACTTTCTTTGCATATGTTATATTAAAATCTTGCATAATTCACTTAGGAATGAGAACTAAGTAAAACTATTCAAGTATTTTGAAAAATGTTGTTTTGCACAAACTCCCACCTAATAGTTCAAGTGTGAAAATGTGTCACTACCTTCAATGATTATCTAAACATATATTATCTTTGAAAAAGGTGTTTAGTAGAATAACTAACAATGATTTATGAACTATTATGTGCTTTATGGCATGATAAGTTTGCTACTAATCTATCATGTGAACTAACGGTTTATCTTGCAGGAAGATAACATAGTTATGTTACCAATTTTCATTTTTCACTTTATTATTGAAATTTCTAGCCCTTGCTTGATCTATACCCATACATGTGTTAATACCTGTTTTATTGTTGTTTTCTAATCCCAACTAATTAATTACACATGTTTTAGGAAAAATTGCGGGATTTGAACGTATTTCGGGGGATGAAAAATGCCCTCTGTGAACTATTTTGGCACCACAGATCAGGCGGAACCAAAAATTTCGTTTCGCCTGTGTATTATTTTGGTACCGCCAAAATATTACTCGCGGATGAGGCGGAACCAAATTATGGGTTCCGCCCGTCATGTCGCTAGGTGTCGCCAGCCTGAAATAACACATTTTCATTATCGTTTAAATCCCGCACTCTAGATCACTCACTTTTGTTACAAGGATACTTTTCACTGATATTCACTCATATTAGGATCATGTCATCTCAGTTGCACCAATTGGATAACCATCTCTGATCATACTTTCAAATTTCATAAAAATGCTCCGAGGTACCTTTCTCTATAAAAGAAGGAACCCTAAAATTGGTTCCTTGCTATCCGTTGACCACTGATATTTTGTAATCATTACACACATTCACTGCATTCTTCCATCCTTTACTCATCCTTTATCCATTAGCTTTACTTGCTTTATGAATTGACAACTTCCTAACAAATCCGGACTCATTGTTTGCAAAGATAACATACAATATCAAAATTACAAGTCCAACTTATGACTGTGAATATTGTCTTGTATCCACATATGTTGCCTCACTTGGTTATCATGAAAATAATGTGTCATCCTTCAAGATGATAAGGATTTACATCGAGTTATAACTCACACTCAGGTTAAAGATGTAATATCAAATCTTGCTATCCTTGAGTGCGATCTAATCTCAACAAAGTAGGATTGACAACTTAAGTATTTTGTCCAAAATATTCAAGTAAAATTGACTTACGATTGTAGTCATTAAAAGTCATATCCGAAAAATCAAAGTATTTTAACAACATATGTTAAAACACTTATCGTAACACTCTCCCAATCAACAGGAATAAAACAAATGTCAATAGGTCTTCATCCTTGAATATTTAGCACATAAGTTCACTTGTTCTTTCACCATCATCTCATCACATTCACCTCTGTGATATATCTCAGCCCCTATGCTTCACAAACATGACCAAAACTTCAAGAACCTCTCCCACTAGTTGTACCAACCAATGGACCACAAGAATTAGTATCCATCCTTGGTGTTTTCAACATCTATAAAACATAAATACTCCCATAGAACAACAAACCTCTACATCACCACATCCTTCTTTAGACACACTAGAAGACTTACCACCTAGATCAACCAATCCACCATCCTTACCATCATTTGAATCTGTTGAGTGCATTTCTCAAAAATCCCTTTGTCCAACACTCGTAACGAATCAAATGCACGTTGATCAAACTCAACCATACTTTCCCACTATGAGAAATTAGATAATACATTATGGCTAGAACCACCACTATCCGATTCAAACACTTTGGCTTCATATCTTCATTTAGGAAAACATGATGTTTTGGAAAACATTATCATGCGCTAAGTTTTCATCTTGTTAAAAGGGTAATAAAGGATAATGTATATCCTATGCATCATTCTCTCCTTACGACATGAACGGTTGTGTTACAAGAGATTTCATTACACCTCATTGGCTAAATGATCTTGAACAAACATCTACAAGTTCTATGAACTAGCGTATCTCTTTCATCTTGTTTTCATAAGCATGATATCTTTATCCCATGGGATAATCTTACTTGTTGAAAGATACTATTTGTATCTATTTCCTTTCAAGCGTGCATCTTAACCAAACCTTGCTCATAATCTAGTTCAAACCTTGTGCACATCCAAGGTTAAAACTACACATCCCTAGAGCATACACAAGATCTATTGAAGTTGGTAACCTTACTTAGATTTTTGTTGATTAAAATTCCAAAGAGCTTTCTTGAGAATGTTCTTAATTTAACATATTCCATTATCACACACAAACACATTTCTTGGTTTTAGATGATCAAATCACATTTATAACACATACTTCAACTCAACATGCAATAAGCTATGTAATTCGAACAACCTTAGATTCCAAACACAAGATTGAAATATATTGCTTACTTTCTAAATGTTGACACATCTTTGTTAAATTCTCGTGTATAACATGACATCTTCATCACCATTGTTATAATGAATTTAGTTGAGTCTCATTAAGCCAAGTATTGGTGATCTATCATCTTTTATATACTTCAATAGTCAAAAATAGGAATTCCAATCTTTCTAACATGAGAATGACTACTAGAGAACCTATTGCACTAGAAACTCAATTTAACCTAACGGTTAAATTGCTTCCAGTAAAAATGGTCGTGATTAGCCTTAATTGAGCACCGTTAGTAATAGTCTCATACTCATTCTCCAACTTGAAAAATCTTTATTCCTATACTTGCCTAAAGTAAGTGTTAAAATAAGATATTTTGCCTCGCCTTAGTAATATTAATCAAACAAGTAGTAGATATGCCTTTTCTTTCTTTAGTTTATTAAAATCACTTGCATTACACATACATTTGTTGATTACATGTTTTTGTTTGATATGATTAAGTATCTTGACGTTATCATGATATTTTCATTCTTTTTTTATATGATGTTTCGCATGATTAACGTGTTACTTGTTAACTCATGATAGGCCATTTTGATACATGATGTTTTTATATGATGTATCTATGTTTAAAAGCTCTTTTCTTTTGTTGGCATTCATTAAATCTATGCTTAGAATGGTCTAAATAATACATGCTCTAAAATGTTACAATTTAAACACAGTTTGCATGAACTTTTCATCTTGCTTCTTTTGTGACTTTGTCACAGTACTTGTCTGCTACTAGTGCACTTATAATTTATCAAAGTGATTTTGGTATGATAAACATTTAGAAGTCTTTTTATTTTACAAATTAATCACATAGATCATTGTGTTAATTAATGGATAAGTATGCTTAAGTTTCTAAGCCTAACAACAAAACAATTTCACAATGAAGTGTCTCAAACAATGTCATGCTCTCTCATAATATGATTGTTTGTCTTGATGCTATCTTGCTATGTGGAAACTTTATGTCTAGTAGTCTAATGTTTTTGTATAAGATATAATCTTATGATTTCTATCTTGAGTAAATTGCAAAAATCGTCCTTGTGGTTTGGCCAAATTGCACGTTTGGTCCGTACTGTTCATTAAGTGCAAAAATGGTCCGGATTTGGCACTGTTTCATTCACTTTGGGTTAAACTGCATGATGTTCCTCTTCAAGTCTTTGAAGAGGAGGGTATCCGATTTATTGCTAGTTTCATTGGTAAGCTTGTAATGCTTGATTCATATACTACCTCTATGTGCAAGGATTCGTGGGGTAGGAGTAGTTTTGCTAGATGTCTTATTGAGGTTAACTCTAATTCTGACCTTCTGGATACTGTGACTATTGGGTTCCCTTCTCTTACGGGGGAGGGATTTATTAAAGAGAGTATACGTGTTGAATATGAATGGAGGCCCCCCAGGTGCAACTTATGCAAAATCTTTGGTCATACTCATGATCATTGTTCTAAACAGGTGGTGAGGCCTCCTACACAGGTGGTTAACCCTTCTACTATTTCTACTTCTCATGTTGTTATTCCTACTGTGGAGTTGGATGCTGATGGTTTTCAAAAAGCGGGTAAGAAAAAAAAGAGGAAGGGTAAAGCAAAGGCTACTAATGGGGATCCAACTGTTGGTACTTCTGTTAAACAGTTTAAATTTGTTCCTAAGGCAGCTACTAGTGAACCTAAGAAGGGAGTTACTACTATGGGTAAAGCATCTACATCGTCGTCTCAGTTGAAGTCTACTGGTGCTACTTGTAAGGAAGTTAATGTTTCTACATCTAATCCGTATTCTGCATTGGTGATGGATGATAAAGATGATGAAGATAAAGTGGAAAATGTGTTTGATGAATCGGCCAATCTTCTTAATACAGGGGCAAGTTTATCTCACATGTTTTCTGTTGGCTAGCTTATTTTCAGTTTCTTTTTCTAGATGCATTTTTTGTCTCTAGTTATGTAAGTGCTTTTGGCATGTCTTGAGCACTAGAGTTAGTTGGGTATCAAGCTTTTTAGCTTGAGGTTAATATGGTACTTCAGCCATATTCCATTTGTACTTAAATGTTTTTTTGGTTAATCTACTTACCAGGGTGCAGGATTACTCCCCTTTACCAAAAAAAAAACAACTTATGTCGTGGCTCATCTTGAGTCACGGCTTGACTCGATATGAGTCATGTATCACTCGGCTAATCATAAAAACACAAACCGAATCTAAACCAAATATCCAAACCAACGCAAACCCTAAACAACAACTAATAACCTATGTCGTGACTCCCTTGAGTCACGGCTCACTCCTCATCGAGCCGTGGTGGCTCTCGGCCTAACCACAACCATAACCGAAACAACTCCAAAACCAACACAAACACAAGTCAAATAATACTCCTTATTCCGTGACTCACCTTGAGTCACGGCTTTACTCGATTTGAGTCTTGCACCCTTCGGCCTACGCGACATCATATC
The DNA here is from genome assembly GCA_021014915.2 of Artemisia tridentata subsp. tridentata. NCBI lineage: Eukaryota > Viridiplantae > Streptophyta > Magnoliopsida > Asterales > Asteraceae > Artemisia > Artemisia tridentata. Next base: position 307,398,502 of record CP139506.1, read on the forward strand.
CGAACCCAAAAAAAAACAAATCCAAATCCAACTCCAAGAACACTCACAAACAAACCCAAACTAATCCTAAGTCCACGCCGTAACTAACCACGAGTCACGGCTCAACTCACCATAAGCCGTAGCCCACGACCGAGACCAAACCCAAACCAAACAAAATTGAGCAAAATAATCAAGAACTGGCCCCGAGTCAACTCGAATCGTGAGTTGACTTGGCTGAGTCACGTGACTCAGACTGAGTCGAGGTCAAACCAATTAGATCCATACGGTTTTGATAAAAACAAAAGGTTTTTAATTATTAAAAATTGGTTTTAATAAATTTTAGAGTTAGGGTTTCGATTTAAATTAAAAATAAAGGGAATGGGTGGCGCGTGAGGGTTTTACCGAGAAGAAAAGGGATGGGTGAAGCGGCGGTGGGTGGTGGTGTTGACTGTAGTGGTGGCGTGACGGCTTTCGGGTATCAAACGAGCTCCTCGTGAGCTCAAGTGCTCCTGAAATGATCTAGGGGTCTTGATCTATGTTTTGGTGAACATTGGTAGTTGGCCAGAAAAAGTTCCTGCAACGGTGGTCGCCGGCGGACGGCGGTGGTGGTCGGTGGTAGAGATCCGATGAGTGGGAGGGGGAGAGAGGATATATGTGTAAGTGTGTGTGTGTTATGAGAAAAGAAAATAATAATAAAAAAATGTTTTTATACTAGGTAAGGGACTGAAGGTGGACAATGTAAAATAGAAAGGGGTGCGGTGTAACTTGTGGGCGGAGGGGGTATATGTGTCAACTTTGTGAAACTTTTATGATAATCACTATGGGACCCATTTGACGTACCAAACGGACTCGAAAAATTATGAAACTTGCGCCATCGTTCTCGAAATAAATTTTCTAGTAAAAACGAGTATAAATATGCATAACTTTCTCGAAGTTAATTTATTTGGAAAATTTGATTCGTTTCGTGCTTTCTAGGTTGTGCTGACATAATAAAGGGATAACGCTCACGTTTCTCAAGATATCTCGCGTTTCTCAAGTTCAAATAAGTTCAGGAAAAAGTTTAAATACTATAGTGATGCGAAAATAAATATTTGGCGAGTGAAAAGGGTTTGGAAAATTACCGGAAGTTACAGCACATACATCATATTGGGAAATCTATCCCAGATTTCAGTTTCACTTTTCAGTTCTGGTTTCAAAAAGGTGAGGGTACTTGCGCTTGAACTCGTCTTCGCGTTCCCAGGTGAATTCGGGTCCTCTCTTGGAATTCCAACGGACTTTCATAATGGGAATACGGCTCCTCTTTAGTCGTTTGAACTCACGTTCCATAATCTCGACGGGCTCCTCAATAAAGTTCAATTGTTCATCAATCTGAATCTCATCGAATGGAATTACGACTGTCTCATCGGATAAACACTTCTTCAAATTTGACACATGGAAGGTGGGGTGTACTCTACTAAGCTCGGGAGGTAGTTCCGGTCTGTTGGCTACAGGACCAACCCTGTTCAAAATCTTGAACGATCCAATGTACTTCGGGTTCAGCTTTCCTCGATTACCAAACCGTATCAAGCCTTTCCATGGTGAGACTTTCAAAATAACCTAATCTCCAACTTGAAATTCTAGTGGTTTACGCCTCACATCTGCGTAACTCTTCTGTCGGTCTCTTGCAGTTTTCTATCGGTTCTTAATTTGAACGATCTTCTCGGTCCTCTCACGAACAGTATCTGTGGAAAACTAGAAGGGGGTGTTGAATAGTTTTACGTCTTTTTAATTTTATTATGAAAACCTTTGTTTATTTTTAAAACACTTAGATTCTAGTTCGTTATGAAAAATAAAACTTAAATCTTATTATTAGTTATATATGTATTCTTTTAAATTGATTGTAAAAGTTTTGGTTTCTTGAATGGATTTTCAATTTGATCTTTATGTGAAGTCGACCTCTAATTAATACTAGCAATTATGTAAGCCTATGTGTATGAAAGTAATGACGATGCAAGTAAAGAAATAAATAAGGTATGGAAAGATCTAACCGAGACACGAGAGATTTATAGTGGTTCGGCTACAAGGACACCTTCCTTGCCCTACTCCACTCCCCGAGCACACCTTGCTCGAGAGTTTTCTTCACAACTTCAATAAGCTCCCTTATGGCGGAGAAAACCGTACACAACTTTGGCTTACACGGGTTTAACGACACAAAGCTAAATGTCGAGTTCTAATCGTAGTTAGAACCAATCTCACAACTTCACAACACAACTTTTACACAACTTATTCACGACTATTTCACAACGGCTTCACGACTGCTTCACGACTTCTTCACGACTTCAACACGACCGCTACACAACCTCTATGATGCGGCTTCACGACTTCAACACTATGTCTTCATGACTAAGACTTCACGACTTCAACATGACCGCTACACAACCTCTATGCTACGACTTCACGACTTCAACACTAGGACTTCACGACTAGAACTTCACGGCTTCAACACGACCGCTACACAACTTCTATGCTACGGCTTCACGACTTCAACACAATGACTTCACGTCTTCTAAGCTACGGCTTCACAACTTCTACACCACGGGTTCACGACATCTACACAACGGCTTCACGACCTCTACACAACGGCTTCAAGACTTCTACACTTTGACCTCACAACTTCTATACCACAACTACTTATACAACATCTTCACTACTTACACACAACACTAATCTACAACACACACCTTACATACAAATGAATGAATGATTTACAAACTTTGTTAAACACACAACTTAAGTAACAAAATGATACTAAGTTGTAATACTTCTAATCTTGATTGATAGAAGTATTCTTCTTTTGCACTTGGATGGTGGAAGCTTGGATCACTTGGAAACCAATGCTTAAGATTACATGATCAAAGGTTTATTTAAGATATGAAATGAGATCTACAACAGAAAGTTTTAGTGCAAAAGGGTTGAGAAAAAATTCAGGAGAAGGCTTGTATTTATAGGGAAAAATCTGGACAACTGGAGCCTACTGGAGCGGGGGCGGTCCCCTTAATTATTAAGGGGGCCGCCTAGTAAAATTAAGGAGGCCGCCCCTACTGAACGTTGGCCAATTTTGTCCTTTTGTGGGGAAGGTTTTTCTGGAACATTTTAACTGATTTTGGTTAAAAATTTGAATTCATATTTTTATAAAAGATTAAACATTTTTATTTAATACCAAAAATGTTTTTCAAAAATATGTAAAATGTTTTTGATGTTTTATAAAAAAATCTAGTTATTAAGAAAATGTTCCTTTGATCATATAATGCATTAAGCATTAGTTCATTCATACCTTAAGTGATTTTAGTTGTAGAAGTGAATATTTACAACTAAGTACTTGTTTAATTTATAAGTTTATGTTTTAATGAGTTTACATTTTGTGATCATCAAAACATAGAGATATGAATAAATATTGATAATGTTTTTAGGCATTTATTTATGTCAACAATCTCCCCCTTTTTGATGATTACAAAACCTAAACTCATTAAATCCAAAAAGTTATTTTTGGACAAGTATTTAGTGAGTTTATATTCACTTCTCCCCCTTTTTGTAGAATCAAAAAGGTTATGCCGACAAGTTTTTGAGACAAAATTTGTCGGGACGAGAACTCCCCCTTGATGTGTGCTCCCCCTCATTTGAGGGCACCAAGGAATCGATATATGGAATACTTGCAAGAAAAATATTAGAAGCACAAGCATATATATAGCAAAAATAAGCATGCATATAAAGACATTCATTAAAAATGTTGTGTATAAATACACAACCATCCAAGATTATATTCAATCCTACATTAGCTAGTAAGTAATGCAATCTACATAATCATTCTAGGAGTACATGATCTTCCATGGGGCTTGCACACAAAATGGTTTGAAAAATTATTTTTGATTAAGCATTGCATATGCTTAATTTGGTGAGAATGAAGGTGGTGGTAGTGTAGTGGGTGAAAATGATGGAGGTTGGTTGTTAAGCATGTGTTCAAGGGATGAAAACATGTAGTGTATCTCATCTCTAAGACCAAAGATGATGGTTTGGTTGTGGATGTGGTGGTATTGGTGATGATGAGAAATGAGCATCAAGAGGTGTTATTGGTGATATGGAAATGACAAGTTGGGTGAATGGAGGTTCTTGAGTAGGAGGTGGAGTTGATGCTCTTGATGGTGGTGATGAAAGGTGTGAGTTGATGTGGTTATTGATGGATGAAAGGGTGTTTTTGATGGTGCATTTGGTGCACTTGGGGATTAACATTGAGGTGGTGGTGATGGAGTTTTGGTGTCTTAGAGATGATTTTGGTGATAGCATGGTGAATGAAAATGGGTGTTTGATGGAGGTGATGGTTGATTTAGGTAAGGTTTGGGCTAGATAAAAGGGGTCGCAAGATGCAAAAGAAAACAGTAAATTTTACTGCCCAGATGGCCGGTCCCCTTAATTGTATGCCGGCCCCCTTAAAATTAAGGGGACCGCCTAGGGAATTAAGGGGGCCGCCCATCTGGTGTTTTCCCAGGCGACCAAATTTGAAAAATTTCCAGAAAAGGGTCATTTTTAGGGTGTTTTTGCAGCAAGCTCCATTTGAATCATGTACATCAAGAATGATTAAATAGTGGCATAAACATGTTAAATACGCATGCATACATTTAAAACATATTATGGAATAAGCATGTTATTAATCATCAAGCATGTATATATATCATGATATCAAGTATACAAGCAATAAGCATAACAATCATATATTAAAGACAAGAAATAAGCATAACAATCATATTTTGCTTATAGCATGCAATAAGTAGAAAATTTTAAATTGCCTAAGAGATCCATTGGACTTGCTTGAGACATGAAAACTTGGATTATTTTGGATGGATGATGGTAAAGAGGGGGTAAAAAAAAATTGGATTAATGGGGTTGTAAGTTTGGGTGTATGGATGTTGGAGAGAGTGTTGATGGAGGAATTGGAGGTGGAGAGCTTGGACTTGACCATGTTGAATGAGGGTTTTGATGTTGTTCAAGTGGTGGTGTTGGATTAGATCTAGTGAGAAGATACTCAATCCAAGTGAGACGCTCATTTAAGGTGATGGTTTGATTTTGGAGAAAGATGCAACAAGGACTATTGTTGACATGTTTCTCAATTTGACTCAAGTGATGTGGTGATGAAGGTAATGATGGTGAGATGGATGGTGATGATGGTAATGATGGTTTGATTTTGGAGAAAGATGCAACAAGGACAATTGTTGACATGTTTCTTAATTTGACTCAAGTGATGTGGTGATGATGGTAATGATGGTGATATGGATGGTGATGGGTTTAAGTTGCTTTGAGCAAGGTGCAAAGCAAGGAGAGCATTAAGCTCATGGGCTTCCTTGAGTTCTTCAATGAACTTCAAGTGTTGAGTGGAAGGTGATGATGATGGAGAGTGGTTGTTATTTGGTGGAAGTGGTGGTGACACTTTTGGTGGTGGAGACATTTGTGAACTTGGGTAATTATGAGTGAATGAAGGTGGACATATGGATGATTGGTTATGTGTGTGAAAGGGTTCATTAGGATGAGGTTTAAGTGTTGGTTGAGTTTGAACAACATCATTTGTTGGGTTATGGCAAATGTCAAGCTTCCTCCTCCAAATGGGTATTTATGGTGTAGTGATGATGTGATTGTGGAAGGTAAATTTTGGAGGGTGGTTTGTGACAAAATGTGTTTGTGAATTTTGGGAGGTATAGGATAAAATGGGCTTAAAAATAGAAAAAGGGAGCAGCACCTTCGACCATCAGATGGCCGGTCCCCTTAAATATTAAGGGGGCCGCCTAATGAATTAAGGGGGCCGCCCATCTGCTGATTTCCAGGTTACTGGAAATGGGTTTTTGGCAGAAAATTGTTGAAAGGGTTGTGTTTTTGGGTTTAGTTTCAAGCAAGTCCAACTTCTTTTGAGGCAATTTAGGATTTAATAACTTATGTATGCTAAGCATATTCATTAGACATTATTATCTAGCATGCAGACAACTCATTTAGCATGTAACATATATATGTTAGACAAGAAAACACTACATAGCACCAAGTAATTCATAGTATCATATTTAGGAAGATTAATAAGCTAGTTAAATAATCCTAATGAATATCTATGTGCATGGGAATGTAGAGTTGTGATAGCATGGACTTCTAGACTTGTACCAAGTGAGGTCTTAGTGAATAAATTATGATTATTTTCAAATTTAGTTCACTTATAAATGTCACATACATAAATATAGATGACAGATATGTGAACACCATGCATGATTTAAAGAAATGTTTTTGGCATTATTCAACAATGTTTGAAAGAGGGTTTTTATGTGGATGTGAAAAATATTTTAGTGAAATAGTTTTGGTTTTATTTCAAAATGTTTTTATGAGGAAAGAAAACATATTTTTTCCAATCTTTGGTTTTGATAAACACGTAATTATGGACACAAGTTTGGAAGAAAGGTAGGATGGTGAAACATGTAAAATAGAAATGTGTCATAATCTTCTGAAAAATTATTTTTCCAAAATGTGAAGTTTTTGCAAATTTAAAAATAAGTCCCATTAATTATAGGTTTAAAAAATAATGGTTTATAAAAGATCTCATGCTCAAGTCTATTGTCACATGCTACCTCTTTCTACATATCCTATGACATTTACGCATGTATTATGACTAAATACAAAAATACATCATGTCAGAATAGTTAGAGAAAAACAAAAGCTATTATAATGACAATGCATTCAACTAAAAAAATAATTACGAAGGCATGCAGTCAAATCACATAGGAGCAAGTAAACATCTAGAAATTTTATATACGCAAGATGACATAAATCTAGGAATGAAAAGCTCTAGTGAAAAGCAAAGTTCATAACAGTAAACTATCGTTAGGTATATTTAGGAAGAATAATGTATTCAAGTTGGAGAATGAGTATGAGACTATTACTAGTGGTGCTCAATTCAGGCTAAACACGACCGTTTTTACGGGTTACACACACCCAACTTCTCACATAGAAGCAATTCAACCGTTAGGTCAAATTGAGTTTCTAGTCAATAGATTCTCCAGTAGTCATTCTCTTTTTAGAAAAAAAATTAAGTTCCTAAATTTACCTATCGAAGAGTACCAAATATGAAGATTGCTTGGTTCACTAACACTTAGGGGGGCTAACTAAAGGGTTTCTAGTTTATTAAGCCACATAACGAATATAACTAAAGTGTAAAGGCAAAGCAACCTATCAGACTAAGCATATCCTAAGGCATTAATAAGATTATATGCATGAAGTAATTACTTATGAAATTTTAAATAGAGAACTTACCTCACGTCCTAGCTTTTCTTCGTAATGTCTCAGATGATGATCTTATTTAAACCGAAGTGGCTTGACCCGAACATGTCTTGTGCGGATCATGATCTTCTCCTTCGTCTGTGTCACTCCATGATTTTGGATTGAGTTCACTTTGGAGTTGATTCATGTAGTCTTCGTCGTTAATACCTACATTAACAACATTTGAACTAGTAGCACATGTATCTATTTTATCTAAATGTTTATCTATTAAATTTTCTAAGATAACTAATTCATGTACAAGATCAAAATCCTTATCTTTGGCTTGACATTTTTCTTGATGAAAGTTTAAGAGATTTTTCCAAATATCGTTTGCCGTTTTACAGAAAGATATTCTTTCATATTCAACTTTCGGCAAGGTTTTATAAATAATTATTTTAGCTTTATTATTTATTTCATTCTTCGTTTTCAAATAATCAATTTTACTTTCAAAATCCGTTTTTGTTTGACTTTCAAAATCAACAATCGAAATGACATGCCAAAGATCTAGATCAATTGATTTCACATAAGTTTCAAATTTATTTTTCCATTCAAGAAAAGTATAGTTTTCAAATAGTGGTGGTTTTAGCAAAGATTCCCCTTCTAGATATTTTTCGAATTCCATAGATCGATTCAAGTTTTAAAATACAGTATATTTTAAAAATCTTGATTGACGTGGCTCTTGATACCAATTGTGGAAAACTAGAAGGGGGGGTTGAATAGTTTTACGTCTTTTTAATTTTATTATGAAAACCTTTGTTTATTTTTAAAACACTTAGATTCTAGTTTGTTATGAAAAATAAAACTTAAATCTTATTATTATTTATATATGTATTCTTTTAAATTGATTGTAAAAGTTTTTGTTTCTTGAATGGATTTTCAATTTGATCTTTATGTGAAGTCGACCTCTAATTAATACTAGCAATTATGTAAGCCTATGTGTATGAAAGTAATGACGATGCAAGTAAAGAAATAAATAAGGTATGGAAAGATCTAACCGAGACACGAGAGATTTATAGTGGTTCGGCTACAAGGACACCTTCCTTGCCCTACTCCACTCCCCGAGCACACCTTGCTCGAGAGTTTTCTTCACAACTTCAATAAGCTCCCTTATGGCGGAGAAAACCGTACACAACTTTGGCTTACACGTGTTTAACGACACAAAGCTAAATGTCGAGTTCTAATCATAGCTAGAACCAATCTCACAACTTAACAACACAACTTTTACACAACTTATTCACGACTATTTCACAACGGCTTCACGACTGCTTCACGAATTCTTCACGACTTCAACACGACCGCTACACAACCTCTATGATGCGGCTTCACGACTTCAACACTATGTCTTCATGACTAAGACTTCACGACTTCAACATGACCGCTACACAACCTCTATGCTACGACTTCACGACTTCAACACTAGGACTTCACGACTAGAACTTCACGGCTTCAACACGACCGCTACACAACTTCTATGCTACGGCTTCACGACTTCAACACAATGACTTCACGTCTTCTAAGCTACGGCTTCACAACTTCTACACCACGGGTTCACGACATCTACACAACGGCTTCACGACCTCTACACAACGGCTTCAAGACTTCTACACTTTGACCTCACAACTTCTATACCACAACTACTTATACAACATCTTCACTACTTACACACAACACTAATCTACAACACACACCTTACATACAAATGAATGAATGATTTACAAACTTTGTTAAACACACAACTTAAGTAACAAAATGATACTAAGTTGTAATACTTCTAATCTTGATTGATAGAAGTATTCTTCTTTTGCACTTGGATGGTGGAAGCTTGGATCACTTGGAAACCAATGCTTAAGATTACATGATCAAAGGTTTATTTAAGTTATGAAATGAGATCTACAACAGAAAGTTTTAGTGCAAAAGGGTTGAGAAAAAATCCAGGAGAAGGCTTGTATTTATAGGGAAAAATCTGGACAGCTGGAGCCTACTGGAGCGGGGGCGGTCCCCTTAAATAGGGGGCGGTCCCCTTAATTATTAAGGGGTCCGCCTAGTAAAATTAAGGGGGCCGCCCCTACTGAACGTTGGCCAATTTTGTCCTTTTGTGGGGAAGGTTTTTCTGGAACATTTTAACTGATTTTGGTTAAAAATTTGAATTCATATTTTTATAAAAGATTAAAAAATTTTATTTAATACCAAAATGTTTTTCAAAAATATATAAAATGTTTTTGATGTTTTATAAAAAAATCTAGTTATTAAGAAAATGTTCCTTTGATCATATAATGCATTAAGCATTAGTTCATTCATACCTCAAGTGATTTTAGTTGTAGAAGTGAATATTTACAACTAAGTACTTGTTTAATTTATAAGTTTATGTTTTAATGAGTTTACATTTTGTGATCATCAAAACATAGAGATATGAATAAATATTGATAATGTTTTTAGGCATTTATTTATGTCCTATCACGAACAGTATCCGGTCCAATGAGCTGAGCTTCTCCTACTTCAGCACAACAAATAGGTGATCGGCACTTTCGACCATACAGTGCTTCAAACTGTGCAGCCTTAATGCTCGCGTGATAACTGTTGTTGTACAAAAACTTAATCAAAGGCAAATGGGTATCCCACCCATTTCCAAAATCAATTACACATGCTCGAAGCATATCTTCTAAAGTTTGAATTGTCCTTTCACTTTGGCCATCAGTTTGTGGGTGGTATGCAGTACTCATGTCGAGGTTCGTACCAAAGGAATCCTGAAGTGATTGCCAAAAGTTAGAATTGAATTTGATGTCTCGGTTAGAGATGATAGATATTGGTGCTCCATGTCTCGTTACTATTTCCTTCACGTAAAGTCTAGTCAACTTGTCCATACTGTAGTTCTCTTTGATGGGTAGAAAATGTGCTGATTTCGTTAATCGATCGACTATAACCCAAATAGCGTCGAAACCAGTTGAAGTCTTTGGAAGTTTGGTGATGAAGTCTATAATAATCCATTCCCATTTCCATTCGGGAATCTCAGGTTGCTGTAGAAGACCAGACGGTTTTTGATGTTCGGCTTTAACTTTCACGCACGTAAGACACCTGCGAACATAATCGGCAACGTCGGCCTTCATGTTTGGCCACCAATATAACTCCTTGAGATCGTGATACATCTTGTTGGATCCTAGGTGTATATAGTACTATGACTTATGAGACTCGAGCATGATTAAGTCTCGCAGTCCTCCAAAATGCGGCATCCAACTTCTCCCTTAAAACATAAAGTTCCATCAGAACGCTTCTCAAACTTCTTCTGTATCATACCATAAAGGTTCTCACTCTTGAGATCTTCTTGCTTCACGGCTTCTTCTTGAGCATGGAGAATCTGGGTGGGAAGGTTTGAATTTATAGTCAAAACTAAAGCTCGAACTCGTAGCGGCTTCAACCGTTCCTTCCGGCTCAAGGCATCTGCCACTACGTTCGCTTTTCCCAGGTGGTATCGAATTTCACAATCATAGTCGCTTAAGGTTTCCAACCATCTTCTTTGCCTCATATTCAACTCCTTCTGATCCAAAATATGTTGATGACTCTTGTGATCGGTAAAGACAACACACTTCGTCCCATATAAGTAGTGCCTCCACATTTTGAGTGCAAAAATCACGGCTCCTAACTCCAAATCATGTGTAGTATACTTCTCCTCATGAGTCTTAAGTTGCTGGGAAGCATATGCCATGACTTTCCCTCGTTGTATCAAAACTGCTCCTAACCCTTGATACGATGCATCACAATAAACCACGAAATCTTCCACTTCATCTGGTAATGCCAAAATTGGTGCACTGCAAAGTTTTTGCTTCAGGGTTTGAAATGCTTCTTCTTCATCCTTTCCCCATACATACTTCTTATCCTTCTGAGTCAACGAAGTTAACGGTTTAGATATTTTTGAGAATCCCTCGATGAATCTCCTGTAATATCTAGCCAATCCCAGAAATTGACGAATTTATGTGGCGTTAGAAGGCGTTGGCCAGTTCTCAATAGCTTCGATCTTCGCAGGATCCACATGTAACCCTCCATTTTCAATCATATGACCAAGAAATTGTACCTTGCGAATCCAAAATTCGCACTTAGAGAACTTTGCATACAATTGCTCTTCCTTGAGAAACTTAAATATTATCGTCAGGTGTTGCTTGTGTTCTTCTTCATTCTTGGAGTAGATCAAAATGTCGTCGATGAAAACTATGAGAAACTTGTCCAAATATGGTTTACACACTCGGTTCATGAGGTCCATGAATACAGCAGGTACGTTTGTCAAACCAAAGGGCATCACTTGAAACTCATAGTGGCCTTATCGAGTCCTGAACGCCGTCTTGGGAATATCCTCTTCCCGGACTCTGAGTTGATGATAACGTGACCATAAATCTATCTTAGAGTAGTAACCTGATCCTTGTAGCTGGTCGAACAAATCATCGGTTCTAGGTAACGGGTAGCGATTCTTCATTGTTAGCTTGTTCAGGTCACGGTAGTCAATACACATTCTAAATGATATGTCCTTCTTCTTCACGAATAACACCGGTGCTCCCCAGGGTGAGGAACTAGGTCGAATAAACCGTTTATCCAACACCTCTTGCAACTTCTTAGACAACTCTTGCATCTCCGTTGGAGCTAGTCGACACGGTGCACGTGCCACGGGTGCAGCTCCTGGAACTAAGTCAATCAGGAATTCCACTTGTCGAACCGGTGGAAGTCCAGGCAGATCTTCAGGAAATACTTCTGGAAAGTCACGCACAATCAGAACATCCTCGAGTCGCTTTTCTCCCGACTCTTTCTTGGTCACATGTGCTAGGAATGCATGACATCCTCTCTTGATGTATTTCAAGGTCTTAATACAAGATATGATATTCAAACGGGATCCACTACGGTCTCCGCGGACAACCAAGGTTTTACCATTGAGAGGGATATGAACAACTCGTTCACTGCAAATGATATTCGCATGATGTTTGGATAGCCAATCCATACCAACCACTACGTCGAAGCTTCCGAGTTCAATGGGCATGAGATCGATACTAAATGGGTGATCTAGGAGGTTTAGGGTACAGTCTCTGATTACGGTGCAAGTGTTAACTAAGTTTCCATTAGCTAGTTCAATACTATAGCTGGTGTCTAGGAAGGTAGGGGTGAGGTTAACTAGTGGTGAAAACGTAGAAGATACAAAACTCATATCGGCACAAAAATTGAATAAAACTTTAACAAGAAGATTGCTGAGTAGAAACGTACTGGTGACTACATTCGGATCTTGCTGCTGCTCCCCATTGCCCATCACATATGCTCTACCACGAGCGCCTTCAGTTCTCCGACCAGTGTTCTTTGGGCAATGACTCTTGTAGTGACCACGCTCTCCACATCCAAAACAAGTTACCACTGGCTGTGTGTTACTCCCAGTAGCCACAACTCTGCCCTTACAATGCTTAGCAACATGTCCAACCTTATGACATTTCTGACACTTAGCTGTGCACGGTCCTGCGTGATGCTGATTACACTAATCACAAAATGGATGCGGCCCAGCATACCCTCCAACTTGTGCTGGTGCAGCCACATAAGCCTTGACAGTCTCTTGTCTTCTGTTCTGTTAGTGGTGATGATTGTTGTTATGGTACTGGTTGTTGTTGTTGTTGTGGTGATGGTTATAGTGAGGGTGACTGTTGTTGTTGCGGTTGTTGAAGTAGTTATAATTGTTGTTTCTCCTGTTGTCCTCCCACTTTCGTTTGCTGTCATAGTTATTACCCTTCTGAACAGTGTCATGCTTAACCACTTGATCCATAAGTCGTTCAGATATGCGAATAGCATCATCCAGAGTCTGAGAGTTGTAAGATGTCACGTGCCCTTCAATACTGGAAGGTAAACCACCAATGAACTTCTCTAGTAATTTCTCATTATCTGGCACCATGTGAGCACAGAAAACCTTCAATTCTTGAAATCGTCGCACATAAGTAGTAAGATCAACACCCTTCAAAGCCAAATTGTAGAACTCGGTATCCAACTTTCTCATATCACTACGAGAACAATACTTCTTGACCATCTCCTTCTTAAACTCTTCCCATTAAGTATTATAAGCATTCCCTAACCCCATATCCTGAGCATAAGCGTTCCACCAGGACAATGCATGCTCCACCAAGGTACCTGTCGCATACTTCACCTTGCAATCCTCAGAACAGTTACTCCTTAGGAACACCGACTCCATTTTCTCAAACCACTGAGTTAAACCAACAGCTCCTTCAGTTCCTTTAAAAGTAGTAGGCTTGCAATTCATGAACTCCTTATAAGTACAGAAACGGTTATCATTGACAATTTGCACTCCTGCTTGTCCAACATTCGGGTTGCTAACACCTGCTTTCCCGAAAAGCACCGCAACAATTCCATCATTAATCAACTTCTGGATCGCAGCTAGGGTCATCTTCCTAGGTGGCATTATTCTATCAATCATTACAAATGTACAACGCTGTAAGTATTTGATTAACATAACAGAATCATATCACAAGATAAACAACACCATAATATCATCATAATATAGCATGCATTCAACATCAATAATAGTACATCACCAAAATACATTATAGATTTAATACTTGCTATAAGTCTTACAAGATATGCAAACCGATTACAAGTTTCTGATAAAATCTACTAACTGAAACTATTTAGTTTAGTACATACAACGGTAAACCACTATCATGATACTAAACTACCATGAATAAGATGATCTCTACACTCTCACTGACGATCTCCCTCAGACCTAACCAAAACATTAATACTGTCATCAAAACAAAAATGTGCCATCCTATCATAGTACGCCTACCACTGCATGGCATGGATCTCATCCCTCAACTCCTGAATACTACGCTGGTAGTGACGACTATCAATTTCAGTGAACACCTCTGTCATCCTCTACTCTAACGACGCCAAATGCTCCTGAATCTCTGTATCTGCCTTCTCTATAGAACTCAACCTCACAGCCTGCTCATACAACTCCACATACAAATCACCTGTAGCTCTCCTATCTCCCTTAATCTCCTTCCTCAACTCAAAAACATTAGACTGTCGCGCACACAATCGCCTAGACATTGACATATAACGGCCCTGGCACCAACAGATGTCCTGCCTCAAACGAATCAGCTCGGATCTGAGCTCGGTAGGGGCAACTCGCTGTGCAGTAGAAGACTCGCCGATCTAAAAACGTAGACGTCACCTCTGTAGCTAGAGCATGACCTAATGCATCTTAAGTATCGGACTCATAAGTAATATCCGACACTGCTGGTGAAGGTGGCATGGGGAGAGCCTCCTGCTCCACCTCCAATGGCTCCTCGTCATCATCGTCATCATCATCATCATCCATCTCCTCATCATCGTCCATCTCCTCATCATCGTCCACCTCATCATTCTTCGGGTGAGGTACATCAATATAGTGTGGGTCCTCCTCTGGACTCGATGGTGTAAGTGGGTGATCAACTGGTGCATCTGATAACTGACCGGTAGGGACTGGTGTAGGCATAATAATCTACAGGAGTATCGAGAAAAGTATAAAAATTCTAGCCAAATTTTTATAAAATTAGTTTTATATGCAATGAGATAGCAGCGGAAAGTCCAAGCATATAATAGTGCAAAAGAATGAACACATAAAAGTTTAAGTAAAGCAATTAAAGATTGAAGTGGCACGGAGGGCTGATGGCTATCGATTTCGAAAATGTTTTGACACACACAAAATGTTTATAGTCGAGTATGACCTCGATCTCTATAAACCTTGGCTCTGATACCATTCTGTAACACCCATAACTCGGAATATGGCAGCGGAACGGAGCTTGGGGTGCTACGTGAGGGGTAAGGCAGTCACATCCATAGAAAACGATCCCATAACGAGACGTTTTAGCAAAAACGTATTATTCGAATACAAAATTAAACATTTAGATTCTAAAAGACTCTCAAACATAAGTTGCAGCGAAAATAAAACATAGTTTACAGCGGAAAGAAAACATAGTTTGCAGCGGAATTAAAAGACACTGTTTAAAAAGGTTGTTCGAATGATAAGATAGTAGAGATAGATAGTAAAGCCCAAGATAGCCATCAAAAGTCTCCAGCCACTCCCGGTGCCCACAAATATGCATTAATTACCTTAGATAAAACATGCTAAAAAGTTAACACAAAGGTTGAGTGTAATCCATAGGTTTAATAAATAAACAGTTGAGCACAAGATTTTAAGTCTGGAAGATATATGTAACAAATACAGATATCGGGTAAGCGTCAAATACTTCTGCTAAGCTCATGATCCCCAAAGCTAGGTACTTTGCCAGATATCTAGTAAAACTCGAATATAGTACATCACATGTGGACCGACCTTAGTCCACATGGCGGGAAGGTTAATTCCTATAGGCCTATAAATTATAATCGCGCTCACTCGCAAGTGATTAATGGTTCATGATCGAGGGACTTGCTTTTGGAAAGGACGGTACTTAGCATTATCATTTCAGTCAGGAATAACATACCAATAAATAATTGTGCTCATAAAAATAAGTAAATAGCATGTATCTCGCCCATGGGTTTATAAATAATTTAAAAGTAAAAGTGGGGCTACGAATCACGCCTTAGTAGTAGTAGAGAAACAAGATTTCACAAATGATCAGATGGTACAGCACAACAAATGAACCTCAGCACAACCTAATATGTGAATAGTATGTCTCAGCAATAAACCTCGAAGCAA
The DNA here is from genome assembly GCA_021014915.2 of Artemisia tridentata subsp. tridentata. Taxonomy (NCBI): domain Eukaryota; kingdom Viridiplantae; phylum Streptophyta; class Magnoliopsida; order Asterales; family Asteraceae; genus Artemisia; species Artemisia tridentata. The sequence continues at coordinate 307,414,511 of CP139506.1, forward strand.
TTTATAAAGTAATACTCGTATTTAAATGAAAAGGTTTTATTTCAATGGCGTTTGAGAGAAATAACGTTTAAGACTCGTATAGATATGAGAAGTTAAAATAATAAAAGTCAGCAAACACAAACCGATACGAAGAAAAGAATAACGAAAAGAGGGAAGAACGATTAAGAAGAAGAATAAAATAATAAAGACAAGAGAAAAAACATCAATAGGTTGTTTCGGTGTTTTACCTATTTCCCATATAGTTGATAAAACATCATGATTTAGGAAGAATACGTATAAGTTTCGAAAAGGTTTTTAGGATACTGAGTAATCATAAACGATTAAGTTATAGAAGATTTTATCAAAATTTGGGCATGATGCGTCCGTTTATAAAGCATTTCCAAGTCGTTACGACTCTTGAATATAAGTTTTATTGTCACATTTTACAAGTTAAATATATATAATTGGACACTATCATTCGCGTATATATTAGTTGTCAAGTTTATCGACCATTTTTTGTATGTTCGGGTCCAAATAAGTTAAACTCTTATGAGTCTAACATACTCTTCTGTCTCAATTACCAAAATCGTCCATACGGTCCATCGGCTAATACCATGTAACACCCTCGTTTTCGATATACGCAGCGGAATATAAGTTGGGGTATTACTTCAAGTATCACAGTCATGAAAATGGAAAACAACTCGAAAAGAGACGTTTTAAATAAAATTTACACGCCCCAGCGGGAAGTTATCATTCATTTATTTAAATCAGTGTAAATAAAATTTACACGCCCCAGCGGGAAGTTTCGAAGTACGTTATAAAAGTTACATTATTCACTGAATGATAACAAAATGGACACTCTTTTTATAAGAAAAAGTCCACAGCCACTCCATGCCAAATCATAAAAAGAGTGTCATAAAATGTCCACAGCCACTCCGTGCCAAATCATAAAAAGCATGTTTATACCCCTGAACTTTCTTTAAATGACAATTTTTACCCCTGAACTTTCATAAAATGACAATTTTTACCCCTGAACTTTCATAAAATGACAATTTTTACCCCTCAACTTTGGTGAAATGACAGTTTTTTACCCCTGTAGTTTCAAAAATGACAATTTATACCCTCAACTTTAAGTCGTTGGCAAAAATAGTCCTTGGTTTAATAACTTTGAGATATTTACATTTTTGGCCCAACAAAACTGCATCTTTCGGTTTTGGCAGGCTTCACCCCTAAACTTCAGATCGATTTCATTTAAGGTCCTAGTTAATAAAATAGTTAGTGTTTTGACAGGTTTGGCCCTCCAAGCATTTTTGCTATATCATTCGACATCCTTATTTTGTTTTTACGCATTTTAAGCTTAGGAAAAAGGCACGATTTGCTACGACTCTTTTATAAACGTTATTATAAGTTGGTAAACATCTTATTTATAGCTTATGGGCTTATGATTCGAGCTTATGAGCTCGAAATAATTATTAAGGGTGCGTTCGAAACAGTGGGCGATGGGCAGTTTTGGGATGCAGATAAAAGCGAGGCAAAACAATCTTTTTACAACGTTCTTTTTCCTATAATTAACTAGCTAGGTGGTCTTTTATGTGGCCAAGTTTCAAATTTTTTTTATCATCATTTAGTGGTCGAAATAATGGTCCAAAGTAGGTCGAGTGGGGGTTGTTGCGACAGAAAAAGAAAAGAGAAAAACAAGTTGATTTTTGATTTCCAAGTTTCCTAACTAGTTTTTAATGCATGTTAACAATATTATTAACATATTTAATCTATCTCTAACATGTTTTATTGCCTCTTGATTAGTAATGCTAAAAAAAATGTATATATATAATTAGGGGTGTTCTTGGTGTTGCTCGACAAAAAGAAAAAGAAAGGGAAAGTTTAGTTTTTGGCCTAGCTTTCTATTAGAGATTATTTAGTAATGTTTTTAAGAGTATTTAAAGTATATCAAAGGAATGGAAAAGGGTTAGATTTCTTACTTGAATATTTACTCGATTATGGGGTATATGTGGCGAAATGGCTTGTAAATGGGATGCCAAGGTTTTTCCTCCTCCTTAGGCTTCTTAAGATCTTTCTTTGGTTTATATGTGGGCTGTTTATTTGGAGTTTTAAGTGGGAGTAGGCTGTTTTAAGTGTGTTCGAATTATGGTGAAGAAAAAGAAAGAAAAATGGGTCGACATTTATAGAAAGGAGGGAGTTAGGGTTTCTTGGGTTTTCTAGGCATCTTGTGGAGTGTGTAGGGAACAAGCTGAGGTGGCTACGTCAAGTTGGATCCATGTGTAAGGAGGGGGAGGGAAAGATTATGTGGAAAAACCCTCACCATGTAAGTTACCTTCATTTTTGACCTATGTTAAATATCTAGGGGACAATGGTATGTGGATGTTTTTGGGACTTAGGAGGGGATTTATGGTGTGTATTATACTTAGGGTTTAGTGAGAATTAGTTTAGTTAAGTTTTTGTTAATTTCGAACTAGGTAGTTACAAATGGATCGAATAGGCTTCATAAGGTGGTACATTGGCTATGGAATGTGGTACATAGGGTCTAAGTGAAGGAACTAGTTTAATTTAGGGTTAAGGTTAAGTACTTGTTGAATAGAAAAAAAAATCTAGGGTTTACTTAATTATATATGTATCGATTTGTAATGAAAAAGAAAAGGAAATTGGTTTGTGCTTAAAAGGGTGGTACCATTGGCTTAATAGGGTTGTACTAGGGTTTATGTAATATGGAAAATATATTTTTAGGGTTTTCTTACGTTAGTTTAATTATATGTTAATTTTATTAGGTTTAAAGTATATAAATGAGATTTTAGGTTTCTATGCATTGGAAGCTTGTACATTAGGTTTAGGGACTTGTACTTATATTTAGTGAGTTTAAGAAATTTATTTTTAAGGCTGGTGCATAAAAGACATGGATATTGTGCTTTAAAATAGGTACATTGAGGTTTATAATGTGATTTATATATATATTATGATGTTATGCATAAATGACTTGTACCTTGGCTTGAAAGACTTGTACACTTATATTTTGTAAAAATCTTATATATATTAATTAGGGTTTGTGATTTTATTACCATGTAACACCCTCGTTTTCGATATACGCAGCGGAATATAAGTTGGGGTATTACTTCAAGTATCACAGTCATGAAAATGGAAAACGACTCGAAAAGAGACGTTTTAATTAAAATTGTTATCATTCATTTATTTAAATCAGAGTATATAATACACGCCCCAGCGGGAAGTTTCGAAGTACGTTATAAAAGTTACATTATTCATTGAATGATAACAAAATGGACACTCTTTTTATAAGAAAAAGTCCACAGCCACTCCATGCCAAATCATAAAAAGAGTGTCATAAAAAGTCCACAGCCACTCCGTGCCAAATCATAAAAAGCATGCTTATACCCCTGAACTTTCTTTAAATGACAATTTTTACCCCTGAACTTTCATAAAATGACAATTTTTACCCCTGAACTTTCATAAAATGACAATTTTTACCCCTCAACTTTGGTGAAATGACAGTTTTTTACCCCTGTAGTTTCAAAAATGACAATTTATACCCTCAACTTTAAGTCGTTGGCAAAAATAGTCCTTGGTTTAATAACTTTGAGATATTTACATTTTTGGCCCAACAAAACTGCATCTTTCGGTTTTGGCAGGCTTCACCCCTAAACTTCAGATCGATTTCATTTAAGGTCCTAATTAATAAAATAGTTAGTGTTTTGACAGGTTTGGCCCTCCAAGCATTTTTGCTATATCATTCGACATCCTTATTTTGTTTTTACGCATTTTAAGCTTAGGAAAAAGGCACGATTTGCTACGACTCTTTTATAAACGTTATTATAAGTTGGTAAACATCTTATTTATAGCTTATGGGCTTATGATTCGAGCTTATGAGCTCGAAATAATTATTAAGGGTGCGTTCGAAACAGTGGGCGATGGGCAGTTTTGGGATGCAGATAAAAGCGAGGCAAAACAATCTTTTTACAACGTTCTTTTTCCTATAATTAACTAGCTAGGTGGTCTTTTATGTGGCCAAGTTTCAGATTTTTTTTATCATCATTTAGTGGTCGAAATAATGGTCCAAAGTAGGTCGAGTGGGGGTTGTTGCGACAGAAAAAGAAAAGAGAAAAACAAGTTGATTTTTGATTTCCAAGTTTCCTAACTAGTTTTTAATGCATGTTAACAATATTATTAACATATTTAATCTATCTCTAACATGTTTTATAGCCTCTTGATTAGTAATGCTAAAAAAAATGTATATATATAATTAGGGGTGTTCTTGGTGTTGCTCGACAAAAAGAAAAAGAAAGGGAAAGTTTAGTTTTTGGCCTAGCTTTCTATTAGAGATTATTTAGTAATGTTTTTAAGAGTATTTAAAGTATATAAAAGGAATGGAAAAGGGTTAGATTTCTTACTTGAATATTTACTCGATTATGGGGTATATGTGGCGAAATGGCTTGTAAATGGGATGCCAAGGTTTTTCCTCCTCCTTAGGCTTCTTAAGATCTTTCTTTGGTTTATATGTGGGCTGTTTATTTGGAGTTTTAAGTGGGAGTAGGTTGTTTTAAGTGTGTTCAAATTATGGTGAAGAAAAAGAAAGAAAAATGGGTCGACATTTATAGAAAGGAGGGAGTTAGGGTTTCTTGGGTTTTCTAGGCATCTTGTGGAGTGTGTAGGGAACAAGCTGAGGTGGCTACGTCAAGTTGGATCCATGTGTAAGGAGGGGGAGGGAAAGATTATGTGGAAAAACCCTCACCATGTAAGTTACCTTCATTTTTTACCTATGTTAAATATCTAGGGGACAATGGTATGTGGATGTTTTTGGGACTTTGGAGGGGATTTATGGTGTGTATTATACTTAGGGTTTAGTGAGAATTAGTTTAGTTAAGTTTTTGTTAATTTCGAACTAGGTAGTTACAAATGGATCGAATAGGCTTCATAAGGTGGTACATTGGCTATGGAATGTGGTACATAGGGTCTAAGTGAAGGAACTAGTTTAATTTAGGGTTAAGGTTAAGTACTTGTTGAATAGAAAAAAAAAATCTAGGGTTTACTTAATTATATATGTATCGATTTGTAATGAAAAAGAAAAGGAAATTGGTTTGTGCTTAAAAGGGTGGTACCATTGGCTTAATAGGGTTGTACTAGGGTTTATGTAATATGGAAAATATATTTTTAGGGTTTTCTTATGTTAGTTTAATTATATGTTAATTTTATTAGGTTTAAAGTATATAAATGAGATTTTAGGTTTCTATGCATTGGAAGCTTGTACATTAGGTTTAGGGACTTGTACTTATATTTAGTGAGTTTAAGAAATTTATTTTTAAGGCTGGTGCATAAAAGACATGGATATTGTGCTTTAAAATAGGTACATTGAGGTTTATAATGTGATTTATATATATATATTATGATGTTATGCATAAATGACTTGTACCTTGGCTTGAAAGACTTGTACACTTATATTTTGTAAAAATCTTATATATATTAATTAGTTTTGTGAGTTTAGGGTTTGTATCGGGAATTATAGTGAATTTAGGGTTTTTGTGTTTGAGAGGCTTGTACATTAGCTTGGATGAGTTGTACTTTAGTGTTTTAGGGTTTACTTATTCATATTCATTGTTATAATTGTTTAGGGTTTCGTAGAAACTCTAATAGATAAGAAATGTTTAGTTTGTACGTTTGTTAACGAATTAACGTAAGGTGGCAAATGGTACATCATAGGATTTTATATGGAGATATTTATATAAAACATTAAGTAAGTTGATGTTGGTCCGCGTGAGAGCACGTTTATCGAGGATGTGAGTTACGTCACATTAGATAGTAGTTATGATCAGATAAAAAAAAATATACGTAGAAAAATGGATAAGTATTCTTTATTAGAATATATAATAGTTTATTACAAGGTGAAATTTTTACAGTGGTTACATACCGTAAATCCAATAACGTCCAATTCTCATCCAAGCATAGGTTAATAACATATCGAAGTCCAATGTCCAAATCATATCCCATATTATCCAAATAATTTACGAAACACCAATCGATAAACAAACAAATAAATAAGTAACGGAAACTAAAATAAAAAGACAAAACTGTTATAATGTTGACTCGAGACTAAACCAAATAAACTCGAACCTTCTCGTGACTCCCCGTGAGTCACAGATCGACTCACAGTGAGCCTAGGTAGCTCTCGGCTAGGACACGATATCACTAAACCAAAACGAAACCCGAGACATAAACAAACCTAATAACACCCATGTCGTGACTCGTCTCGAGTCACGGCTTGACTCTTATCCAAGCCGTATGGCTCTCGGCCCCAAACAAACAAATCTGAAACTAAACCAAACAAAATAAAAACCAACACCTTATGCCATGACTCATCTTGAGTCACGGCTTGACTCGATATGAGTCATGTATCACTCGGCTAATTGCAAAAACACAAACTGAATCTAAACCAAATATCAAAACCAACGCAAACCCTAAACAACAACTAATAACCTATGTCGTGACTCCCTTGAGTCACGGCTCACTCCTCATCGAGCCGTGGTGGCTCTCGGCCTAACCACAACCATAACTGAAACAACTCCAAAACCAACACAAACACAAGTCAAATAATATTCCTTATGCCGTGACTCACCTTGAGTCACGGCTTGACTCGATTTGAGTCTTGCACCCTTCGGCCTACGCGACATCATATCCAAACCCAAACACAAACAAATCCAAATCCAACTCCAAGACCAATCATAAACAAACCTAAACTAATCCTAAGTCCACGCCGTGACTCACCACGAGTCACGGCTCGACTCACCATTAGCCGTAGCCCACGGCCGAGACCAAACCGAACCAAAAACAATCCAAGATCCAAACCGAGTTACAAACAAAGAAAATAAGTTAAAACAAAACAAAATAGAGCAAAATAATCAAGAACTCGCCACGAGTCAACTCGAACCGAGTCGAGGTCAAACCAATTAGATCCACACGATTTTGATATAAACAAAAGGTTTTTAATTATTAAAAATTGGTTTTAATAAATTTTAGAGTTAGGGATTCGATTTAAATTAAAAATAAAGGGAATAGGTGGCGCGTGAGGGTTTTATCGAGAAGAAAGGGGGTAGGTGAAGCAGCGGTGGGTGGTGGTGTTGACTGTGGTGGTGGCGTGACGGCTTTCGGGTATCAAACGAGCTCCTCGTGAACTCAAGTGCTCCAGAAATGATCTAGTGGTCTTGATCTATGTTTTGGTGAACTTTGGTAGTTGTCCAGAAAAAGTTCCAGCGACGGTGGTGGCCGACGGATGGCAGTGGTGGTCGGTGGTGGAGATCGAACGAGTGGGAGGGGGAAAGAGGATATATGTGTGAGTGTGTGCGTGTTATGAGAAAAGAAAATAATAAAAAAATGTTTTTATACTAGGTAAAAGACTGAAGGTGGACAAAGTATAATAGAAGGGGGTGCGGTGTAAAAACGAGTATAAATATGCATAACTTTCTTGAAGTTAATTTATTTGGCAAATTTGATTCGTTTCGTGCTTTCTAGGTTGTGCTGACATAATAAAGGGATAATGCTCACATTTCTCAAGTTCCAATAAGTTTAGGAAAAAGTTTAAATACTAAGGTGATGCAAAAATAAATATTTGCTTAGCGAAAAGGGTTTGGAAAATTACCGAATGTTATAAATTCTCTCCACCTCCTATGAGGAAACACTACAACAAAAGTGGCTTTTTAGGACCCTTTGTGTGGGACGGTATGATACTAGAGTCCTAAAAAACTATTTAATAGGACATATGAGCGTTTGGGGTCCTTTTGAAATATATGCTACTTAGGCGGTGTCCTAAAAAGTTATATAATAGGATGGTTGATTATTTGGGGTCCTATTATCATATAACTTAATAGGACACTTAAAATATGGATCCTAATAAATTACTTTATAACACATTTAGTTGTTGGTGTCCCATTATGTGATAGTGTAATACGACACTTGATTTATAGATGTCCTATTATAACATAACCTAATAAGACCCTTGACACTTGGGTCTTATAACTTTAACCTTTATAGGACATTTATTCATTATGGTTTTATTATAATACACCATAATAGGACACTTGAGTTTTGAGGCATAAGACATCAGTTAGTTAAAACACTTATTCACAAAAGTTTTATTATAACAAAATTTAATAGGACCGTTGACACGTGGGTATTATAACGTTAACCTTTATAGGACGCTTATGCACAATGGTTTTATTATCGTATACCATAATAGGACATTTCATTTTTGAGTCATATAACATCATTTTTTTAAAACGATTATTCGCAAAAGTTTTATTATAACAAAACTTAATAGGACCCTTAAGACGTGGGTATTATAATGTTAACCTTTATAGGACGCTTATGCATAATGGCTTTATTATCATACACCATAATAGGACATTTTATTTTTGAGTCATAAAATATCAGTATTTTAGAACGTTTATTCGCAAAAGTTTTATTATAACAAAACTTAATAGGACCCTTAAAGGACGCATATTCATTATGGTTTTATTACAATACACCATAATAGGACACTTGATACATAATTCATAAAACATTAATTATTTAGAACGCTTATTCGCAAACGTATTATTAAAACATAACTTAATATGACACTTGACACTTGGGTCCCATAGATTGATACACCATTATAGGACACTTGATATTTGAGTCATAAAACATCAGTTTTATGGAACGCTTATTCGCAAACGTTTTTGATTATAACAAAAGTTAATAGGACCCTTGACAGTAGGGTCTTATAACGTTAACCTTTATTGAACGCTTATTCATAATGGTTTTTTTATTATACACCATAATATGACACTTCTGTTTAGAGTCGTAAAACATCCGCTTTTTATAATGCTTATTCAAATTAAGTTTTATTAAAACATAACTTGATATGACACTTGACACTTGGGTCTCATAAATTCATCCACCATAATAGGACACTTGAAATTTGAGTCATAAAGTATCAGTTTTATAGAACGCTTACTTGCAAAAGTTTTATTTTAACAAAACTTAATAGGACCCTTGACACCTGTGTCTTTTAACATTAACCTTTATAGTACGCTTATTTGTTATGGTTTTATTATCATACGCCATAATAGAACACTTCTTATTTGAGTCATAAAACATCAGTTTTTTAGAACGCTTATTTACAAAAGTTTTATTTAAACATTAGTTAATATGACACTTGAGACTTGGGTCTCAAAACTTGATACACCATAATAGGACACTTGATATTTGAGTCATAAAAGATCAATTTTATGGAACGCTTATTCACAAATGTTTTATGATAACAAAACATAATATGACACTAGCTATTTAAGTAATAAAACATCAGGTTTTTACAACGGTTATTCGCAACAGTTTTAAAATAACAAAATTTAGTAGGACCCTTTTCACTTGGGTCTCATAGGTTTTACTCAAAGTACTTTATGATACGACAATCCTAGGAAAAATACTAAAAAGGTCCTAGCTTATTTAAATAATCTAGGAATAAGCTAAGTAATTCGAATAGCAAATGAGGGAATAAATGTTAAAAGGATTATTAAAGAAGGATAAAACGCAAAAGACCCAAGGGCAAGAGTGGTAGTGGTGTGTGTCTGGGAGTCCAGAGACCAGGGTTCGATCCCTGCTCTTGGACTTTTTGATTTTTGATTTTTTATTTTTTTTTTTTAATTTTCTTTTTACAAACATGAAAAGCACTAATGAATAAGCATTTTTCAAAACTACAACTATTGCTGGAAACTTGAAATAAGCATCCAAATAAGCCCAAAGGACTGATCAGTTGACAAAAACAAGTAATAAACTAAGGCTTAAGGGAAAAAAAAAAAGCTGATAAGCTACTAATAAGCTGAGGCAAGACTGAAATAAACTAGATGACTAATAATAAACTAAAAGGACAAATAAAATAAGCCACAATAGGGGAAATAAGCACTGTTAAATGACAAAAGAAGCTAAAAAGCCACTAAGGGCTGTTGTTGTAACCTTGGTGCAGGGGAAAAACAGGCTTTTTCAAGCCATGAAAAAGCACTCCAAATAAATTCTTAAAAATCTAGAAAAAATAGTAATAGCTAGATAAGCCAGCCAACTAACTCACTGTGTGCAAAATTTGAGCTTATAACAACTTAACATGAGTAAATTAAAAACCACAAGGATGTGCTGCAAATGGGGAAAACAAAAAATTAAGTCTGTTATATCAATAGTGGACTGATTTGAGCTAGTTTTGACTAAGGCTTTAGGAAACTTTATCAATTACTTACTATGGACTGAAATCAACATGAAATTGGCAAAAATAGGGGTCTCAACTGCTTATCCCTATAATAAGCTCAATCCAACAATTTTGAGCCAAAAATGGAGAATAATCACTCTATTATAGAAAAATCCTCAATACACCTAATGGTCACCTAAAAACAACTTATCTACATTACATTAAGCTAGATTGAAAGTTCCCTAACATGCAAATGAACAGTACACTACCTTATTTACCCATTTTGACCCTTAGCCAAACACCCCTTAATAAGCTACCTTTGAAATTTAAAACTAAAACAGGCTTATCTAAGCCGAGATACAGAATGCAGATCATTAACTAACTACAATGAGCCTCTGATGAACAACTTTTAAATTCAAAATAAGCACTTGATAAGCTAGATGCTATGTTGTGACTGTTTCATGGCTTTTTGAGCTAATTAAGGCTAAAACTAACTTAAGCAATAACCACCTATCTAATTAACTCCAAACAACATCACTGAGATCAAATAAGCATAGAAAAAGCAAATAAGCTCTAATAAGCTGATGAATAGTACCTTGGTTGACTTTCTTTGACTTTTTTGGAATTCTTGGATTAGGACTGAGTTGATTATTATAAGCTAACAAGAAGCTATAATGAGCTTATATGAGCTTATATAAACAGTAATGAGGCTTGTAATTTATTCTTAACAACTAATATTAAATTATTCGAATTATGAAAAACTTGAATTTTTATTAATAATGAAAATGAGTACAAGCAAGAGTTATATAAACAGTAATGAGGCTTGTAATTGATTCTTAACAACTAATTTTAGATAAAAACAGGGAGTAATACTATTTAGCTGATTGAAATCATGAAGCTGCTTCAACTGGATCTTCTTCTCCGGCAAAAACTAAGTCATTATTGTCCACAACGGTTCCATCGAAACCACCTCTAACCAATTCAATATCCATTGTTTCGTCAGGCTGAGGACCCATAAATGAGTCACTCTGCAAATGTGTTTCCACGTCATCAAGCTTTGTTTATTCATCCAAGTCATAAACATGTCTAGGCGCTGTCTTGATCACAACTTGCCATCCTTTGTCAACACGATCTGCAACGTAAAATACTTGCTGTGCTTGAGAAGCTAGTATAAAAGGCTCGTTATGACGCTTCAATCCTTCAAAATTCAATAGAGTAAACCCGTTGTCATCTTCTTTTTTCCTTGAACCATTCGAAATCCAATCACAATGGAACAAAACTACTTTCTTGTCAATAGCATACTCCAACTCAATGATATCATTCAAAACCCCGTAGTAAGTTACATCTCCCATGATAGGATTGTTATCTGTAGCACTCGAGAAGCTGTTTGTCATGGCCTGAAGCATAACCCCACTATTCTGTGTTTTCCTATTCTGTTCTACATCTTTTGTGTGAAATCGGAAACCATTTATGATAAACCCCCTATATTTTTTCACAAACTCAGATGGACCACTTGCCAAGTTCCTTAGACTTTCTGTGATTCTGTGATCCCCTCTACCATGTAGCTCCTCAACCTGAATTAAGGCAAGATGTGTTAATTGTTTTGTTATACACCCGGGTATTAGTAGGTTGAAAATGCTATGTCATTATAATTATTTTCCAAAAGTAATAAACCTGTGTATATTCCTTACATGATCTTGAAACCACGACTCAAAAGTCTCACTATGTAAACGTTGAATGTCACGCTTACGTTTTTTCCGATTTTCATGATGAACCATAACCAGATGTTCACTGCAGTGTTAACAGATGATAATGATGATAACAACGACAACTATTAATCGTATAATATAATTTATGAAACTCACAACTAATATAGTTACTTACGTTCGAAATTCATCAACTTCACTACAATTGAACAACACATATGAATGTGCTTTAGCCAAAATGTCAAGTCCATTATTTCTACCTTTGTAGCACCAATCCGTCGACCCGACATAGAAAAGATAGGTAAAACATCCTCATAACCATCGTCATCATAATTTCGACTTGTCTTATTATGTATGGTCTCAACATCACTGGATAAGTACAATGAACAAAACGACACACACTCTTCAGCTAGATATCCTTCTGCAATGGAACCCTCCGGGTTACTCCTGTTTCGCACGTAAGATTTTAATGCCGATAAATACCTGAGATATCAAAACCAAGAATTTCAGATTCAATAATATTTTTTAATAAAGGTATTTAGTAAAATAGTAATGTGCACCTCTCGATTGGATACATCCAACGGTAATGAACTGTCCCTCCTAATCTGGCCTCTGAAGCAAGATGAACCGAAAGATGAACCATGACATCAAAGAATGATGGCGGAAAAATCCTTTCTAAATCACAAAGTATTTTTCCAATCTCGATTTCCATTTGAACCAAATCATTTGGATTAAGAACCTTTGAGCATAATTGTTTATAGTAACGACATAGCTTCATCACAGGATAGCGCACGTGCTTAGGCAACACATTTCGCAAGGCAAGGGGAAGCAACTGCTGCATCAAAATATGGCTATCATGACTTTTAAGTCCAGACAGTTTTGGAGGTTTTAACTCTACGCATCTTGATATATTAGCTGCATAACCATCTGGAACTTTCACCTTCTTAAGCACACGACAAAAAATATCTTTCTCTTTTTTATCCATTGAGAAACAAGCAGGTGGCAAATAAACTTTGTTGTTATCTTGAACTATAGGATGAAGTTCAGGTCTAATGCCCATTTCTTGTAAATCAAGGCGTGCTTTTATATGATCCTTGGTCTTCCCATCTAGATTCATTAGCGTTCCAAGGACACTGTCACAAACATTCTTCTTAATATGCATTACATCTAGATTATGGCGTAGCAAGTTATCTTTCCAGTACGGTAACTCAAAAAATATACTTTTCTTCTTCCAATTAAAAGGTAAATTTGGGTTGCTCTTCACAAGTTTTCCAAATTTAATTTCAAAACCATTTAACTCATCAAGTACTTCTAGTCCTCTTAAGCCACAGGGTTGCCTGTCTTGGTCTTCTGTGCCATCAAAAGAGTTTTTATCTTTTCGAAAAGCATGATCAGTAGGCAAATATCGACGATGTCCCATAAAACAATATTTTTTGCCATGAGTCAAGCGTGTTGATTTTGTATGTTTATGGCAGTTAGGACATGAAAGTTTACCTTTGGTGCTCCATCCAGATAAATTTGCATAAGTAGGAAAGTCACTGATCGTCCATAACAAACAAGCACGCATCCGAAAGTTACTATTTGTTGATGCATCATAAGTCTCTACTCCGTTAACATCCCACAACTCCTTTAGCTCAACCACTAACGGTTCCATATAGACATCTATATTATTCCCTGGAGCAGATGGGCCAGGTATAAGTAAAGATAGAAAGAAATAAGGTTTCTGCATGCACATCCAAGGAGGTAGATTATATGGCGTCAAAACAACAGGCCATGTACTATGAGAAACACTCATTGTTCCAAAAGGGTTAAACCCATCACTCGCTAAACCAAGCCTGACATTACGAGATTCATTGGCAAACTTACGATACTTAAAATCAAATGCTTTCCATGCCGGGGAATCTGCAGGATGTCTCAAGTAACCATCTTTCGTGCGACCCACTTCATGCCATCTCATGGAGGCAGCTGTTTTAGATGACGTAAATAACATTTGCAATCGTGGTATGAGCGGAAAATAACGCAAAACCTTTGCTCCAATCTTCTTATCTGTATCAGGTGTGGTTGACTCATCTGGAAAATCAGCTTCACTTGCTTTATTCCTTGACGTATGGCATATATCACATTCTGTTTTATTAATGTTTTTTTCCAGTACAGCATACAATCATTAGGACATGCATCAATTTTATCATAACTAAGTCCCAACTCTCGAATTATCTTCCTTAGTTCATACAATGACTTCGGTATGGAAGCATCGGGGAAGGCTTCCCTCACAGTATCCAGAATCATGCTGAAACCATTATCGCTACATTTCCCAACACACTTACCATGAAATAGTCTAATGATAAAAGAAAGAACTGAGAACTTACACCCAGGATATAGTTCTTTCTTTGCCTCTCCCAACACTTTATAAAAAAATTTCGCCTTTAGGTTTGGCATACTCCTACTTTCACTTTGTGTTCCCATTTCATTTTCTTGTGTGTTATCACCAAACCGATGAAAGGCATCATTCACCAACCCTTGCATGTCATCTTCAGCATCCAACATTGGAGCATCACATGATTTGGAACTGAAAGGTGGAATTGTATAACCTTTCATAAACCCGACACGTAGCAGATGTGTTCTAGCCTCCGCCCGATCTACCCATATCGTATTACCACAATCAATGCATGGACATGAAATCTGTCCATTTTTACCCTCAATATAAAATATATAATCAAGAAAGTCGTCAAGACCTTTTTTATATTCAATGGTAAATCTTGGTAAAGACATCCAACTCGTATCCATCTTAAACCTGTGTTAAACAAACCAACAATAAAAAAAGTAGTTCAATTAACCACAGATAACCACACATAATTTCAACAAAAAGAAAGGGAGCCTAATTCAATTAACCACAGATTTTGTTTGATAAAAATTTAGCAAAAACGATTAGGGTTTTAATTATGAGGTATTACCTAGTCTTGATGATGGTGCTGATTTCCGGTTGTCGATATCAATTGATGGAGATGATGGTGGTGAGTCCTGCTGGCAATTTTGGCTGGTGGAATGATGTGTATTTGGAGATGGACAAAGTGATTTTGATTTGATGATTTGGTCCCAAAATAATGATTTTTAATAAATTTTAGTCCTTATTATTTTTTTTTCAAAAAATTAACTGTGTCCTACAATTTTGGAAAAGATTATGGATCAGGTCAGGTTAAAGTTAATGTGGTTAAATTCAGTTTCAATTTCAAGAAGTCAATAATAGGCAAAATAGTCAACGTAGGTCAAAATTGCTTATTGCTTATTCTCATGCTTCTTTTCAGCTTATTGTCACTTGTTTAGGCTTAATGTAGTTAGTTTTACATGTGTCTTCCAAAATTCAAGCTTAATATAGCCTGCATTAGCTTTTAGAACCAAACAGCCCCTATAAAGGACTGTTTGGATTAGTGGGTTAAAACGGGTAAAAACTCTGCCCCATATCTCAGCTTATTTTTTGCTTATCCAGTAGTAATTTATGTATGATTTTTGGTTAATTTCTAGCCTATAGTATATCCTAAGGTTTTTCAGCTTATTCAAGTTTCTATAGCTTATTTAGTCACTTTATTTTGGGCTGCAAATCGCCTAAGCAGCCCATTCATACCCCTGCACATCAGCAGCCTTGTCTGCTTATTCCCAAATGTAAGTAACAGCAAAACACAAAAAAAAAAAATTCAACATTCAGCGATTTGGTTGCTAAAAAAACTTTAGCACAACAATTAACTTTCTAGACCCTAAGCTACCACTCATCATAAGAACTATCACATCCATAAACTGCAAACTTATCACTGACAGTAACCAACTCCATAAACTCCAATACCATCACTAGGGCTATATCAGTAGAAAACATACAAGGGTTGGTCAAACTACTGACTTATGATAATGCAATTCGACGGAACCTTCTTAGGCAATTCAGCAGCACAATGACACAAGCAATCTAAACTAACAACAAAACGCAGAAAAAAAAAAGAAGAAACAGTCGTCAATTTAGTCACTACTCTGTACATCCTGACCTATCATTAACCATGATAACAATCAACCCCAGAAACTATAGGTCATCCTTCACAAAAACCAACCCCATAAACTCCAACTTATCATTCGCAATCATCACGCCATGTTTTGTGATAGGTTTTAATCGCTTTAGTGATTGATTTACCACAAGATTGCATACGTTCACATATCTAGACATAACCTCAATACAAAACGCAAAAGTACGCAGCATAAACAAGCTTAATATTTTCACTGTCATGAAGATCTAAAATACATAACGGTTAAAAACACATGAAATAACTCCAAAAAACACCCCACTACCACAAACCTGGAGCCTTAATTATATTCCTCCAACACATCAAAGCTTTATTTTTTCAGAAACATATAATCAAACGCACGATTAGAATTAAAAATAGGCATAATGCACATAAAATAAGAGTTGAAACTGGTACCCCAGTTACTACATTCACATT
The DNA here is from genome assembly GCA_021014915.2 of Artemisia tridentata subsp. tridentata. NCBI lineage: Eukaryota > Viridiplantae > Streptophyta > Magnoliopsida > Asterales > Asteraceae > Artemisia > Artemisia tridentata. The sequence continues at coordinate 307,430,905 of CP139506.1, forward strand.
AATAATAGGCATAATGAACATAAAAAGACACTAAAGTTTGTACATAGACCTTAAAGACAGTGACCCAGGCAGGCATAACCCCACCTCAAAACGCAAAAGCCTACAGCCCAAAGAAACTAAAGGCTTCTGCTACCATCCAAACCTAAAGTACATAGACCTTAAAAACATACTATTAAACAACCCAAAAGAAGACCCCACCCCCATAAACTTGAAATCCTAATCGTATTCCATCAACCCATCAACGGTTTCTTCTTTCTTTGTTGTCAAAGCCATGATCTGAACCAACATAGCAGACACAGACTCCAGGAGGCTTTGTTCTATCACCTGCATTTGACGAAGGAGTTCATAAACAACATCTGCCGCCTCCTCTTCTTCAGAATCCAAGCCCAGAACCTCGACCATCCTTTCACTGCGCTTGTCAATGCTTATGCGCAGGAGATCCCTCTGTTGTCCCAATCACATAATCATAGCTTCGTTCTCCAGTATTTCTTGACCCATCAAAAACGTAAAGCACTCATGTAATTTCTTCGATCCAGAAATCTCCTTTAGCTCATTCAGATATGGAGTAGCTGCCATTTTTTAGAGACGATTGAAAATAGCAGATTAATACTTTGTTATTTTTTTTCAGAAGGATGAGATCAAAATAAGAGATGAATGTTAATATATAAGGAAGAGTAGGTACTAATTAATTACTGATTAGATGGGATATGAAAGGGTTCCAGTAAATGAATGGTATAGATATAAATCACTAATCTCCATAAACTTTGTGAAATATCTCTTTGATATGTTTAGTGTTATATTTAGAAAACTAAAAGAAAAAGCAATCATTTTACCTTATATTGATTCAATTCGGTTGTCACAAGTCATTGCTTCTTTAATGTTCTTTGTTTTGCATTTCCTCCTTATGATAGTATGATACTCATCTTAATAAGTAACAAAAATATTTTTGCTTTGCAAAAATACCCCCTCAAGTTCAACACTATAGCAAGCTGAAACTACATTAAACATCAACTAGAATACATTAAACATGAAATTGAACATACATTAAAAAACGACTTGAAAAAACAACAAACGATTAACGTAAACAGCGAACGATTAATGAAAAGTATCATCTGAATCTGGGTAACCATCTTCAGATGATTCGGAAGGTGTGAAAAAACCACACTCCCACCTTTCCCAGCGTTCTTCAACCTCTTTTGCTTCCCGCTCCAAACAAGCCCTTTCCTCTTGTCTTTCATTATCTTCCGTTTCCAACAAGACCTGCATGTCTTGATCCATTAGGCGAAGTTGTTCGTCTGTTAACCCGTGTGGATTTGGGTCTTGGTTTGAAACCGGTGTATTCTGCACCGGTTCATTTTCCGGTGAATTGTTCACCTGTTCTTGTGGTGGGCTAAAAACGAGAAAGATTTGTCCAGGTGGAGTATGGACTTCTTCATTGTATCGATGTGGGCTTGGAAATTGTTGGCCAAAATCCTTTTTGCGAGGCGGGCTTGGAAATTGTTGCCCAAAATCTCTTTTGGAAGACATTTTGAGTTACAGAAATTGTTGGCCAAAATCCTTTTTTCGTGTGGATTTGGGTCTTGGTTTGAAACCGGTGTAATTTCTTTTAACCTTGTTTTCTCATTCTAGCTTAATCAACTATTTGGCTTATTAACAGCTTATTGCAATAAGCTGATTCTGTCTTTTTATTTTTCCTAGATTCAGTGTGTTTTAAAATAATTTCCAGCAAATTTTCAGATTTTTCTAAATAGCTTTAGTATTTTTAATCATTTAATTAGATTAAAATAGTTTTTAATTCATAGAAAATAAATTAAAAATCAGAAAAAAATAAATCTTTTTTCTAAAATTTTCTTTTATCATTTAGGACTTAGTAAAAATAAATTTACACTTGTAGGTTTTATTTTTGTAGATTTCACTTTTAAAACTCGTTTTTAGAATTCCCGCTTTGCGTTTTTAGTATAACTTGATCCTAGCTTTATTTTTCTTTGTAAATTTGCTTTCCTTATCTCATTAGAATTAAAAAACACCAAAAAATCCAATATCTCTTTGTTCTCACTATTCACGACACGTTTCACGATCCAAAATCACCAATTCCATTCAAACCTTCGTTGGGGATAACGACTCGGGTTTACATATTTCCTTTGTAAATCTTTGAGAAAAATACGTGTTGATTTTAACGAATCACAACGTATGGTCTATTATCCACATATTCCTTCCCAGCAAACCTATGTAACTCCGGTAGTACACTTGGGTCATATGAACTGGTCATATTGCCCTGTTGTCGTCCTTTATGAACCTTAATGATGAATCTTTGATATGATTCCTTTTGCTATGAACCTTTTCTATGATTCCTTTTGCTATGAACCTTAATGACGAATCTTTGCTATCAAACTTTGATTATGAACCTTTTGATATGCTTTTCTGAACCATTTGATATGAACCATTTGTTATGAACCTTTTGGATATGAACCTTTTGATATGACACTCTGATTATGATATGATATCTGACTCTCAGTTTGATACCCAAGCCATTTCACTAGTCATGGGGGTTCCATGTCCGTGTCATTGATGCACCAATGGCGTATATGACTCTAGTGTGTTTGAGTGATGTTTCACACCATCCCTTATCTGTTACATGTTATGAGCTCAAGTATATGTTTGGCCACTATGTTATCTGCAGGGGCGTATGGATGCATCCTAGATCTGTTATCTACTGTTAGTGGATTATCTGTTATATGATATGATATGTTATGTTTCTGGGCTCGTGGTGGATTACTGTCCTATCTCTCACTTTATCTTTCGACTCAACTGGAAGCGGATACGCTTTAAAAAACGTAGACCACTTAGGATAAATCCCGTCCGTAAGATAATAGCCACATTTGTAATAGCGCCCGCGTAAAACAAATGAACTATCTAGAGCCGCTCCATTTCAGGCAGTAAGATACAACGGAGACTGATTAATTCAACACATTGATATTGTTGTTTAACCCGGGAAGTCGGAAAAACGAATGCCAAATCCACATATCCTGCGAAGCAATACATTCAATCATAATAGTCGGCACTTTATGATCACCTCGCGTATATTGGCCTCGCAAATGCCTAGGACAATTCCTCCATTCAATATGTGTACAATCTAGGCTACAAAGCATCCCCGATATGTGACGTCATGGGAAGTCAAATGGGTTATAAGATGTCAACCCGAAAAGGTCAACCCGACCACGACCCAAAAAAAATCAATTTGGCGGGATACCGAGTCAAGATTTAAGATTTTATTTTAACATTATACTTAATTTCATAATAAATTTTATTATTGGGTAAAAAGCTTTTAAATTAATTTACTTGATAACCCGAGCACCGACCGGGTAATACTCTAGTTCTTTTTTAGTTTCAAATACAATAAAATACCTATATATTATATATATACAATAAAATAATACTTTTCATATACTATATACTAGTATAAATTAATTTAATTATACATCAAATTATACCCTAAAATTTTGGGTAAAATTTACCCACCCATGTTCACATTGTATTCACATACTCATATGAACCCGCTTAAAATTTTTGGGGAAAAATTCAAATTAATAAATAAGTTTTGGCGCTGCGAAAATCAAGCATATCTTTTTGGAAATCAAGTATTTGATACGATTTTATTAATGGAAATCGTTTTTCACATACATATAAAATCTCAATTTCGGTTTAGGGTTGTACGTGGGCAGCAAAACAACGATTGTGGGTTTTCACTTTTGAGTGAAGATCTGACTCAACAGGTAATGGAAACCTCTGTTATTGTTATTATTGTTGTTGTTGTTATTATTATTATTATTGTTATTGTTATTGTTATTATTATTGTTATTATCATTGTTATATATTGTTATTGTTATATATTGTTAGTGTTTGTTTAACCTTTGTGATGAGTCTTAAGTGTGAGAAATGGTGGATTCGGGTTTGTGTTTTGTTGACCTCTTGTGATGAGTCTCATATGTGATCATAAGTGCTGCTTATTTGTGATGTGCTAAAAGTTGTATTTTAGTTGCGGATGACCATTTTTCAAAACCTTTTTCTTATTTGGATGCTGTTAGTGGATAACCACAATTCTTTGTGATGTCTTTTAACTGTTTTCGATGCTTACTTTTTTTTTTTTTTTTTTTTTTTTTTTTTTTTACTATAGATAACAATGAAGAACAGTATGATGCTGAAAATGATGATATTGAAGACATACATATGAATGAAGATGGTGAAGAACAAGCTACTTCGGAAGATGATGTAGATAAAGACATGGATGATTTGGAGAATGATGATGAATTAGAGAATGAGAACGATTTAGCAAACGACCATGATGATCTAGTTGAAGAAGAGTTTGAAGCTCAGCAACTTGAAAATGAAAAACACCATGAAGTTACACAAGCAGTAAATGAAACAGGTTAACCTGATCTACTTGATTGCATCGTTTTAAAAATCATATATTGTGTGATATAAGAAGAATATATAATAAACTTAAATTAAAACAAGAAAACATACAACGCTAACATATTGCCTCCATTTCAATTTATTTAGTATTTTAAATGTATACATATCTATTGTAAATCATGTTCACTTTTTGTAGTTCGGATTGTAAGCAAAAGAAAGAGAGGACCAACACGTATGGCAAAAGTTTGGGCCCAAGAAAAAGGGGATAGAATTCCTATTTTAGTTAATGAACTCGGACAACCTATTAACGACAAAAGTAGTCAGCTGACCCATTTCATGGGAACCCTTTCAAGGAGTGGAAAGTATTGTCCGATTCATAAACCATGGAATAAAGTTGACGCCGCCAAAAAAAAATATTTGCTTGAACTCTTAAAGGTACACAATGTTAAATGTGTATGTTAATGAATAAAGTATTTGTTTTCTAATGTGAGCTATTACATTTTTTAGAAAAAATTTGATATTCCGGAAGCTGGAGAAAAATGGATATTGCAATCATGTGGGCGGAAGGTGAAGAACTGGAGGGCAAGAGTTAAGGAACTCTACCATGATCCGTCTTTGTCAGTTAAGGAACAAATACGTTATAGGCCAAAGCAAGTGCAAAAAAAAAAAACAATTGAAGAGACTTGTGAAGTATTGGAATAAAGAAAAGACTAAGGTGTGAAATACTCTTCCACGTTAAATAACATTACTTAATTTCCCATTTTGATATTTTACTTTCCTACTGCAGAGTTTAAGTGAAAAAAAACAAGGCGAATCGGGAAAAAAAGAAGATGCTCCAAAGAACCGGTAAAAAAAGTTATGCTCGCGTCCGTGAAGAGTTAAAGGTAACTATATGTAGAAAGAGGGATTGTTAATGTATCCTGTCGATATCCACTGTTAATATTCATTTTCTTTTTATTCATACAGTCATCTTTGGGACAAGATCCAAGTCGATTGGAAATTTTTAATGCATGCTTCTCCAAAGATGGAAATACCAAAAATGTTGACGCTGCAAATGCGATTGTAAGTAATATGCTTTTATGTTTGGAAAAGTGTATTAATAGCAGAAGTTAAGCACAATATGCTTTTTTTTCATAATACATGCCTTTCCTATATGTTCTTGATGTAGATATAAAATGCAGGAAAAAATGAAACAACTTAGTAATAATCTGCCCGAGGGTTCGATTGATAAGCCTGGACCAGATGATATTTTTTCTAAAGTTATGGGTCAAGATCGAAATGGTGATGCAGGCATGTATGGTCTAGGTGTTCGTGCTTCTGATGTTTGGGGTGTAATACCAAGTCGTTCAGCATGTCATAGAGAAAACAACGAATTGAAGTCTAGATGTGGAGAACTTACTAGTGAAAATGAACAGTTACGAGCCCAGATATCAGAGATGAAAGGGTCGACAGATAGTTCCAGTGTTCCACCTCTTACATCACCACATTCTCCCGTTGTAACCAATGAACCTCCACGTTTACGGGTATGTTTCTATTATAAATCGTTGCTTTTCCACCCTTTAAATGACCACAACACTGTTCTTTTTTCGTATTAGTTTTTAATCATGAATAACATTAACAACCAAAATGTACTGTTCTAAGTAAAGTAGTTGCAGATATGTTGTGGAAGTTTAGGCTTCAGTTTAGTAGTTCTCCCTTTCTGAACTAAGTAAAGTAGTTGCAGATATGCAATGTGCAATTTTGGGATGCTGATAGCCTGATATTGGTTTGAGCAACCATTGTGCCACTTTGGTGATTGCGTGACATTTGAGACCTCATATAGATATGATTTGCATTATGCTAACTGGATATTCTATGTTGTGGAAGTTTAGGCTTCAGTTTAGTAGTTCTCCCTAGCAATTTCAAATGTCTAGATTCTAGAATACCATTTAATTATGACTAGACAGCAAAAATTCTCTGGATGACAGTTGAGAAATAAGCAAATTGTTGCATGAATAAATTGCAGAATAGGGGACGTTACATATCTCTGTAGTTGTTGCATCTCTAATATAGTATTGTTGCATTTTCATAACGTCAGATACATATTTTCACATACTAAGCATACACTAATCAATAAAAAAAATAGAACTAAATAATGATTGTCGGGTCTTGTCGGGTTGACCTCCTTTGGATACACCAGCCTCCATACCTGCAGTAGCATTTGTATTAAAGGTTGAGGCACCATTTAAATTCATATCATTACCTGCATATTACATTAGTTTAAGCTAATACATGTGTGTGACTATAAATTGATTAATATTTGTTGAAAACTGAAATCTAGGTCGGGGATGAAGTTTTCCTTAAAAGCATTCTAAACTCAACCGAGACTGTAGCAAAAGGATGGGTGAGGAGCTTGGACCCAAATGATCTAGTTGGTGGTACAGTGATTGGACGAGGATGGTGTGAGGTAAACGTTCAAGTACCAACAAAAAGAGATGAAATGTTGGTGAGACCATATGGGTTATTTGCCACAATTGCAGACTGTGTTGGTGCAACCATAGCATGGCCTTGTCCCTTTATCTCGGTATGTCTTTGTTAAACTTGTGATACCAATAATTTTAATAACATGGAGCTTAATGCTTGTACATGGATGTTTATTTGTAGGTGGTCCATGAGGATTGAGAAAGGATGCATGAGGACCCCGGACTAAGCTTCTTGTTGCTTTAATTTCATGTTTAATGTTACAAACTTTATGTTGGATAATGTCTATTCCTTATTTATGTTTAGTGCTTTTGTTATGATAATTGCTTATTTGAAATACAATTTCGTTTTATTCATTTAATAATTAGTTGATGTTTTATTCATATCGTAAAATAGAGTGTGCATGCTGAAAATAACGTCCTATCATAAGACTTGTTAGGACTTTGAAATTGTCCTATTAAACTTATTAAGCATCATAACAATTACCTTTTAAGGACGCTTAACATTGTAAAAGTGTCCTAATATGTTGTTATTAGGACGTTATTTAGGTTGTTAATAGACATTTTATACGACCAAAAAATTGGTTTCATAATAATCTTTGAGATATTAGAACCCTTTTTTTTGGTGCTAAAGTAGCTATAATGTTATATGATAAGCGTCCTAACAATTATCTTTTAAGTACGCTTGTATGTGTATCAAAAGATTAAAAGTAGGTTACCACATGTTAGAACATTGTAAAAGTGTCCTAATATGTTTTTATTAGGACGTTATTTGGGTTGTTTATAGACCTATTATGCGACCATAAAATTGGTATCATAATCTTATTTGAGTTATTAGGACCCTTTTCTTGGTTGCTAAAATAGCTATGATGTTACATCATAAGTGTCCTAACAATTATCTTTTAAGTACGCTTGTATGTGTATCAAAAGATTAAAAGTAGGTTACCACATGTTAGAACATTGTAAAAGTGTCCTAATATGGTTTTATTAGGACGCTATTTGGGTTGTTCATAGACATATAATACGACCATCAAATTGGTTTCATAAGGCTATTTGAGATATTAGGACGCTTTTGACCTATTACAACCCCCTTACATGCAACGCTTTCATCCTTGGTCCTATTAAATGAAAGGTCCTATAAAGTACCATTTTATGACGCTTTTGGGGTCCTAAAAAGCCACTTTTGTTGTAGTGAAGCCACATGCCTCGTCATGCGATCATCTCGCATTGATAGAGAAGAGCTACATGACTTCAAGGATGAAGTTCTTTGTATGCTAACCAACATCCGCAAAAGCATTACTAAGCTCATCGCTTTCATTAACCTGCAACCTCCTAAACACTTTATCGTCATTATTCATTCGATGCATTACACATTATGTTGGATATCCACTGATTAATGTGGAAAGAAATTCATTCACATAATTGTCTTTTGTCAAAATGTATTAAAGAACACTTACTCATGTTTTTTACACTCTAAAATACTAACACATAGGTACACAACATTTATTTAAAATCGGTTCACAAAACCACAAATGTTTCAAGCCTTTTTAACCCAACATCACAAGTTTGCACCAATACCTCATCAAGTGAAAAACACATCATGTGTTTGACAAACTTATTCATCTCCACAACCAACAACTAATTTAAATGGAGTCTAGGATTTTTCTTAAACCGGGACCTCACAACTTCATTGTCTAGAACACCACCATAGGATCTCATCCTTCTCTTCCTCGGCACATATCATGCACATCATTGTCAGTGCAAACGATATATTAATCAAAACTGTGACTCCCAACACTTTCTCAACATGTTGGTCTAACCAACACTCTCCCATCATATGATGCCATTCTCATCCTCATATAGGTATTTAGTATTTAGTATTTTTTATTTTTTTATGGAATTTCTGATCCTAGGTGCTTATTGTCTTCACTTCCTTTAATTACATTCAAGCGTATATTATGGCATGATACATCATCTTTGGTAAATGATAATGTCATAAAAGATCATGTCGGTCAAAACCATGTTAATACTCTCTCTCCCATTGTCACCTAGAATAGGTCATTTTTATAATTTGTGTCAATCAATGAATGAATTTCGTTCTTGTTAGAATCGTAACCCTTATGCTTTACGAGAGTCACAGTCTCTGCTTATCCCTGAAGTTGTGAATTTTAGATAAGGATTGCATGAGTACATATTTTCTATTTTTATAGAATTTGCTATACATACGTGTTTCTAATTCTTTAATAGTTGTCTACGTTATCACCACCACCTTCCATCACCACTTTCACTCATCATCACCACCATGATCAGCGAAAACTTACTTTTATCAATCTTGAGTCATCTACCAAGTTATCACCACATGAATCCTACTAGTAAATCGACACCAACACTAGCACCACTCACTTTAACTCTTAATATTCCAACTTCACTTCATATCTTCTTTCTAGGCATTATTTTGTAGGCTCTTATCATATTATATTCTCGTTTTTCTTATGATTGTAATTCTTATTAGAATGAGATCTTTGATTTCATAATCATGGTTCTCTACTTTGAGTTGCTTGTGATAATATCATGTATATATTGCATATATACGTCTTATTTTCTCTTTGTCAAAAAGATGAAATATATTGCACTAATTCTTTCATTGTAGGTTCATCATCAAATACACTCGATTGTATATAACATACTCTTCTAAGGATGAAGTTTGCGTCAATTATTTTCCTTATTTTAGGTGCTTCTTGACACCCTCGAACAAGGAGGAATATCCATCAAGCACTCATATTGCATCGTCTATACACTTGGTTGTATATGACATATTTGTCTAAAGACAAAACTTCTATTATACTAATTTTTGTTTTGTAGGTTCATCTTGACGCCCTAGAGCAAGGAGAGCTTCCGTTAAGCGTTTATAGAATGCATCTTATACACACTTTGTTGTATATCACATACTCGTCCAAGGACGATTATAGTTTTGAACTAATATTTGTTTTGTAGCTTTTTAATCATACCTTAATGCCTCGATCAAGGGGGAGCATGCACGCATTCATCATCATTCTCACTCTTCGACACACCTTTGTGTTTCGACAAAAAGGAGGAGAAGATAGTCTAACATAGCTTACCCACGTGTATCGTTTGCTATGTGCATTTTCTTCATCATGCATTTCTCATATTTTTTCTATATGTATATAAATATGTTGAACAAAACTAACCTTGATGTAGGTTAAGCCTCTAAAGTTTTCCATGGATCCGCTACCAAACAAGGGCAATGACCTAGGAGATGCAACTACCATAGGGGATTGGAGTAGACAATTTAACTTCACTAGGGATGATGCAAGCTCTCTTTTTCGTAGAGAAATGAAGTTTAAAACTCCAAGGACACACCCTTTTTGTTTCGACAAAAGGGGGAGAAGAGTGTAAATGGAGAAGGTAATGTAGAAGGTAATATGGACACAAGTAACTTTTTACATTTTACTATCTATCACATTTACATATTTCGTCATCATCAAAAAGGGGGAGATTGTTAGTGCAAATATTACGATATTTAATCTATACAGTCTCGTTTGTTTTGATTGATGACAAACATATAACTTGATACATAACGTAAAATGTACAAGTTACTCGTAATCATATTTTATCTCAACATACATTCAACACCTCTCGACATCTCAAGTCATCGTATGCTACAAAACAGGTTCGTACATGTTTGTTTTGTGGCATTATGATCAAACCCCTTAACAAATCATTTAGAATGTTTAAAATACGTTTAGAGTAATTAAGTACTTTAATAGGTTAACCATTATATTTCGAACCTCATTTTACATTTTGCATTTCCAAGTATTTTATATAAATACATCTTTTGTAAAATGTCCAAGAAATATATACTTTTGTTTGTACAAGTAAATTAATTATAATATTCATACAAGTACTAAAGTTTACTTAAACTTGACAAAATACATTTTATTTTGACAAGCGCTCAACTAGATATTTGATTTTACAAAAGGTTACTTACATTTTTTTATATACAAGTAACTTACCTTTTTAAGTAAATATATACATTTGTTTAAATGTATTTTTCCTAGAAAGGAAAACACTCTTTTGTTACCTCATGCATAGTGTCATCTAAATCTCTAAAGATCACAAAAGATATTTTGGTAAGATTTGACAAAAGATATCTTAGAAAGATTGTGAAAGATTTTGGAAAGATTTAAACAAGATTTTATAGATATTGTTTTAGTCACCCGCGGAACCAAAAAATAACAAGGACGGAACCAATTTTTTAGTTCCGTGTGATCCGTGGGTTGCTGAGCTTGTTGGCTATAAATAGCAGCCCATTGTTCACTCATTTCTTAAGCACTTGAACACACATTCTCTCTACTATGTTTTCATACTTTTAGATCAGTAGTAACAAACATTAATCACCCTCATTATCATGATCATAATGCTTCTCACTTTCATTATTGTTAGGATTGGACACACGGTTAAGGTGGTTAAACCTTTTGTTCTTTGTGTGTATGATATATTGAGTGAATATGATTAAGTATGCGGAATCTACTTAATCACACTTAGAAGGTGATTTGTGTTGTGGAAATGGAATGGTTGTGTTAGTTCTATGACAATGAACAATGAAAGATTAACACCAAACGATTCAATATTATTAATGATAATAATACGAGTGATCTTGAAATATCACTAGGGTTATAACCTTGAATCTTATGTTTTTACAACTTGTGATATTCTTGTGTTTATTTTATGTCTTAACAGTTATGAGTTCTAATAATAACACACATCGACACTTAATATCGACTCATGCACACATAATATCGAGTCTAAGATCTTCTTTTATAGTCCAAGAAGATCTTTACATATTGCTTAAAGTCTAGCCGACCTACTTGTTAACTTATCTCTTGAGTGTGTCAGTACATAAGATACAACATGTATCTGTGTACACAACTTGTTAACTAAGCACATGGGGTAAGATATTATCTACCGTATATTGTTGACCAAAATACAAATAATATCTTTTCATACTTATCCACTTAGCAGCAGAATGTTCATTAGCAGCAGCAATGAGAACACTAGCAGCAGAATCCTTCAGCAGCAGAGTGTTAAGCCTAGCAGCAGAATCATTTATCGCTAGCAGCAGAATCAAATGTTCTAGCAGCAGGAACAAAATGCACTAGAAGCAGAATCACACTTAACGTTTTTCTTTGAATAGAATCCGATATTAAACTTCTTGAATATTTAATTCCCAACAATCCTCCCCTAAACATGTGAATCCATTTCAACATGTTTCTGAATTAAATTATGGATTGTGAAGATCTTTCAAACACTTCTGTTCTTCAAGATTTGAATATCTTTCTCAGTAATTCATCTGCTTTGTTCTTTGACTTTAACAATATCAACACATTGCTCCAATCTTGGACTAAAAGATGGTGCAATTTCCTTGGATGGAGGAATTATAAGAGGCAATGATGCTGTGTATCTTGGATGCTTGTTTCAACAAGTGAAATCATCTATCAGCATGCCTTTGCAAGTGATGAAAAACGTAGTAAACTGAAATTGAAACTTTTCTTCGTTTGACCTAGATAGAACTTTCTCCTTTGGAATGTTCTTGTCATTTTCAACCTCCATGTCATCATCTTGAATGCTCTTGTCTTCTCCTTCTTTTCATTGGATTATCTTCCTCTGTTATACAAATAACTTTTGTTTCCTCCCCTTGTTTGGAAGATCTCACTATGTACCAAAATATATCTTTCCTTATCATCTGATCCATCATTTAGAACGTGTTGTCAGACAATGTTGTACATGAAGCCATCAATTCCTTAAGAGTTTAAGTTACTGCCCTCATCACTTCTAGGTGTGTTAACTCCTATGAGAGGTGAATCAGTGGACATTTGATTCATGGTCCATCAATGGATGGTTTTTGTGAATCCTTTGAAAATCCTTGTTTAAGAAATTATTTGACTTAGCAGTATGTTCATGATTTTAGAATTGAAAAATCATACTTCTTTCAACCATTTTGAAGGGATTAAGTGTGTAACAGACACTTAATCAAAATTTCGGTTTAAAGCAACCTCTGGTTGTGTGAGAACCAATGTTTTCAGTTATAAATAACTGCCTGTGTAAAGATAAACCTATTCAAAAGGCTTTCTTGACAGGGTTTCCAGCTCATAGTAATTGTTACCTCTAACACAAGTGTTAGATTCACTTTCACTAGTTGTTCTTTCTATCAGATGTCCTTAGACTTGCTCATTATACTTGAAAGTATAAAATGATAGAAAGTGAGTTGCATCAGTTACTATCTGATCAACTAAGTCATCAATTCAATGTGAAATATCATAACTAGGTTTCAAGAAACAAGTTTTAAGGAGTTTTAAATTCCCAAACTCAGTCCATCATAAATCTAATATGTAGCAACTAATATAATCATTATGCTGCTTCCATTTCACTTGAAACATCCTTTTGTGTTCACATGATCATACCTGAAATTGTTAGTCTAAAACCAAAAGAACAATGTACAAAGTACTTGTCTTTCATTAGAATAATCATAAGACCAACTGTATGAATAACACAATTTAAATTTGTACTAGCAGCACAAAATTTTTGTAATAGCAGCAGTATCTTGTAAATCCAGCAGCAGAGTCGAAAATTTATTTACATAAACACATTAGATTGAAAATTCAAAGATTAAGCATTCCAATACTTGCTACTAAGTACTGAAACCTTGAAACATCAAAAGCTTTTGTTAGCAGATCTGCAAAATTATGTTCTGAATCAATTTTAAGAACTTGAATTAACCTTTTCTCATTGCAGTCTCTTATAAAGTGATGTCTAATTTCAATGTGTTTTGTTTTAGAATGTTGCACTGGATTTTTAATAATACAAATTGTACTACTATTATCAATATGAATAACAGTGTTTAAGAAATTGTAACCATAATCAAAAAGTTGGTTTTGAAGCCATAGAACTTGACTAGAGCAACTTGCAGCAGCTATATATTCAGCTTCAGTTGTTGAATTTGCCACACTTGTTTGCTTCTTACACTGCCATGAGACAAGTCTACACCCAAGGAATTGACATCCTCCAGTTGTTGACTTTCTGTCCAAGCTAGCACCAGCATAATCACTATCCGAATATGCTACCAAGTCAAAAGGAAATTCCCTAGAATACCATATACCCAACCTTGGTTGACCTTTGAGATATCTAAAAATTCTCTTGACTGCAGTTAAATGAGAAACCTTTGGAGTTACTTGAAATCTTGCACAAACACAAACAGGGAACATGATATCAGGTCTAGATGATGTAAGGTACATCAAAGAGCCTATCATAGATCTGTAAGTGTGTACATCCACACTCTCTCCATCTTCATCTTTCAGAAGGTGCTTCTCAGAGTCCATTGGTGTGCTTGCTATTTTTGAATCAGCAAATTGAAATTTTCTAAGTATCTCTGCAACATATTTGTCTTGACTAATAAATATGCCTTCAGATGATTGCTTAACTTGCAAACCCAAAAAGAATGTAAGTTCCCCCATGGAACTCATCTGAAACTTATCTTTCATAAGCTTCTCAAATTCTAAACACATCTCTTTCCTAGTAGATCCAAAGATAATGTCATCCACATACACCTGCACTAACAGAAGATCCTTCTTGTGCTGTTTGATGAAAAGTGTCTGATCAATCTTTCCTTTTTGAAATCCATTTTCTAATAAGTAGGAAGCTAGTGTTGCATACCAAGCTCTTGGTGCCTGATGAAGGCCATATAGAGCTTTCACTACTCTGTACACTTTGTTTGGATGGTCAGGGTCAATGAATCCTAGAGGTTGTGTAACATACACCTCTTCTTCAATTTTACCATATAAAAATGCACTCTTGACATCCATTTGGTAGACTGTGAAGCCTAAAAATGAAGCATAAGCTAAGAAAAGCCTAATTGCCTCAATCCTTGCTACAGGAGCATAAACCTCATCATAGTCTATCCCTTCTTCTTGTGTGTACCCTTGGGCTACTAATCGAGCCTTATTCTTAATCACTATTCCTCTTTCATCCCTTTTGTTCTTAAAAACCCATCTAGTGCCAATTACCTTTGCATTTCTAGGTAAATCAACTAGCACCCATACTTTCTGAATCTTGAACTGAAGAAGCTCTTCTTGCATAGCTTCTACCCATCTTGAATCATCTAAGGCTTTAAGAATGTTCTTTGGTTCATCTTGTGAGAGAAAACATAAAAACAAGCAAGAGTTTGAAATATCATGCTGCTTTGAAGCATAAAGGACATCAAGAAGCCCTTGTTGGTCTGAAGACATCAATTGTTGTCTTGTCTTCACACCTGACTGTACATCTCCAATCACATTATCTAGGGAGTGAACTTTGTGAATTCTTGTTTGTGGAGTAGAAGAAACTTGATAATTTGATGGAAGATTGTTGAAATCCACCTCATTATCTGAGAATTCTGCTTCTTTTGTTTTTGAAGGGCCAGCAGCAGAATCAATTGGCCGAACAGCAGAATCATTAAGCTTAGCAGCAGAATCACCAGCAGAAACAATTTGTTGTTCCTGAGTTCTACCTTCTTTCCTTTCATCTTCAACACCTTCTTTAGCTTTGCCAGAAGAAGATTCGTCAGTTGTTGAAGTTGATTCCACAATTGTACTTGACCATATTGGCATCCAAACATGATCTTGGTTTATCTCCTTTTCTAACCTTGCCTCATCTGTTGCTTGTGAACCTGAAAATTCATTAGTTTCTGCAACAACAGGCACATAATTCATTGATTTGGTTAGATACTCAAGATCAAATAGCCTTTTTGGTCCTTGACCTTCTACATTGGATTTATCTTCTAAAAACTCCACATGCAGGTTTTCTTCTACAATCATAGTTCTTGTGTTGTATACTCTAAATGCTTTGCTATTAAGAGAATATCCAACAAAGAAACCTTCATCTGCTTTACCATCGAATTTTCCTAAATGGTCTAAGGTATTGAGAATTGTCACATGACATCCAAAAGGTCTAAGAAATCCTATTGCAGGAGTTCTACCTGTAAAAAGTTCATATGATGTCTTATTGTGAGGCTGCACAACTAAAACTCTATTTTGAACATAGCAAGCAGTGTTGACTGCTTCAGTCCAAAAGGTTATTGGTAGCTTAGAATCAGCTAACATTGTTCTAGCAGCTTCAATTAGTGTTCTATTCTTTCTCTCAACAACACCATTCTGTTGTGGTGTTCTAGCAACACTAAATTCTCTTCTAATACCTTTTTGTTTGCAGAAATCATCCATAACTCTATTCTTAAACTCTGTCTCATTATCACATCTAATGACCTTCACTTTCTTGTCTACTTGGTTTTCTATCTGTGTAATGAATGTCTTAAGGATGCTTGTAGTCTCATCCTTAGTAGATAGAAAGAAAACCCATGTAAATCTAGTATAGTCATCAATTACAACAAGACAATATCTCTTAAGCATTATACTACTTACTGAAACACGTCCAAATAAGTCCATATGTAGCATAAACAATGATTGATTGATAGAGTTAAATATCTTGGGCTTACAAGTGGCTTTGTGTTGTTTGCCTTTTAGACAAGCAATGCATGTTTGATCATTTTCAAATCTTTTGTGAGGTAAACCTCTTACCAAACCATTCTTACCAATTTTATTTATGGTTTTGAAATTAATATGACCAAGCCTTCTATGCCATTTCATTGATTCATCCAATGTGGCCTTTGCAACAAGATAAGTTAAATTCTTTTTAGGAACAATGTTCTTCATGTCTACACTGTACATATTGCCCTTTCTAGGAATTCTAAGAAGCACTTGATTTTCATCAGGCATCTTAAAATCAGGAGAAAGTATAAGACATTCAGTCTCACAGAAAAGAACATTGTTCTTTTTGTCACACATTTGTGAGACACTAAAAAGATTATAATTTAGCTCTTTTACATAGAACACATCTTCAAAATCTAAATTTCCGGTTTTGATTGTACCTTTATCAGAAATTTTGCCACCAACACCTCATCCAAAGGTAACATAGCCTCCATCTATTGATTAGAAATCTGAGAGATAAGACTTGTTTCCAGTCATGTGCCTTGAACATCCACTATCTGAGTATCCTTGATCCTCTTCCTGAGCATTTGAATGTTCCTGCACATAAATAAGAGTGTTAGTTTCTTTTGGGGACCCAAGCCATTACTGACTTGGATCTGCCTCTTGCATCAATGTAATTCAATCTTTTAAGGATAGTTGATGCAACATTGGATTTTAGAATCTAACATGCTGAGGCCTTAACAGCATTTGCCCTGTTTCCTTTAGCAGCAGAATGAACCGATTGCTTAGTAGCAGAATGAACTGCTACCTTTTCAGTTCTACCCTTTGGTTTCCAAACTTGTTTTTGAACCACTGCTTTTGTTTGAATGGTCCATAGAACAGTCTTTGATGCATGTTTGAAAAATGTTTTTGCACCCTTAGCTGTTGATTTTGGGTTAATAGTCATAAATGGTCCAGCAGCAGGAACAAATAGTCTAGCAGCAGGATCATTTGGTCTAGTAGCAGGATCTGAGTTTGAGCCAGACTTGTTTTTGACTACTCTGGGGTTTGTTCTCTTAGAACTAGAGTGAGAGTGAGACTTAGGAGTTTGCCTTTTGTGGTTCACTCTATGGTTTTCATACCCAGATAACCATTGGTTGCAGAAAGCTGCAAGATGGTCAAAACTACCACATGTGTAACAAGCTTTGTTATAAAAAGCAAAGTCATCACCTAATTGGTTAGACTTGAGGTTGTTCCAATTCCTTTGGTTACCTCTGGGCTTGTTGGTGGTTCTCTATTGCTCACAATATCTAACTGGTTGCCTAACATGCTTAATGTTTTATTTAGGCCTATCAGTATTGTGTTTGACTATCTTAGGAACACTTGTTCCTACTTTCTTAACCAAGACAGGTTTAGACATAACCTGTTCTTCTTCATCATCACTATCAGTTGTACAATCTTCAACAACTATAGCATCTAAGTTCTTAGCAAAGGACACCTTGTCCTGATAAAGTAAAGTTTTATCTAAACTTTTACTTACTTTTTCTACCTTAAGGCTCTTGCTAGCCTTAGAACCATATTCCATGATTGGTTCTTGAAACTCAGGTAAACCTGAATTTCCTAGGTCAATCCCTGGGGGTTTATGGATGCCTCTATAAGGAGGTGGGACACTCTTATATCCTACTCCTGACTTAGCTCTATTAATCACCTGACATTCTACTATGTTGTGCACACTTTTAGAAGCATGTTCTAGTGCCTCAGTAGTCAAGTGAATGTTTTCATTTTCCTTTTTGACCCTACCATATGCTTCTCTCAAAAGCTTGATTTCAGCATCTCTAAAGAATATGTCCTGTCTTAGGAGAGCTTTGTCATCAGAAAAAGCTAATTCATTTTCCTTATAGTGTGAGATTTGTTTCTCTACCTTTTCTAATCCACACTTATAGTTTATAAAGTTTCGAAAAGTCTTGCTTAGCTTTATCTTTTGATCATCAAATTGTTTCATTAAAACCTGTAGAGCATTAAGAGCAGTGCAAGTATTTGAACAAGCTTTATGATTTTGTACCTCAGTAGCAGAAAAAGCCATAAGTGCCATCTGAGCAGGAGTTTCTTCTTCATCTTCCATGAAGCTCCAATCAAAACCTAAGCCATCAATAACTACCATAGCTTTTGGCTCAATAACCTCCTCTGTTTTGGATTTGCTTACAAAACCTCTATTCTTGCTATCTTGCTGCCTTGGTCTTCTGCACTCTCTTGAGAAATGACCCATCATATGATAGTTATAGCACTCTATCTTTGACTTATCAAAACCAGCAGCATCAGTGTTGCTGATTATGAGCTTCTTCCCCGTCTTGTGATAGAACTTCTTGGCTCTCATGCTAAGAAGAGAAATTTGCCATTTCAGATCCATTTCCTCCAGATCATCTTCATGGATCTCTTGGAGGTCTTCATAGGAGAGCATGGACCCATTATTCTGACTTGTAAGAAAGGCACAACAAGTCTTTTCATCTAAAATACTTATGGTACTACTTGATGAACTAGCAGCACCAACATCATCAACAACTTTCACCTCTTCACTTGATTTTGAGGTACTAGGAGTTGACATAAATGCCTTGTTCCCAGTATTAGAACTAGTACCTCCATTCTTCTTCAAATCTTGCTCCACAATCTTGAAGTTTCTATACAAGTCCATCAGTTCCATGGTGTCTAGGTCTGGCTTGTTCTTCCAGACAACAACACGCATAGCCCACTCTTCTGGTAAGCTTCTCAGAAATTTTGAGTTCAAATCTTCTTGAGGCATTTCAATCCCAAGAATAGCAAGTTGGCTCACAATATTATGAAGCCTATTAAACATGTGGTCAAGAGATTCATTGTATGTAGAGGAGAAGTTTTCAAACTGCTGCTTGAGCAGTGTCTTATGGGTTTTCTTGGTGGCTTCATTTCCACCATACCTGGCAATAATAGCTTCAAATAATGACTTGGCATCTTTGAACTTGCTGAAGTTTAGAAGTTGATCATTAGGAATGGTCATCATCAGCATGCTTCTTGCCTTCAAATCATTTTTCTTCTTTATTCTATCTTCTGCAGATGATGGCTTTGTCTGCAGAGTTGACACAGCTTTGCCGTCCACTGTTGATGTAGTGGTGGTAGGCTGGTAAGAGTTTCCATCTTCAATGATTTCCCAAAGTGCATAATCTTGCACTTGGAAATATTGCTCTATCCTCAGCCTCCACATCTCAAACTCATTCTGTTTGAGCATGGGAATCTTTGCAGCAACATTTGTCTGAATAGATTCAACATCCATTTCTTCAGATTCTTCTTCTAAATCAATAATATCAGCCTGAGCTCTGATACCACTTGTTAGGATTGGACACACGGTTAAGGTGGTTAAACCTTTTGTTCTTTGTGTGTATGATATATTGAGTGAATATGATTAAGTATGCGGAATCTACTTAATCACACTTAGAAGGTGATTTGTGTTGTGGAAATGGAATGGTTGTGTTAGTTCTATGACAATGAACAATGAAAGATTAACACCAAACGATTCAATATTATTAATGATAATAATACGAGTGATCTTGAAATATCACTAGGGTTACAACCTTGAATCTTATGTTTTTACAACTTGTGATATTCTTGTGTTTGTTCTATGTCTTAACAGTTATGAGTTCTAATAATAACACACATCGACACTTAATATCGACTCATGCACACATAATATCGAGTCTAAGATCTTCTTTTATAGTCCAAGAAGATCTTTACATATTGCTTAAAGTCTAGCCGACCTACTTGTTAACTTATCTCTTGAGTGTGTCAGTACATAAGATACAACATGTATCTGTGTACACAACTTGTTAACTAAGCACATGGGGTAAGATATTATCTACCGTATATTGTTGACCAAAATACAAATAATATCTTTTCATACTTATCCACTTAGCAGCAGAATGTTCATTAGCAGCAGCAATGAGAACACTAGCAGCAGAATCCTTCAGCAGCAGAGTGTTAAGCCTAGCAGCAGAATCATTTATCGCTAGCAGCAGAATCAAATGTTCTAGCAGCAGGAACAAAATGCACTAGCAGCAGAATCACACTTAACGTTTTTCTTTGAATAGAATCCGATATTAAATTTCTTCAATATTTAATTCCCAACAATTATGTTGTAAGCATACTCCCAAAATGATCCTGTGAAGCAAGCTCAGAGATCTTGAGTCATCATCCACCACATGCATACATATATGAAGATCTATCACAATAAGCTTTGGGAACTTGTGGTCTTCATCCATTGAAGGCTTCCTATCAATGGAAGTTCATTTAGATTAGTCATTCATATCCATTAGACATTTGTGTCATGGATCATCATTGTAAACATCACTGTATCATCACAATATATTCACCAAACTAGATTAGATGGTTTATGTGTTTCATAAAACACAAGGTTTGTTATGTTGGGCCATAAAACATAACGGGTTTGGTTGTACCTGAAGAAGGACTCGACATCTAGCTTAGTGTCGGAAATATTGTATAGGCGATGTCAGGTTGGTTCTACCTCGAACTAGAACTCGGTATTTAGCTTTGTACTGGAAAAAGTGTAAGCGACGTTTGTAAGGTTTTCTTCGCCAAGTAGGGAGCTTGTTGATTTAAACTCTCGAGTTGCGTACACGAGGAGTGGAGTAGGGCGGAGAGGAGTTCTGTGACCGAACCACTATAATTCATCATGTCCGGTTTGCACTTTCCTTTACTTATTGCTTTACTTTTATACTTGCACCATATGTTGATCCCAGTTATGCATTGGATCGAATTCCTTAGCTTGTAAGGGTTAGTTATCTTAGATAAATCTAAAACAACTAAGTATAGAAACTGCCTTGAAATTTATCAAATACAATACAAAATCTTGTATTTGATCTTCTGAAGAACTTTGTATATCAAACAGTAAACAATAACACAAGTATATCAAACTAAACACTTCAATATTATTGATATAATACGAATACTCAAAAGTATTTGGGTTTACAACCTTGAAGTTCTATAAAAAATCGTATTAAGATCTATCTATCTCTATTCCCTAGGACCCCCTTTTATATACTAAGGAGTCCTAGTCGTCTTACGATAACTTTCTATACAAGATAAATATCTTTTCTATATTTATCTGTTACTAAACTTTTGTTACAAAATATTCTATAAACATAAACCGACTCTAATACTCCAGCAATACTAACAAACACTTAGGAGTACTAATACTTTACACTGGCAGCATTAAGTCTCTAGCAGCATTAACTCTTTGTTCTGGCAGCATTAACTTAGTACTATCAGTACTAAGTTTCATTCTAGTAGCATTAACTACTTAGAGTATTTTCCTTGAAGTCTGTCAGCAGTCTTAATGTACTCTAGCGGTCTTAACTACCGTAAGCAGCATTAATCTTTATAACTAGTAGCAATAATGACTTAGAGCATTTTCTGTGTAAACCATGAGCAGTTGTAATTATATGAGCAGCAGTATCTCTAAAACCCAACAATCTTCCCCTAAACTTGATATTTTCTCCTAAAATCATCAAGTTTCCTTCCAAGCTTGAACCTTCACCAGGAGGATGCTTCCAAACACTTAATTCTTTTTCTTTTCTTTGGGTGTGAGAATACTTTCCATCTTTTTAAGTAGCTGATATGTTGTTTCATCATAAGGATACTGAAGTTGGAGTCTTCTTTTTTCATGTAGCATTTGATGAACAATGTCCTTCTGATATTGTAGAGGATAATCCTTCTCTGCAAGCATGTAGATTGACATACCATGTACATCCAAAACATGAACTCCACAAGACTGATAAAGCTTCCAAGATAAAACTGTGTTATGTCTTAGTCTTCTCCACTCTTTATCTTCATGATGTGGTTCAAACATCACTTTCAAATATCCCCATATAACTCTATCATATATTTGTTCTAGCCTGTTAAGACCAAATTTATCTTTGTACAACTTTCATAGAGTTTTCATATCCTTTCTATCAAAATGTTGTACCATCTGTAGAAAACTGATAAATCTCACAAAGCTTCCACTAACTCTTTTAATATCCCAATATGTTGTCTTACCATGTAGTCCAGAAGAAAAATCAATAATTGGCAGTTTAATCTAGAGAGGAACAGCATCCATGACTTCATCTTCATTGACTAATGCAAGTTCTGTACGTGCTTGCATCTTTGACACATCATCTTCATTTTCAGCTTGTTCTGGCTCATGCTCTTTTTTCTCATAAACTTGCTCTTGTTCTGTTTCTACCTGCTCTTTAATTTGTTCAGATTTATTCTTCTTACTACTCTGCTTAACCAACTTTTCTCCTGCTATTTTAGAACTAGAGCTTCCTTGCACCTCTTTCACCATTATCTCTTTTTCCATAGGAACAAATGAACTAATCTCCCTTTTTGCATTTTCATACATCTCTTGAGTCTTGCCATCATCAAAGTGAGTTAGAACATTTAGTTTCTAGCCCTTCATGTTCTTGAGATAATTGCTCATAAACTTTCTTCTTTGAGCTTTGGTGAGTGGTTTCAACATCTTAGCCTTTAATCTTTCTGCAGCATAAAATTTTCTCTTTTGTTCAAAGAACACTTTTAGCAATCTAGCCCTTTCATCAATTGTATACTTTTATTGCTCTTCATGTTGAAGTTTTTGAGCAAGTTCCTAATCAGCATCACATTGGGCTCTTTCATCATCCCATTCATTGATCAATGCTAGTTTTTGAGCTTCTTTGTCAGCTGCAGCCCTTCTTTGTTCAGCAAGAATCCTGTTCTCTTCTTCAAATCCTGCAGCTAAAACTTCTACAACATCTGCATCATGCTGTAGCTATGCTGCTATTGACATTTGTTTAACAGGTGGTTCTTCAATCAGCACACTCTTCCCTTTTCCAGTATACTGTGCAGGTTGTGGTTGTTTGGTTGTTGTTGGTGTGGGCTCTTGGATGACAACTCCCTTCACTAGTGGTTTTGATGTTTTTAATTCTATTATGGCTTGAGCTAAAACAGTTTCATCATTCATCAAATCAACACTAGCAGCAGAAACTATTTTTGTACCTGCAGCATTAGCATTTTCATTAGCAGCAATAACTGGTACTTCTTCATTATCAGTACTAACTTTTTCTGCATTAGCAGTAGAAACTACTTCAGTAGCATTAACATCATCATCACCCATAGCAGCATCAAATTCAGTATCCTCCCCTGCAACCATGCTCTCAATCCCCCCTATTTGGGAGCATCCTCTTTTACTACCTTGAGAACATCTGCAAAACTAGAGGATTTCACCCTTTGAACTGTACCCACCTTGTGTATTCTTTTAAGCTTGTGGGTTCTTGACCTCTGTACTCCTTCTAGAAACCTAACTCTTCTCTTCAACATTATAATTTCATCACCTTGAGAAACAACTGTTTGTTGAAGGTCAAGAACCTGTTATGACAAGGTGGTACAAGTAACCATCAATTCATTAATCAGTTCAAGACTACCCTCAGCACTTCGGAGTGTATTAATGTCACACCCCCAGAAAACGGGTCCAGCGGAAGCATACATGCCACTGGGGAGCAACTCAATTGGTATCACAACACAAGTGCAAAGAACGGTTTTCACCTCAATCATTTAGAATAAAATTGTTTAACCAAAAGTGTTGAATTTACATTGTTAAAAGTAGTGCGGAAATAGGCCTTTAAAAAAGTTAAACGATCCCAAATGTTTATCAGAGTCTTCTATGACCATGCCATGCCATGCCAAAAGCCTCCAGTAGCATGCTATTGCTTAATACCTGAAAATACATGCTAAAAAGTGTCAACACGAGGTTGGTGAGTTCATAGAGTTTAGTGAAAAATGTAAAGCATTTGAAAATGATTTCCCAGCAAAGGCATTGTAAATCCACTCAGTCCCAAGTCCCGCCCATACAAGACTTGCAACCTGTGTGTTTACAACCCACTGCCAAATAAGATTTGGTTTGAGTGAACAAAAGTAATATGTGGACCATGATTTAAAATACATTTAGTTAGATCAGTACATTCGGTTACGTGACCAATTCATTTGGTTATGTGACCCATTCATTCTGTCATGTGACCAGTTCATTCTGTCATGTGACCCATTCATTCTGTCATGTTACCCGTACATCCGGTTATGTGACCCATTCATTCTGTCATGTATGTACATAGTGGTGGGGCCAGTTCATTCGGTTAAGTATGCATATTCATTTAAAGTGCTTAGGTCCATGAGTAAAAAGAATTAAGTATGATACAAGTGATTATACAATACATTCGAATGAATAACAAATTCATAGGTAGAGTAAGTAATGGTTTGGCTAAACAAGTGGCATAATCAAGTAAATCAAGTATACATTTAGATGAAAACGAGCATGTATTCTCCCCCAAAACGTAATCCAAAACGTATAAAGGTAGGGGCTATGGAACTCACCTGATGCAATAGCTACGATGACAAAAATGGATACACTGAAATGAGGCACGATCTCTAACCGCAACCTAATATGAATGGTAGGATCTAATGTAAGCAATGAAAAGATGCTACACATGCAAATACGTATGTTATCGATACCACTCGTTAGTTTTGAAAATAACGTTCATCGTCGAAAAATACATTTTTGACGTCTCGTTAAGTCAATAAACACTTTTCGTGTAAATATGTTGAAATGATACTCCACGATCCTTATTTGGTGTTCTATCGGCAAAATATAATGTTTTCGTCGCAATTTAATATTTTCTTTAACTTTTGAAAATATGCCCAAAATGGCCTCGCAAAACTAGTCGCGAAATATTGTACGTTAAGTGTTAGCGATCAAGCTCGACGCTTTTGAAAACCTTGTAACAACATCTAAATGTCGTTATATTTAACTTTTGACCAAATACGTCTCGATCAATTAGATAATCGGCTATCAATGTTGTAACTTGCAAAATACTAGTTTTACACTTAGAAAATATATTTCTATTAGTGCTGTCAAAATAAACATAGTTCGTCGGGTTTTCAAACGTGTATATCTTGGTCGTTATAAGCTCGTTTTCTACGTTCTTTATATCCACGGCTTTGTACAAATATGAACTAACATATTTTCAGTAGGTCGGGTTGTCTAGATCACGTCTAACGCCTCGTTTTGTCCATTAAAATTCGTGTAACAGCACGTAAAATTTTCAGAAATTAGTTTTCGTCGTCCAACTTTGAAAAATCATAACTTTCTCATCGTAAGTCGTTTTTTACTCATTCTTGCGGCCACGGTTTCGTTTTTGAAAGTATTTTCTGAATATGAAGGCTAAAATAGTTCAAGGTTTACTGAAATTTCCAGATCTCACGTTTTTGGACAGACCCTTTTCTATTCTTGTTAAAACTCATTTTCTTGGTTCTAAACTTGATCATACCACTTCAAATCAACTCCACAAGTTCGCAAATCCTACCATACACCTTCTTAAGGTGTCATGGGGTCCTAATTATCACCAACCTTGGTGGATTAATCACTAGTGAAACTTATAGATCTAGTGTTAAAGATAGTTTATGTGCAAACTGGTATCTAAAACATAAATATGTTGCATGATTAACTATTATAACTTGGAAATACATAATCATATGAACTAAATGAAAGTATGAAATGATCAAAGAGATGTTCTTGAAGCTTACTTGATGGTTTGATGAGATTTGGATGAAAATGTATAAGAAACCTTGAGTTTTTATCACAAAACTCTAACAAGGAAGGTAAATGGAGCTAGATTATAACTTGTTCTTCAAAAAATGATGGATCATGGTTGGGGATCTTGGTTTGGCCGATCCAAAGAGAAGAGAAAAGAGGGGATATTTTGAGTTTTAGCTAGTTAGATTTGTGTTGAATGTGTTAGTGGAAATAAATTAGAAAACATATAAGCTAGTGCATTAATTGAAGGGTACTTAGTAATCAAGTAAAAATGGACACTTGGGGAACTAGGGGGGGGGGCACATGTGGGATATTGGAAGAGATTTGATGGTGATTAATGAACATGTATCCCATTTAATTAGAATTAGTTGTTTAGTGTATACATTGAGTGTTATCGGGTACCATGTTAACTAGAAATGAATCATGAAGAGTTGAAATAAAATACGACGAAATTATAAAAATTGTAAAATCATATTCCTTGCATTAATCGGGCGTTAAAATGATTATCGTGGTGAAATATCGTAAACCGACGGAGTTATAAGCTCCTAACGGAAAATATAGCAATTGGTTTAAAAACACCGGGTAAAGTAATAATATAATCTTTATATCATTATAATTAGCATGAAAATATATTAGGATCATAGTCGGGAGTATTGGGTATAATGTTAGTAGTAATGACTGAGTGGTAACGTTTAACAAATAAACGAACATACGTAAATGAAAAACACACAACCCGTGCATGACTTAATATGATAATGATGCTACTGATGATATGCAGACTACTCTAGTCTGTACGATGTGTCTTTACTGATGATGCATGAATACGTAGCTAAACCATACTGGTTACGCGCATTTGAATACCCGTAAATCTAGTTTACGAAAGGATGAACGATAACCATGAATAGTGATTATCCTCTGGGGATGAATAGTGTTTCATGAAAAGTAAAATTTTTTACGACTTCTCAAAGTCTCAAACTAACTTCAAAAATGATGAATAGTGAAATGATGAATAGTAATTTCCCGAGATGAATAGCGAAAATTTGAAGCTTGAAAAGGACCTAAAATTACGGGTTGTGATAGTTACCTCACCCGGGTGGTGCATCATTAGGTGAGTTACGCATAGCCTCAGACCTAGCCTGAGCATCTACAACCCTTATGTTTTCTGGTTGGCTGGGACCTTCACCTGAATCAGTTCCATGGGAACTTGATTCATTAGAAGTTGCCTTAGCTTGGGTCTTATTTACGTTAACACTGTCCTGCTCTACATCTAAGTTAGCAGTAGTAGTGGCAGCCCTTTCTAAACTGTGACCCCTCTCCTTATGCACAGCCTCATCTGCATCCATACTAGCACTAGCCTGAGGTAGCTGAGTGCCCTTTTTGCTGAACCTACGGATATAGGTCTTGTGATTTGTTGATGTGGATGGTAACATTGTGGGTGTGTGATGGGTATCAGCTGGGATTACTGAACCTTCACCCTGAATTTGACCTAGTTCCAACATTGTTTGAAACAATGGTGTAACTATGCCTGAAAAATCCTTTCCCTCTCTCTTCATGTTAGCAAAAATCTTTTTAGTATGAGAGAGAGAGCAGGATAAACCATGTTATAAACCTTTTTATTTGTAAATTGTTTGTCCAAAAGAAGTTGCAAAAACCTCTGATATAAGTAATATTTGTTTGAAGAACTATCCAAGCCCTTAACCACACTATCAAAAATAAATTTTGAAAAATTAAATATTTGATTTTTAGCCAAGCAGATAATGGAAGAAGCCATATTACTACTGAACTCATCCCAACCAGTAGTCTTTGGACTAAGACACTGTAAGATAGTGTGTATTAAGAATTTCCACTGTGGAGAGAAGGCACCTTTCGATAATTTTAAAGAATTACTTTGCCTTTCATACCCTATCAGTGCAAGGTTTTCAAAAATTGTAGAGTTTGGAAGATCTTCAATACCTTCAGCATCTGCTAGATGAAGAACATCCCTAACAGAAGCCTCAATAATGATAATCTTCTGCCCATCCACAAGGTCATGAATTTGTACTTCCTCATCAATAGTTTTCAATTTAGCAGTAGCCCAAAACTGTTTGATGTTGGAAATATATATAGTAGGATTTACTGTTAATGCATACTTAATATGAGTAGCATTAAGAAAATAAATGATTTCAGTAAACCCTTCAGTTTCTCTGGGTTTTTGAAAAAATGCGATCGTATTATGTTGGTCTACAAAAGACAGAGTCGACATTGTGAATTTTGAAAAATTTGGTAGAGTTTTGCTGAATTTTACAATTAATTGATAAAAATGAGTTAGGGTTTACGTTTGAGAGAGTTTTGAGCGGATAAAAACATTTGTGTGAATGATTGAAGGATATAAACCCTTAATCATTCATATTTCTAAAACAGTACCCTGTACTCTCAAACATAGCAGCAGAAACCTAGCAGCACTAAGTTAAGCTTAGTAGCACTAACTTATGCCTAGCAGCATGAACTCAATTTCCATTCCTAATAGCTTATTAATCAGCACTCCAGCACTTTTCTCAACTTATCCTGCAAAAGATTAGTTCCAAAAACACAAAACCACAAACATAACACAATTTACAATAATCACATCATCAATTATACTTAGCAATACTAAGTATAACTGGCAGCATTAACACAACAGTTTTAAGTAAACTAGCAACACAAAGTATACTTAGCAGCAGAAATAATTTATTGACCTAATAACAGTACTAATCCTAACAAAACTTTACAAAATCACAAAGTGATAAGAATTTTCAAAGATTTATCATTCCATTACTGACAACCAAAAATTGAAATCTATCAACATCAAAAGCTTTTGTGAGCAAATCTGCAACATTATTATCAGTATGGATTTTAACAATTTGTATTAACTTTTTTTCATAACAATCTCTTATAAAATGATGTCTTATCTCAATATGTTTTATTTTTAAGTGATAAACAGGATTTCTTATAATGCACATAGTACTGCTATTATCAATATATATTTTTGTATGCATAAAATTGTACCCATAATCCAGCAATTGATTATGAATCCAGAGCACTTGTCCATAGCAACTAGAAGCAGCCACATACTTTACTTCTATTGTGGAATTTGTAACCACAGTTTGTTTCTTGCACTGCCATGAAATCAACCTGCATCCTAGAAACTGATAACCTCCTGTTGTTGATTATCTAACCAAGCTAGCTCCAGCATAATCACTATCAGTGTATGCAACCAGATCAACAGGGGAATCTATTGGATACCAAAGGCCCAATCTAGGTTGACCTTTCAAGTATCTAAAAATTCTCTTCACAACATTAAGATGTGAAACTGTTGGTGTAACTTGATATCTGGCATAGGCACACACTGCAAACATAATGTCAGGTCTTAAAGTTGTAATATACATCAATGAGCCAATCATTGATCTGTATAAATGAACATCAACTTCTTCACCATCTTCATCTTTGAGCAGGGGCTTGGAATTTCCATTGTTGTCTTTGCAGGCTTTACATCAGTAAATCCAAACTTCTTCAAAATTTCAGCTACATACTTATCATGACTGATAAATATGCCATCCTCCTTCTGCTTGATTTGTAATCCTAAGAAGAATGTGAGTTCACCTATAGAACTCATCTAAAATCTTTCATGCATAAGCTTCTCAAATTCAACACATAACACATTGTTTGTTGATCCAAAGATAATATCATCAACATAAACTTGAACTAGGAAGATATCATCTTTGTGCCTTCTGATAAACAAAGTTTTGTCAATCTTCCCTCTACTAAAACCATTGTCCAACAGATAGTTTGACAATGTGTCATACCAAGCTCTAGGAGCTTGGTGTAAACCAAAAAGTGCTTTCTCTACCTTGTAAACCTTGTCAGGAAACTTAGGATCTTCAAAACCAGGTGGTTGAGAGACATAAACTTCTTCATCAATCGCCCCATATAGAAAAGCACTCTTCACATCCATTTGATACACTACAAAGTCTTTTTATGAAGCATAAGCCAAGAATAACCTTATAGCTTCAATTCTTGCAATTGGAGCGAATACTTCATCTTAATCAATACGTTCTTCTTGAGTGTATCCCTGAGCTACTAACCTTTCCTTGTTTCTAATCACAATACCTCTGTCACCCTTTTTGTATCTGAGATCCCACTTAGTACCAATTGCCCTCTTCCCATTAGGCAAATATATCAGAGTCTAAACTTCTTGAAGCTTGAATTGTAGAAGCTCTTCTTGCATAGCCTCCACCCAGCTTGGATCCTGTAATGCTTTATGTGCATTCTTGGGTTCTATTTGGGATAGAAAACAAGCAAACAAACAGTTTTGAAGGTCTTTGTGACTGTTTCTTTGATGAAGGGATCTAGCAAAGAAACCTTGTTCCTTCAAACCTTTTGTCATGTTTCTTGTTTGAACAACAGATTGTGGCTCTCCAATGATTTGTTCTTTAGGATGATCCTTGTGAATTCTTGTAGTTGGAAGAGGATTGACAGGAACTACATCTTCCATATTGGTTAAGTCAGCCTCTGCACCAAGTACATCATCATCAGTATCAGGATATATTTCTTCCAATGGAGGCATGTTAGGATCATGTGGATATTCATCCTCATCAAAAGTAAAGCCTTCCTTGTCAGCAACATTAACCCTTTACTTGTTCATCAGTCTGCTTTTCTTCATTAACCACTTTATCATCATCAGAAGATTTTACACCATCTTCTTTAGCATCTTTTGGATCTTCATCAAGATCATCTTCTTGTGAACTCTTTGACTCTTGGGTTGAGAAAGGTGGATCTGGAGTCCATATGGGTAGCAAAATGTACTTCTTTGCAGGTTCAGTCTCCTTCCTAGCTTGTGTACCTGCATCAGTATTAGCTTTTGTACCTGCATACTCATTAGATTGTGTACCTGCAATAACTGGCTGATAATTTATTGTCTTGGTTAGTGAATCAATATCAAACAGCCAGTTTGATCCATTCCCTGCAACATTAGGTGTACTCTCACTAAACCTAACATGAAAGTTCTCTTCCACTTTCCTGGTCCTACTATTGAACACTCTAAAAGCTTTGTTACGCATTGAGTATCCAACAAAGAAACCTTCATCAGCCTTGCCATCAAACTTGCCTAAGTGATCTATGGTATTTAAGATAGTAACAGGATACCCAAATGGTCTTAAGAAATCTAACAATGGTTTTCTACCATGTAAAAGTTCATAAGGGGTCTTGTTGTGAGGCTTAACTACTTTACTTCTATTCTGCACATAGCAAGCAGTAGTGACTGCTTCAGCCCAAAAAGTAGTAGGTAAATTAGAATCAGCTAACATTGTTCTAGCAGCCTCAATTAGTGACCTATTCCTCCTCTCAGCAGCACCATTTTGTTGAGGAGTTTTTGCTACACTATATTGTCTCTCAATACCTTTCAACTCACAAAACTGGTTCATATCCCTATTTTTGAACTGAGTTCCATTGTCACATCTTATCACTTTAACCTTATAATTAACTAGGTTTTCTATCCTGGTTATGAAAGCCTTAAGAATGCCACTGGCTTCATCCTTAGATGCTAAAAAGAAAACCCAAGTAAACCTACTATAATCATCTGTGACAACTAGACAATACATCTATATCATCAAACTTTTCACAAATGTTGCTCCAAATAAATCCATGTGCAACATATGTAAAGGTTGACTAATAGAGTTCACTACTTTGGTCTTACAAGATGCTCAGTGTTGTTTTCCCTTCTGACAAGCAACACAGATTTCAGAATTTTCAAAAACTTTTGAAGGTAACCCTCTTACAATGTTTCCCTTAACCAATTTATTCATTTTTTTAAAATTTAAATGTCCAAGCCTTATATGCCAAAGCTTAGATTTATCAGATGTGGCCTTTGCAAAGAGACAAGTCAAACCTCTTTTGGGAACCATGTTCTTTAGATTTACACTGTCAACTTAAAGTTAGGAGACAAAACAAAACATTCAGTGTCTGTAAAATGAACACTGTTCTTTTTGTCACACATTTTTGAGACATTAAAAAGATTAAACTTCAGCTCTTTGACAAAGTACACATTCTTAAAATCTAATTTTCTAGTTCCTATTATACCTTTGCCTGTGATTTTCCCTCCTTTGGGATTACTCCCAAAAGCAACATACCCTCTATCAATTTCTTCAAAATCCTCAAGATATGACATGTCTCCTGTCATGTGCCTAGAGCATTCATTGTCAAACACTCCTACATCCTCAAATTCCACCTATGGATTGCCCTGCACATAAAGTAAGAAAATCAGTTTCTCTTGGGGACCTAAGCCATTACTGACTTGGATATGCCTTGTGCATCAATGTAATTGTATTTCTTTAAAACTATTGATGCACTGCTTCTTCTGGTTTCAATACCCAACAAGATGAGGCCTTAACAATATAAAAATGATTTCCCATAACAGTATCAGTTACTGTTTTAGGCTTAGCAGTAGAAACTACTGCTTTTGCCTTAGTAGTACTAAATGTTGTATTCTTTTGAATGAGCCTTTTTACAGATGAATGTGCTGTATTTGAAAATGTAACCTTGAATTAGCACCATTCACTGTTCTTTTTGAGTTAGCAGTACTAACTGATCTAGCAGTATTAGTTACTACTGATGGTTTAGAAATATTTTGTTTGGCAGTATTAACTGATACTAAACTAGATCTCATTTGTATTGCTGTTGGAACCATGTTTCTTTTAGCATGTGGGTGAGTATTTTTAGTAAAACTTTGATGATTCACCCTCCTAGCATAGTTCCAAACAGGCTTTTGATAGTAAAAACAATTTTCCTGTAAATGCTCAAAATTACCATAGTGATAACAAGCCTTCTTAAACATCTTAAAGTCACTCCCTAACCTTTGTGACATCATGTTATTCCAATTTCTCTGGTTACCTCTGGGCCTGTTAGTATACATCCTAGGTTGCTTAATGAAATCACCAGATTTCCTAGACAACTTTTTACCAAAACTAGGTTTGACAAACTCAACTTGTTTAACATTAGGTTTAACTGTTTTACCTTCTAACTTAGGTATAGACTTCACCTGTTCCTCATCATCATCAGACATCCAATCTTTAATGATAGGTGCATCTGGATATTTCTTTTCAACCTTAGGTTTTTCCTCATTAGACTTACTATTCTCACCTAAAAAATTATCACCAGACTCAACTAAACAAGACAATTCAGGTATAGGAGGTACATACTTTTTTGTTATTAAAGGAGGAACTTCATTATAACCTATACCACTACCCCTCCTCATAAATTGATACTCAATTGTCTTATTTACACTTTCAGATGCAAATTCAAGCATATTTACTTTAACTTGATGTTTTTCATTTTCCTGATAAGCTGCATCTTTTTCTTTTTGAGCCTGTTCTAACCTTTTAGTAAGTTCATTAATGACATTCTCTTTAACATAAAACTTACTTTCTAGAACATTAACCTTCTCAACATACTCTGTCTCATTCTGTTTAAAGAATTCAAGTCTTTGCTCAATAGATTTTAAGCCTACTTTATAGCCTAGATTATCTAACTCTAACTTCCTTACATCTGCTATTAGTTTTTCATTCCTAGCCTTAAGTTCCTCCATAGTATCTAAACAAGATTTATAAGAATAACCAGAATTATTAGATACCTCAGAATCAGAACTGGATGAAGAAGAGTAAGCCATAAGTGCAAAGTTTGGTCCTTCAGCTGCTTGATCACTCCAGTTATATCCACTCAAACCATCACTAGACACCAAAGCTATAGAATTCTTAGGTTCCTCAGACACAACTTTCCTTGAGCTCTCTCCATTCTTGTAGTCTTGGCTCCTTGGTGCCCTGTATTCCCTTGCAAAGTGTCCCTTCCTATGACAATTGTAACATTCAATCTTGGATTTATCAAAACCTATGTTATCCTGCCCATTGACCTTGAGGTTTCTTCCTGTCTTCTTTAAAAATCTCCTTGCCCTCATTGTCAACATTGCCATGTGCCACTTTAAGTCCATCTCTTCAAGATCATCTGGATGAATCTGTTATAAATCCTCATGCACAATCTGAGAATTGCTAGATTAACCAGCCAAGAAAGCATAGATAACAGCATCACTCAAGTTATCAAGGGTTGTAGACCCAGCAACATTAACTTGTGTGTCAGCAATACTAACTCCATGAGCAGTATTAACTGCTTCATTAATATTGCCAGGACTGTTATTGGAGGAGGACACAAAAACTAAGTTCTGTGAGCTTGAGGATGAGCTCGATGACTCTTTGACTTCAGGTTTATACACTTTTAGATTGTTATACAGATCATCTAAACTCATTGTATCAAGATTAGCCTTGTTTCTCCACACCACAGTATGTGTGTTTCATTCTGGTGACAAGCTTCCTAGAAACTTTTGATTTATATCTTTTTGAGGAATTGTTACTTAAAAAAGTGCTAGTTGGCTCTGTCAAAGGTCTGATCAAGATTCTTAGAACTAGGAGCAGGAAAATTCTCATATTGTTGCTTGAAAAGGTTCTTCCTGGTCTTCTTGGTAGCAGCATTCCCTCAAAACCTTTTCTCAATTGCTTCTAACAACAATTTAGCATCCTTGATGTGATTGAAACTCAACTGATAGCCATTAGGAATGCCCATCATGAGAGTGCTTCTTTCCTTAACTTCTAGTCTTCTTTGTGCCTTGTCTTCAGCAGTTTTAATAGGCAACCAGCATCATAAATTTCTGTTGTAGGTAAAGTATTGCCAGTCTCTATTACCGCCCACATAGAATAATCAACCATCTGAATATACTGCTATATTCTCATTCTCCATAGCTCATACTCTCTAGACTTGAGCATTGGTACCTTTGATATGTAGATTCTGAATCCATGTTTTCAGTAAGATCAGAACAGCCTTGAGTCTAAACAGGTTCTTCTTGATCACAACTTCTAGATCACAAGCTCTGATACCACTTGTTGATCCCAGTTATGCACTTGATCGAATTCCTGAGCTTGTAAGGGTTAGTTATCTTTGATAAATCTAAAACAACTAAGTATAGAAACTGCCTTGAAATTTATCAAATATAATGCGGAATCTTGTATTTGATCTTAAGAAGAACTTTGTATATCAAACAGTAAACAACAACACAAGTATATCAAACTAAACACTTCAATATTAATGATATAATACGAATACTCAAAAGTATTAGGGTTTACAACCTTGAAGTTCTTTAAAAAATCGTATTAAGATCTATCTATCTCTATGCCCTAGGACCTCCTTTTATAGACTAAGAAGTCCTAGTCGGAAAAGGAGGTCCTAGTCGGAAAAGGAGGTCCTAATCGGCTTACAATAACTTTCTATACAAGATAAATATCTTTTCTATAAGGGGAAAATATAGACATAGCCCGGTAGCTTAAAGTGTTGGGCTTTTTTGGCCCCAAAAAAGTCGCTTTCCCAAAATGGCCCAAGGAATAAGCTACTTCCAAAAAGTCTCTTAAATCGACTTTTTTGTCAATTAAGCGACCTACTATTTGTGTCTTTTTGCAACTAAAAAGTTTGACTTTTTAACTTTTTTAAGCGACTTTTGCTAGATTTTAAGTGACTTTTTGACTTTTTAAGCGACTTTTCGCTAGGGGCCAAAAAGTACACGCCACATGTCACTCCCACATTTAGTCCCTTTTTGCTTGGGCCATTTTGGGAAATCGACTTTTTTGGGGCCAAAAAAGCCCAACACTTTAAGCTACCGGGCTATTTGTAGAATTGCCCCTTTTTATAATTATCTATTACTAAACTTTTGTAACAAAATAATCTATAAACATAAACAAACTCTAATAACACAGCCGTACTAACAAACACTCAGTAGTACTAATACTTTACTCTAGCAGCATTAAGTCTCTAGCACCATTAACTCTTTGTGCTGGCAGCATTAACTTAGTACTAGCAGTACTAAGTTTCCTTCTGGCAGTATTAACTACTTAGAGTATTTTCCTTGAAGTCTGTCAGCAGTCTTAATGTACTCTAGCAGTCTTAACTACCATAAGCATCATTAATCTTTATAACTAGTAGCAGTAATGACTTAGAGCATTTTTTTTGTAAACCATGAGCACTTGTAATTATATGAGCAGCAATATCTCTAAAACCCAACACCATACTATTGTTTGTGTTGTGGCTTGATGTTTATGCTTGTGTGACAACTTGTTTTACTATATGCTTTATATTAGTCACAAGACTATAATTGGCATTTTTCATATTATGGCAAGCTTGATTGGATATTTGATACAAAAGATTTAAAGTTTTTTGAACGGTAATGTATTCACCCCCCTCTACATTTTCTCATATTGTTTACCATTCTTTATACAAAGTAATCGAAACACCTGAAATTGACTTGTTGGGCTCGGACCGTCCTCATTCCAGTCAGGACGATTAAATCTCGTCTCAACACCCCGAAAATAATGCAAACAGAAAGTTAATGCTTCATCAGCAATATAACCCTCTGCCATTGAACCTTCAGGCTTAGCGTTATTTTTGACATAATTTTTGAGTTTTTTCATGGATCTTTCAAATGGATACATCCACCTCATGTAAACAGGCCCATCTTCAATAGCCTCTTCGGGTAGATGAATAACCAAGTGAATCATAATGTCAAAAAAAGCAGGAGGATATATTTGCTCGAAACTGCACAAAATATTGATGAGTTGTTCTTGCTTTCAACATGTCATCCACAATCAAAGTTCGAGCGCATATTTGTTTGAAGAATGAACAAAGCTCGATTATTGGTGTTGCGGTGGTTTGGTCCTTCAAGCAATTTTGAAGTCTAGCAGGAAGTAACCGCTGCATCATTATATGACAGTTATGAGCCTTCAAGCCTGTTATGTTGCTATCACTGTCTGTCACTTTATTCTTGAAGTTAGATCCGAACCCATCAGGTAGTTTAACACCTTTGATGAATTGACAAAAAAAAAATAATGATATTAGAATAAGTCGTCGAAATAAATACGCGAATTGAATTGGAACAAATAAATTTTGAAATAAAACGCGTAGTTTTGATGAATTGACAAAAAAGTTTTCTTTCTTCAGTTGTGAAAGAGTACGTGGGATGAGGCTTAGAGCACTTCCTGTTTCCTTTGTTGACGAGCCACAACTCATCACGAATTTTCAAATTTTGTAAGTCTTGTGTTGCCTTATTAGTGTCTTTTGATTTGTCATTCATTAACAAAGTACCCAGCACACTCTCACACACATTTTTTTCGATATGCATGACATCTAAATTGTGTTTTAGTGTAAGAAAAGACCAATACTCTATCTCGTAGAAAATAGATACTTTGGTTCAATTTAATTCGTGATCAGGATCACGTTTTTTCTTCGCACCCCCAAAACTTGGATGTTTCCTCGGGATACGTATAGGCAATCTCCCAAGTTGAGTCAAGATGTCATCACTGGTAAATTTTCTAGGAGGTGGTCTATCATCGACTAGAGTATAGAATGCGCTTTTGTTCTTCTGCCATTTATTGGTCGCTTTTAAGAATCTTCTTTGACCAACATAAGCGGTTTTCCTTAACACACGAATAGCTGGAGTGTCTACATTATAAGTCGGACATGCCTTGTAACCCTTCCCACTCCACCCAGACAAACTACTTCGAGCGGGAAAGTCATTGATAGTCCATAAAAGCGCTGCTTTCATACAGAATTCAGTGCCTGTAACAACATCCGTAGTCATGACTCCATCTTTCCATAAAGTCTTTAAGTCTTCAATCAAAGTCCTCAAGTAAATATATATGTCCTTCCCGGGTGATTTAGGGCCCGCAATTAACAACGTCAACATAAGAGAAGTCTCTCTCATACATATCCAGGGAGGCGTATTGTATGTTGTTAATATGACCGGCCACATGTTGTAAGACTGACTAAGGTTGCTGTACGGATTGAAACAATCAGCAGCCAACCCTAATTGGACGTTTCTTTTTTCATAAGCAAATTCTTTCTTATACTTGATGTTAAATTTCTTCCATGCTTGACCATCAACCGGGTGTTGCATCTTACCGTTCTCCGTAGACTGCGTAGAAGCATGCCAAGTCATATGTTTTGCAGTGTGTTTAGAATTGTACAAACGTTGTAGTCTAGGAATGATAGGAAAGTAACGCAACACCTTGCTAGGAACTTTCTTCCCTAGTGTGTTCTTGTCTTTCCATCTACTAGCATCGCAGATGGGACAATTCTGCAAATCTTCGTTACCCACCCCCTGATATAAAAAAACAATCATTTATACAAGCATGTATGGATTCGTATCCTAACCCGATCGTTTTATATGTCTTCTTTATTTCATAGTATGACAATGAGATTTTGTATCCTAGAACGGGGGGAAATACTCCTGGAGAAATTTTAGGGTTTCGTTAAATGTGGTGTCACTCATTTTACCTTTGACCTGGATGTTCGTAAACTTTGCCATAAAGTCCAATGAAGACATCCAATTACAGCCTGGGTATAGTGGGTTGTTGGCAGTGGCAAGTAACTCTTCTAACTCGTTACGTTGAGGAAGTGTCGTTGCTTGAGTTGGCTCATTACTTGTCTCGCCAATATTTCCTTGAGTTGGCTCATTTTGTTCGTTATTCGGACAAATATCATGAAGGAACTCAGCCATTTCACTCATCCTTGGATGATTTGTGCTGGGTACTACTGTCCGGGCATCCGGTTCACCATGATTATACCATTTTGTATAAATTCGGTCCCAACCATTTGTGTGTATGTGATCAAACAAATCTTTGTGCTTTATCCAACCAACATTATAACAAGAAGCACGTGGACATTTTACATTCGCATCAATATTCACAAATGTTGGGTTTTAAATGATACTACTATTGACATTGTTAATACTGCTCAAGGATTACAAAGGATACATACCAAGTTATTAATACTGCTGGTTATAATGTTAATGCTGCTTGTACAAGATTAGTGCTGCTACAAGGTTAATACTGCTAGAACACATAGTTAGTATTGCTATTACATTGTTAGTGTTGCTAGTGTATTAAAGTTGGTTATTATTTATAGTATGTTTAAGATAAGTATAGAAAAGATTCTATAGAGATTTATCTTGTGTAGAAAGTTTTGTAATGTAACACCCCGACCCGTCAAGGCCAAGATATCACATTATGGTGTCATACAAAGCATACATTACGCAAGCGGAAGTCTTTTAAATAAATAACGAAGTCTCAAACATCAAGACTGGTATCAAAAGATAATCCCAAATGCATAGTGGGTTAACCAAACAAAACCAAAGTAAAACGATAATATTCTAAGTACTGAAAGAAATGAAAGTCCGAAACAATGGACAACGAAATGATAAATAAATAGGTCTCTAAGTCCTACGCTCTCTCATTCCCATGCCCGCCGCCCCGCTTATTACCTGCCGCATAAGAAAAAAAAACATGCGGCTGAGCTTAAAAAGCCCAGTGAACAGATATATATAACATAACATAACGGTAAGTAAGCATAAGCAACGAAGGAATAAGAATACAAACGAAAAGTATAATCATGAAAGTCATACGAATTTTTAAAGAGAACTAAGAATCAATAGTGCATGAGAACTGAATAGAAAATGAATCAAGGGAAATAATGAAATAAAGGAAAAGGTTCATATAAGGATGTGCCATAGGAACTACATACATAATCCGTCAAATCATACTAAAGAAATACAAGTATACGAAGAGGGGAGACCTCTAAGTAATAAAAGTGTGAGAAGGAGTGTAAGGCACACACCACCTGGTCACCATAATCATATAAACATAAAACCTAGGATGCATCCATACGCTCCCTAACATAAGTATGTATGTCAGTACTAGACTGGTCACACATATAAAGTTGGCCAATAGTGTACACAAAATCATAACATAAGGGGGAACGACGTAGATCTATCACACCTCTACGGGAGTGTCATGCCTAGGGTGTCATCCAAGACATGGTCATGGTACCTCCACAACTAGGTTAGCTCAGGCACAGATCTATCATAGCATACAACAAATATAATCTAGCATGGCAAGAGAAACAAAATAGTAACTCAATAAGCATAGCAAAACATAAGCATAGCATGGCAGGGACATTTAAATAAATGTCAGAATGAATCAATAAGAATGACAATCATACAATGAAAGTCATGATTCAAATAAGGGAATCATAACAGGCATAGGATCGACAGAAATATCCCTACTGAAAAGGAAAAGAATATATGTACCTTATCAAATCACACAAATCACAGCAAATAGATGAATGGAAGCAGATGATCACTCCTTCTTCACCCGATCTACATTAATCATGAGTTTATTTATAAGTTTCATAGTTTCATAATCATAAAAGGTTTCATTTTAGTTTTCTTTCCATTTTAGGTAACTTTCCATATTTAGCAGGTTTTCATAATTAGTAACTTTCCAAAAATAGTAACTTTCCACATTTAGTAACTTTACAAAAATAGTAACTTTCCATATTTAGTAACTTTCCAAAAATAGTAAGTTTCCATAATTAGTAAATTTCCAAAAATAGTAACTTTTCATATTTAGTAACTTTCCAAAAATAGTAAGTTTCCATATTTAGTAACTTTCCAAAAATAATAACTTTCCAT
Source organism: Artemisia tridentata subsp. tridentata (assembly GCA_021014915.2). NCBI lineage: Eukaryota > Viridiplantae > Streptophyta > Magnoliopsida > Asterales > Asteraceae > Artemisia > Artemisia tridentata. The sequence continues at coordinate 307,471,504 of CP139506.1, forward strand.
ATTTAGGTTTAAAAGCAATTTAGGGTTTCTAAAAATAGTAAATTGTATTTAAAAAGGTTTAAATAGTTATTAATGTCAAAATTGAGTTTCATATATTAATATACTTATAAAATGATGTTATTTCACAATTTAGTGTTTTACAAGTCAAAATAGGGTTTCCAAATTAAGTAAATGTGAGATTAGGGTTTCTAATTACACAAGTCATTTTAATTGATCATTTAAAGTAATTAAACGTCAATTAGGGCTTCATACATTCAATTAGGTCATAATTAAGTCATATTTCCCGAATTAGCAGTTTTAGTGTTTAATTCATATAATTTGGGTTCCATATTATCATTATTCAAAGATTAGGGTTACTATTGTAATTATGCCAAAGTTATATGCCAAAGTTAAAGGTAAATATGAAAATTAATCCAAACATAAGTTAAATACTTTTAAGATAACCATTAGCTTATTTAGGTTCTAAAAGTGAAGTAATTAAGCTTATAAGTTTTTTAAATGAGTAACTAGTGAAATTCAGAATTAACATTAAAACAGGTCCAACTTTAGCCATTTTTAATATACATTAAACGAGCTTATAAAATTCTATAATTTTACCCAGATATACCTATATGTCTTAAGTATTTTACATAATTTTTCCAGATTTTATTAAGTAGTGAAAGTACCAACTAAAAATCGACAACCACAACATTTACCCGAATTGGATCTGCTGGAACACCCCGAAAATATGTAATTATTTACCCAGGATAAACATCTCAGAAAAATCTACCAAAATTACACAACGTAACTCAAATACCAAATTTCATTCTGCCAAAATTTCAAGTCTTAATTCGCTGTGGATATTAAATTTAAAATCATGAACCACAACTGAATTTCCATAACCCGAAATACAGTTTTGACATATGAATTTCTAAAAATCAAATGGTTACCTTCTAGACCTCTAAAAATCACCAACCCAATTTTATTTGATCCCTATTTCATTGAATTCAGTTTTAGACCAAAGAACAACTAAAATTCATGCTTGTATCATCAATCAAAAATTCGTTTAGGTAACACAAAATTTCTGACAGATTAGTTTGTTCATACATAGGTCCGATTTCAATAACATAAATAATCATATTAACACATATTGATCCAAAATGTTGTTAGAGATTGAAGATTATATGGTTACCTCTTATATGAATCGAATAGAATGAGAACACGAAGATTTCCAAGATGATCAAATCACCAACACTCTTCTTCTCCTTGATCAAAATCGAAAGGAAGAAATAAAATATGTATCGATTAGGTTTTACATATGAACATGTCTTATAGATTGAATGATGAATTATATAATTACCTTTGTTGTGTGTTTAGTACGAATGAAAATGGAACAAGAACCTTGCTTCTTCTTCTTCTCTTGGTGTTGACTTGAATAAGGTTTTTAGGGTTTGTTTCTTTTTTTTCTTTTTTTTTTGTGCCGATGATATGGAATAGGGAGGAGAGATTTTAGGGTTTGTTTTGGAGTTAAGGATGGAATATACGGTTTTACAAAATATGGGGAGGAGGGGAGCCAAAATTTAGGGTGTAAAAAGGGATGATTAGAACTTTCCAATTTTGCCAAGATTTCATACTTATCTTTTATAAATATGTTGTGTACAAACTTTATTATTTTTGGTCTATGGGAACTTATTAAACGTGCCATAATTTACATCATAAGGTTCTCGTATCATTTCATATTTTACTTTAGGTTATATGTTCATATTGTATGGTTTCGAGTCATAACATGTTATATAACTCAAGTTTTAATTTATAGCGTATTTTATAAGTCGTATTTTATAAGTCGTATTTTATTTAGGGTGTTATAATTCTTCCCTCCTAAAAAGAAAATTTCGTCCGCGAAATTGAAATACGAAATCGAAATATAAAAATACGAAATCGAAAGCGGAATCAAAATGAGTACGTACCAAGTCACAAAGAGAAATGTGGATAACTGGATCGTATCGATTCTTTGGTCTCCCAAGTTGCCTCGCTCTCAGGATGATTCTTCCAAAGAATCTTTACGAATGGAATGGTTTTAGTTCTCATGACTCTTTCCTGACGCTCCAAAACGGCCTCACGTTCTTCACTATAAGAAAGATCTTCTCGAAAAAGATCGAACGGAAAGAGACAACATGAAGTGGGTGATAATCATACTCACGAAGAAGAGATACATGGAATACATCGTATACGTGACATAACTGGGAAGGTAACGCCAAGCGATGAGATACCTCGCCAACCTGATCAAAATCATGGAAAAGCCCTAGGCTTTCATAATTCACAACGAATTCGTTCCAAGGAATACGAAACAACAATGTAGCGGATAACGATTTAAATCTTACACAGAGATACATGAAACATTCATGCTTGTAAGCAATACGAAGGTAGTACTAAAGAGTAAAACCTCATCAACTCAGTCCAGATTCTTAACGAAAAGGGAACTAGGGCATCATTATAGAAGAACTCATCAATTTCAAACAGATACTGATCGAACTAAGGAACGTACCACCGGTCAATGAAGCACGTGACGAATCATCAAACGTATCAAGAGTTTTATAAGAGATAGATAGTATAATTGTACTGATGATCAATCGAGTACAACTCGAAATATCAAATTGTATTGAAACACATAATGAGATGGGTAGCATATTGGTACCGACGATAAATAGAGTATAAATCGGAGTATCGAAACGCATCAGAAAACAAAACAAAATAGGTCGAATAATCATACGGATAAAACACATCAAAGAGCTAACGTTGTCGTACAGACGATAAACTAAGCACATAACGGAGGATCGGAACGTATCGGAGAGCATAACGGAATAGGTCGGATAATCGTATGGAAAACAACAACTCATAAGATTAACGCATCGTGAACCAGATCTTCTTCATACGCACAAAACGTCTAACTCTCCACAACGGGAACATCGTACGAAACATACAAATTTCATAGTCCACCATTCAAGGTTTCTCTTCCACAAGGATAACTAATCCACCAATCACAGTAATCAACCCTGGACCTGAAACCGGCAAATCCCCAACTTAATCCAATCCAAAAGGTGTTCTACATCTCCGTAGGCAAACTCAATCATGCCAATACACTTGTCAAACTCTCCGTCCCATACATCTTCAATTCCAACATAGTTGCTCTGTCCGTCCATCCATCTGAAGGTGAGTAGTCGCCATAAGATCTCGAGCCGGTCTTGAAGGTCTTCTGCATTTCTTCTGGAAGTGTGAAACAAAACTTGATTTTTCTGACATGATCACTGCAGGTGCGCCAAGTAGCTTGAATAATCTTCTGTTGAAATAAATCTCTGCCGATCTTCCAAGTGAGCCACCAAGTTGAACGATTCACTACAATCCACATCGTTTTTATAAGAGATGTAATAATAAAATAACATATCAAATATATATAAACGCAGCGGAATACATCACCAACAAGGATCCATATAGCCATATGATCAATCAAATGAATTAAACAAACAAGTTATACCTTTGTAGCGTGATCCGGGAGTCACCACCAATCCCTATGTGTCGAATGGAATAAGAACCACAAGTGACCAAAGGAGATCACCTCTATGATGTGTCCACACTACACTTCACCGTATGCTAATGGATGCTAGTCCTTCACCACCGTAACCTTGCTAATCTCCTTTGAATAAACAAGATACAAAGAAGAGATGGAAAAAACCAAAACCCTAGGTTTTGTTTTGTTTTGTGCCGTACAAAAATTAGAGGAGAGAGGGAGAGTTTATTTTTGTTAGTTGTTCTAATTATTAGGAGGAGATTACTCCATATAATTCCCAAATTCAAAAACCAAACTTCCCTTGGAAGTCTCCTCAAGGCCGGCCACCCAATGGGCTCAAATGGGCTTCCCATTTATTATCCAAGTCCAATAGATTAAGTCCATTACTTAGTCATTAGAAGCCAAATAGCGGTTCCTAGTTACTTACAGTTATTTATATATCGTAAATACAATAAACACGATATATAATGTGGCACCTTAGTGTATATGTGTGTGACCCCATAGGCTCACATATGTCTAGCCATATAATTAGTAATTATGACACGAGCATACTCCAACAGTTTTGTCCTTCCCAACGTGCGCGTAAATCCCGTTACAAAGTTGCTGACAGTTTTAATCCCACTTCTACATATGAACATCCAAAATGAGGAAAACCACTCATACGCTGATGCTAACTCCCAATCTGTTGACATGCTAGACACTTCGCCATCAAAGCATTCACATCCGTTTTCATACCATCCCGTCATAATTTATGCTACAAGTCTCTACATGATAGTACAACTAATATGTATAGAGCGAAAAGAACGGGGTGCTTCGAGCATAACCGTTTCATACATAGATCATAATTCCACCACCTTGCTCCTGAGCTTCTTCAAATCCATCATAACCAATCTCCAGTCGTGCGTCTGATAGTTCGCTTCCCGCGGTTTATCTGCATAGATGCATCACTAGCAATCTTTCCGCATAACCTAAGTACATAGCTGACCTTCTTCTCAAGTAGAAACAAATATTCCTCTTAACTTTCCAAAAGTTCTCCAACTTATTCTTCATCCCTACCAAAATTATACTATTCGAGAAACTTACATCGAGCTCTTCTGACGTAGAAATTTTCAACACCAAAATACCAGGATGATTTCCGTATTTCTCTTTCGTCCCTGAACATACTAAATCGTCATACTATGACAATTGTCCAAGCATTCATGAAATACACGATTCGTCAAGCTCACAAGAATAGTCGGAGCAGTAGCCAATACGATTGGCATCACAATGCTCATAGAGATTATAACGGATACAAATCAATGCTAGGAACATCTTGCTCCTTCACATGAAAGTAGACATAATCAGATTACAAATCGATCATAGAGAAAACTTCACCCTGAAATTGATTAGATGAGTCGTCGATAACGGTATCAGTCCTAATCACCATACTACTAAGATTCCATAATTCCATGAACAACCTCATACCACCATCATTCTTCTTCATAACCAAACTGAAACACAACACAGGGACGCACACAGACGGATAAACCACTTCCTAGAAGTAGGTCCTTCAATACTCTTCATTCAACGTATGTCGTTCGTAAGGAATTTCGGAAATAGGCAAAACGTTGCTTACACATGAATAGAGTTCTGATTCAAATAACACACTGACCTCAGGCACTCCTCAAGACATTCTATGACTCCAATAAGTTCAAGGTATATGATGTAACTACACGCTGGCTAGACGTCATAATACTTGCATCATATACACATGCCTTTATTGCAATCACAGTCTACCTCAAGTCGTGACAAAACACATTCTAATAAACGGATCAAAACAATTACATTCGAGAGGAAAACTTGGTAGTCCATCAAGGAATACATCGCGAAATTCAACATCGAAAAATCTCGAGCGAGTTACATCAATCGGAATATCTTCACAAACGCGAGGGATTAATATACGGAATTTCAAAGCAAAGGTGGTCATAATAGCATGCCAGGTCAGAAACCTGGGCACGAAGTTTGAGTTTCGTAAGTCGTCAGAGATGACAAAATCATAACTGTTGTTAGCATCTCAATGCTCAGTTAACAATTACATGACCAGAATGAAATCGAATCGAACATTCCCAAAGAAATCAGATTAGCAGAATGAAATTGATCTTCAAACATCCTCAACCGTAAAGGATAATCTACACTCGTGATGGATAGTCACAAGATTCTCATAGAGATAGAATTAGGAATAGCAATTCAATAATGCAGAGGGGACTTAATGTGCTTAGCAAAAGACACCACAGGATATGTCGTTCTCGCATCAAATAAAACCACGCAGCACGATCGCATAAGTAAGGAATACCCGAAATGGTACTTGATGTGTCAGCAGCCTGGTCCCTGGTCAGAGCGAAAACTCGACCCTCGGTAGATTGCTGTCAATCATTCTCATTCTTACGGTTGTTACCATTCACCTTCGGACACTCTTTCGTCCGTCGTCCAATCACACTACAACTGAAACCAGCATCCAACGTCTTATAACACGATCACCCAGATGAAACTTCTCACAGTCAACACATGGAGGAGATGGAACCTGGTCCGACAACTTCTTCTGCTCAGACAAACCCGAACGTAGGGATCAAAACAAACAATGAAGACAAATCAAACGTCAGGATCAAAATACGAAGGAAGAGATTGCGTCAAACGAGAAGCTTAATGTCTACCCAATATCCTCACATGTCATTTCTAAGGTTCTACAGGTCAAACCCAGTCGCTCTGATACCATAACTGTAATACCCCGACCCGTCAAGGCCAAGATATCACATTATGGTGTCATACAAAGCATACATTACGCAAGCGGAAGTCTTTTAAATAAATAACCAAGTCTCAAACATCAAGACTGGTATCAATAGATAATCCCAAATGCATAGTAGGTTAACCAAACAAAACCAAAGTTAAACGATAATATTCTAAGTACTGAAAGAAATGAAAGTCCGAAACAATGGACAACGAAATGATAAATAAATAGGTCTCTAAGTCCTACGCTCTCTCATTCCCAAGCCTGTCGCCCCGCTTATTACCTGTCGCATAAGAAAAGAAAACATGCGGCTGAGCTTAAAAAGCCCAGTGAACAGATATATATAACATAACATAACGGTAAGTAAGCATAAGCAACGAAGGAATAAGAATACAAACGAAAAGTATAATCATGAAAGTCATACGAATTTTTAAAGAGAACTAAGAATCAAGAGTGCATGAGAACTGAATAGAAAATGAATCAAGGGAAATAATGAAATAAAGGAAAAGGTTCATATAAGGATGTGCCATAGGAACTACATACATAATCCGTCAAATCATACTAAAGCAATACAAGTATACGAAGAGGGGAGACCTCTAAGTAATAAAAGTGTGAGAAGGAGTGTAAGGCACACACCACCTGGTCACCATAATCATATAAACATAAAACCTAGGATGCATCCATACGCTCCCTAACATAAGTATGTATGTCAGTACTAGACTGGTCACACATATAAAGTTGGCCAATAGTGTACACAAAATCATAACATAAGGGGGAACGCCGTAGATCTATCACACCTCTACGGGAGTGTCATGCCTAGGGTGCCATCCAAGACATGGTCATGGTACCTCCACAACTAGGTTAGCTCAGGCACAGATCTATCATAGCATACAACAAATATAATCTAGCATGACAAGAGAAACAAAATAGTAACTCAATAAGCATAGCAAAACATAAGCATAGCATGGCAGAGACATTTAAATAAATGTCAGAATGAAAAAATAAGAATGACAATCATACAATGAAAGTCATGAGTCAAATAAGGGAATCATAACAGGCATAGGATCGACAGAAATATCCCTACTGAAAAGGGAAAGAATGTATGTACCTTATCAAAGCACACAAATCACAGCAAATAGATGAATGGAAGCAGATGATCACTCCTTCTTCACCCGATCTACATTAATCATGAGTTTATTTATAAATTTCATAGTTTCATAATCATAAAAGGTTTCATTTTAGTTTTCTTTCCATTTTAAGTAACTTTTCATATTTAGCAGGTTTCCATAATTCGTAACTTTCCAAAAATAGTAACTTTTCATATTTAGTAACTTTCCAAAAATAGTAACTTTCCATATTTAGTAACTTTCCAAAAATAATAAGTTTCCTTATTTAGTAACTTTCCATATTTAGTAACTTTCCAAAAATAGTAAGTTTTCATATTTAGTAACTTTCCAAAAATAGTAACTTTCCATATTTAGGTTTAAAAGCAATTTAGGGTTTTTAAAAATAGTAAATAGTATTTAAAAAGGTTTAAATAGTTATTAATGTCAAAATTGAGTTTCATATATTAATATACTTATAAAATGATGTTATTTCACAATTTAGAGTTTTACAAGTCAAAATAGGGTTTCCAAATTAAGTAAATGTGAGATTAGGGTTTCTAATTACACAAGTCATTTTAATTGATCATTTAAAGTAATTAAAATTCAATTAGGGCTTCATACATTCAATTAGGTCATAATTAAGTCATATTTCCTGAATTAGCAGTTTTAGTGTTTAATTCATATAATTTGGGTTCCATATTATCATTATTCAAAGATTAGGGTTACTATTGTAATTATGCCAAGGTTAAAGGTTAATATGAAAATTAATCCAAACATAACTTAAATACTTTTAAGATGACCATTAGCTTATTTAGGTTCTAAAAGTGAAGTAATTAAGCTTATAAGTGTTTTAAATGAGTAACTAGTGAAATTCAGAATTAACATTAAAACAGGTCCAACTTTAGCCATTTTTAATATAAATTAAACGAGCTTATAAAATTCTATAATTTTACCCAGATATACCTCTATGTCTTAAGTATTTTACATAATCTTTCCAGATTTTATTAAGTAGTGAAAGTACCAACTAAAAATTGACAACCACAACATTTACCCGAATTGGATCTGCTGGAACACCCCGTAAATATGTAATTATTTACCCAGGATAAACATCTCAGAAAAATCTACCAAAATTACATAACGTAACTCAAATACCAAATTTCATTCTGCCAAAATTTCAAGTCTTAATTCGCTATGGATATTAAATTAAAAATCATGAACCACGACTGAATTTCCATAACCCGAAATACAGTTTTGACATATGAATTTCTAAAAATCAAATGGTTACCTTCTAGACCTCTAAAAATCACCAAACTAATTTTATTTGATCCCTATTTCATTGAATTCAGTTTTAGACCAAAGAACCACTAAAATTCATGCTTGTATCATCAATCTAAAATTCGTTTAGGTAACACAAAATTTCTGACAGATTAGTTTGTTCATACATAGGTCCGATTTCAATAACATAAATAATCATATTAACACATATTGATCCGAAATATTGTTATAGATTGAATATTATATGGTTACCTCTTATATGAATCGAATAGAATGAGAACACGAAGATTTCCAAGATGATCAAATCACCAACACTCTTCTTCTCCTTGATCAAAATCGAATGGAAGAAATAAAATATGGATCGATTAGGTTTTACATATGAACATGTCTTATAGATTGAATGATGAATTATATGATTACCTTTGTTGTGTGTTTAGCACGAATGAAAATGGAACAAGAACCTTGCTTCTTCTTCTTCTCTTGGTGTCGACTTGAATAAGGTTTTTAGGGTTTGTTTCTTTTTTTTCTTTTTTTTTTGTGCCGATGATATGGAATAGGGAGGAGAGATTTTAGGGTTTGTTTTGGAGTTAAGGATGGAATATACGGTTTTACAAAATATGGGGAGGAGGGGAGCCGAAATTTAGGGTGTAAAAAGGGATGATTAGAACTTTCCAATTTTGCCAAGATTTCATACTTATCTTTTATAAATATGTTGTGTACAACTTTATTATTTTTGGTCTATGGGAACTTATTAAACGTGCCATAATTTACATCATAAGGTTCTCATATCATTTCGTATTTTACTTTAGGTTATATGTTCATATTGTATGGTTTCGAGTCATAACATAATATATAACTCAAGTTTTAATTTATTGCGTATTTTATAAGTCGTATTTAATAAGTCGTATTTTATTTAGGGTGTTATATGTAAGCCGACTAGGACTCCTTAGTCTATAAAAGGAGGACCTAGTGCATAGATGAGAATATAGTTTTCGATTTACTTCAAGGTTTTGTAACCCTAATACTCAGAGAGTATTCGTATTATTAATAATATTGAAGTGTTTAGTGTGATATTCATTGTTCTTCTTAAGATCAAATACAAGATTCCGCATTGTGTTTGATAAACCACAAGACAGTTTCTATACCTAGTTGTGTTAAATTTATCTAGCATAGCTAAATCTTTACAAGCTAAAGAATTCGATCAAGTGCTCAATTGGGATCAACAAGTGGTATTAGAGCTTGTAATCTAGAGACTGTGAATCAAGAAGAACCTTTAGGATCGTTTATAGCTCAAGAAAAGAAATGGAATCAGAATCTACTCACATGATCACTGCATCAAAGGTCCCCATGCTTAAGCTTGGAGAATAAGAGCTATGGAGGATGAGGATAGAGCAGTACATTCAGATGGTTGATTACTCTATGTAGGAGGTCATAGAGAATGGTAATCAACTACCAAAGACTGAAACTTCTGCTGAAGGTGTTATCACAATAACGCCTATCAAGACTGCTAAAGACAAGGCTCAAAGAAGGCTTGAAGTTAAGGCCAAAAGTACTCTTATGATGGGAATTCCTAATGATCATCAGCTAACCTTCAACCACATCAAGGATGCTAAACAGTTGCTAAAGGAAATTGAGACAAGATTTGGAGGGAATGCTGCAACCAAGAAGACAAGGAAGAACCTCCTGAAGCAACAATATGAAAACTTTGCTGCTTTAAGTTCTGAAAATCTTGATCAAACTTTTGACAGGCTTCAGAAACTCATCAGTCAATTGGCACTTGTTGAAGTCTCAATTTCTCAAGAAGATGTCAATCAAAAGTTTTTATGAAGCTTATCACCAGAGTAGCACACACATACTGTGGTATGGAGAAACAAGGATGATCTTGATACTATGAGTTTGGATGATCTGTACAACAATCTTAAAGTTTATGAATCTGAAGTTAAAGGGTCATCTAGTTCATCAACAAGCACATAAAACCTGGCTTTTGTGTCCTCCCCCAATAACAGTACTAGCAGTCCTAATGAAGTAGTTAATGTTGCTCATGGAGTTAGTACTGCTGGCACTCAAGTTAATGCTGCAGGGTCTACAACCCTTGATAAATTGAGTGATGTTGTTATCTATACTTTCTTGGCTGGTGCATCAACTAGGTCTCAAGTTATGCATGAAGATTTGGAACAGATCCATCCAGATGATCTTGAGGAGATGGACTTGAAATGGCAGATGGTAATGTTGACTGTGAGGGCAAGAAGATTTTTGAGCAGGACTGGAAAGAATCTCAAGATTATTGGGAAGGAAAGCTTGGGTTTTGACAAATCCAAGATTGAATGCTACAACTGTCACAGGAAGGGTCACTTTGCTAGAGAGTGCAGGGCACCAAGGAACCAAGACAACAAGAGTAATGAAGTTTCAAGGAGAATTGTACCTGTCGAAACTACAAATTCTACAGGATTAGTGTCACAACATGATGATCTTGGAGCTTATGACTGGAGTGATCAAGCAGGTGAAGAACCTAACTTTGCTCTTGCATCAAGTTCTGATTCTAAGGTATCTATTAGTTCTAGTTGTGCATTTAAGTCTTGTTTAGATATTGTTGAAGAACTTAAGGCTAGGAATGACAAGCTATTGGAAGAGATAAAAATGTTAAAATTGGACAATTTAGGCTATAAGGTAGGTCTAAAATCTGTTGAAGAAAGACTTAACTTTTTCAAAGAAAATGAGTTAGAATATGTTGAAAAAGTAAATGTTCTTGAAAGTAAGCTTTTTGTCAAAGAAAATGAAGTAAATGTGCTTTTAAAAAGATTAGAAAAGGCTGAAAAAGAAAAAGATGCAGCTTATAAGGAATTAGAAAAACATCAGGTTAAAGTTAATAAGCTTGAGTTTGCATTAGAGAGTGTTAACAAGACAATTGAGTGTCAGTTAATGAGGAGAGGTAGTGGCATATGTTATCATGAAGTTCCTCCTTCAATAACAGGAAGGTATGTTCCTCCTATTCCAGAATTGTCTTGTCTGAATGAGTCAAATGTTAACTCTTTAGGAGAAAGTAGTGAATCTAATAAGGACAAACCTAAGACTGAAACAAAGTATTCTGATGCACCTACTATTGAGGATTAGGTGTCTGATGATGATGAGGAACAAGAAAAGGATGAACCTAATGTTGAGAGTGTACCAGTCAAACCTAGAGTTGAACAGATTAAATTTGTCAAATCTAGTTTTGGTAATAAGGTGTCTAAGAAATTTGTTAAGTACACTGAGAAACCTAGGCAGATCTCAAACAGGCCTAGAGGTAACTAAAGAAGTTGGAATGGTATGATATCTCAAAGGTTAGGAAGTGACTTTGAGATGATCAATAAGGCTTGTCATCATTGTGGTAGTTTTGAACATTTACAAGATAATTGTTTTTACTATCAAAAACCAGTGTGGAACTATGCTAAGAGGGTGAATCATAAAAACTTTTCTAAAAATATACACTCACATGCTAAAAGAAACATGGTTCCAAGAGCAGTACTAATGAAATATGGTGAAGTATTAGTTACAACTGCTAATCAAAATGTTTCTAAACAAGCAGTAGTAACTAATACTGCTAGATTAGTTAGTACTACTAACACCAAAAGAACAGGGAATGGTGCAAATAAATTGTCAAAGTTTTCAAACAAAGCACATTCCACTGTGAAATAGCCCATTCAAAAGCCAACAACTATTAGTGTTGCCAAGGCAAAGGCAGTAGTTTCTACTACTGAGCCAAAAGTAATAACTAATACTGTTTTGGGAAATCATTTTTAAGCTGTGAAGTCCTCAGCTTGTTGGGTCTGGAAACCAAAAATTAAAGTTTTAGATCATGTTTCCAGAAACAGTAGTGCATCTATAATTTTAAAGAGATTTGATTATGTAGATGCACAAGGCAGATCCAAGTCAGTATTGGCTTGGGTCCCCAAAATGAACTGATTTTCTTACTTTATGTGCAGGGCAATCCACAGATGGAGTTGGAAGATAAAGGAGTATTTGATAGTGGATGCTCAAGGCATATGACAGGAAACATGTCCTATCTTGAAGATTTTGAAGCTATTGATGGAGGATATGTTGCTTTTGGGAGCAATCCCAAAGGAGGGAAAATCACTGGTAAAGGTACTATAAGGACTAGTAAATTAGATTTTGACAATGTGTACTTCGTCAAAGAGCTTAAGTTTAATCTCTTTAGTTTCTCACAAATGTGTGACAAAGAGAATAATGTTCTTTTCACTGATACTGAATGTATTGTCTTATCTCCTAACTTTAAGTTGACTGATGAAAGTCATGTTCTACTTAAAGTTCCTAGAACAGACAACATATACAGTGTTGATTTAAAGAATATGGTTCCCAAAAGAGGTTTGACTTGTCTCTTTGCAAAGGCCACATCAGATGAATCTAAACTTTGGCATAGAAGACTTGGTCATTTAAATTTCAAAACAATGAATAAATTGGTTAAGAGAAATCTTGTAAGAGGTTTACCTTCAAAAGTTTTTGAAAATTCTAAAATCTGTGTTGCTTGTCAGAATGGAAAACAACATAGAGCTTCTTGTAAGTCCAAAGTAGTGAACTTTATTAGTCAGCCATTACATATGTTACACATGGATTTGTTTGGACCAACATTTGTAAAGAGTATAATGAAAAAGATGTATTGCCTAGTTGTCACAGATGATTTTAGTAGGTTTACTTAGGTGTTCTTTTTAGCAACTAAGGATGAAACCTGTAGCATTCTTAAAGCTTTCATAACCAAGGTAGAAAACCTAGTTAATCATAAGGTTAAAGTGATAAGATGTGACAATGGAACTGAGTTCAAGAATAGGCAGATGAACCAGTTTTGTGAGATGAAAGGTATTGAGAGACAGTATAGTGTAGCTAGAACTCCTCAGCAAAATGGAGTTGCTGAGAGGAGAAATAGGACACTTATTGAGGCTGCTAGAACAATGTTAGCTGATTCTAAATTATCTACTACTTTTTGGGCTGAGGCAGTTAATATTGCTTGTTATGTACAAAATAGGAGTAAAGTAGTTACGCCTCATAACAAGACCCCTTATGAACTTTTACATGGTAGAAAACCATTGCTTAATTTCTTAAGACCATTTGGGTGTCCTGTTACTATCTTGAATACCATAGATCACTTAGGCAAGTTTGATGGAAAGGCTGATGAAGGTTTCTTTGTTGGATACTCATCACATAGCAAAGCTTTTAGAGTGTTCAATAGTAGGACCACGCATGTGGAAGAGAACTTGCATGTTAGGTTTAGTGAGAGTACACCTAATGTTGCAGGGAGTGGACCAAGCTGGCTTTTTGATATTGATTCTCTAACCAAGTCTATGAATTATGAGCCTGTTGTTGCAGGAACAAAAACTAACCAATGTGCAGGTACAAAAGCAAGTGATGATGCAGGTCATGACAAAGATTATATCTTGCTACCTATTTGGACTGCTGATCCACCATTCTCATCCCAAGAGTCAAAAAGTTCACAAGATGATAAAAAAGATGGTGTAAAATCTTCTAATGATGATCAATAGATTAATGAAGAAAAGCAGAATGAAGAAAAGGATGATGTATCAGATGAAGTTGACATTGGCTGTTCTAACACAGTTAATATTGCTAAACCAAGTGTTAATGTTGCTAATGAATAAATTAACACTAGCAATATTAATTCTGTTAATATTGCTTAGCCAAGTGTTAATGTTGCTAATGAAGAAATTAACACTAGCAATATTAATTCTGTTAATACTGCTAAGCCAAGTGTTAATGTTGCTGGCAAGAAAGGCATATCTTTTGATGTCGATGACTATCCAGAAGATCCAAACGTGCCTATATTGGAAGAGATCTATCCTGATACTGATGAAGATGTCCTTGGTGCAGAGGCTGACTTAACCAACATGGAAGATGAAGTACCTGTCAGTCCTATTCCAACTACAAGAGTTCACAAGAATCATCCTAAGGAACAGATCATTGGAGAGCCAAAGTCTGCTATTCAAACAAGGAAAATGGTTAAAGATTTGAAGGAACAAGGTTTCTTTGCAAGATCCCTTCATCAAAGAAACAGTCACAAAGACCTTCAAAACTGTTTGTTTGCATGCTTTCTACCACAAATAGAACCCAAGAATGCTCACAAAGAATTGCAAGATCTAAGCTGGGTGGAAGCTATGCAAGAAGAACTTCTACAATTCAAGCTTCAAGAAGTTTGGATTCTGGTAGATTTGCCTAATGGGAAGAGGGCAATTGGTACTAAGTGGGTTTTTAGATGCAAAAGGGATGAAAGAGGCATTGTGGTTAGAAACAAGGCAAGATTAGTAGCTCAAGGATAGACACAAGAAGAAGGTATTGATTATGATGAAGTTTTTTCTCCAGTTGCAAGAATTGAGGCTATCAGATTATTCTTGGCCTATTCTTCATACAAAGACTTTGTAGTGTATCAAATGGATGTTAAAAGTGCTTTTCTGTATGAGACTATTGAAGAAGAAGTTTATGTCTCACAACCACCTGGTTTTGAAGATCCTAATTTTCCTGACAAGGTTTACAAGGTGGACAAGGCACTAAATGGCTTACATCAAGCTCCTAGAGCTTGATATGATACATTGTCAACATATCTGTTGGACAATCATTTTAGTAGAGGGAAGATTGATAAAATGTTATTTATCAAAAGGCAAAAGGATGATATCTTGTTAGTTCAAGTTTATGTTGATGATATCATCTTTGGATCAACACACAAGGCTTAATGTGTTGAATTTGAGAAGCTGATGCATGAAAGATTTCAGATGAGTTCTATGGGTAAACTTACATTCTTTTTGGGACTTCATGTTAGGAATATAAATATTCATATGAAGACTTGGTCACCCCGAGTACTCATTAGCATTAATTAGCTCGTAGGCTTAATAGTTTTGTTTAGATATTTTATCATTCGTGGAGTTGGGTCGGGTCTTTACCCATTGTCAGCTCACTCCACAGCCCAAGTGGGGTGTCTCACGTATGACTATAAATAGCCCTTCCCACACAAGGGAAGGGTTGGACCTTCTCATTCATCTAATCTAATATCTTTCACTTTCTCTCTCTAAAAGGTTCCATATCCTCCTTCTTTCTCACTCTAGATTCGGCCAAAACCACAAGAACTATACATGTTATGATTTTGTGCTACTTACAATTGGTATCAAGAGCCTTGGTTTGATCTTTTGGTTTGTGGGTACTCGGATTTTCTTTATTGGTTTTGTGGTTTTATTTTGGTTTGAATAGTTTTTAGTGAAAACACCTTGGTTTGATCTTGTTTGTGGTTAGACTTGAGAGATGTTTGTACTTTCTTGATTAGGATTGTTGTATAAGCTTAGTTTAGTGGTTAGATAGCGTGTTTCATCCGTGTATTGGTGTAGTTTAGTCAATTCGAGTGTTGTTTTGAAGTTGATCCTCGTTGCGATTTGACACTCGGTAAAAATTTCTAGGTTGCGATTTGTGTTTTGTTAGGTAGTTTTTTTTTGCAATTTGGTAGGTTTCTGGTCTGCGATTTGGTCTTTAACTAAAAGGGGAAAGAAGACAAAACTGTAAGAAAGGGACACTGTTGTCCGATTGTGAGTTGCGATTTGACTAGTTGCAATTTGAATCAGTTGCGATTTGAGTCTCTGCGATTTGAGTCTCTGCGATTTGATGCGTCTGCGATTTGCTCAAATCTTGCTGTTTGAAGATTGTTGCGATTTGAGGACTGGCGATTTGAAGAATTGCGTTTTGGAGTCTGCAATTTAGGGTGTTGCGATTTGCCTCCTGCAATTTGCTTGTTGCGTTTTGACTTGTTGCGGTTTGACCAAAGTTGACTTTTTACGTCAAAACTTCAAACAGCCATAACTTTTGAACCGTAACTCCGTTTTCAGCGAAATACCTGTCAAAACAACCGGAACAGCCTGAATATTGTGAGGTTTCATCACGAAGTTGTGAAACGAATTTTTCAACGCCCAAATCCCTTCCAGAATGAAGTTATTGAGGTTTTAATTTTTCAGACCAAAATTTCACGATAACAACTTGCATCAACCAAACCAAATCACAACTAAACAACATATCACCTAGTCTATCAAATGATCATCACATTTAACACACAATCTCTAATCATTGTACCAATCCAACAGTTATCATAACACATATCAACTATCATTTCACGGTTTATTCTTGATTTTTGTAAAATCCCGCGAAAGAATCTATTGCTCGATTTAAATCATAGAATTGTAAAATCCCGCGCACGTTTACATCATGTCTACTACTTCATATTCTGCTATATCTGAGCTACTCAGATTTTACAATATGATTGACAAACAAAAGATTCCCAAAGATGTACAACAGATAAACGTGTTTGAGTATGTTAGTGCCAATAGGGACTTTGTGTGCTCGAATTCTCAAGAGAAAGTGCTTCACCAGCCACAGACAAATGTTGTTGAGTCAGATACTGCTATGAACAACGTGCAACACGTGAAACACAACGAAGTGTCTGTTGAACCTAGTGGGGTATCTTCTGTTATTAATGATGATAATGTGTTGCATGAACAAAAGATTCCCGACAAAGTACAACAGACAAACGTTGTTGAGTCAGATACTGCTAGTATGGGAAATAGCGATGTTATCCCATATGAACAATATGTGAAACACAATGAAGCGTCTGTTGTACCTAGTTGTGCATCTTCTGTTATAAATGAAGATTATGAGTTGCATGAGTACACTGCGATTATCCCTGATGACACCTTGACCACTAGACTTAACATCTATAAAGATCAGGTGGCCATATATGAACAACGTACAAAATTTGAGCTAACTGAACGTGAGCAGAAAATGGATAGTCAAATGCGTACATTCATAACAGAACATAATTTAAGGGAAGAAACATTGAAAAAGGAGTTATATTCTTTAAGAAAACAAATTGATCAAACTGTTAAACAAAAACAGAAGATCCAAGAAAGTGTAATTACACTAAAACTTGATTTCAAAGAAAAAGAAACAAAGCTCTTAAATGATTTTTCCAGACATAAAATATTAAAGAATAAGATTGAAAACAAATTGTACACACAAGACCAGACCAGACAAACTGCTCAAATGAATCAAAAGCTTAAAAAGTTGTGTGATGAACATAGTGAAAAGTCTGTAGGTGAACCTAAATCAGCTTTCCTTAGGAGTGCTAAAGTAGCCCAACCTTCCTTATATGATGGAAATGAACTGCTTAAGCCTGGTCATGCCCCTCCTAATGTGTCATCAATTGAAGAGAGTAATGAGATAGAAGTAACAAATAGAGAAAGATTGGCTGAAAAAATGAAGGATCCCAAATGTATAGCAAATCGAGTCATAATCAAACCCCATGATTACTATGAGGAGAACCGATTGACTATTTTTGCACCTCAAACTAAGTAGACTGCAAAACAAATATTTTGGTCCTTAGACTTAGAAAAAAGGAAAGCCGATGAACTTTAAGCCAAAACTCCACCCTTTAGAAAGATAGCAGCAGCAACAGTGTACCCACCCAATACACCCATGCACTTAGTTCCTTTAACTCTTCCCACAGCATGTAAAACTCTAATTAGCATATATGTTCTTTTTCAACTATTTGCTGATTTCGATACAACATGTAAGAAGAGAATTACGCCAACGGGAATTACTGAATGAAAAAGGGGCTTTGAACAAACAAAACAGTGCTACTTAACTGAGGTTATTCCATTCTTTAAACTCCTCAAGGAACATTTTGAGGTCATGGAATTAACCCTTAGAACTGAAGTAAAAGAGATGAAAGAAGTGTTTAAATATATGGAAAACGTAGAGAAACAAAATGCTATTGATCTTAAATGTTGTGAGATTGAAAGAAAGAATATTCTCATCA
This sequence comes from Artemisia tridentata subsp. tridentata, assembly GCA_021014915.2. Taxonomy (NCBI): domain Eukaryota; kingdom Viridiplantae; phylum Streptophyta; class Magnoliopsida; order Asterales; family Asteraceae; genus Artemisia; species Artemisia tridentata. The sequence goes on from CP139506.1 coordinate 307,490,043, forward strand.
CCAATGAGAATTTGATTGCTAGATGTATTGCACATGATGTATTTTATACTGCTACTGATTCTGCATTAACTGCTTGTCAATTTCATGAGTTGTCTATTGCATTAAATGTTTCTCAGAATCGTGTTGTTGAGCTTGAGGGGGAGAATTTAAAATTGCATGAGAAAATCCAAAACGATGACCATGATAACATGGTCAGGCATTTTTCAAAACTAGAGGTTGATAATCTTAATTTGCAATTAAAATATCAACATTTAGAAGAAAGAGTTAAAATCTCAAATGCCAAAACATCTTTGGATGCACCTGAATTTTATACATATTTTGAATTAAGCAAACGAGATGAAAAAAATCAAGCTTACACTAACACGATTCGAAAATTGAGGGCCCAAATTGCCCAATTAAAATCGAATAAGAGTGATGTGACTGGCACCCATAAACCATCGTCTTTAGATTCTCAGAATTTTCACTATCAAGACACCATCAATAAATTACAGCATGAAAATGATTGTTTTCAAGCTGAAAATTCAAAAACCAAACAGCATTGGAAGAGTTATATGACTCGATTAAAGTCACACGTAACAGTCACAATGAAAAGATAACTTCTTTGCTAAAAGAGATTGAGAATCTAAAGACTCAGGTGAAAGGGAAAATGCCAATCATCATTAGTGAAATTGTTGTTCCAAAGGTTTCTGCTTGTAGAAAATATGCAATTGATGTTGTGCCTATTCCGCTTCCCCTTAGGAACAATAGGTCTGCTCATCAAGTATATCTCACTCACCTTAAGGATAGCCTTGATACCCTTCGTGAGATCGTAGAAGAGGATAGGATAGATAAACCACTTGATAGTGCAGTTGTAGATGCCTGCTTCCTCACTAAACGATCTCAGGAACTCTTATAATACGTCATTGGCACATGCCCTAAGATTGATAGCAAGCAAGATATGTTTATTGCATCATCCTCAATGACTAAGAACAAGCATGTAACCTTTGAGGCACCCTTGGAAACTTCAGATCCCAACACATCAAAACATATTCAGCAACTGGAAGTGAAAAAGACTAAGATTCCCATCAGTCCTTCTATAGGAGTTAACAGAGACACTAAAGCTAGCGAGTCAAAACCAAGGAGAAATATAAAGAATTATAGAACATCACCAGCAAAAAGTGTTCCTAAGAAGAAAGTAGAAGACCACATGAGGAACAATAAGTCAGATTTGAACAAACGAATCATAATTCAAATCCTAATTCACTTTGCAAAACATGTAATGATTGTTTAATTTCGGGTAATCATGATAAATGTGTTGAGAAATTTGTGAAGTCATCCAACAAAACCCCTGTCAAGCAAGTTTGGAGAGCCAAGCATGTCAAACAAACTTGGAAAGCAACAGGAAACATGTTTGCTAATGTTGGTTATCAATGGAAGCCCACTGGAAGGAAATTCACTTTAGGAGAACAGTGTCCTTTAACTAGGATAACTAAGTCTAAAGTAGTGCCTGTACGTCAATGGAAGCCAACTGGTGTAACACCCCCAAAATCTGGTTTAGCGGAAACACTTCAAAAATAGTGTGGAAATATAAGCCCATAAAAGATTTTAAGTGGTCCCAATTATATCAGAGTCTTCTACGACCATGCCATGCCCTGCCAAAAGTCTTCGCCACTAAATAATCACCTTAAACCTGAAAATACATGCTAAAAAGGGTCAACACTAGGTTGGTGAGTTCATAGATTTGATTAAAACAGATTATGTTACACTGAATATCATAAAGTTCGGTTAATCGATACGCTCGCCAGGACCAGTACGCCTGGTAATGAAACCGTTTCGCCCGGTCAATGTTACTGGTACGCTCGGTGCTGTTCTGTACGCCTGATCTATGAACAAGTCAAGTATACATATATAGCATTCAAGTAAACCACTCTTATACATATCTGACCAGTACCCCTGGTCTATGTATATATCATGTATCCAAATAAGGTATTCAGTAAACAGTCTAGCATATAACGCTGATCACATTTCAAGTAAAACCATCAATTCTAGATTTCATATACCAAATAAACAGTCATGGAATTTAGTTTAAAACAAGCATGTATTCTCCCCCAAAACAGTTATAAAACAAGTAAAAGTAGGGGCCATGAACTCACCTTGGCTTGCAGCAATGCACAAATATCACAACAGTCACAACTAGCATCAAGGGCAATGGCACAACAATATCGAGGGAATGGGCACAATGGTGTCGGATCAGCACAACCGAATGATAAGGAGAAGAAGGAGATGAGAAAAATGGTGGTGGCGTCTTCACGAGTGCAACTCAAACCACCAATCCTTAGCTTCGTACTTCCTCGATCTTCCCAAGGTATAGATGGTGTGGGTGGCGTCGGTGAGGAGGGATGAAGGAAATGAGATGGGGGCTGTGATGAGAGTTGAGGGTGTGTTTTTCCATCTATAGATTTGATTAGGATATAAAGAAAGAAAAGGAGTAGCGTTTGACCAAGGCTTTCTTGGTTGGTTTCCTGTGAAGGGCGATTTGAGGTAAAATCACTGTCAACGTTTCCTCTCCGAATGCTATCTCGTGAATGAATTTGGAAGGAAGTGATGGTGGTCAAAAGAAAAGAGAAAGAGTGATGGGGATGGGTAGAGTTTACAGAGAAAAAGAAAAAGGTGAAAAAGAAAGAAGATAAGGAAAGGGAAAAGGGACGGTTGGCATTTAGTTATTAGAAGGGTATACTTTTTTTTATTATTGCCCGTATACCCCATGTCCCGTTGGTTTAAATTTTAAATGTGGTCCATTGGTTTGTAAAAATATATTTCAGTAAACGTTTTTATAAACATCACTTAAAAACAAAGTCATTTACTCCAGAAATTATAAATTTAATCGTTACCAATATGAAAGAATTTTCTGAAATATCTAAATATGTTCAAAAATGCTCAATTAAATTGTCAAGTAAAAATAATTAAATTTTTATTATTAAAACAATGTTTGGAAATTTACGGGTGGTTACAACTGGAAGGAAATTCCCTGTAGGAGAACAGTGCCCTTTAATTAGGTCTACTAAATCCGAAATGGTACCTTTAACACAACCCAAACACGTTAGTACTAGTGAAAGTGTCATCACTGAGAGATTCTGTAACAATTCTCATACATCGTTAACTATGTACCAACGTAGAAATAAACAGAAAAAGGCTACTTCCACTAGCATTCCAACTTCTACTAAGACTCAGGCAAATGATGCTCCTGTTCCCACTAACCAATTGGACCCCAACTTAAATTGGGGATCCAACACTCCAAACTTTCTATGTTCGTCTGTTTTCAAATGCACGTCGTACAAATCGTCCTTTGACATTTGGACTCAGGCTGCTCACAACATATGACGGGAAATCACAAATGACGTTTGAACACATCAGTTCAAGCCTCGTTCTTCAACAACAAATGACGATTGAACACATCAGTTCAAGCCTCGTTCTTCAACGAAAAATGACGTCTGTTCACATCAGTTCAGGCCTCGTTCTTCAACAACAAAATGGCGTCTGCAGACAACACTTCAGGCCCCGTTCCTCAAAGAAAAGAAAGGCATACGCTTAAGTGCGCTTTATCTTCGGAAGAAGAGAAATCTTCTCGTTTCTGACTATTCTCATCAACAAGCTTCATACTTGTTCCATGCTCGTTCAGTCATCAAGTGGATCTACTCTCATTAGAGTGTATTTTATTCACTCGATCAAAAATGGCAACCTCAAATGCAATTTTTGAGGGGGAGAAGTGTGAACAGTGGATCAACCTCATATGCACTTGTTCAATCAAAAATGGCAACCTCATATGCAATTTTTGAGGGCGAGAAGTGTGAACAGTGGATCGACGTACATTTGATTGTATGTTCACTCACTTGTTGGGCATGTGACTCTAATTGTGACTACGGAGTTGATCAGGTATCACTTATTTGAGATTGAAGTTGACTTTCACAAAGGCGTGATCTTATTATATCTTGAAGTCGGGGTTGGTTGGGTGCATGACTTTCAATGATAACTTGCTCGTGCTTAAGATTTAAGTTGAAGACTTATTTTATCTAGTTTCCACCAGTCGGGGTAAATGTTTGAAGACCTGGTTAACTATCACTTAAAGGAGTCATGTTGTAATACCCAGTGTCACACGCCGATGACGTTGTGGATAATCGCAAGAGGTGTTAATGTCTCATACTTTGATTGGGTATTGAGTACTTAGAGATTTGCTTGGAGCATAAATTCTCTACACCGTTCTTCCAACATTAGTGCAAGCTTAGAATTCTACTTCAGTTTCAAGTATGGTATATCGGGTTTGCTCCATTAGTTATCACTTCAAATAGCCTACTTAAGGGTTGGTAAAGATAGTCAGAGAGAGTTTCGGTAGCGGTTGATTCTCACTTGATACATTTGAGCCAATTTTGTTCTTATCACAAGATTTCAAGTATATGTGCGCAAAATGTGTTGCTGATTCTGAGGTATCAAAACCAGCAAGGGGGAAGGAGACATACATCTGAACGCACAACCAGTACACGTGATGAACTTTCTACTTCTTCTTAATTGAAGTTATTCCGGGAAGACAAATTTCATAACCGCAGAGAAAATCAGTGTTTTAACTCATGGCTTTTGGCGTATTATTCCAACTACGTGGGGGAAGAGATGTAAGAAACAGTTTCTGATGATTAAAGAGGTACACAATTGTATGATGATTCCTCTGGTTAGTCGGTATCCTATAGAAGGAAATGTGTTCATCCGGGACTTACTTGATTTTTTACGGTACTGTTTTGGTGTTATCATTTCGACTACATCCGGTACTAAGTTGCTTTTGTGGTACTGTATTGGTGTTATCATTTTGATGCGTGGTTTTGTAACCTTACAACAGGTTTTACCTCTCGAGGGATCTCAAGAGGCTTACAACCCCACCAGGTAGTGTACCTGACCGATGTAGTATAGTGTAGTGGTAAGTACGGGGGATTGATCGTTCTCCACAGGGAATAGTGTTCGTTAGGTATGAAAAACTACTCTAATAGGTCTAAAGGTTGAGGAAGATTCTTTTTTATGTTTTTATATTTTTATGAAAGCAAGTAAAATCTCGGTTTTGAAAGAGTGGGCGGAATTAGTTGCTAGTCAACTAACCCAAAATTACTACGGATGCAAATAAAATAAAATAACAAAAATGAAAATGTGGTGAGAAACTTATGTGTAGAGAAATGTGTTTACTTAGATTTCCTTACTCCCTAACTATCTTTTACCGGGTAATTAGTGTGTATTAGTCGCGTGGATGACGGGTGTATTCCTTAATACCATTCGTGGGGTGGCGTACTTACTTCCCCAACTCTACAAGCTCCTACTTCACTCCTATGTCGAGCCGGCTAGGAAGCTCCTAACATGGGATCACTAGAATTCGCTTGTGCATTAAATACAACCATAAAAACCTTTAGTACGCATTTGGTTCATGTTTCTTAAGACGTTCAAGCAAGTTACCGAATAGGAAGTTAGCCAGTTTTCTTAAGCCTAACATAGATAAACAATCATCCAATACAACTAACAACACACTAACAACCAATAATCAATAGCTAGGTTTCATTAGATCTAAGCAACACAAGATAAAATTAGCCTAACATGTTAAACAAAAGACAAGAATAAGATAGAATCAAACAACACATAGACATATTGAATGATTAATTGATAACTTATCTTCAATGAAACATGGAAGATCTCAAGGCAAAAAGCCCTGAAAAAGTAGCTAAAATCGTCTTAGGGTTTTCTCCCAAAATTCCACACACTAAGCTCTCCTCTAATGACAAAAGATTAGAAAACTATATATAGATTTTTGGATCTGACGGCGTCACCTTATGGAGTGTGACGCCGTCACCTCGCCGCTGATGCGTGGGTTTTGCAACCTTACAACAGGTTTTACCTCTCGAGGGATCTCAAGAGGCTTACAACCCCACCAGGCAGTGTACCTGACCGATGTAGTATAGTGTAGTGGTAAGTACGGGGGATTGATCGTTCTCCACAGGGAATAGTGTTCGTTAGGTGTGAAAGGCTACTCTAATTAGGTCTAAGGGTTGAGGAAGATTCTTTTTTATGTTTTTATATTTTTATGAAAGCAAGTAAAATCTCGGGTTTTGAAGGAGTGGGCGGAATTAGTCGCTAGTCAACTAACCCAAATTACTACAAATGCAAATAAAATAAAATAACAAAAATGAAAAGTGGTGAGAAACTTATGTGTAGAGAAATGTGTTTACTTAGATTTCCTTACTCCCTAACTATCTTTTACCGGTTAATTAGTGTGTATTAGTCGCGTGGATGACGGGTGTATTCCTTAATACCATTCGTGGGGTGGCGTACTTACTTCCCCAAACTCTACAAGCTCCTACTTCACTCCTATGTCGAGCCGGCTAGGAAGCTCCTAACATGGGATCACTAGAATTCGCTTGTGCATTAAATACAACCATAAAAACCTTTAGTACGCGTTTGGTTCATGTTTCTTAAGACGTTCAAGCAAGTTACCGAATAGGAAGTTAGCCAGTTTTCTTAAGCCTAACATAGATAAACAATCATCCAATACAACTAACAACACACTAACAACCAATAATCAATAGCTAGGTTTCATTAGATCTAAGCAAACACAAGATAAAATTAGCCTAACATGTTAAACAAAAGACAAGCATAAGATAAAATCAAACAACACATAGACATATTGAATGATTAATTGATAACTTATCTTTCAATGAAACATGGAAGATCTCAAGGCAAGAAGCCCTGAAAAAGTAGCTAAAATCGTCTTAGGGTTTTATCCCAAAATTCCACACACTAAGCTCTCTTTAATGACAAAAAATTAGAAAACTATATATAGACTTTGACATCTGACGGCGTCACCTTATGCATTGTGACGCCGTCACCTCGCCGCTTTTAGGGTTCCCGGGTGACCTTCTTGACGCCGTCCCTCTTTAGCTCTTCAAAAATCCATTCTGGCTTATCAAGGCTTGACGCCGTCGGACCTATAACGTGACGCCGTCCCTCTTTGATTTAAGCCGTGACGCCCTTGATTTAGTTAAAGCGTGACGCCGTCAGAATTCTCATGCAAACTCACTGGCCCGTCATGAGTAAATTTCACATCCAACTTTTCTTGCCAAAGCATGACGCCGTCTGGAGTTAATGTTGACGCCGTCAAAGGTGACTTTCAGCACAATTTTGAGACTTTGCCGTTTTCTTCACTTTTATGCTCCAAAAACGTCCAAAATGCCTCCTTTTCCAGATTTCTCCTCAAAAGTACCTAAAATGACAAAAGGAACGATTTAGGGCAATATTTGATCAAATAAATACGATTTCGGGCTTAAATGACCCCTTAAAAGCGGTACACTTTTCGCCTCATCAAATACCCTTACACTTGAGATTTGCTTGTCCTCAAGCAAATGCGCTTTTATTCTAATCAAAATACAAGTTAGGGGTCATTTAATGCAAACATAAAAGTAATTACAACAAATAATCGTTCCACTTCAATCATAATAAGCACGGAGATTACATACTAGCACCTCACAAGTAGTGTTTAGATACTCACATCTCTCAAGTGTCATCAAAATAAATCTCATAAATGAAAACGGAAAATATCTCTCACTACCTGTCATAGCAAATAGATTACCATAGGCTTGGGAAAGGATCGAAAACCTCCTCCACTAGGCGTAAGCACCTAAGATAAACTATCAAAGAGGGCTTTTAAATGGGTTATAACGTTAGGTGTAGGGAAAAGGAAAACATGGTTTTGTTGGATAAAGGATATTTTACTGGTGGCGAGTTAAAGATCTTGATTAATTACATGTACTATACAATGTTGCTAAGCCAAGACTAGACTCGATCTTAAGCTAGAAACAAAATAACATAATAACAAAAACATAAAACAAACATAAAATGAAACGGGATGGTAGTCCGTATGTTTTTTCTATTTTTCATTTTCTCATTTTTTTGTATTTTTCTTGATTTTTTTTTTTCGATTTTTTTTTTTTTTTTTTTTTTTTTTTTTTTTTTACATACACTTTTACCCTACCATCCAAAATAATACATCATAGGGGCATTGCATCCCCTTACACTTGAACTTTTACATAACTTTACAAATAACTATTCTAATGACTCGAATTAAGATAATTGAAAAACTTGGAGTACTTTTAAAACATTTAGCACATATGGGGGTAATAAATGATGTTCTTCCCCATTACTCCATTACACTAGTACTTTACCCATGAGTCCCAATCGTCCCAAAACAATATGTACAAGGATATGACTCGACTTAGCAACCATGTAATCAATTAGATAATTAACTTGGGTTTAAACAAATGTTGTCACAATAATGCACTAAAAATGAGTGCATACAAGGTAGGCTAAGGTGATTTGGGTGTACATTTAAGTGGGGTGTAACAAATTCTTCCTTTAAGTAAAATGCTTAAAGGTCGAAACGAAAAGATAGGCTCTGAGGGGTGTACTAGGGGTATCGTGTACTAAAAATGAGTACAACGCAAAGGGTGTGGGAGAATTACTTGACCAATGTAGCCAAAGTAATTATAACAAAAACACAGGTGTAAAACAATGGGTTAATCCTAATGCCTCTTATCATGTAGTAAATCTAACTACACGAATGTAGTCTCACTTGTGGCCTCGGAATGGTCCTAACGCAAGTTCTAGAATCTAAGTGCTACCGGTACACACATCATAGCATAAATGCTTTTCCTACCAATTCTAGGGGCGAACCTCACATATTTGGGGGTGGAAAATTTTTTAGTGGTACGGTTTTTTGTGCTAGTCATATAACTCCTATCCATGAGACGCTCATTAAGATCAAAGTTTCACTCCTATATGTTGTAAAAAATTTTAAATTTGGCACTAAAATTGCCCTAACAAGTATTTCTCTCAGTTTTATTACACATCTACCATTAAACAAACAAAAATCAAGCGCAATGGCATTCTCTAAAATCGTACTTTTACCCTCCCCTTACACTTAAGATGAACATTGTCCCCAATGTTCAAGTAACAAGATGTAAAAGCATAAAAGTAAAAGAATGAAATCAAATACTCCCCTGATTCGCTCGTTGGATAATGAAATTACACGGTTAAATCTTCCTCCAAAGAGAATGTTGAAGCTCCATGACTAATGCATCACCATAAGCTTGATTCAAAACATTTCCTTGTCCAAAATAACCTGTTGAACCTGAGAAAACAAACACGAAAACCTGCATAACATCGGCGGGATAAAATCTATATATAAGGATATAATGCTTGTGGAATGATAACTTTGCAAATTCCTGGAGATTATAAGTTGGAGATTTTAATAAAAACTTTTTATGAAAACAAAATTTTCAAAAATTTCTGGAAATTAAATCTGACGCCGTCAGGTTATAACCCCTGACGCTGTCAGAAATGACCTGACAAAAATTTTCGTTTTAAGTTTCCGGAAAATTTCTGGAAAAACCTTTACCTTACTTCCTGGAAATCCTGCAAAACATCATTATGACTCGATACAAGCATTTGACTCAAACAAATACGAATACGTATGTTAATTTATTATTATTACGATTCATGTTCATATGTGTTCTAATAAACCGATTTAGATTTCCCTTACACTTATCTTTTGCAAAATACCTTTATATGTAGTTACGACGAAGTTAAAAACAAAATAAAGCATTTTCACAAATTAGTTTTTGAACATGAATCAATAAGAATAAAAATTAAACACACATACGGAAACAAATAAAATCAAACAAACAAATAAATAAACACACAAAGCAAATAAAACAAATAAAGATTGGGTTGCCTCCCAAGAAGCGCTTTTCTTTATTAACGAGTCTTGTAGCTAGACTCAAAGTCACGCTACCCTATGTAAGTAAGCTCGTCATCAAGGACGTCTTTAGGGTTAAGCTTGGATTGAAGTTTCCTATTGGTCCGCTCAGTACGATATGTCTTTTCAAACTTCTCTCCATCCGGGTCATACAATGTCATCTTGATATGCCATGACCCATCTCCATCATTGGGTGGTTTATCCCAATTCCACTTATGATCATCTTCCTCACAAATCCACTTATTCAATCCTAGGTTAATTGGCAAAACTCCTAGGAAATCAATCATCCTTCTAAAAACTAGAGGGTCTTCAAATGGATCCAATTCGGTGTCCCTAGCCAAGAGTTGCTCTACCGAATGCGTTCGGTTAACAAAGTCCTCTTCTAGGTAAAATGGGCGTTGGGGTCCTATGAAGTCTCTATCAATCCAAGGTCCATATCTAGATGGTCTCCTATTTGATTCTAGCCAATGTGGTGTTGGTTCCTCACTAGTATCATAGGCATGTTTCTTAACATCATAGACAGACCAAGTATCTCCTTCTCCTACCGCTATCTTGGATTCCTTACAATCAATCATAGCACTAGCGGTCGCCAAAAATCCTCTACCTATCAACAAGGGGCATGTAGGGTCGCTAACCATATCAAGGACGTGGAAATCGGCTAAAATGGTTAGCTTTCCAATGTGTACTAACACGTCCTTAACTACTCCAACCGGGTAAGCAACACTTCCATCCGCTAAGCCTATTATCACCTCGGTTTCTTCAAGTTTTCCAAGTTTTAAAGAGGTGTAGAGAGGTAACGGAAGTAGGTTAAGGCTTGATCCAAGATCGGCTAATGTGTCATAAGCCTCCGAATTACCGATCTTGCAAGGTAGAACAAATAAGCCCGGATCATCTAATTTCTTAGGTAGCTTGTTTTGAACAAAGGCGGTCCCTCTTTCGCCTAACTTGAGCTTCTTTTCATCCAACTCATCAACAACCGGACTTTCAAGGTGGAGCTCCTTGAATTCATCGTCAAGGTTTTGAGTGGGAGGTGTTTCAACTATGTTGTTGACCAATTTGGATGTCATAACTTCTTGGTCACTTGGAATGATTTGGGTTTGTTTGAAACACGTGCTCATGGAATTGACCGAATAATATTGTGGACAAGAACTAGGGGACGAAACCGATGAAATAGCGTTGACGTTTAGTTTCGGGTTCTTGACCGTGTTGCTAGGGAGTGCTCCCATTTCTCGGTCATTGAGGGCTTTCAACAAGGTGTCAATCTTATCGGTCATCTCGCTTTGTTTTTGTTTGAAATCGGCTTCAAACTTGGCTAAACGAGCTTCTTGAGATGCCATAAATTGAGACATCAATCCTTCAAAGTTATTGGTACTACCATTGCCGGAAGGATTGTTGTTGAAAGTACGGTTCGAGTTGGAACCGCTTGATTGGAAACGATTAGGTGGGTTGGAAGAATTGATTTGTTGTGAGTTTTGGTTTTGTTTCCACCTAAGGTTCGGGTGATTTTTCCATGAGGGGTTGTATGAATCACCATAATGGTTTGGCTCGGGTTTGAAAGTGTACCACTTGTCTCCCGCTCCGTCGGTACGCGAGGATGCGTAGTCCGCAAAAGCTTGTTCGGGGAGTTCCATGCAATCACGAGTGTCGTGGGGACCACTACATAATTCACATGAAGAAGTGATTTTGTTCACTTGGCTTGAAGGTTTAGGAGCCTCGTAGGATTTCATGAGAAACTTGACTTGGTCTTCAAGTTCTATGATCCTACGGTCGGAAGTGCTTGAATTGTTAGAAGGCAAAGATATTGCCTTGACCGTTTTATTCAAATCACGGGGATCACTCCAACTTTCGTTGTCATAAAGAGCAAGATCCTCTAGGAGAGCCCATGATTGTTCCGCACTTAGATCACGTAGCTTGCCACCGGCCGATTGGTCAATGGTTTGCCTTGTGGAGAGATTGATATGGTCATAGAAGATTTGGACTTGGAGCCAAAGTTCTATGCCATGGTGAGGGACTTTTTGGAGTAAGTCCTTGAATCGAGTCCATGCCTCGTAGAGAGTTTCGCCTTGACGTTGTTGGAACATCAAGATATCATTCCTTAGCTTGGTAGTTCTTCCCGGTGGGAAAAACTGAGCAAGGAAACGAGTGGTGAGATCATCCCAAGAGGTGATGGATCCTGCGGGTTGACGTTCTAGCCACTGACTAGCTTGGTCCCGCAGAGAGAATTGGAAGAGACGCAATCGGGTCGTCTCTCGAGTGGCAACATCAAGGTCTATAGAATCAACGATTTTAAGAAAGTCCTTGAGATGTTGATTAGGATCTTCAGAACGAAGTCCATGGAATGCGCATCCGCTTTGCACCAACCGGATGGTGTCGGATCGCAAGGGTGTGATATTGGCTCCTTGAGTGAGCTCAATGGTGTTTCGATAGCCGTGGTGGCTAGGACGGGAATACTCTCCTAAAGTACGGGCTCTAGGAGGTGTGGTGTGTTGTTGTGGTGGTGGGTTGTGGGGGTTAAGGATATTACCATCTTCCATGATGTCGGACGGTAATGGTTACGAACAAAGACACGAAGAAAATAGATAGACTAAAGAAAACCTAGAAAAATAAAATAAAAATCTCACTAGAAAGGAATCTAGTGAGTAGACCTAATAGAAATAAAAAATTCAACCTAAACAATAACTATTCCCCGGCAGCGGCGCCAAAAACTTGATGCGTGGGTTTTGCAACCTTACAACAGGTTTTACCTCTCGAGGGATCTCAAGAGGCTTACAACCCCACCAGGCAGTGTACCTGACCGATGTAGTATAGTGTAGTGGTAAGTACGGGGGATTGATCGTTCTCCACAGGGAATAGTGTTCGTTAGGTGTGAAAGGCTACTCTAATTAGGTCTAAGGGTTGAGGAAGATTCTTTTTTATGTTTTTATATTTTTATGAAAGCAAGTAAAATCTCGGGTTTTGAAGGAGTGGGCGGAATTAGTTGCTAGTCAACTAACCCAAATTACTACAAATGCAAATAAAATAAAATAACAAAAATGAAAAGTGGTGAGAAACTTATGTGTGGAGAAATGTGTTTACTTAGATTTCCTTACTCCCTAACTATCTTTTACCGGTTAATTAGTGTGTATTAGTCGCGTGGATGACGGGTGTATTCCTTAATACCATTCGTGGGGTGGCGTACTTACTTCCCCAAACTCTACAAGCTCCTACTTCACTCCTATGTCGAGCCGGCTAGGAAGCTCCTAACATGGGATCACTAGAATTCGCTTGTGCATTAAATACAACCATAAAAACCTTTAGTACGCGTTTGGTTCATGTTTCTTAAGACGTTCAAGCAAGTTACCGAATAGGAAGTTAGCCAGTTTTCTTAAGCCTAACATAGATAAACAATCATCCAATACAACTAACAACACACTAACAACCAATAATCAATAGCTAGGTTTCATTAGATCTAAGCAAACACAAGATAAAATTAGCCTAACATGTTAAACAAAAGACAAGCATAAGATAAAATCAAACAACACATAGACATATTGAATGATTAATTGATAACTTATCTTTCAATGAAACATGGAAGATCTCAAGGCAAGAAGCCCTGAAAAAGTAGCTAAAATCGTCTTAGGGTTTTATCCCAAAATTCCACACACTAAGCTCTCTTTAATGACAAAAAATTAGAAAACTATATATAGACTTTGACATCTGACGGCGTCACCTTATGCATTGTGACGCCGTCACCTCGCCGCTTTTAGGGTTCCCGGGTGACCTTCTTGACGCCGTCCCTCTTTAGCTCTTCAAAAATCCATTCTGGCTTATCAAGGCTTGACGCCGTCGGACCTATAACGTGACGCCGTCCCTCTTTGATTTAAGCCGTGACGCCCTTGATTTAGTTAAAGCGTGACGCCGTCAGAATTCTCATGCAAACTCACTGGCCCGTCATGAGTAAATTTCACATCCAACTTTTCTTGCCAAAGCATGACGCCGTCTGGAGTTAATGTTGACGCCGTCAAAGGTGACTTTCAGCACAATTTTGAGACTTTGCCGTTTTCTTCACTTTTATGCTCCAAAAACGTCCAAAATGCCTCCTTTTCCAGATTTCTCCTCAAAAGTACCTAAAATGACAAAAGGAACGATTTAGGGCAATATTTGATCAAATAAATACGATTTCGGGCTTAAATGACCCCTTAAAAGCGGTACACTTTTCGCCTCATCAGCCGCTTTTAGGGTTCCCGGATGACCTTCTTGACGCCGTCCCTCTTTAGCTCTTCAAAAATCCATTCTGGCTTATCAAGGCTTGACGCCGTCGGACCTAGAACGTGACGCCGTCCCCTTATGATTTAAGCCGTGACGCCCTTGATCAAGTTAAAGCGTGACGCCGTCAGAATTCACATGCTATTTTCACTGGCTTATCATGAGTAAATTTCACGTCCAACTTTTCTTGCCAAAGCATGACGCCGTCTAGAGTAAATCTTGACGCCGTCAAGAGTAACTTTTAGCCGATTTTTGAGACTTTGCCGTTTTCTTCACTTTAATGCTCCAAAAACGTCCAAAATGCCTCCTTTTCCAGATTTCTCCTCAAAAGTACCTAAAATGACAAAAGGAACGATTTAGGGCAATATTTGATCAAATAAATACGATTTAAGGCTTAAATGACCCCTTAAAAGCGGTACACTTTTCGCTTCATCAAATACCCTTACACTTGAGATTTGCTTGTCCTCAAGCAAATGCGCTTTTATTCTAATCAAAATACAAGTTAGGGGTCATTTAATGCAAACATAAAAGTAATTACAACAAATAATCGTTCCACTTAAATCATAATAAGCACGGAGATTACATACTAGCACCTCACAAGTAGTGTTTAGATACTCACATCTCTCAAGTGTCATCAAAATAAATCTCATAAATGAAAACGGATAATATCTCTCACTACCTGTCATAGCAAATAGATTACCATAGGCTTGGGAAAGGATCGAAAACCTCCTCCACTAGGCGTAAGCACCTAAGATAAACTATCAAAGAGGGCTTTTACATGGGTTATAACGTTAGGTGTAGGGAAAAGGAAAACACGGTTTTGTTGGATAAGGGATATTTTACTGGTGGCGAGTTAAAGATCTTGATTAATTACATGTACTATACAATGTTGCTAAGCCAAGACTCGACTCGATCTTAAGCTAAAAACAAAATAACAAAATAACAAAAACATAAAAATAAACATAAAATGAAACGGGATGGTAGTCCGTATGTTTTTTCTATTTTTCTTTTTCTCATTTTTTTGTATTTTTCTTGATTTTTCGATTTTTTTTTTTTTTTTTTTTTTTTTGCATACACTTTTGCCCTACCATCCAAAATAATACATCATAGAGGCATTGCATCCCCTTACACTTGAACTTTTACATAACTTTACAAATAACTATTCTAATGACTCGAATTAAGATAATTGAAAAACTTGGAGTACTTTTAAAACATTTAGCACATATGGGGGTAATAAATGATGTTCTTCCCCATTACTCCATTACACTAGTACTTTACCCATGAGTCCCAATCGTCCCAAAACAATATGTACAAGGATATGACTCGACTTAGCAACCATGTAATCAACTAGATAATTAACTTGGGTTTAAACAAATGTTGTAACAATAATGCACTAAAAATGAGTGCATACAAGGTAGGCTAAGGCGATTTGGGTGTACATTTTAGTGGGGTGTAACAAATTCTTCCTTTAAGTAAAATGCTTAAAGGTCGAAACGAAAAGATAGGCTCTGAGGGGTGTACTAGGGGTATCGTGTACTAAAAATGAGTACAACGCAAAGGGTGTGGGAGAATTACTTGACCAATGTAGCCAATGTAATTATAACAAAAACACAGGTGTAAAACAATGGGTTAATCCTAATGCCTCTTATCATGTAGTAAATCTAACTACACGAATGTAGTCTCACTTGTGGCCTCGGAATGGTCCTAACGCAAGTTCTAGAATCTAAGTGCTATCGGTACACACATCATAGCATAAATGCTTTTCCTACCAATTCTAGGGGTGAACCTCACATATTTGGGGGTGGAAAATTTTTTAGTGGTACGGTTTTTGTGCTAGTCATATAACTCCTATCCGTGAGACGCTCATTAAGATCAAAGTTTCACTCCTACATGTTGTAAAAAATTTTAAATTTGGCACTAAAATTACCTTAACAAGTATTTCTCTCAGTTTTATTACACATCTACTATTAAACAAACAAAAATCAAGCGCAATTGTATTCTCAAAAATCGTACTTTTACCCTCCCCTTACACTTAAGATGAACATTGTCCCCAATGTTCAAATAACAAGATGTAAAAGAAAAAAGTAAGAGAATGAAATCAAATACTCCCCTGATTCGCTTGGTGGATAATGAAATTACACGGTTAGATCTTCCTCCAAGGTAATGTTGAAGCTCCATGACTAATGCATCGCCATAAGCTTGATTCAATAAACATCTCCTTGTCCAAAATAACCTGTTAAACCTGAGAAAACAAACACGAAAACCTGCATAACATCGGCGGGATAAAATCTATATATAAGGATATAATGCTTGTGGAATGATAATTTTGCAGATTCCTGGAGATTATAAGTTGGAGATTTTAATAAAAACTTTTCAAAAACAAAACTTTCAAAAATTTCTGAAAATTAAATCTGACGCCGTCAGGTTATAAACCTTGACGCCGTCAGAAATGACCTGACAAAAATTTTCATTTTAAGTTTCCGGAAAATTTCTGGAAAAACCTTTACCTTACTTCCTGGAAATCCTGCAAAACATCATTATGACTCGATACAAGCATTTGACTCAAACACACACGAATATATATGTTAATTTAATATTATTACGATTCATGTTCATTTGTGTTCTAACAAACCTATTTAGATTTCCCTTACACTTATCTTTTGCAAAATACCTTTATATGTAGTTAAGACGAAGTTAAAAACAACATAAAGCATTTTCACAATTTACTTTTGAACATGAATCAATACTAATAAAAATTAAACACACATACGGAAACAAATAAAATCAAACAAACAAATAAATAAACACACAAAGCAAATAAAGCAAATAAAGCTTGGGTTGCCTCCCAAGAAGCGCTTTTCTTTATTAACGAGTCTTGTAGCTAGACTCAAAGTCACTCTACCCTATGTAAGTAAGCTCGTCATCGAGGACGTCTTTAGGGTTAAGCTTGGATTGAAGTTTCCTATTGGTCCGCTTAGTACGATATATCTTTTCAAACTTCTCTCCATCCGGGTCATACAATGTCATCTTAATATGCCATGACCCATCTCCATCTTTGGGTGGTTTATCCCAATTCCACTTATGATCATGTTCCTCACAAATCCACTTATTCATTCCTAGGTTAATTGGCAAAACTCCTAGGAAATCAATCATCTTTCTAAAAACTAGAGAATCTTCAAATGGATCCAATTCGGTGTCCCTAGCCAAGAGTTGCTCTACCGAATGCGTTCGGTTAACAAAGTCCTCTTCTAGGTAAAATGGGCGTTGGGGTCCTATGAAGTCTCTATCAATCCAAGGTCCATATCTAGATGGTCTCCTATTTGATTCTAGCCAATGTGGTGTTGGTTCCTCACTAGTATCATAGGCATGTTTCTTAACATCATAGACTGACCAAGTATCTCCTTCTCCTACTGCTATCTTGGATTCCTTACAATCAATCATAGCACTAGCGGTCGCCAAAAATCCTCTACCTACCAACAAGGGGCATGTAGGGTCGCTAACCATATCAAGGACGTGGAAATCGGCTAAAATGGTTAGTTTTCCAATGTGCACTAACACGTCCTTAACTACTCCAACCGGGTAAGCAACACTCCCATCCGCTAAACCTATTATCACCTCGGTTTCTTCAAGTTTTCCTAGTTTTAGAGAGGTGTAGAGAGGTAACGGAAGTAGGTTAAGGCTTGATCCAAGATCGGCTAATGTGTCATAAGCATCCGAATTACCGATCTTGCAAGGTAGAACAAATAAGCCCGGATCATCTAATTTCTTAGGTAGCTTGTTTTGAACAAAGGCGGTCCCTTTTTTGCCTAACTTAAGCTTCTTCTCATCCAACACATCAACAATCGGACTTTCAAGGTGGAGCTCCTTGAATTCATCGTCAAGGTTTTGAGTGGGAGGTGTTTCAACTATGTTGTTGACCAATTTGGATGTCATAACTTCTTGGTCATTTGGAACGACTTGGGTTTGTTTGAAACACGTGCTCATGGAATTGACCGAATAATATTGTGGACAAGAACTAGGGGACGAAACCGATGAAATAGCGTTGACATTTAGTTTCGGGTTCTTGACCGTGTTGCTAGGGAGTGCTCCCATTTCTCGGTCATTGAGGGCTTTCAACAAGGTGTCAATCTTATCGGTCATCTCGCTTTGTTTTTGTTTGAAATCGGCTTCAAACTTGGCTAAACGAGCTTCTTGAGATGCCATAAATTGAGACATCAATCCTTCAAAGTTATCGGTACTACCATTGCCGGAAGGATTGTTGTTGAAAGTACGGTTCGAGTTGGAACCGCTTGATTGGAAACGATTAGGTGGGTTGGAAGAATTGGTTTGTTGTGTGTTTTGGTTTTGTTTCCACCTAAGGTTCGGGTGATTTTTCCATGAGGGGTTGTATGTATCACCATAAGGGTTTGGCTCGGGTTTGAAAGTGTACCACTTGTCTCCCGCTCCGTCGGTACGCGAGGATGCGTAGCCCACAAAAGCTTGTTCGGTGAGTTCCATGCAATCACGAGTGTCGTGGGGACCACTACATAATTCACATGAAGAAGTGATTTGGTTCACTTGGCTTGAAGGGTTAGGAGCCTCGTAGGATTTCATGAGAAACTTGACTTGGTCTTCAAGTTCTATGATCCTACGGTCAGAAGTGCTTGAATTGTTCAAAGGCAAAGATATTGCCTTGACCGTTTTATTCAAATCACGGGGATCACTCCAACTTTCGTTGTCATAAAGAGCAAGATCCTCTAGGAGAGCCCATGATTGTTCCGCACTTAGATCACGTAGCTTGCCACCAGCCGCTTGGTCAATGGTTTGCCTCGTGGAGAGATTGATATGGTCATAGAAGATTTGGACTTGGAGCCAAAGTTCTATGCCATGGTGAGGGACTTTTTGGAGTAAGTCCTTGAATCGAGTCCATGCCTCGTAGAGAGTTTCGCCTTGACGTTGTTGGAACATCAAGATATCATTCCTTAGCTTGGTAGTTCTTCCCGGTGGGAAAAACTGAGCAAGGAAACGAGTGGTGAGATCATCCCAAGAGGTGATGGATCCTGCGGGTTGACGTTCTAGCCACTGACTAGCTTGGTCCCGCAAAGAGAATTGGAAGAGACGCAATCGGGTCGTCTCTCGAGTGGCAACATCAAGGTCTATAGAATCAACGATGTTAAGAAAGTCCTTGAGATGTTGATTAGGATCTTCAGAACGAAGTCCATGGAATGCGCATCCGCTTTGCACCAACCGGATGGTGTCGGATCGCAAGGGTGTGATATTGGCTCCTTGAGTGAGCTCAATAGTGTTTCGATAGCCATGGTGGCTAGGACGGGAATACTCTCCTAAAGTACGGGCTCTAGGAGGTGGTGGTGGTTGTTGTGGTGGTGGGTTGTGGGGGTTAAGGATATTACCATCTTCCATGATGTCGGATGGTATGGTTACGAACAAAGACACGAAGAAAATAGATAGACTAAAGAAAACCTAGAAAAATAAAATAAAAATCTCACTAGAAAGGAATCTAGTGAGTAGACCTAATAGAAATAAAAATTCAACCTAAACAATAACTATTCCCCGGCAACGGCGCCAAAAACTTGATGCGTGGTTTTGTAACCTTACAACAGGTTTTACCTCTCGAGGGATCTCAAGAGGCTTACAACCCCACCAGGCAGTGTACCTGAACGATGTAGTATAGTGTAGTGGTAAGTACGGGGGATTGATCGTTCTCCACAGGGAATAGTGTTCGTTAGGTATGAAAAACTACTCTAATAGGTCTAAAGGTTGAGGAAGATTCTTTTTTATGTTTTTATATTTTTATGAAAGCAAGTAAAATCTCGGTTTTGAAAGAGTGGGCGGAATTAGTTGCTAGTCAACTAACCCAAAATTACTACGGATGCAAATAAAATAAAATAACAAAAATGAAAATGTGGTGAGAAACTTATGTGTAGAGAAATGTGTTTACTTAGATTTCCTTACTCCCTAACTATCTTTTACCGGTTAATTAGTGTGTATTAGTCGCGTGGATGACGGGTGTATTCCTTAATACCATTCGTGGGGTGGCGTACTTACTTCCCCAACTCTACAAGCTCCTACTTCACTCCTATGTCGAGCCGGCTAGGAAGCTCCTAACATGGGATCACTAGAATTCGCTTGTGCATTAAATACAACCATAAAAACCTTTAGTACGCATTTGGTTCATGTTTCTTAAGACGTTCAAGCAAGTTACCGAATAGGAAGTTAGCCAGTTTTCTTAAGCCTAACATAGATAAACAATCATCCAATACAACTAATAACACACTAATAACCAATAATCAATAGCTAGGTTTCATTAGATCTAAGCAACACAAGATAAATTTAGCCTAACATGTTAATCAAAAGACAAGAATAAGATAAAATCAAACAACACATAGACATATTGAATGATTAATTGATAACTTATCTTCAATGTAACATGGAAGATCTCAAGGCAAAAAGCCTTGAAAAAGAAGCTGAATTCGTCTTAGGGTTTTCTCCCAAAATTCCACACACTAAGCTCTCCTCTAATGACAAAAAATTAGAAAACTATATATAGATTTTTGGATCTGACGGCGTCACCTTATGGAGTGTGACGCCGTCACCTCGCCGCTTCTAGGGTTCCCGGATGACCTTCTTGACGCCGTCCCTCTTTAGCTCTTCAAAAATCCATTCTGGCTTATCAAGGCTTGACGCCGTCAGCTCGTGAACGTGACGCCGTCCCCTTATGATTTAAGCCGTGACGCCCTTGATCAAGTTAAAGCGTGACGCCGTCAGAATTCACATGCTATTTTCACTGGCCTATCATGAGTAAATTTCACGTCCACTTTTTCTTGCCAAAGCATGACGCCGTCCAGAGTTAATTGTGACGCCGTCAAAGGTAACTTTCAGCCGATTCTTGAGACTTTGTCGTTTTCTTCACTTTTATGCTCCAAAAAAGTCCAAAATGCCTCCTTTTCCAGATTTCTCCTCAAAAGTACCTAAAATGACAAAAGGAACGATTTAGGGCAATATTTGATCAAATAAATACGATTTAAGGCTTAAATGACCCCTTAAAAGCGGTACACTTTTCGCTTCATCAGTGTTATCATTTCGACTACATACGGGATAAATTGCTTACACTCGGGACTTAGTTGACTTTGGTGTAACAATTCACATCTGCAATTTCCTGAAGGGAGAAAAGTGCATTTCCGAGTCTTAATTGATTTTGATGTTACCTTTTCGACTTCATTAATGGGATTGAGTGTGTACTTCGTGTTTTTGAGCATCATACAATGAGACTGATTGCATCACTTCAACTACTTGGGGGGAAGTGGTCTCTGGATACTTTTGGTATGCATTACTTCAGCCTTCAGCGGGAAGAAATACGAGAAGAATTACTCATGCGTGAGATGATACGTTGCTGATCTATCTGGTGATCCCCCGAACGGATAATCACGATGATTATTCTTAAAAGGAGCAGCAATATTTTATGTGGTTTGCTACCGATTCCGCTGTAAACTTAACTAATGTAAGCTTGAAAGAGAGCTTTGAAACTGCTCAAAAAGAAGATTGTCGGTTTGGGGGGAAGCTATCAAAGCATCACATTGAGAAGGGTCAAGTTCAGAGGACTATTTTGGAGCCTCGAAAGCTTTGGTGGTGAAAGTTTAAGAGATGTTGACTACAGACTTCTACAACGTACAAAACGATATCCTTATTTCGGTATTCATGTCAACATTTTCTTAAATTGAGTAATATATTTTTTACATATCTTAAACCAAAATGTAAATAGAAAAATATAAAACCAACAAAATGTAAATAGAAAAAATATAAATCCTATAAAAACCATAAAAATCAGAAGAATAGAAAATACCAAAAATAGTTTTTCAAGGCATGTCTTCTGGTACTGATAACATTTACGTTCCTAGAAATGTCATTCAATAATGACACGGGTCTTTAAATGAAGTTCGAGCTAATAGCAACCCGCTTTTCAAAATGAGGAAAGCACGTCGCCAAAAAGACGGTTGTTCCTCCCACTGGGTGAAGTTCACCCGGGCATGGATTACTTCATATCCGTGCATCCCCGATCTAATGTACGTTTCAGTGCATCATTTCTCATATAAGAATAGAAGTCTTCTTTACATCACAAATACTTTTCAATCTATGATTCTTCAGGAAAGTATTTGTGCTAAACTTGGTGGTACCATGAATTTTTTTTGGAAATCAATCAGACTTGAAGTATTTTCATCAAAAATCTATCACTCAATCAATGACTACAGCTCTTTAAATAGAAAACGGGTCATCGATTGAGGGGGAGAGTGATTTCAAAAAAACTTTATATCATCAAAACAAGTCACTTTGTACATAATAAGCAGTGAATTTAATGAAACTTGTTGTTATGTGTCAGTGTATGACTTTTAATTCAAATATCTTTCAAATGTATCATACCTAACACTAACATTCTCCCTCACTGATTGAGGGGGAGCATTAGTATGTTCCATTATCAGCACATATTAAACCTGACCACATTTTCTACCATATTTTCTAAACTTATTTAAATCAATTGGGATAACAAAATCTCAAAGGGTTTGAAATTTCTGATCGGGGGAGAGAATGTGATTTAAATATGCAATCTGATAAAAATGTGATGTTTTGGATTTAAATGTAAGCTCTCCCATACGTGCTAAACTCTTTTGCATATCAATGCACATATTGAGGGGGAGCAAATGGTTTGTGGTGACAAAAGGATATGGCATCTCATGTGAGCGCGACTCAAACTTCACAAATGAATTGACGAAACAAAAACTGTCATTAATTGAAAGGACTTGTCCTGGACGAGTAATAATTTCAAGCTGGTCTAACCAGTGATGTAAGCGTGTCTCGAAGAGGACTTGTCTGAGTAGAGTGTACCGTTTCGAGAAACTTTCTGTGGACTTGACTAGGCCGGGTAATAATTTCAAGCTAGTCTAACTAGTGATGTAAGCGTGTCTCGAATCGGTCATGTTCACTGAAAGTGAATCAATTCAAAAAGTGCAAGCTCTACCCAACATGTGGAAATTTATTAAAAAAAAAACATCTGAGCACATGTTAAGGGGGAGCATTTGAAAAGTTCAAAACTCTCAAAGTGTTAGCAAAATGTGGTTCTTAATTATAAACACTTTGAGAGATTTTTCAAATAAATGGTTTACGAAAACATAGGATAGTCATGGTGTTATAAGGTGGCTAAGGTTAGGAAAACCGTCCTATGATCTGCCAGAGCCGGAGGGATCTACCCAAGGACAATACCGAATAGTTAGTATTAGAAAGTCCTTAGGTATGATTATGAAAAAAGGAGTAATATGAGAAAGGAGAAAGAAGGGGTTGAAGAATGAAAAAGAAATGTAATGAGAAAGGGTGAAAAGAAATAGCCCTCCAATTATTCAACCGTAGGGCAGAAACCGAGTTCAATTCATATGCTACTGGTGGTTACTAAGGTAGCACCAGTATTGAAGACAAGACGTCATGGACCCAGTGACGCACTGCACTAAACCTTCTAGCCACTCAAGTTCTCTTAATAGAACTTGTTTCATTCTCACGGGGAACCCTGCATAATCTATCGACCGCTCATTACGAGTCATGTTAATATTGAAATAGGAGACACCGCTCCAGTCTCCGACTACCAAAAATGCACTTATCGAGTCTAGAGCCACGAGATGCATCATAAGATCTCATAGGAACACATGTTACTTCTACACTGGTTGTTCAACATTAAGGACACCAGTTGTAAGCTTATGAGTCCTACGCAGATCTTAGCAATCTGCCAGAACATTTATGAGGGAATTAAAAAATGTCAGGGTCAACATCAAACAGCCCTGAAAGCAGTTCACTTCAGTAATTCCTTTTGGATTACACTTAGTGGTCGCGACAGTTTCAAACGGTCTACAGTCGTGGAGTGAACTCCAGCGACTTACCTAATCGTTGATGTACTTCAGTAGATATTGTAAGCCCTCTCGGTGGTATCCGATTCAGGAATGGCCTTGGTAAGGATTAGAGAAAGTTTTCACACTATGCTATTAACAATCTCGAAGTCCGCACCTGTAAGTACCGAATGTTTTATTACTAACTGTCGTATGCAGGAATCCCTGGCGGTTGCAGCGAATTGCCAAAAAGATGCCGATCCATCACCCCATGCTCACACTTCCCCATCATAAACAAAGAAATCATGATAATTGAAAGGCCTTCAACACTTCTTTCGCAACTCTGATGCTGAAAATATGATCCAGAAAAGGTGTGAGCATGTCGGTCCAAAGATCACAATATCACATGGAGACAATACTGCAGAAAGATGACTTGAAGACGTACGTTGGATGATAACCTCAAAGAATCCTCAAATATCATCCAAGACAAAAGAACAGTCATCAAAAGTTCACTGCTGAAAGCACAAAGATTAAAGACTTAGAAGAATCAAATACTACAAGCTAGGAATTCAAATTCATGTAATAGAATCCTAGAATTTAAAATGTAATTTTCGGGGTGACCTCCCTTAGGGGGAGATTGTTAGGAATATAAATATTCATATGAAGACTCGGTCACCCCGAGTACTCATTGGCATTAATTAGCTCGTAGGCTTAATAGTTTTGTTTAGATATTTTATCATTCGTGGAGTTGGTTCGGGTCTTTACCCACTGTCAGCTCACTCCACAGCCCAAGTGGGGCATCTCATGTATGACTATAAATAGCCCTTCCCATACAAGGGAAGGGTTGGACCTTCTCATTCATCTAATCTAATATCTCTCACCTTCTCTCTCTAAAAGGTTCCATAACCTCCTTCTTTCTCACTCTAGATTCGGCCAAAACCACAAGAACTATACATGTTATGATTTCGTGCTACTTACACTTCAAGTTAGATAGAAAAAAGATGGCATATTCATTAGTCAAGATAAATATGTGGCTGAAATTTTGAAGAAGTTTGGATTTACAGATGTGAAGCCTGCAAAGAACACTATGGACACATCCAAGCCCTTGCTCAAAGATGAAGATGGTGAAGAAGTTGATGTCCATTTGTATAGATCAATGATTGGATCATTGATGTATCTTACAGCTTCAAGACCTGACATAATGTTTGATGTCTGTGCTTGTGCAAGATATTAAGTCACACCAAAAGTTTCACATCTTAATGCAGTGAAAAGGATTTTAAGATACTTGAAAGGTCAACCCAAATTAGGCCTTTGGTATCCAAAAGATTCACCTTTTGACTTGATTTCATACTTAGATAGTGACTATGTTGGAGCTAGCTTGGATAGAAAATCAACAACAGGAGGTTGTCAGTTTTTGGGGAGCAGGTTGATTTCATGGCAGTGCAAGAAACAAACTTTGGTTGCAAATTCCACAACTGAAGCTGAGTATGTTGCTGCTTCAAGTTGCTGTGGACAAGTGCTCTGGATTTAGAATCAGTTGCTGGATTATGGGTACAATTTTATGCATACCAAGATATACATTGATAATAACAGTACTATGTGCATTCTTAAAAATCCTGTTTATCACTCAAAAACAATACATATTGAGATAAGACATCATTTTATAAGAGATTGTTATGAAAAGAAGTTAATTCAAATTGTTAAAATCCATACTGATAATAATGTTGCAGATTTTCTCATAAAAGCTTTTGATGTAGGTAGATTTCAATTTTTGGTTGTCAGTATTGGAATGATAAATCTTTGAAAAACTCTTATATCTTTGTGTCTTTGTAAAGTTTTATAAGGATTAGTACTGTTATTAGATCAATAAATTGTTTCTGTTGCTAAGTTAGAATTAGTATTTCTAGTTTACTTAGTATTGTTGTATTAATGTTGCCAGTTATACTTAGTATTCCTAAGTGTAATTGATGACGTGATTATTGTGTATTGTGTTATGCTTGTGGTTTTGTGTTTTTGGAACTAATAGTTTGCAGGATAAGCTGAGAAAAGTGATGGAGTGCTGATTAAAAGGTTGTTTGGAGTGGAAAATAACTTTTTGCTGCTAAGCATAAGTTAATGCAGCTATACCTAATTTAATGCTACTAGGGTTCTGCTGCTGTGTTTCAAAGAACAGGGTACTGTTTCATAAATAGAACGATTAAGGGTTTATATCCTTAACTCATTCTCAAAAGTTAGTGCGGCTCAATCAAAACTCTTTCAAACCATCAAACCTAACTCTTTTTCTCAATTAATTGCACATCCCAGTCAAATCCCACAAAAAAATTTCAAAATTCACAATGTCGTCTTTGTCATTTGCTGATCAACACAACATGATTGCATTTTTGCATATGCCCCAAGAAAGTGAAGGTTTTACTGAAGTCATAGACTTTCTTAATGCTGCTAATATTAGGTATGCATTAACAGTGAATCCTACTATATATGTTTCCAACATCAAACAGTTTTGGGCTACTGCAAAGGTCAAAACTATTGATGAGGAAGTACAAATACATGCCCTTGTGGATGGGCAGGAGATTGTTGTTACTGAAGCTTCTATTCGAGATGTTCTTCATCTTGATGATGCTGAAGGTATTAGTAATCTTCGAAATTCTACATTTTTTGAAAACCTTGCATTGATGGGGTATGAAAGCCAAAGTACTTCTTTAAAATTTTCAAAAGGGGCTTTCTCTCCACAATGGAAATTCTTAATTCACACTATCTTACAGTGTCTTAGTCCAAAGACTACTGGTTGGAATGAGTTTAGTAGTAATATGGCTTCTGTTATTATCTGCTTGGCTCAAAATCAAAGAGATCAAAGATTTAATTTTTCAAAATTGATTTTTGATAGTGTGGTTAAGGGCTTGGATAGTTCTTCTAACAAATATTACCTATATCCAAGGTTTTTACAACATCTTATGGACAAACAATTTGCTGATAAAAAGGTTCATAAAAAGGTTTATACTGCTCTCTTTCATACTAAAAAGATTTTAGATAATATGAAGAGAGAGGGCAAAGACTTTTCAGGCAGAGTTACACCATTGTTTCAAACAATGTTGGAACTAGGTCAGACTCAGGGTGAAAGCTCAGCAATCCCAGCTGATGCTTATCACACACCCACTCTTTTGACATCACCACCAACCTAAAAGACCTATACCCGTAGGATCACCAAAAAGGGCACTCAACTACCTCAGGTTAGTGCTAGTATGGTTGCAGATGAGGCTATGCATGAGGAGAGGGGTCATAGTTTAGAAAGGGCTATCACTACTGCTACTAGCTTAGAAGCAGAGTAGGACAGTGATAACATAAGTAAGACCCAATCAAAGGCAACTTCTAATGAAGAAAGTTCCTCTGGAACTGATTCAGGTGAAGGTCCCAGCCAAATGGATAATATGGGGGTGTAGATGCTCAGACTTGGTCTGAGGCTATGCCTAACTCACCCAATGATGCACCACTCGGGAGAGGTAACACACTCCGAAGTGCTGAGGGTAGTATGAAACTTATAGATGAATTGATGGCTACATGTACAAAATTGTCAAGGGATGTTCTTGGTCTCAAGAAGGAGCTTAAGCAAGTCAAAATCTCTCAGGGTACTGAAATCAGAAGGTTGAAGCAAAGGGTTAGGTATCTTGAAGGTCTACAAAGGTCAAGAACACATAAAACAAAAAGGCTATACAAGGTTGGAACTACTTCCAGGGTTGAATCCTCTGATAAGTCACAAAGTTTGGAAAAGGATGTTTCCAAACAGGGGAGGAATACAAGCCAAGCTTTAGGGGAAGATACTGGGGTAGATGATGTGGAAACTACTGGGGATGATGATGATGTGAATAAGTTTGTTGTTGCTGACCAACTGGGTAATGTTGCTGATGATGGTATTGAAAAAGTGATTGAAGCTGCTAAAGTGTTAGTTGATGCTGCTAGTGGAGAACTTAATGTTGCTAGTGGTGAAGTTAATGTGGCTAGTGAAATTGAAGTTAATGTGGCTAGTGAAGAAGTTAGTGCTGCTAAGACTGAAGTTAGTGCTGCTGCTACTCAAGGTGATGATGATGAGACTATAGTTCAAGTATTAACAAAGTTGAAGAGTACAAGACCTAAAGCAAAAGGAGTTGTCATTAAAGAGCCAGTATCAGTATCAACAACACCTTTAACAACTGTTTCACCATCTGATGAAAGGAAAAGGGTTATTGATAGAAGAACCTAAGCAGAAATTCAAGTTTCAATCACCCAGTCAACAACAACAACAAATGCTTACTGATGAAGAGGTTGCAAGAAAAGTGAAAGTTGATCTAGATGCTGAAGAGGAAGAGGCACGAAGAAAGCTAGCTGAAAAGGAAGAACAAGCAAATCTTGAACTTATAAATTCATAGGATGATATTCAAGCTAAGTGTGAAGCAGATCACATGGTAGCTCAGAGAATGTTGGATGATGAACAAGAAGAGTTTTCTTTGGAAGAAAAATCAATGCTCTTTATGGAACTAATGGCTCAAATGAAGAAGTTCTTTGCACATAAGAGAGCTGAAGAAAAGAGAAACAAACCTCTAACTCTGGCACAGCAAAGGAACATTATGCAGACCTATTTGAGAAATATGGGTGGATGGAAACAAACTCAGTGCAAGGAGATGAGCTATGATAGAATCAAAAAGGAGTTTGACATACTTTTCAGAAGGATAAATACTTTTATTGCTATGAATGAAGAAGAGATGGTGAGGTTTAATGAAGAGTCAAATAAGAGGTCTGGAAAAGTATTAGAAGCTGATAGTAGTAAGAAGCAGAAGGTAGATGAGCATCCAAAGCAAGCACAAGAGCAGGCAGAGCAGTCTCAAGAGGGTAATAAAAAGGAAGCTGATAATCTACAACATATGACTGAAATGGTAGACAATGATGATGATGAAATTGTGGATGTTGTACCTTTACAAACTAAAGGTCCTATCATTTGTTGGAAGACTGGTTATAATAGTAAACAACTTGGTGGGAGATAATCAGAGCTGGTGGACAGTCTAAAAGGTTTGTAACATTTCAGCAAATGCTCAGAAGTTTTGATAGAGATGATTTGGAGACATTATGGGCATTAATCAAAGAAAAATTTGGAGATTCAAGGCCTTCAAATATTATGGATATAGTGCTTTGGGGAGACATGAAGATTATGTTTGAAGTTTGTCCTAAAGATAGAGTTTGGAATGATCAATACAAAAGTAAAGTTATCCTTTGGAAACTTTTTCAAACATGTGGAGTTCATGTTGTGCAGATAAGGGGAGCTGAAATGTACATGCTAGTAGAAAAAGACTATCCTTTGGCTAAGAGTACACTTAATATGATGCTTAATGGAACTGTTAAACTTCAAATTGATCATTGGAGTCAAATGGTAGTTCAGCTTCTCAGGAAAATGGAGAAACAACTTGGAGCTGATTACAAGAGAAAGACAAAGTAAGTGTTTGGAAACATCCTCCTGGAAAAGATTCAAGCTTAGATTGAAACTTGATGATTTTGGAAGAAAATATCAAGTTTAGGGGAGGATTGTTAGGTTTTAAAGGTTACTGCTGCTGACATTGTTAATACTGCTCAAGGATTACAAAGGATATATACCAAGTTATTAATGCTGCTGGTTATAATGTTAATGCTGCTTGTACAAGATTAGTGCTGCTACAAGGTTAATACTGCTAGAACACATAGTTAGTATTGCTATTACATTGTTAGTGTTGCTAGTGTATTAAAGTCGGTTATTATGTATAGTATGTTTAAGATAAGTATAGAAAAGATTCTATAGAGATTTATCTTGTGTAGAAAGTTTTGTAAGCCGACTAGGACTCCTTAGTCTATAAAAGGAGGACCTAGGGCATAGATGAGAATATGGTTTTTTGATTTACTTCAAGGTTTTGTAACCCTAATACTCAGAGAGTATTCGTATTATTAATAATATTGAAGTGTTTAGTGTGATATTCATTGTTCTTCTTAAGATCAAATACAAGATTCCGCATTGTGTTTGATAAACCACAAGACAATTTCTATACCTAGTTGTGTTAGATTTATCTAGCATAGCTAAATCTTTACAAGCTAAAGAATTCGATCAAGTGCTCAACTGGGATCAACAACAAAGGACTTGCAATACTCGCAAAAAGCTTTAAGACCTTTTAAAAATTCGATGCTAGCACGAGATAATGAGACCCACTATCGAAATTTTCACAAATAGTAAATCAATTATACGCATTCATATCCTAAATGAGACAAAACATTCAAAAAGCAGTCCCAAACAGTAAATCAATTATACGCATTAATAAATTAATTTTGAACGGGTTTTCTATGGGATGATTAACTTCGGACGTGGACTTTCCCAAATTAATCACTAAATTCCTAAAATCATTTACAATAGTCTAACACAATCAAATACTATATAATACTAACATATTCGCATTGTAAATATTTGTAGCTAACATAATGATTCATTTATGAAATTACTTAGACAATTTATCAAACACACATATATAAATGGTTATTAGCATATAACAAATTAAGGGGGTGTTTGCTTAATCTTATTTGTTTTTCGGCTTATATATCATAAGACTCAATTTTTCGGCTTATTTGGAGACTTATGAGCTTATATAATTTTATTTATCATAATATACTTATATAAGCCCACAAGTCTCCAAATAAGCCAGAAAATTGAAGGCGGATAAGCAAAACCAAACACCCCTGTTTGGACAGCATAAACCAAACACCCCTGTTTGGACAGCAAACCCAAACACCCCTGTTTGGGCTGTTGTTAACCAAACGCACCCTTTCGGGGCTAAAA
The DNA here is from genome assembly GCA_021014915.2 of Artemisia tridentata subsp. tridentata. Classification (NCBI taxonomy): domain Eukaryota; kingdom Viridiplantae; phylum Streptophyta; class Magnoliopsida; order Asterales; family Asteraceae; genus Artemisia; species Artemisia tridentata. The sequence continues at coordinate 307,520,785 of CP139506.1, forward strand.
AATAAGCAGAACCACAAACCCCATTTCACTAAACCACTTCATAATTATCAACAAACCGTAATATTAGTCCGCCTTTTCAACTTAAACCTATGCCATTCAATTAAAAAAATCAGGTTAATCTGCCCTTTCAACTTAAACCTATGTCATTCAACAAACCGTAATATTACTCAGCTTTATCATATGTACGTGTGTGGTAATTGAGCTCTTAACCGTTCTTGTTAAGTACATTATTCATTAAAACTATGCATTTCTAGAAGGACATAACGGACATCAGGACATGTGCTTGGTCTCATAACTTTGACATCTAAATTAGTATCGACATTAGGACATCTAAATTACAGTCTTACTAATCAAACGCAAATATCAAACTAATACACAACTGAGGTTCAAACAGGATAAAAAAACGTACTGTGGTCGCGGCTAGACTTGGTTGTGGTCGCGGCTTTGGTTCACAGTTGGACTCGGCTGTGGTCTCGGCTTGGTCTCGGCTCAGTCTTCGCTCTTAGTTGTGGTCTTGACAGTAGACTGTACCAAAAAAAAATTTAACAAAAAAATTTTAAAAAATATCAAAAGTTAACACAACAACAACAACAATTAACAAAAATTAACAATAGTCTAACATATTCACAAACGTATACCAAATGCACCCTTGTGGGCTGCTGTTAACCAAACGCACCCTTTTGGGTGTGGGCTGACACAATAAGCTCACCAGCATCTAATGCTACCGTTTTAAGCCTAGTTCTAACAATTTTGAGATGGATATATTTGTGCTATCTTTATTGTTAATCAACTGTATATTGTGTTGCAGCCGATGTATATTCAAGCATTAATTGAAAAAACAAAAGTGCGTGATCAAAACTACAAACTAACTACAACGCACAACCCATCACAAACAACTACAACGCACCCTAGGTGACCGATCAAAACTACAACGCATCCTAGGTGACTGAAGCAAACAACCAGCCCCGTATGGGGTCTCGGTCTAAACAGGCGGTCTCAGGCTCAACAAGGAGCTAAAAAAATTCATAAACACAAATTAATCACTATAAACTTTTGGCGGCGACATGTCCCCGCTAACATTTAAACAAAAAAAGAAAACCTCGGTTGTGATCTCGACAGCAGGCACGTTGTGCTCTTGGCTTCGGTTCTCGGCTTGGTCTCAACACAGCATACTGTGCAAAAAAAATTTACAAAAAAATTAAAAAAAATAACAAAAATCAGGAAACAAAAGGGTTTGTAAACATATTGAAAAAATTAACATATTGCAAAAATTAACAAATAACAAAAAATTAACAAATTAAAAAATAACGAAAATCAATAATTAATAAAAATAACACCTGGGTTTGTAAACGAGATGGAGCAAGGAAGAAAGGAGATGAGAAAAAGAAAGAATTAAATGAGGAGAAGGGTTGAGGAAAGAATTATACGATGAGAGGGGTTGAAGAGGGGCATCTTGCACAGTGGTGCGAGTGTGGGTCTGTTGTGATGGAGATGGTGGTGCGGTAAAGTAGTGGTGGTGTTGTGGTGGTGAAGTGGTCTTGGAACAAGCGAGAGGTAGCAGATGAGATAAGTTTTTTTTTTTTTTTTTTTTTTTTTTTTTTTTTTTTTTTTTTTTTACTAAGTGTAAAACCAGATCTGTTAATAATCGAGGCATGTTTTTTGCGACTACCTTTGGCGGGGACATGTCCCCGCTAAAAGTTTTTTCTAATTGCCAAAAACTTTGGCGGGATAAAGCAAATCCGAAGAGGGAAAAACAAAATTTTTAGTGAAATCTTTTAGCGGGGACATGTCCCCACCGAAAGATATTTTAGTTATAAAAAAAAAAAAAAAAAAAAAAAAAAAAAAAAAAAAAAAAAAAACCTCTTTTATATCATTTTAATTAAGTTAATTAATATTAAATCTTTTTAAATTTAATTAAAAATTTTCTAAATCATCTTTAATTAATTTAAAACGTTTTAAAATTATTTACATCACTTTTACCTAATAAAGTTAAATCATTTATACTTAATTTAAATCATTTAAAATTATTTTTAAAACATTTTAATTAAGTTAAATCACTATTAAATCATTTAAATTTAATTTAAATATTTTTTAAATCATCGTTAATTGATTTAAAAAATTTTAAAACTATTTGCATCATTTTTAACTAAGTTAAATCGTTTATACTTAATTTAAATCATTTACAATTATTTTTAAATATTTTAATTAAGTTAAATCACTATTATACACTAGATGTTAAACGAATGAGCCGAGATAATATGGTTATACATGAGATGTTAAACGAATGAGCCGAGATGATATGGTTATACATGAGATGTTAACTTGGAAAGCATACATATTGCTCAAACAAGTTCAGCTCTTCTTCTTTAGAAACATCGGCTCGTTGGTCATTTGCAACACTACTATTTCTAGAAACGTTGCTCTTGATTTGCTGTGAAAGGTTAGCAGATAACTTCAATAGAGAAACAATAGTTGAGAATACAAATGTTTTCACTTTTCACAAACAAAAGTTTCAAAAAGTTATAGCTCACCCTTGATTGACTCTACCATGGCATGCATACACACACTAAAAGCTCACCTACTCGAGAGTGGAAGACTTGTGTTGTAATTAATGTAATATGCGTTTGTCAGCAAAAACTTAAAGCTTTGAATACTATCCACAAGTGTTTGTTTGCATTGGTTTAGTAATATACTTTATAAACGAATGTGTCGAGAATATATGGTTATACACGAGATGTTAAACGAATGAATCGAGATGATATGGTTGTACATAAAATGTTAAACGAATGAGCCGAGATGATATGGTTATACATGAGATGTTAAACGAATGAGTCGAGATGATATGATTATACATGAGATGTTAAACGAATGAGCCGAGATGATATGGTTATACGCGAGATTTTAAACGAATGAGCCGAGATGATATGGTTACACATGAGATGTTAAATGAATGAGCTGAGATGATATGGTTATACACGAGATGTTAAACGAATGAGCCGAGATGATATGATTATACATGAGATGTTAAACGAATGAGTCAAGATGATATGGTTATACATGAGATGTTAACCGAATGAGCCGAGATGATAGGATTATACATGAGATGTTAAACGAATGAGCGGAGATGATATGGTTATACACGAGATGTTAAACGAATGAGTCGAGATGATATAGTTATACATGAAATGTTAAAAGAATGAGCCGAGATGATATGGTTATACATGAGATGTTAACCGAATGAGTCGAGATGATATGTTTATACATGAAATGTTAAACGAATGAGCCGAGATGATATGGTTATACACGAGATGTTAAACGAATGAGCCGAGATGATATGATTATACATGAGATATTAAACGAATGAGTCGAGATGATATGATTATACACGCCATCATATATGGTGTAGGGCCCTCAACATACTTACCCCATCAGTATTATCTATCTATTTACTGTGACATTAACTTCCAACAGTCACCTACCCCATCAGTATTATCTATCTATTTACTGTGATATTTTATGTGGAAGAATCAATTTGATGACCAGTTAAGAGTAATCTCTTCTGCTTCAACATCTCAAGGTTCTGGATCTGCACCAACAGAGTGCTCAAATGCCAAAATCTTAGGATAAACATGTTCACAAAAACAGGTGCTAGAGACAAGAGTAAGGATGCTGGAGGCAAGACTTGAAATGGCAAGGAATCCCGACGACCACGACCACGCATGTCAGTCGGGTGCAATACTCCATGAGCTGTTAGGTGACATAGAAAATCTTCGTACGTAGTGTTGTTGTTGCTGTTTAATAAAATGTTGTTGTTATTGAAGTTATCGAACATGACATACACCCGTCTCTTGGTGGGTCGAACCACACCCAAAATATACAATTTTCCAACACTAAATTACATATGCATAAAGAATGGAACTGAAGAAACAATATCATAATTAACAGACACAAAGGAAAACCTTTTATTTAAAACACGCAAGAGTTCTCAACCACATACATTTCATACAGACTCAAACGAAAAAACTCGACAAGCAAACGAAACAACTCAAATGAAACAACGTGACAAGCAAATGCAACAGATCAAACGAAACAACTCGACAAGCAAACGAAACAGATCAAATGAAACAACTTGATAAGAAAATGAAATAGATCAAACAAAACACATGAAATAGACCATAACAAACATCGCCCATTCATTTTTTTTTCTGCTACTTCCCACTATGCTAGAACCTGCACCATCTTTTCCCTTCCTTGCTTTCCTTTGCTTGATGAAATATTCAAACATAGCTTCAAGATTTGTTATGCTATTTCCCAGATCATCAAGTTTGGTTTCCAACGTGCTTTCTCCTCCAACATCATCAGCTTGAGCGTCCAACATCTCTCTGTAGTATGGCTTTTTCCTCAATCATTCCAGAATCTAGTCTCTCATCCACGAGCTAGTTTTCTTATAAGAACCATATTCATCATAAATTTTGTAGCCATATGCAAAGTTGTGAAAATCGCGCCAATGGCGCGCTAAGGCGCACGAGGCTCTAGCCTTGGGGCTTTTTTTGGATCGAGGCTCACGACATGCATGAATCCCAAAAAAAGCGTGCGCAAAAAAAGTTTTTGCGCCTCGGTGCGCCTCGGAGATGCAACAGGTTTTTGGGCTTTTTTTCTAAATATTAAGATGAGATACATGGGCCTTATAAGTTATATACATGGGCCTTTTAAGTCATAGGGTGAGTATTTGTATGATTTGTAAATTTGAACTAATTTTATGTTTATTTTATTGATTGAATTTTTTTTAAAGAAATTACTTTGTTTCATTAAGTATTTTTCTTTATTACATATTATCATGAAAATGTGGCATTATGACTTAAGTATAAATACGTTGCTTGCTTGATATTTTGAGTTAAATTGTGAGCTTTTTTAAATGTAAGTCTGCAAGTGTAGGAAACAAGCATATTTAGTCTGATATGAATTTTAATCTCTATATAGGTCATCGAGCCAAAGAGTTGATCCATTTGAGAGGTGACAACTGGTCCATTTTAATCTTTATAACGACAATATGTGTCATGTATTAAGTATTTTAATGTTATTTTGTATTATTTAAGCTACATAAATGGTCATATATGTTATAAAAAACTTAATTTATTTAGTGCGCCTCGTATTCATGAATCTCGCGCCTTGGAGTGCGCCTCGCCTCGAGGCTCTTTGACCCCCTTTGCGCCTTAGTGCGCCTCGAGCCTTTCAAAACACTGGCCATATGTATTAAGAACTTCATTAAAGAGATACATCAATGATAAAACCTTTGACCACTCCTCTTCCAGCGTGTAACCAGCCATTGATATGTGTGTTTTGTAGGAATTGACGATTGGGTTATTTGTGTTTTGCCGAATTGAGGATGATCGGTTAGGTTATATATAAGTAAAACTTTGGCGGGATAAAGTTGCAATTTTCCGGGATAAATTGGTGCCAACAGTTTTGGCGGGGACATGTTCCCTCCAAAAGCTAATATCAGTAGCAGAAAATATTGGCTGGATAAATTAATTGTTAGGAGGAAAAACTGGAAAACTTTTTTAGCGGGGACATGTCCCCGATAAAATGAGGGAGGGAAAAAAAACTCGGGAACAATTAAGAGTTACTAGTTTGGTCAAATTTTGCCAAATATCAAAAACACTTTTCGCGGGGACATGTCCCCGCCAAAAGATTGAGTTGAAAATTTAGTAATCGGTCAGCGAGTTTGTGTGCTAGCTCAGCGTCGTTTTTGTCGTTTAGCGACTTTCGGCGGGGATAGGGGCGTCCCCGCCGAAAGTGTCCTCGCCCGTCCTACTTATTGTTGTTGTGATGTGGGTTCGAGAGTGTGTTAGTGTGTGTAAGTGAGTTACTTCAAACATATCTAAACCGAAACGTGTTTAAGTAAGTAATAAAATCGGCGGGGATAGGGGCGTCCCCTCCGAAAGTGTCCTCGCCCGTCCTACTTATTGTTGTTGTGATGTGGGTTCGAGAGTGTGTTAGTGTGTGTAAGTGGGTTACTTCAAACATATCTAAACCGAAACGTGTTTAAGTAAGTAATAAAATCGGCTAAATCCTAGGTTGGTAGTTTACGAAATTTAGTTACACTTTAAACCTTAACTTTGAAATCAGTCATTAATGGAATTTATTTATAAACCCTAAACTTTGATAATTTACACATTAAACCCTAAACTTTGCTAAAGTGTCATATTAAACCCTAAACTATGATATTGGTTATATTAACCTTTAACTTTACTTAATTATCAATAGTAACCCTAATTCATGAAAGTTACTAATTCGGAAAACTTACTAAATATGGAAAGTTACTAAAAATGGGAAGTTACTAAAAATAGAAAGAAACCCCAAATGTGTAATCTGATTAAAATGAGCTTATAAGTAATACGTGATCATTAATTCGTGTAGATTCGGTGAAGAAGAAGTAGTTCTGGTTTCCATGTGCTTTACTGATTTGTTTGCTTGCTTTGCATAAGGTACAGATATTCTACCCTTTCTCAGTAAGGGTTTTGTTCTCATGACTTCTCGATCCTTAACTTTGATTCATTTGTTCTGTTATGATTCAGTTTGATATGATTCTGTTTGATATGATCTGTTTGATATGATCTCGTTTGGTATGATTCATTCTGATATGATTCCGTTCTGTTGATATGATCTGTTAGGATATGATATGATTGTGGATATGCTTTGATATGATATGTTCTGCTCAGTGCCCGAGCTGAATAGCCATAGAGGTACCATGACCATGTTATTGAGGCACCAATGGCATGACACTTTCTATAGAGGTGTGATTGATCCACGGCGTCCCCTTCTGTTCTGTTATGATATTTGTGCACATTGGCCATTATGATATGTGTATATACCTGTCATGAGCAGGTGTATATATATGATTTGTTTTGCAGGGGGCATATGGATGCATCCTAGGTATACGTTTGGTGTGATTGGTGTGATTATGATGTGACTTAGTGATTGGTTTGTCACCCTTCTCACTTCTAGTACTTAGGAGGTCTCCCCTCCTTGTACATTATGATTTGATGGATGATGTGATTATTTGGTATATTCGAGTATCTCGTTTAGACACGCTCGTGGCCATTCCTATTTGATTCCTTGATTCATTATGATTATCTGATTTCGTACTATCTCGTGATTATCTCATTTCGTTATTCTCATTTGACTTATGATATTTCATTCAGCAGGATCTTGTGGTTCCATTTCTCTATATTTATATATGCTTTGATTATTCGTTTTGGTTATATCTGTTCACTGGGCTTTTTATGCTCAGCCGCATTTCTTTTCCTACGGCAGGTTTTAGGTTGGAAGCTGGGGATATGAGTGAAGAGTGCATAGGAGCTCTTAGTGGACTACCCTGATGATAGATACATTTGCTTCTGGATTAGGCTTGGAGTTACCTTCTGTTAGATTTAGTTCGGATTTTTATTTTAGTTTTGGAACTCATTATGTTTAGAGTTAGTATTTCATTATTATTTTTAGAATACCTTTGTTATCTTTTATTTATAAGACTTCCGCTGGCGTTATATGTTTTGATTGGCACCATAATGTGACATTTTGACCCTTGTCGGGTCGGAGTGTTACACTATGTATTTCTGGGAGGGAGAAATAGCAAGAAAGCCTTACCATGAAGTAAGCTTTCCAAATGATGCTTTAGGATGATTTTGGAGGTGATTATGATAGATACATGATGTAATAAACCTTATAAACATGTTTCTAATCAAATGTATGTGATTAAATTATGTTTAGTTTCATGATACGTGGTGGAAATTTGGGTTTTTGCTTAGTTAATATGTTAGTTATGATTTTAGACAAGATTGTGAAGTTTTGCACATGTTTGGTGAATATTGATGATGTTGGCATGATTTTGGATTAGGTTTGATTATTAACTGAGATTATGATGTTAATGGTTATAAACCATTAGCTAAGTTATGTTAACGTTAAGGCTTAGATATAACTCTTAGGGGTGGTTGGCACAAGGCTAAATTAGTGTCAAAGTTAGAAAATTTTATTATGATCCATGTGTTAATGATAGTGGAATGATATTCAGGTGTTTAGGTGGTCTTAGAAGTCCAAGAATGCTCGAGGAGTGCCTAAACCAACCAAGGTGAGTAACGGTTTAGTAGTAGCTCATTTATATGAGTAATTCATCTAGCGCAAGAGTTAGCTTGTACTTATGTTTTAGTTGAAGTTATAGATCATATACACGTTATATTTTAGTAGCATATTTAAGGTTTTGTCCCAAATGGAGTTTTGGTTAAGTACAGAAAATAGAGCAGAATATGTATCAATAGCGATACCGCGTATCTAAATAGGGATACGACATATTTGGTGATACGGTGTATTCCCAAATAAGGATACGACGTATCGATCCAGTTTTGACAACAAATATATATTAGTGTAGGTGTATACTCCGGGATGAGAATACAACGTATACACCCGCAGATCAAGTTTAACAGGTTTGTGTCGTTTATAGCCATAGTTAGGAACGAGCAAGTAATCATACGATGTGTAGTAGTCCATGGTATAGAAGAATATAGATGACCCACAACTCATGTCACGAGTGCCTTAATTATGCACCATTAGCCTCGTTAATGTCGTACCTTGGATATAGCCGAGAATTAGTTACATTATTAGCATGATTCGGATATAGCCGAAAGTTAACACGTTTAGCTCATATATCAGAGATAGCTAAATACTACATGTTATGCTAGATTTGGAGATATCCGAATTTCATATGTTATATTAGACTCGGATATAGCCGAGAAATAGCTAAGTAAGGATGCTTATAAGAGGCATCAATAATTATATCAAGTGTGCACGTATGAGTTGCCATTAGTTATCTAGAACGCTTTAGATAAGCGAAAAAGGAAACTCCTTTTTAAGTGTCCTATGCGGATGACCCGTGCTTTATGCACTAATAATACAAGAATGATTAGAAATCTCTCGTAAAAGCATATGATACCCGGATTGCATCCGTGTAAGAGGGTGGTAAAGGCCACATATGAGTATTCACAGCCATGGGAATTTCATACATGACATGTGACAATTAGATATCGTTTAGCTTGTAGAACGTGATTAGATATCACGGCATGACATGTGACGATTAGATATTGTCTAGTTTTAGTATCAGTTCCGTTATCGACTTAGAATCAGCTCAGTTATAGACTTAGTATCAGTTCAGTTATAGAATCAATATCCGTTCAATTTATATACTCATTATCAGTTCAGATATAGAATCAGATTCAATTCAGTTATAGTTACAATATCATTTTAGTTATAGACTTGGTATTAATTCAGATATAGAATCAGATTCAGTTCAGTTATAGTTCTAGTATAGTTCAGTTAACAGTTTAGTTTAGTATAGTTCAGATATCAACCCAGTTATAGTAGCTCAACGATCAGCTCAAATATAGCATAGCTTAGTTTTGGTTTCAGATTTAGTCTTAGATTCAATTTTAGTCTTAGAATAGCTATTAGCTTACGACAGAGTGCCAAGGACAGTTTCAGCACCGTTTACTCACTAAGTCATCAGGACTTACCATGCTCATTTTCCATTTTGAAGGTTAGGTTTTATGATGTTTAGGCTCGTAGATTAAGAAGATGATTTAAGGGAACAGTAATGCTCGTGTTTATAGGTGACGAGCATCTCAACCCTTCCTTTGTTATTCAGCTTGCTAACGCCCCAAATACTTATAGTCATTCCCTTTTCAAGTCCATATTTTTAGTAGCCAAGTTTTGATATCAATGTATATGATTTGGAATATGTCATTCGATCATGGGTCAAGACAGGGGTGTTGGGGTTAACACCTACAGTTGTAGTATTTACGCTTTCGCAGAGTTATTTTGTAAAACTCATGTAAAAGATGATGTTTTATGAATGTGTAATATATTTCGGAGTTTACATATTTCCATAAATTGGTTTGGTTCAGATTTTAGTTTATGTAGTTTTTCGTATTGCAAGTCCATACGGCGTATAGGGCAGATCATATACGGCGTATAATTGTATACGACGTATAGGGTCCAGACCTATGCGGCGTATCCAATATTTAAAAAAATAATAGCATTTCACTAACACACTGTATATAAGCATGATGGTTGAAGTGGAGAGCGGCCATAGGAAACCTTTGTGACAAGAATGTCCCTCTAAAGCTGAAAGGAAAATTTTATAGAATGGCAATTCGACCAGATATGTTGTACGGGTCAGTGTGTTGGCCGTTAACAAAGACTCAAGCAAATAGTATGGAAGTGGCGGAAATGAGGATACTAGGGTGGACTTGTGGTAAAACTATGTTAGACATGATCCCAAATGGAGTTTTTTGAAGAGTACTCCAAGTTGCGACTATAATCAACAAGATGAGAGAAGGACGATTGCAATGGTTTCGGCATGTCAAGAGGAGACCACAGTCAGCACCTGTTAGGAGACTGGAGTCTACAACTATTGATGGCTTAAGGAAAAGGGGTAGACCAAAGCTCAGGTGGGAGAAAGCTTAGGTGGAGGACAGACTAAAGCTTGACCTGAAAGAGCTCCTATTGTCTAAGGACATGACCTTTGATAGGAACATGTGGAGAACTAAGATTAGGGTAGATGAGTAGGGCGTATAGGTGTAGAGTTGCATGGTAGCTTGAGCGTAGGCCATTTTTGCCTTCTAGAGTTCTTGCCGGTAGGTTTTCTTGCTTTTATGCGTTTCGGCTTTTGTATGTTTGTTTTGCTCTGTCTCCTTTTTAGCTCGTATGTCTGTTTCCCTTAAATGGCTTTATGACTTTTATGCAATTTTTTTTCTCGAAAAACTAGGATTTGGGTAGTTGATTAGGGCGCATAGGTGTAGAGTTGCATGGTAGCTTGAGCGTAAGCCCTTTTTGCCTTTTAGAATTCTCGTCTGCGGGTTTTTTTGCTTTTATTCGTTTCGGCTTTTGTATGTTAGTTTTGCTCTATCTCCTTTTTTGCTTGTATGTTTGTATCAATTAGATGGCTCTATGGCTTAATGCATGTTTTTATTTTTTCTTCTTATATGTTGCCTATGTGAAATTTGATCTTATGTGCCGCTAATGTCTCTTTTTCCTTATTTTTTGGTCTACATGCTCCCTTATTTCTTTGTCTGTATGCATTTATGTCTTTGCTCGCCTGTATGTTATTGCTTTATGTGCTTCCGTTTATGTCATTGTATCTCTTTCCTCGTACCTTGCACTTTGTCTCTTCGCTTGCACATACGCACTTGCCGGAGGTCTTTCTAAAAGCAGTCCTTTTACCTGTGGGTAGGGGTGTAATTGTCTACATCTCACATCCTTGATACCTCGTTTTGGCGGGATTGAGTGTTGTTGTTGTTGGCATTCTCACCCTTCAAGCAATTATGTTTTCCTCTGGAGCGTGCTATGTGCTTGTCACGTGGTTTAATTGAAAAGGCAATTTTTATATTCATGTATTCTTACGTGTAACTGTTAAAAAATAATGTTGTGAAAGAGTGTTTGTTAAATTTTAAGTAAATTCTAGATTCATGATTTGGAGATAAATATTTTAATTTATCAAAAAACAAATAAAAAGGTAAGAATTTGTTCCTTCTTTTATTACAGCAAAAAAGTAAAAAATAAATAAATACATATTAATATAAAGGTTTATAAACAACGTAGTACAACTTTATGTACGTGGTTGTCAAAAACCCAAACCTAATAGAGCCTATTAGGGACGGCCTAATACGGTATTGCTGAATTAATCGGGTTTTATGACACGGTCATAGCGATGAACATGAAGTGTTATAGAGCCGGGGAGATCCACAGTTTAGGATTAGATGTTCGCCGTTAATCTGGATTTCGGTTTAACCCGAATAGACCTGAATTAGTTAAACAGTTTTCCTATCGAGTTTTATCCCTCATACGTCATAAATTAGTCTATCAAGCGAACATTATAATATTTTGGTCCTTAGCTCAAGCAACCTATCCTATGATCAAGTAAGATTATAAAGCTTTCATGCCTCACAAACCCTCACATTATTCCATTAGCATCGAGTTACATGTTAGTTTTTCAAAACCAAACCCGACTCAGACTCGACTATATTAAGACTCTTGCAGTTCGGGTCAACCCAATTAACACCCTGACACATGGCCAATAACCAAATGTGTATACTGTAATGCTTACATATCAAGCCCAAGAAACTCCATTCATCGTGTTGGAGAATTTATCTTATTCTTTTACACGTTCTTTTTGGACATATAATATGCATTTATAAACATCAGTTTTTTTTTTGAACGGCAGAATATAAAGATATATTAAAAACAACTAGCAAGGCACTAGAAGCTAAATAGTACAATACAATCTAGAAATAAACCAAACAACACATTCTAGACGGGAGGTGTTATAAGAACCCTCCCTACCCATGAGTCCCGCCTATTTTTTATGGAATGTACAATCCGACAAAGCAGACAGTACAAGCGGCGGCAGCAGTAAAGTCATCACACCCTCCCCAACCCAACCTATTCTAGACACTTCCCTAGGCTTTAAACATCATGATGTTAAACCAAAATAATCAGTTAATGCTCAACTGCTCGTGTTTGATTGGTTTATGGCCAAAAAGTTATATGATTTAGCAGTGTGTATTAAGTCAACATTACAACTAATTTGAGATGGAGTTTCTCCAAAGCTCTTTCGTGAAGATAAATTGTTATGATGTCTTTAAAAAGTTATAAAACTGCAACTACTATTGTGCCATATGATTCTTAAAATTCCATCCATCATGTTTATCAGTTGGCTTGTCATACATCAACTTCATTTCATGTTGAAGTCTCAGCAATACTCTTCGTCCCAATCACACCAAGGATCATTGTTACTCTTGTGTACACTTGTGGTCGAAGAGCATGTAGTTGTCTTCTCTCGTGGACAAACAGCAAAATCAACGACAGACTGCTCGTCTCGGCTCTCATTCTGCTTTAGTTTTTACTTGAGATACATTTTTTCCTTTTCAACTTACCTCACTTTCAAAGTATATGTAGGTGTTAATGATCTTAAATAAATTTATATATAAGTTTCCTTGTAAAGAAATACTATCAAGATAATTGAAATATTAATTAATTTAATATTAGATGTATTTCCTCACAAAAAAAGCAATATTTTCCTTCTATATATCAAAGAAGTCGATGAGGGGACCCACATAGATTCGAACTTAAAAGATCTTCTATGATTTTTGACTGTGTGGTAACCTTTCAAAAAAAAAGTGTGCTATATGCTAGGGCTAAAAGGCAAGGCATGGTGATGCCCTCACCATTTTGTAACCTCACGCGCGAAGGCTTTGCCCACCATAGCCACTCACGCACGACTCACTCTTCCCAAAACCATTTGTGGTGAACGGTTCACCTTGTAAACTTTGAAAAAAAACTGGGCCCAATGGTACTTCGTTACCGTTTGGTTATTAAGAAAAAAATAAAATTACACACTACCCCTTTTTTACTTATAAATACCTACCAATTCATATTTTTTTAATACAAACTCACAATTTCTTTAACTTCATCACTTCAAACAACATATATCTCAAGAATGTCTCAAGAAAACACGGTTAACACTCCACCAGCAGATATCTTCCCGTTATTCCCAACGGACGGGGAACCGGTTGAGGTACCAATTGAGGAACCGGTTGTGGAACAAGAAGAAAATCCGTATCTCGAAAATGAAGAAGCTTTGAGAGAAATGGAATAACAACAAGCACGGGAGGAAGCTGCTCGTAGGGAGCAAGAAGCAAGGGAAGAACAAGAGCGCAAGGACGACTTGTTTAACACTTTGGAACGAGAGTACGAAGAGAGCAGGTTTGCGACTTAGGGCACTAAAGCTCTAGGAAAAGATGGTATTCCTGAGCTCTTTTTTCAGCGATATTGGCATATTGTGAGTAACTCAGTTCTTAAGGCTGTTAGACAATTCTCAGTTATCAGGTTCCATCACCGGAGAAGGTCGACCAGTTTCGCCTTATTAGTCTAGGTAATTTGGACTATCGAACTATATCGAAAATCATGGCTAATAGGTTGAAACCTTTCATTCATAAAATTATTTCTCCACAACAGGCTACGTTTATCCCAGGCCGCCTTATTAAAGATAGCATGGTAATTTCAAATGAGGCTTTTTCATTATATCAGGAACAAAAAGGAAGGTAACCAAAATGTGATGGCTTTGAAAATCGACCTAAACAAACCTTTTGACAGGGTTGAATGGGGCTTCTTGATGTCAACACTTAAGAAGATGGGTTTTGGGGATAAATGGTGTAGATGGGTTCTCGCTTACATTTCATCATTCGAGCTCAAAATTACAATTAATGGTAACTCCATTGGCATTGTTAAACCTTCGAGAGGAATTCGTCAAGGAGATCCTATATCTCCTTTTTTATTCATAATTGTTGTTGATGTACTATCCAGAATGATTAATGATGCTTTACAAAGATTGATTATTATAGGTATAAAAATGGCTCGCGATTGCCCTGTGATTTCTCATATTTTCTTTGCAGATGACTCCCTTTTTTTTTCTTGATAGCGAATATTGAAGAATGCGAAAGACTCATCAGTATCCTTGAAAAGTATTGTGTTGCTTCAAGTCAAAGCATCAATTTCTCAAAGTCAGCTGCGTATTTCTCTCTAAATACCCCAGAAACAAGTAAGCATGATCTTTGTTCTCGTTTTCATGCGCAGATTATGGACCCAAAAGCTCAATATCTTGGTAGCCATCAATACATGGTCGAAACAAGAGTGAACTATTCTTTTTCATTTTAGAATGAGTGCTCAACAAGATGCAAGGTTGGAAACAAAAACTTCTTTTAGATGCAGGTCGTGAGGTTCCAATAAAATCTGTTATAGGTTATAATCAAATATGTTATCCAAGCTATTCCTTCATACACTATGCAATGTTTTTTCTTTCGACAGGTTTTCTAAATAAGCTTTTAATTTATGTGAAACGCTTCTTTTGGGGTCGCAATGCTTGTGGGAGTCATATTCATTGGGTTAGCTGGGACCGCATTAGTAAACAGAAAGATGAAGGAGGCCTTGGTTTCAGAGATCTCAAATCTTTCAATCTTGCTCTTCTCGCTAAACAATGTTGGCGTCTCATCATTAATCCATATTCTTTTTGGGGTCGTGTTTTGAAAGTTATATACTTTCCTCGATTAAACTTCATTACTGCTCGAAAGGGATCTCAACCCTCATGGTTATGCAGAGTTTATTACAGGGACGTGACTTATTGCTCCAGGGTATTCGATGGCAAGTCGGCAATGGTTCCGATATCTACGTTTGGACAAAAAAGTGGGTTCCTTATCTTGAATATTTCTATGTTCGAACCCCCTGTGGGCCTTTTGATAATTCATCTCGTGTTTCTGATTTCATTGATAGTGGTTATTGGGACATATCAAAGCTAAAGGCTCATTTATCGAACCAGGAAGCAAACTTTATTTCTGAAATACCCATCTCCCGTACAAATATTCATGATAGAATTATATGGCACTATGAGTCTAAAGGTAATTACATTGTCAAATTTGGTTGTGTGCAAGTCAAACTACTAAAAATGACTTCTTTTGGGCCAACTCCACATAACACATAGACCTTGAGAATTCTTTAATAGTTAGCTCTCACTTTCAAAACATTTGATCGAGTGCGTCCTGAACATATTACTACGGGCCCATCTTATCCTAACCCCCCTTAGGGGGGTGTTGACTTTTCACCCTGCTGCCGCCACTTGTACTGTCTGTTTTGTCGGGTTGTACATTCCACTAAAAGTAGACGGCCCTACATAATAGGGGGGGTTTGTATACAAGAGGCCATTACTACGTGCTAATCCAAACTTTTATTTTCACTGCTCATGTTTTTTGGTCCTTGAACTTCACTAGTCACTTGTGCCAATTTTGTTATAGCATGCTAGAAATAAGGTTATTGGGTTGTTCGGTTAGTTCGGTTAGTTTTTTTTTGGGTCAACCCGAAAGCCGAACCGAACAGAACTAGAATTCAACCGAACCGAAAACCGAATTTGAATTCGGTTCGGTTCTTTGGTTGACCCGAATTTCACTATTTATTTATAAAAAATTAATAATTACATAGATATTTAGCAAAAAAAAAAAAAAAATTATTTCAAGCATAAAAAGTGTTTTTTTATATTAAGATAACATTTTAATAGTATTTACATATATATAAATATAAAAAAAAAATGTATATATATTATATATATATATATATATATATATATATATATATATATATATATATATATATATATATATATATATATATATATATATATATATATATATATATATATATATATATGAATTCGGTTTTCGGTTCAGACTGCCAAACCCATATCCAACCCGAGAACAGAATTAGTAGTTCGGTTCGGTTTTAGCAAATTCGGTTCGGTTCGGTTGTTTTCTGTTCGGTTCGGTTCAGCTTTCGGATTATTCGGTCTTTTCGGTTTTTTTGCTCACCCCTACCCCTAGCTAGAAATGCACAAAGCTCGGTCACAACAAGCCCAAAGAACCCAAGCCTAGAATGTTCAAATAAGCAAGCGCCGGGCTAAACCCAAACTTTACCATAATATTTATTTAGCCTTGAATGTTATGTACCGCTCTTAGCCCTAGATGTGAGCGTGTAACTTACAAGTTAATCAGTTTATTTATTAAAGTAAACAACACAAATCAAATATGTTAGCTTGATAAAAAGATTAAATATCAAGTTTATAGAAAATTATAAAAGTGCAGTAAAGGTTGGCGGAAAAACAAATGATTGAGCTCAAAAAAGGGCTTTGAGGCTTCTACTAGGCTGAGTTGACGGTGTATCGGATCCTCGAGGATCCGCTACAACTAACGAACCAAACTGACAAACCAAGTAACGAGCCAAACGAACGAACCGAAAGGACGAATCATAAGGACGAACCATGAAGCCGAATCGTATGGGTATTTCATAATCATACTAAAATAGTGGTCCCGACTCTCAAGCCATTAGGTTGCACGGACAAGCCCATCAAGCCCATGCGTATCTATCGGGTCCAGGTAATTATTATAAATAGCCCTAACTTCGAGGGTTGAGAGCATCGAATTCTCATAGGAAAATAACTCTGATCCCAACTAGCATTTAAATTATCATACTTGATTTATTAATACCACTCATAACCATTCTCATACCGGAGCTGGGTCTCGGACTAAATACTTGGGGCGACGCTAACATGTGTTACTTGTATTATTGCTTGGAGGTCTTCAGAAGTTTGGAACTAGATGTACAAAGCTCCTCGAAGTTTAGAGCACAACAAGTGATCCGAACGTCCTTGAAGATCCAAACCGCCTCTCCATATCAAAGGTTCATATTATTGCATCAAAAATTTTGCACCATCTATGTCACCAGCTATTCACTCAACCCGACAGGTGAGCAATGGTAGTTCCTAACGAAGACTCTGAGAAGTCATCAGCTAAAAGTCCTTGAGGCGGTGATTTTGAACGAAACACACTAGTCAATCAAGTGGTAATGGAGAAATGGGTAAGATTTATGGGATATGAGAGTTTGCAAATAAAGAGTAAAGATACATTTAAAAAGAGAAAAGGTTGGGCTTCAGGCTTATTTAAGAGAAACGGGCTGAACCACATTGCATGTAGCCCACGTAACCTAACACGGTTCATCCATCCAAAGTATCACAACTTTTTTCAAAAATAGAAAAACACGATAATAAAAGTTTCGAATTTTAGATATCTAAAGAGTATACTGTCTCCAATCTAGGATTGACAATCTTATACTGGGGAACATGATTGGGTATCAGATCCTCCAGGATCCACTACAACTAACGAACTATAAGGACGAATCAAAATGACGAATTATAGGGATGAACCATATGAGTGTTTCTTATATCATACTAAAGAGTGATAGGGGCCATTTGGCCCATCAACCTCGTGCATATTTAGCGGGCCCAAGTAAGTATTATAAATAGCCCCACCTCGAGGGTTGAGGGCATCAAATTCTCGAAGAAAAATGACTCGGTTATGGAACGAGCATTTATATTAGATTCATACCACCCATGCTCATTCTCACAATAGAACTAGGTCTCGGACTAACACGTGGGGCAAGACTGATGTTTGTTACTTGTCTTATTATAGCTTGGAGCTCGTCAGGAGTTTGGAGCTCATCAGCAGGTACAAATTCCCTCAAGGTTTGGAACACAATAGGTTACCCAAACGTCCTTGGAGATCTGAACTCCCTCTCCATATTAAAGGTGCAGTGCATCGACATTAGTTCATCCTAGACCAACCTCAGGCTGTGATTGCTGATATTATTGGGCAATTTTTAAGACTTTTGGTTTGGACCAAGCTTATAATATGTTATTTTTGTATCAAACTTTTTTTGGCTGTGCCAATGACGGGGCTTTGGTTTTTGCTCATTTCTACACCTCGATGAGTGGCCTTTTACTCATCATTTTATACCCGAAAAACCCCACAAAAACGACCAAAAACACCCAAATGGACCATATAATGTTACAAATATCCTTGGATTGTGTTTTATGCGTTTCAGGTACAAAAGGATTGAAAACGGGGCAAATATGGACAAAACCGAGCTTGGAATGGAAAAGAGTCGAAAACCGAAGCCGGGAAAGTTGTTTTTCATATGGATTTGATTCAAGCTCAAGAAATTCCAAAATGACCCTTGGATTATTCTCATTTGGCAATATTGGTCCCTAGATTATCTTTGAAGAATTGGCAGTTATGGTCCTTGAGGTTTACATGTTTACAACACTAGTCCTTGTGGTTAAACAAATTTATCCTAACCTATTATCTATTCGGATCCCATTTCACTTATACTAAACCCAATCCAACACATACCCTTAAATCCATTATACAACCTGATCCGCCCGAAAACAACACTTATAATTAAACAAATGCAGTCTCAGAACCGGATGCTCGTGTGTAGTGTGAACCAGGCAAGTGATCACCTGGGTCGTTTCCCAACGAGGTGTGAATGGAAAACTGTGAAAAGCTTTGGATTAGAGTGATTGATGAATCAGATATTTTTGATTTTGCTTTTTTTATACTAATGAACAATTTAAATATACAAAACAAATGTAACGCGATTAAAATTAAACTAAAACGCGCAACAGGAAATCTAAAACGGGACAAAAACAAAAATTTATAAAATTTAAAACCTAAAAATGTAAAATTACTTAAAAATTATTAAAAAACTTAAATTATAATTTTTTTACACTTTTTATCTATTTATTATTAATTATTTATTATTTAATTACTTATTAAACTATTTAAATTTATAAAAAATACTAAATGGACTAAGAAAATTCTAAAACTTTTTCTAAAAATATTATTAAGTAAATAGAAGCTAAGAAAATTATAAAATTGAAATTTACTTAATTAAAATTTAAAAAGATAAATTCTATTAAATAGAAGCTATCACTTTATTTCTATTTTTGGTTTTTTCTTAAAGTTAAAAATAAGATTATATTTTTCCTAGATTACAAATGACAAAAGAAAATTATGAAAATTGGATTTATATTTTTCTGATTATTTTTCTATTTATTATGATTTAATTACTATTATAAACTAATTAAAATGATTAAAAATATTAAATGACTTAGGAAAATTATGAAAAATTACAGATAAATCTAAAATATTATTAGAAAGATAAGAAAAATAAAATGAAAAGTTATCTAAGCTTATAAGGCTAATTTGGGCAGATAAGCAGTTAAGGAATAAGCCCAAAATAAGCTAAATGATATCCAAAAATTCCCAAAAGTTCAGGAATGGATTAAACAACAATATTAAGCACAAATCAACTTGAAAATGCAAATAAGCACTAAGGATAAGCAAAATAAGCACTTGGCTGTTTAAAAGCTATACACAGAAAAATCAGGCAAACTAGCAAACTTTCAGACCAAATTAAGCAGCTCAAATAAGCTGAAAAGGCAAATATAAAGGGGGCAAAAGCAAGCTAGAACTACTGGCTATACAAAAAACACAAAAGCCCTATCACAAACTTCCCAATTGAACTCCAATTGATCCCTAGTTCAGGTGGCTGGAATCAACAAAAAGCTGATTCAGGTTATGCAGTAAAATGGGGAAATTTGTAGACTGGATTTAAGCTATGTAATAAGTTGTGATATGGAATCAGGGCACAGAAACTTGAACACTACTAGGTAAACTACTTGGAAACTAAAATTCGGAGTCACAGCTTAAGTGAATAAGCAAATGGACAGCTGAGAAAAATGATGCAGGCTGCTGTTTGTTCTGTGTTGTGCAGATTTGCACAAAATGGGCACACAGCAATTTGGACTTAAGCAACTATTATCACTACACTAAATAGACTATATTGAACTCAAACTAGCCAGGAACAAGGTCAAAATCAGCTTGTGGCTGATTCTAGCTTATTTGGCTATTTGACAGCCTAAAATTCACACAGACAAGGCAAAAGCTGATTATCTATCTAATATGCTTAAGAGACTGCACAAACAGCTTATTATGGCTACAATAAGCTGATGCAAAGTTGAGATTATGGCAAATGTACAGTACACAGCTAAATTGACCTAATGACAGTTATAAACCAAACAGTCCTTAAGGGATTGTCTGTCTTGGATTTACAAAGGAAATCCAAAATTTTAAACTAAAAGCCTATATATTACTGATTGAATGACTTATATAAACACTGATGAACAACTTTTATAACAAAATTAAGCAATATATTAAGCTATACTAGATGAGGCTATTTTTGGTCTTTTATATGGTTTTTAAGCAAAGTAAATAAAAATGATATTAAACTACTGACAAGCTGATCAAAGCTACTTATAAACTATCAAATAGCACATAAGAGCACCAATCAGAGGATAATAAGCACTAGTACAGTACAATTGGAACTTAAGCAATAAATGAGAAAAAGCTTACAATTGAAAAAGCTTATAGAACAAGAGACCAAGGACTAGAACCCACTCCTAGCTTGTTGTCAATAAGCTAGGAACCAGAAAAACCATCCAGCTTAGTTTCTAAACCCATAATCAGCTTATTAGCTTATTCAGTTGACTTTGGTTGACTTTCTTCCAATCTTGAATTCAGCACAATTTTACACTATAATAAACTTATAATAAGCTATGTAAAGCTTATATAAGTTATTAAAAACAACTGAGAAGTTGTTTTATATACTACTTAACAAGATTCTAATTCACAGTGTCAATGAAAATCAGAAAATTGGAATAAATTATAACTACTGACAATAATCAACAAACAACAACAAATACACTAAAGTTACTTGTATTGATTGATTGAAGCTTTGAAATTACAAATTACACTACTTGAAATGGAAATACGATTAAACTAATTTTACACTAAATTTCCACTTAGCTTTTTAAAGCTTACATTCTTATCTATTTATACTAAAATTAAAGTGGGATAATCCTCAGTCGACATCCTCAATCCATCAGCACCCTTGAATTAGCTCAATTTGATCTCAAACGTCCACTTGTAAAATTGGCGGGAAAACAGGAAATTGGAGTTTATCTCTGATTTTGCTAGTGGGAGTGGGAGAGAAGCAATTAATGCTTTTGGCATGTTAGGTAGCGTGTAGGAGGAGGGGGGATGAGGTGGTTAGTGGTTTTGGTGAGCTGGGGGGTGACTGGGTGGTATTGGCGGGATTGGTGGTATAAGGAAGACGGGTCAACGTTTGTTTGACTGAGTGTTTAACTCAGTTTTAAAAGTTGGGCTTGGTTTGACAATGGGCTTGGATAATGTTTTTGGGTTTTAGTTAATAGGCTTGGTAAATGGGATGGGTAATTATTTTGGGTTAAGGGTTTAGTGATCCGGATTTTGGGTTAAGGTTTAGTGTTGGATCCGGTTTTAGTTAACTAAATAATCATAGGGACCAATCTTGTAATTCTTGCATTCTTGAGGGGCTGAAACTATAATTTCACCATAGTTATCACAAGTACTAATATTGCCAAGTTTAAATAGTACAAGGGTTTAAAACATATTTTTCCATTTTTAAAACACCCGGGGACTAATTTTGACAACTTTTGAAACTTGAGGGACTAGACTTGCCATTTATGCAAATTATGTTCGTTTTCACTTGATTTTCAATCATTTTGCATCTGCAACACATAAAAACACATTTTATTGATATTTATAATATTTATGGATATTTGTGTGTTTTTGGACGTTTATGTGGGTTTAAACAGGGTAATACATATGTGTTTTTAGACACATATCAAATCCCCCACACTAAACTATTGCTAGTCCCTAGCAATCTTTTATGAAAATTTAATGGATTTCATCTCTTTACCAAAAGCCATTACTTCTGGAGTAGCCAATTGTTTCAGTTCAAGTAAGAACTTTGGTACAATGATAACCAAATGATTTTGAGCAAACCATCAGCTGTCAACGGTTTTGATTTGTCTTTACCAAAACCCGTTTGCTTCTGGACTAGCCAACTCTTAGATAAATTATTACTATTATCTTTGGTGAGCTGATTACCAATCATGGTTTTTCTACTGCCTTTACCACGAGCCATAACCTCGCGGGCTAGCCAACTCTTCACTTATGAAGATATGGTGAGTCGAATACCATACAATTTTCGGCAAATTGTAAGCCATAAACGGATTTGATATATCTTTACCAAGAGCCGTTTGCTCCTGGATTAGCCAATCCTTATGTGGGTTAGACATGGCGGACTGATAACCATTTATTGCGTTCTAAGTGAGAAAAAATTTTAAAATTTTGGCTAAAATGGGGGTACTAGATGGTACATTTGATCAAATTCGCTAGAATTCCCCCCCACACTTAGAACTGAATATTGCCCTCAATATTCAAAGAACCGGTTGTTAAACCAACACTTAGAACGTGAAAGGGAAATATTAATAGCCTTTTATTTCATATAGTTATTTATTTTATTTTTATTTAATTTGCATTTAAGCCGTTAAGGCATGCAAATTCCCTCTTTGGGAATGCTTTTTTTATTTTTTATTTTTTTTTATTTTTTTTTTTTTAAAACTATACATATTTACAACATGTGGGGCATCTCCCCCACACTAGGGTGAGACATGGGTGAAAACCCATATTTTGCTACTGTTTTTATTAACCGAGTCGCTAGCTTGACTCGACCCCGAATTGAGTGGTTCCTCCCGAACAGTCAGGTTTATCACGCAAGCTAACCGCTTGCGAACGGTCAACCGTAATAAAGGGTTCCTGAACAGCCCGGGAGAAAAAGCAATTTAAAAGTCTATGGGGAAGTAAGTGGAAGAGACCATCTCCATCGGACTTTCTTTCAAGATGCTTGGATAACCAATTGAGCATAAGAAAGTTCCACACCGATGAGATAAATCCGGCATTTAAACCAATATTAGATGGACAATGCCGGGGTCAAAAGTAATATCCTCACTCCCAAATGAGTGAAAGATAGGGGAAATCACCGGGTAGGTGAAGGGAAGAAGAGAGATCTGAATAGCAATTAAGACAAGAACTTCCTCCTCAAGAATTGCATTTTCAAGTGGAGGAGGCAAGTCCTTAATCTTGATCTCCGGAAATTTATCAGTTTCCTCATTATGAAGTTGTTTTGGTGGAAGAGGGGAAGATGAATCTTCGTTTAAAAAATTTTCTAGAAAAAGGATATCCCCCTCAGGATCAAGATAGTTATCATCAACCTCATGCGGAGGTGAACTATCTACAGCAAGAAAAGCATCGACTTCATCCCAAAAGGGATCACTTCCCTCAACCGAAGTGAGAGAAGGGGAAAAGTCGGCTATGATATGTTGAGAAGATGTGGTGGGATTCCCACTCGCAGAATTATGAAAATAACCAAGATTTTCTTGAGAATACTCCTTTGAAGTGATGTCAATGACATCGACTCGGTTAACCGAAGCAGAATCAAAATTTGAGGAGTACCTCGATGATTGATCATGGTTAAAAGTAACAGCTTCCTTATCCACACGCAAGGTGATTTCATGCTTAAATACATCAATAAGAGCATGGCCCGTTTTTAGGAATCCTCTTCCAAGAATCAGAGGAACTTTTTGGTCTGCATCGAAGTCAACAACCACAAAGTCAGCTGGAAAATGGAACTTTCCTATTTTCACAAATACATCTTCGGCAATGCCGCAGGGATGAGTTATGGTTCGATCTGCAAGCTCAAGAGTCATGCAGGTAGGAGTAAGAGCCGGAAGAGAAAGTTTCTTCCATACTGAATGAGGCATCAGGTTGATGCTTGCACCTAGATCTGCTAAGGCATAGCATTCAACCATTCCTGGAAATACACAAGGTAATAGAAACTTTCCAGGATCTCCAAGCTTCTCCGGAAGCTTTTTCAAGATAACCGCTGAGCAGTTCTCATTTACTGGAGTTTTAGCCATTTCAATCAGTTTTTCCTTGTTGCTTAACAAGTGTTTGATTGTTGATGCAAATTTGGGCATCAGAATGAGAGCATCCGCAAGACTTATGTCAAAATGTAATTCTTTAAAGATTTGAAAGAATTTGTCCATTTGTTGACTAGTCTTCTCATGGAGCTTTTGCTCATTTAAGCGCGATGGGTAAGGAATATAAGGTTTGGATTTTTGGGCAATGACTTCAGGAGTCTCTACAGATTCAAAGACAACTCCTGGTTTGGATTTCTTTTTCTGGACAATCGGAGGCTGGACATGTGCTGTATTTGGTGGGTTTGGAATTTGCACTTTGTCCGTTGTATCCTCCGTTTCTTTCTCCATTTCAAATAACGGAGGAGGAATAGGGCCAGCTGGCCCCTTATAAGAAGCACCACTACGAGTGGTGATAGCTTTGACGAAAGTGGTATCTTCATCATCATCACTGTCATCAAGTACACTGACAGGAACAGCATTGAGCATTTCGGAATAATATCTGGCTGATCTTTGCTCACTAAGTTTGGTTGACAAACTTTTAACCGTAAATCGTGAAAGAGTAGGATCGATTCTAGACGGCTGAGGAGCAATTGTGGGTGTAGATTTTTGGATGACAGAAGGTTGGATGACCGAAGGTTGGACGTATTTAGCACTTCCATTGTTAGTGGGAAGTACCGGGTCCTTTATCACCTTGAATTCAACATGAGATTTACCACTACGTGTACTGACAGCTTTGAGTTCACCCCTAGGGTTGACAACAGTGTTACTTGGGAGACCTCCCGAGGTAGAAGGTATATCAGTTAAAGACTTTTTGATCTGGTTTAATTGAGCAATCAATAACTGGTTTGTCTCATATTGTGTCTTATTTGTTTCCTCTTGAGTTTTCATGAATTGCTTAAGCAACTCATCTGAGGACGTCTGATTTCGGTTTGAACCTTGGTTTTGATTAAAATTTGGACCACGGTTTTGGTTAAAATTACCCTGATTCTGACCTCGGTTTTGATTGAAATTTTGGGAATTGTGGAAATTTTGTCCCTGATTTTGAACAAAGCGGTTTTGATTATTCTGATTTGGCACGGGTGGAAAACCAGGTGGGACCATAGCATTCGGTGCTCGGTACTGAGTCTCAGCATGCGGACGGTATTGATTTTGGTTTACTGCAGCTACGGGAGCTGGGTAAAGAGAAGCATCGGTTGCTTGACAATCATAATACGCATGTGGGCCACCACAAGTTTCACACACTTTGTTTATTGCTTTAATTTGTTCTGGTTTGTGAATTTCACTCTTCAATTCTTTCATTTCCTTCATCATACAACGCATTGAGTCCGTTAAAAAGGCTAACTCTGAGGAGTTACCGGATGACGAGGCAGGAGTGACAGGAACATTCACTTTGTTTCGCGAAAAAGGAACTTTTGATTTATTTTCACAAATTTCAACCACCTCTCTGGGTCGACGATTCAAGATATTGCCACCAGCGGCTGCGTTAAGTGCATCTTGATCGTTTTGGGTCAACCCATTGTAAAACGTATTTATCTGTTGTAACTCTGTAAAGTCGTGATGTGGGCATTTTCTTAGGAGATCTTTAAATCTCTCCCATGCCTCTCCGAAATTTTCATCGAAACTTTGACGAAAACCAGCAATTTCATTTTTTAAATTAGTCGTCTTTGATGGAGGGAAGAAATAATTGACAAACTTCTGGACTAGATCTTCCCAAGTTTCAATGGATCGAGGGGGTTCTTTATCCAGCCAAATTCGGGCTGCCCCCTCAAGTGAGAATGGAAATAGCATCAATTTGATCGCTGTTTGCGGCACATTTTTGTAATTGATTGTAGAGGTCAGTTTGTTGAACCAACGAATGTGTGCATAAGGATCCTCTCGTTCAAACCCGTGGAATTGGATGGTAGAAACGAGCTGAATCAAATGTGTTTTCAGTTCAAAATGATCAGAATCGATGGCTGGTAAAACGATGGCATCTCCGTAACCCTCGGTGGGTGCACGGAGCATTTCCGCCATTGTGCGATTGTCTGCCATATTATCAGTGGGAACAGTACGAATCTCGGGTTCGACTATTTGGGCAGCACGTCTACGATTACGTCTTCTCGAAATATTTACGAGTTCACGTAAAGGGCTTGATGACGTGGAAGAACGAGTGCGCATGCACTAAGTAAAATATTCCAATTAAAACAAGACAGAAGCAAAACACAAGTGAACTTAAACCAATAATCAACAAGCGTACGGTAGCTCTCTAAAAGATAAACGCACAGAGTGGCGGAGAAGCAAAGGTGGGCAATTAAATGCTCCTTAAAAACCCGCTTCTTTCAGTCCGACAATTTAATGTCAGACTATCCTTAAACCTCCGTTAGAGTTTGTTTATCAATTAAAGGTGAGCCGATATTCGCAAGTGATACAAAGGCAAGTTTTAAATCTGATGTTTGGGAACTTATTATGGCCGTACCCCCAGTTAGGTAGTACTCTGTCTTGGTTCTCGATGGTAATTTTTTTATTGTTATTTATTATTAACAAAGAAAACGGAAATTATTTTTGGTGTTTTTATTTTTTATATGATAATAATAATATATATAGAAAAGAAAAGAAAAATATTTTTTTGTATTTTATATGGTTTTTGGGAAATAGGAACTTCTGATAGAAGGATCTCGAATCACTAATCGCTAAAACTCTACACAACTGTCGCAGCACAACCTCCCCGGCAGCGGCGCCAAAATTTGATCCGTCCCAAACCAGATATCTTTTATTTCTCTATCACACAAGTCAACCACTTGTGAATGGTCAACCGTAATAAATGATAAAAGGCAAACAGTCTCAGAACGAATGCTCGTGTGTAGTGTGAACCAGGCAAGTGATCACCTGGGTCGTTTCCCAACGAGGTGTGAATGGAAAACTGTGAAAAGCTTTGGATTAAAGTGATTGATGAATCAGATATTTTTGATTTTTCTTTTTTTATACTAATGAACAATTTAAATATACAAAACAAATGTAACGCGATTAAAATTAAACTAAAACGCGCAACAGGAAATCTAAAACGGGACAAAAACAAAAATTTATAAAATTTAAAACCTAAAAATGTAAAATTACTTAAAACTTATTAAAAAACTTAAATTATAATTTTTTTACACTTTTTATCTATTTATTATTAATTATTTATTATTTAATTACTTATTAAACTATTTAAATTTATAAAAAATACTAAATTGACTAAGAAAATTCTAAAAATTTTTCTAAAAATATTATTAAGTAAATAGAAGCTAAGAAAATTATAAAATTGAAATTTACTTAATTAAAATTTAAAAAGATAAATTCTATTAAATAGAAGCTATCACTTTATTTCTATTTTTGGTTTTTTCTTAAGGTTAAAAATAAGATTATATTTTTCCTAGATTAAAAATGACAAAAGAAAATTATAAAAATTGGATTTATATTTTTCTGATTATTTTTCTATTTATTATGATTTAATTACTATTATAAATTAATTAAAATGATTAAAAATATTAAATGACTTAGGAAAATTATGAAAAATTACAGATAAATCTAAAATATTATTAGAAAGATAAGAAAAATAAAATGAAAAGTTATCTAAGCTTATAAGGCTAATTTGGGCAGATAAGCAGTTAAGGAATAAGCCCAAAATAAGCTAAATGATATCCAAAAATTCCCAAAAGTTCAGGAATGGATTAAACAACAATATTAAGCACAAATCAACTTGAAAATGCAAATAAGCACGAAGGATAAGCAAAATAAGCACTTGGCTGTTTAAAAGCTATACAAAGAAAAATCAGGCAAACTAGCAAACTTTTAGACCAAATTAAGTGATTCGTAGGTTTTGCAACCTTACAACAGGTTTTACCTCTCGAGGGATCTCAAGAGGCTTACAACCCCACCAGGCAGTGTACCTGACCGATGTAGTATAGTGTAGTGGTAAGTACGGGGGATTGATCGTTCTCCACAGGGAATAGTGTTCGTTAGGTGTGAAAGGCTACTCTAATTAGGTCTAAGGGTTGAGGAAGATTCTTTTTATGTTTTTTATAATTTTATGAAAGAAAGTAAAATCTCGGGTTTTGAAGGAGTGGGCGGAATTAGTTGCTAGTCAACTAACCCAAATTACTACAAATGCAAATAAAATAAAATAACAAAAATGAAAAGTGGTGAGAAACTTATGTGTGGAGAAATGTGTTTACTTAGATTTCCTTACTCCCTAACTATCTTTTACCGGTTAATTAGTGTGTATTAGTCGCGTGGATGACGGGTGTATTCCTTAATACCATTCGTGGGGTGGCGTACTTACTTCCCCAAACTCTACAAGCTCCTACTTCACTCCTATGTCGAGCCGGCTAGGAAGCTCCTAACATGGGATCACTAGAATTCGCTTGTGCATTAAATACAACCATAAAAACCTTTAGTACGCATTTGGTTCATGTTTCTTAAGACGTTCAAGCAGGTTACCGAATAGGAAGTTAGCCAGTTTTCTTAAGCCTAACATAGATAAACAATCATCCAATACAACTAATAACACACTAACAACCAATAATCAATAGCTAGGTTTCATTAGATCTAAGCAAACACAAGATAAAATTAGCCTAACATGTTAAACAAAAGACAAGCATCAGATAGAATCAAACAACACATAGACATATTGAATGATTAATTGATAACTTATCTTTCAATGAAACATGGAAGATCTCAAGGCAAGAAGCCCTGAAAAAGTAGCTAAAATCGTCTTAGGGTTTTATCCCAAAATTCCACACACTAAGCTCTCCCTTAATGACAAAAAATTAGAAAACTATATATAGACTTTGACATCTGACGGCGTCACCTTACGCATTGTGACGCCGTCACCTCGCCGCTTTTAGGGTTCCCGGATGACCATCTTGACGCCGTCCCTCTTTAGCTCTTCAAAAATCCATTCTGGCTTATCAAGGCTTGACGCCGTCGGATCCTAAACGTGACGCCGTCCCCTTATGATTTAAGCCGTGACGCCCTTGATTTAGTTAAAGCGTGACGCCGTCAGAATTCTCATGCAAACTCACTGGCCCGTCATGAGTAAATTTCACATCCAACTTTTCTTGCCAAGGCATGACGCCGTCTGGAGTTAATGTTGACGCCGTCAAAGGTGACTTTCAGCACAATTTTGAGACTTTGCCGTTTTCTTCACTTTTATGCTCCAAAAACGTCCAAAATGCCTCCTTTTCCAGATTTCTCCTCAAAAGTACCTAAAATGACAAAAGGAACGATTTAGGGCAATATTTGATCAAATAAATACGATTTCGGGCTTAAATGACCCCTTAAAAGCGGTACACTTTTCGCCTCATCAAATACCCTTACACTTGAGATTTGCTTGTCCTCAAGCAAATGCGCTTTTATTCTAATCAAAATACAAGTTAGGGGTCATTTAATGCAAACATAAAAGTAATTACAACAAATAATCGTTCCACTTCAATCATAATAAGCACGGAGATTATATACTAGCACCTCACAAGTAGTGTTTAGATACTCACATCTCTCAAGTGTCATCAAAATAAATCTCATAAATGAAAACGGAAAATATCTCTCACTACCTGTCATAGCAAATAGATTACCATAGGCTTGGGAAAGGATCGAAAACCTCCTCCACTAGGCGTAAGCACCTAAGATAAACTATCAAAGAGGGCTTTTAAATGGGTTATAACGTTAGGTGTAGGGAAAAGGAAAACACGGTTTGGTTGGATAAAGGATATTTTACTGGTGGCGAGTTAAAAATCTTGATCAATTACATGTACTATACAACGTTGCTAAGCCAAGACTAGACTCGATCTTAAGCTAATGAAAGAAAATAACAAAACATAAACATAAAATAAACATAAAATGAAACGGGATGGTAGTCCGTATGTTTTTTTTTTCTTTTTCTCATTTTTTTTGTATTTTTCTTGATTTTTTTTTTTTTTTTTTTTTTTTTTTTTTTTTTTTTTTTTTTTTTTTTTTGCATACACTCTTGCCCTACCATCCAAAATAATACATCATAGGGGCGTTGCATCCCCTTACACTTGAACTTTTACATAACTTTACAAATAACTATTCTAATGACTCGAATTAAGATAATTGAAAAACTTGGAGTACTTTTAAAACATTTAGCACATATGGGGGTAATAAATGATGTTCTTCCCCATTACTCCATTACACTAGTACTTTACCCATGAGTCCCAATCGTCCCAAAACAATATGTACAAGGATATGACTCGACTTAGCAACCATGTAATCAACTAGATAATTAACTTGGGTTTAAACAAATGTTGTAACAATAATGCACTAAAAATGAGTGCATACAAGGTAGGCTAAGGCGATTTGGGTGTACATTTTAGTGGGGTGTAACAAATTCTTCCTTTAAGTAAAATGCTTAAAGGTCGAAACGAAAAGATAGGCTCTGAGGGGTGTACTAGGGGTATCGTGTACTAAAAATGAGTACAACGCAAAGGGTGTGGGAGAATTACTTGACCAATGTAGCCAAAGTAATTATAACAAAAACACAGGTGTAAAACAATGGGTTAATCCTAATGCCTCTTATCATGTAGTAAATCTAACTACACGAATGTAGTCTCACTTGTGGCCTTGGAATGGTCCTAACGCAAGTTCTAGAATCTAAGTGCTACCGGTACACACATCATAGCATAAATGCTTTTCCTACCAATTCTAGGGGCGAACCTCACATATTTGGGGGTGGAAAATTTTTTAGTGGTACGGTTTTTGTGCTAGTCATATAACTCCTATCCGTGAGACGCTCATTAAGATCAAAGTTTCACTCCTATATGTTGTAAAAAATTTTAAATTTGGCACTAAAATTACCCTAACAGGTATTTCTCTCAGTTTTATTACACATCTATTATTAAACAAACAAAAATCAAGCGTAATAGCATTCTCTAATCGTACTTTTACCCTCCCCTTACACTTAAGATGAACATTGTCCCCAATGTTCAAATGACAAATGTAAAAGCATAAAGTAAAAGAATGAAATCAAATACTCCCCTGATTCGCTCGTTGGATAATGAAATTACACGGTTAAATCTTCCTCCAAAGAGAATGTTGAAGCTCCATGACTAATGCATCGCCATAAGCTTGATTCAAAACATTTCCTTGTCCAAAATAACCTGTTGAACCTGAGAAAACAAACACGAAAACCTGCATAACATCGGCGGGATAAAATCTATATATAAGGATATAATGCTTGTGGAATGATAATTTTGCAGATTCCTGGAGATTATAAGTTGGAGATTTTAATAAAAACTTTTTTAAAAACAAAAATTTCAAAAATTTCTGAAAATTAAATCTGACGCCGTCAGGTTATAACCCCTGACGCCGTCAGAAATGACCTGACAAAAATTTTCATTTTAAGTTTCCGGAAAATTTCTGGAAAAACCTTTACCTTACTTCCTGGAAATCCTGCAAAACATCATTATGACTCGATACAAGCATTTGACTCAAACAAATACGGATATGTATGTTAATTTATTATTATTACGATTCATGTTAATTTGTGTTCTAATAAACCGATTTAGATTTCCCTTACACTTATCTTTTGTAAAATACCTTTATATGTAGTTAAGACGAAGTTAAAAACAAAATAAAGCATTTTCACAATTTTAGTTTTGAACATGAATCAATAAGAATAAAAATTAAACACACATACGGAAACAAATAAAAACAAACAAACAAACAAATAAACACACAAAGCAAATAAAGCTAGTAAAGCATGGGCTGCCTCCCAAGAGCGCTTGTTTTTGTTCGAGTCACGAGCCTGACTCTACCCTTATTTAATGGATAAAGGAGAGGTTTTCCCTACACTTAGGATTAAGTGGCGGTGATAGTAGCGATACACACCAGCTCGGTAGGAGTATGCCACGTGAGGAAAGAGTGGTGGATGAATTATATGCTCAAAGGGGTGTGCTCCTTTCATCATAACCTTGCCTAGTTCACTTTGGTCAATAGGTGATTTTGAGTTTCCTCCTAAAAAGGGATCATCTTCTATCAACTTCGAGAGACTCCTAGTTGGGAATCTATCTTGACCTAATAAACCCGGTTTAAACCCATAGTGTTTCTTGTGATTAATCATGAATGGGTGATGTAAGTATGAAAGGTTATGGTTCACTCCTATATTAGCTTCCTCACTACAAGGCTTAATGTCTACTACCTTAATCCTAAGACTACCCGGACTATATGTTTTGATGGGTGGATCGGGACCTAATTCAATTCCTAAGTTCACATCTAAGGATGGAAGATTAGGTAACGGTTTTGGTTTAGGCTCCGGTTCATCAAAACTAGGAACTTCCCTAGAACTAAGAGTAAGGTTATCATTATGAGTATTCAAACCTATATGCTCTAGTGGTGCTTGGTCCAAGGGTTCTACCTCAATTGGGGTTCCTAAAGTCTCTTCTACTTCTTCTGAATAAGTCACGGGCGGTGTGTATGCCTCAAATGATGGTAGGACTTGTGGGGTATTTGGCGGGCTTGGATTTTCTACTTTATCATCCATCTTATCAAGATCACCTATATCCTCAACATGTGTTTCATTATAATCCAACCCTAACATTTTCCCAAGTATCTCAAGTGCTTCTCTAGGCATCTTAACTTCTATATCCGAATCATAAGGATCATCCTCAATATTATGACTGCTATATTCAAATTGCCCAAAAGATTCATCATGTGTTTCTTGAGATTCATCATCATCGATCATAAAACCTAGGTCTTTTTGATCAATGTGATCATGTTTGGCTAAATCCTCCATCACATCAAGGTCACCTATGTGTTTGTTTTGTACTATGGCATTACATGACAACCACTTAGGTATCTCAACACTAACATATTCATCCCCAAACAAACTTGTTTCATGATCCTCGAAATTTGTGGTCAATTGACTTGTACTAACGTTTGTTGGGTTGTCTACTATATAATAATATTGGGCACACTCTTCAATAGCTTCCCATGCTTTCTCAGCACTTAATTCCCTAATATCCCTGCCGGCAATATGGTAAATGTACCTTTGGGCTTGTCGGTCGACATGATTGTAAAAGAATTGAGTTAGGGACCAAAAATCGAAGTTATGATGAGGGACTTTTTGGAGTAAATATTTAAAACGAGTCCATGCATCATAGAGAGGTTCATCTTTATGTTGTTTAAACATCAAGATGTCATATGGAGTGGGTGAATTACGTGGTTGGTAGTATGGTGGATTCGCGTTCTCCATAATGGTGAACGGAAGAGTCAATGGAAATTACGAACAAACACACAAAGAAATAAGATAGACTAAAGAAAACCTAGAAAAATAAAATAAAAATCTCACTAGAAAGGAATCTAGTGAGTAGACCTAATAGAAATAAAAATTCAACCTAAACAATAACTATTCCCCGGCAGCGGCGCCAAAAACTTGATTCGTGGGTTTTGCAACCTTACAACAGGTTTTACCTCTCGAGGGATCTCAAGAGGCTTACAACCCCACCAGGCAGTGTACCTGACCGATGTAGTATAGTGTAGTGGTAAGTACGGGGGATTGATCGTTCTCCACAGGGAATAGTGTTCGTTAGGTGTGAAAGGCTACTCTAATTAGGTCTAAGGGTTGAGGAAGATTCTTTTTATGTTTTTTATAATTTTATGAAAGCAAGTAAAATCTCGGGTTTTGAAGGAGTGGGCGGAATTAGTTGCTAGTCAACTAACCCAAATTACTACAAATGCAAATAAAATAAAATAACAAAAATGAAAAGTGGTGAGAAACTTATGTGTGGAGAAA
This sequence comes from Artemisia tridentata subsp. tridentata, assembly GCA_021014915.2. Taxonomy (NCBI): domain Eukaryota; kingdom Viridiplantae; phylum Streptophyta; class Magnoliopsida; order Asterales; family Asteraceae; genus Artemisia; species Artemisia tridentata. The sequence goes on from CP139506.1 coordinate 307,554,903, forward strand.
TGTGTTTACTTAGATTTCCTTACTCCCTAACTATCTTTTACCGGTTAATTAGTGTGTATTAGTCGCGTGGATGACGGGTGTATTCCTTAATACCATTCGTGGGGTGGCGTACTTACTTCCCCAAACTCTACAAGCTCCTACTTCACTCCTATGTCGAGCCGGCTAGGAAGCTCCTAACATGGGATCACTAGAATTCGCTTGTGCATTAAATACAACCATAAAAACCTTTAGTACGCATTTGGTTCATGTTTCTTAAGACGTTCAAGCAGGTTACCGAATAGGAAGTTAGCCAGTTTTCTTAAGCCTAACATAGATAAACAATCATCCAATACAACTAATAACACACTAACAACCAATAATCAATAGCTAGGTTTCATTAGATCTAAGCAAACACAAGATAAAATTAGCCTAACATGTTAAACAAAAGACAAGCATAAGATAGAATCAAACAACACATAGACATATTGAATGATTAATTGATAACTTATCTTTCAATGAAACATGGAAGATCTCAAGGCAAGAAGCCCTGAAAAAGTAGCTAAAATCGTCTTAGGGTTTTATCCCAAAATTCCACACACTAAGCTCTCCCTTAATGACAAAAAATTAGAAAACTATATATAGACTTTGACATCTGACGGCGTCACCTTACGCATTGTGACGCCGTCACCTCGCCGCTTTTAGGGTTCCCGGATGACCATCTTGACGCCGTCCCTCTTTAGCTCTTCAAAAATCCATTCTGGCTTATCAAGGCTTGACGCCGTCGGATCCTAAACGTGACGCCGTCCCCTTATGATTTAAGCCGTGACGCCCTTGATTTAGTTAAAGCGTGACGCCGTCAGAATTCTCATGCAAACTCACTGGCCCGTCATGAGTAAATTTCACATCCAACTTTTCTTGCCAAGGCATGACGCCGTCTGGAGTTAATGTTGACGCCGTCAAAGGTGACTTTCAGCACAATTTTGAGACTTTGCCGTTTTCTTCACTTTTATGCTCCAAAAACGTCCAAAATGCCTCCTTTTCCAGATTTCTCCTCAAAAGTACCTAAAATGACAAAAGGAACGATTTAGGGCAATATTTGATCAAATAAATACGATTTCGGGCTTAAATGACCCCTTAAAAGCGGTACACTTTTCGCCTCATCATTAAGCAGCTCAAATAAGCTGAAAAGGCAAATATAAAGGGGGCAAAAGCAAGCTAGAACTACTGGCTATACAAAAAACACAAAAGCCCTATCACAAACTTCCCAATTGAACTCCAATTGATCCCTAGTTCAGGTGGCTGGAATCAACAAAAAGCTGATTCAGGTTATGCAGTAAAATGGGGAAATTTGTAGACTGGATTTAAGCTATGTAATAAGTTGTGATATGGAATCAGGGCACAGAAACTTGAACACTACTAGGTAAACTACTTGGAAACTAAAATTCAGAGTCACAGCTTAAGTGAATAAGCAAATGGACAGCTGAGAAAAATGATGCAGGCTGCTGTTTGTTCTGTGTTGTGCAGATTTGCACAAAATGGGCACACAGCAATTTGGACTTAAGCAACTATTATCACTACACTAAATAGACTATATTGAACTCAAACTAGCCAAGAACAAGGTCAAAATCAGCTTGTGGCTGATTCTAGCTTATTTGGCTATTTGACAGCCTAAAATTCACACAGACAAGGCAAAAGCTGATTATCTATCTAATATGCTTAAGAGACTTCACAAACAGCTTATTATGGCTACAATAAGCTGATGCAAAGTTGAGATTATGGCAAATGTACAGTACACAGCTAAATTGACCTAATGACAGTTATAAACCAAACAGTCCTTAAGGGATTGTCTGTCTTGGATTTACAAAGGAAATCCAAAATTTTAAACTAAAAGCCTATATATTACTGATTGAATGACTTATATAAACACTGATGAACAACTTTTATAACAAAATTAAGCAATATATTAAGCTATACTAGATGAGGCTATTTTTGGTCTTTTATATGGTTTTTAAGCAAAGTAAATAAAAATGATATTAAACTACTGACAAGCTGATCAAGCCTACTTATAAACTATCAAATAGCACATAAGAGCACCAATCAGAGGATAATAAGCACTAGTACAGTACAATTGGAACTTAAGCAATAAATGAGAAAAAGCTTACAATTGAAAAAGCTTATAGAACAAGAGACCAAGGACTAGAACCCACTCCTAGCTTGTTGTCAATAAGCTAGGAACCAGAAAAAACCATCCAGCTTAGTTTCTAAACCCATAATCAGCTTATTAGCTTATTCAGTTGACTTTGGTTGACTTTCTTCCAATCTTGAATTCAGCACAATTTTACACTATAATAAATTTATAATAAGCTATGTAAAGCTTATATAAGTTATTAAAAACAACTGAGAAGTTGTTTTATATACTACTTAACAAGATTCTAATTCACAGTGTCAATGAAAATCAGAAAATTGGAATAAATTATAACTACTGACAATAATCAACAAACAACAACAAATACACTAAAGTTACTTGTATTGATTGATTGAAGCTTTGAAATTACAAATTACACTACTTGAAATGGAAATACGATTAAACTAATTTTACACTAAATTTCCACTTAGCTTTTTAAAGCTTACATTCTTATCTATTTATACTAAAATTAAAGTGGGATAATCCTCAGTCGACATCCTCAATCCATCAGCACCCTTGAATTAGCTCAATTTGATCTCAAACGTCCACTTGTAAAATTGGCGGGAAAACAGGAAATTAGAGTTTATCTCTGATTTTGCTAGTGGGAGTGGGAGAGAAGCAATTAATGCTTTTGGCATGTTAGGTAGCGTGTAGGAGGAGGGGGAATGAGGTGGTTAGTGGTTTTGGTGAGCTGGGGGGTGACTGGGTGGTATTGGCGGGATTGGTGGTATAAGGAAGACGGGTCAACGTTTGTTTGACTAAGTGTTTAACTCAGTTTTAAAAGTTGGGCTTGGTTTGACAATGGGCTTGGATAATGTTTTTGGGTTTTAGTTAATAGGCTTGGTAAATGGGATGGGTAATTATTTTGGGTTAAGGGTTTAGTGATCCGGATTTTGGGTTAAGGTTTAGTGTTGGATCCGGTTTTAGTTAACTAAATAATCATAGGGACCAATCTTGTAATTCTTGCATTCTTGAGGGGCTGAAACTGTAATTTCACCATAGTTATCACAAGTACTAATATTGCCAAGTTTAAATAGTACAAGGGTTTAAAACATATTTTTCCATTTTTAAAACACCCGGGGACTAATTTTGACAACTTTTGAAACTTGAGGGACTAGACTTGCCATTTATGCAAATTATGTTCGTTTTCACTTGATTTTCAATCATTTTGCATCTGCAACACATAAAAACACATTTTATTGATATTTATAATATTTATGGATATTTGTGTGTTTTTGGACGTTTATGTGGGTTTAAACAGGGTAATACATATGTGTTTTTAGACACATATCACAACCCAGCCCACTAAAACTAAAAAAAAAACCCAGCCCATCACTAAAAAACCCGACCCACCTTCTTTATAATACAAAACCGGGGTCAAACCCCCTTTCCTTGGTCAAATCCCCAATCAAACGAAATACCCAGCCCTAAATACTGCTCATCTTCTTGCTTAATTCCCTCTTTCCCGCGCCTAATCCACACTAACCCACCAGTCACCATCACCCTCACTACCAGCCAAGACCCATCACATGGGTCTGTCTTCCCCTCCTCCACTGCCACCTCAGCTATCCAAGGCCAAGATCAATCCAACGGCTCAGAAATAAGGGATTGGGCAACAAGAAAATCCAAGGGTGGTTATTTGAGTCCAAGATGAAGACAAGAAGCAGATGGGATTCCACTCACAAAAAAAAAAGCACAAAGGGATAGAAACCCTAGATATAATTGAGTATAAATAGTTCGGCTATAGTATCAGTTGAAAATAGGTTTAATTTAGCTTAGTTTTTTTTAAGGTATTTGTATTTTTAATTTTAAGCATTGTAATTTACTTTCATTTTAATATAAGTTCAGTTTTTGTTTCCAATTTACTGCTTTTAGTTTAATTTTTTTTATTTAACTGCTTATTGCCTTTTTATTCTGCTTAATTTCTTATGTAGTGATTATCAGTGGAAATATGCTTTTTAAGCTTAGTATAATCTTAAAATCTCCTAGTGTAGCTTTAAGTTATATGTTCTAGTTAGAAAAATCCAAACAGTTAACATTAAGTGGTGTTTGCAATAGTGGTTAAAATGGGTAGAATATTGCTCTTCACTGTTCTTGTGCTTCTCTTTTACGTTTGATGTGAGTTATCTCCGCCTATATAGTTTTTCTTTTTAGCAGATCTTAGTTGTTTAGAGGATTGGATATCAATGAGTAGTATGTGGAAATTTTAGAGCTGTTAGTGAGCTTATAAGCTCTTAAGAGCTATAAGCTCTTTTTGCACTTGATTATGCATTTTTTTTTACTCACTTTGGTGTATCAGTTAGGGCCAATAGGGGCTGGATAGGATTGGTTAAGAATTGATAGTCCAAATTGAATCCTGCACTTAACTCACCTCTGTCCCAATAAGTTCTTTTTCATCAGCCTGTATGAGCTCATAACTGAGTTTTAGCTGCTGATCTAGGTAGATTTTTAGCTTATTCAATTAAGCTTAGACTTTAATTTTTGGTTTGTAGGTAGCTTATATAGTAAGGATTCAAGGTATCATCTGGGATCCAGGTTCCTGACTTATTTAGTGGCTTAATCTAGGGCTACAAATCAGCCAAAAAACTGTTTTCAAACCTGCAACATTTCAGTCCCATGACCATCTGATCTAAGGCCAAATTAGGGTAGCAAATGAACTCTATTTTTGGGCATTTTTGGCTTGCTAGTAGATTTTCATATAAGCTTCATGTGGTAGCTTCTGGATTTCCACAATAAGCTTTTTTCTGGCTTATAGATCAGTCCAAAGTAGCTTAATCAGTCATTTTGAATCTGTTTGTTCAATAAGCTGTGCAGCAGTTTTTCAGCTTATTTCTTTGGCTTATTTTAGTGTTCTGAGTTAATTTAAACTTAAATTAGTACATTGCATCATTCCTGAGCTTATTTTGAATTTTGGTCAACATTAGCTTATTTTTGGCTTATTTTCAAACTGCTTTTTGGGCTGATCAGCTTATTTGAGCTGATTTAGGTCCTGAATTTATTTTTCCTAGATTAGTAATTTCATTTTAGAATTACTCAAAAAATTTCAGATTTTTCCAAGTTGCTTTAATATTTTTAAATCATTTAAATAGTTTAAATTAGTTTTTAATTCATTAAAAGTTATTAAAAAATCAAAAAAATATTTTTCTTTTTTCCAAAATTTTCTTTTTATATTTAAGTCGTAGGAAAATTATTTTGATACACGTAGGATTAGTTTTTCAAATATTTTACGTTTTTACTCGTTCGTAGTTTAACGTTCGCGTTATTTTAATTTTCGTTTTAGTAGATATTAAAAACCAATCAACCCTCGTTTTTCAAGCATTTTAATACCAAACCGAAAACGATATCCTCAATTTCACGCCTCGTTGGGACCTCGACCCGGGTATTCACTTATCCGGTTATTAAATCGATTGTTGCGTTAAACCGTCGCGAGTTGACTTTTCTTCGTGAAGAGGTTTGACTTGTGACGCGTTTGTCAGCGACCAATCAAATTTTGGCGCCGCTGCCGGGGAGGTGTGTTGCGACAATATCGTTACGGTTTGACGATTAGTGACTTGAAGATCCTTCCTCGTGAAGTTTCGTATATATCTTGTGAATATTTTTATCCAAAAATCCAAAAAAAATTAAAAAACCTTGAAAAACCCAAAAAGATTTTCTTTTCAAAAATTATTTTCCTTTTTCTTTTAAATGTTTCAAAATTTTAAAAACCCAAAAATATTCTTCTTATTCCTCTTATCCGTTTAATTCTTTATCTCTCACCCTCTATTTGTTTAATTCTATCTTCTTAACCCTCATTAATGTTTAATTCTCATGTCGTCACTAGGCTATACTTGTTTTGATTGTAAAAGCCCGTTGATTGACAGTCTTCGTTGTTCAAAGTGTGCGTGTGAGCGGTGTGGAAATCACAACCCAAGAGGATCTTGTTATTGGTGTGAAGTAGCCCTCAAAGAGCTTAATTCTATCGATAATTCTCAAAGTTTTTCCGAACACACCTCCACAACCCCAGCCATCCTCACTCACTCAGCATAAGTACTTTATATGTGGAGATCCGTTGGGGGATGATTCACACTGTGAACGATGCTTCTGCAAAGGATGTGGGTTTACCCATGGACTTTGCGTGTGTTGCAATTCTGAAATCGAAAATACAAATCCAGATTTTCAAAACGATTTCAACCCTCCTCAAGATTCATTTTGGCAAGAACCATGTTATCAAAACTTCAATGATACGTCATTCCAAAATATGCCAAATGATCTTTGTGAGTGTTGTGGAGGTCCTCATAATGGTGGGAATTGTCCCGGTTGTAGCATGGTGGAATCGGGAAACGGGTTTGTATATGACCAAAATCCTTATTTTTACCATGAAACAACCGACTTTTTCGACCAGCCCCCACAACACCAGATGGAGACATATTCTTGTGAATATTGTGGAGGTAGTCCTCACCCGGGTTTTGATTGTCAAACAGGGAACACGTTTGTCTATGAGCAGGTTCCATGTTATCAAAACTTCGGGTATGACCATTATCCATATAATTCACCAAATCAGTCACACCAATCATATTGTTGTGAGTACTGTGGAGGTCCTCACTATAGCTCTGATTGTCAAACAAGGAGCCCGCTTGTCTATGAGCACGGCCCTTGTGACAATTATGACTACTCTTATCATGACCAACCTCCACAGTATCAAACGATTCAAACTCAGCCTCCGCCATCTCATCAAGAATTATTCCAAGACATTGATAAAAGGAATAATCAATTGGATTTGGTTTTCAAAGATATACTCCAACGATTGCAAGATTTGAGGAATACATCTAATGATCTGGCTATTAATCGTCCCCAAGAAGATCGTCATGAAAAATCTTGTGCAGAACTTCTAGTCGAAGAATGAAGAGCACAAGAAAATCCTCATGAAGAATCTATGGCAGAATTACTAGCCAGAGAACGAGGAGCAAAAATGCATTCCATATTTCTCAGGGCTGCCCTTCTTGATGACGATGATGAGGATGAAGAAGACGAAGAGGAGAGTGTTATTCCTTTAAATGATACCATTTCTCAACCCTCTCAGTCTAGACCCGAGGAGATATTCGACAGAGAATGTGATTCTCCAATTTTTGGAGAATCTCTTGACATCTCTGAGGTTACTTCCGGGATTTTCTCTAACACTCTTTTTGAATTTGATGACGATTGCTTTTCTAGCAACGTTAATCCTCTGTTTATTGAAGTGTTAGAGAACGATGAGGTCAAAGACTCTAATGTTTTTGATAATATGACCTCAATTGTTAATCCCGAGAATCAAAAAGATATTCTTTCTCCGACATATGTGACAGTGCCTTTTGGGGATCGCCCTTATATTGACTTCACATATGTCGTTCGAGTTTTTCTACCTTTCTTCTCCTATAAGGTAGATTGTCCTTCCATTCACTCGCTCGGGAGTGAAGACACCATCTTTGACCCCGGCATCTCTCATTCTTTTAAGCCGTGGGTATCTCATCGGAGTGGAACTTTCAAGCACTTCAATGTTTATCCAAACATTTTGAATGAAAGTCCGATGGAGATTTTCTCTTCCACCTGCTCCCCCAAGAACAAATGAATTCGGGGCGAGTCTAAGCTATACGACTCGATAAAAAACAAGCGCTTCGTGGGTGGCAACCCATGCCTATCTTCTATCTTCTATCTATTTTCTAACACTAAGTGTGGGGGAGTTCCTCTACTTGTTGCTTTGTTGTTGTGTGTTTGCCTTTGTTTTCAGGATTCCCGTAGATTGTGATGATTGACGCGCCTGTTTTCAATCCAGCCGCCCAATATCCTATCTTTGTGTTTATGCTTATCCAGCGATATCCTAAAATCCTTTTTGTGAAAAAGATTTCGTTTCCACACTTAGGTAGTAGTCTTACCCTTTTACGTTCTATAGTGTCGGCTTAGGCCGGTACTTTGAATATTGAGGGCAATATTCAATTCTAAGTGTGGGGGGGGGGGATTCTTATTTGACCAAATTTTAAAAAATTTCACATTTTGTACCTTCTAGTCCCCTAGCACCCCCGTTGATGAACTCAAATAAGTACATTTTATTACTATCATTTATCCTAATTATTTGACTTGTTTTATTATATTATGTATGAGGATTGATACATAATCGTTTACTTTTGTAATTCTCAGGTAAAAACAAACATTCGGTGAAACTTGGCGATTTTGGACTTATTATGGAGCAAAACATGCAAGAAGTTAAGAGTCTACTGAAATATACAAGATCAAGACAAATCTGCTCCAGATGCGCCGCATCTAACTTATTACATACGGCGCATCACTATCCAGACTTCACCAGATACGATCCAAGATACAAGAGGACATGCGCCGCATCTACCTATGGAGTTACGCCGCATCTTCTGGCAGTGTACGAATATTCCTGAATATATTAATCTTGGACCCCACGTGAAGTTAAGTCAATGCGCCGCATCTACTTACTAGATGCGCCGCATCCTACCCTCAGACAGAAACTATAAATACCCCAAGACCAGACGAATACAAAAAAAGTTCCGAAGTTCGACAGAAGACCGAAGTACAGAAACCTAGGACGAATTCAGACGAATAGGCAGCACAAGACACACCTAAACAAAGATACAAGAGCTGTAAGAAGGTGCTGCATGTGTTTAATTCATTAAGTAGTTTTGTTTTATTGTGTTAGTAAACTTTAATTCATCAAGATTGGTGGCTTGTGTAATGTGACAACGGAAAGATTGCACTCCCTTAAAACTGCTTTCTCATTAATTAAAGTTTATATGTTGATGTCTTTGGTGACTTTTATTAGTGCATTGATAACCTCTGTGTCTAGCTGAGCGTTGATCGGGTCGCCATGCCTCTGCCCTCGCCTATTTATTAGATCGCCTATGCATTCTATAGTCTGTAGAAAAGTAGGAAGAAAGATAAATAGGATAGTCATAAGTAATCATTAAGGGTTTACTCGCCGATAAGATTAGAACCAACGAGAGAGGACTTAATCTCGGTGCGTTACATCGAACTATACACTTCATATAAAACTAGCAATAAAACAAGTGACAAACTACTTATCTATCAGGACAGATCTTCTTATTATCTCGAGTATTTATCTGTGTACGTGTGTGCTATTCGCTGATTCGCGCCTATTGGTTTAGTTTATTATTTAATTGCAACCAAATCGTGCCAGTCTCTCAGGCTGAACCCCCTTGCGTTAGAATAGGTTGTATAGCTAACTTAATATATTAAAATACTGATTAGAATAACTAGATAATACGTTCCACTCTTAGTGATCGACACTCTACTTACCATTATATTCATATTGACCGGGTACACTGCTCGTTAAGTGTGTGTGTTATTGATAAGTCGGCTAAATATAAATTTAAAACTTGAGTAGGCATTAATACTGCTAAACCGCAACGACACATCGCACGCATCAAGTTTTTGGCGCCGCTGCCGGGGAGTGAATTGTTATTCTCTGTTAATTTGATTAGTATTTTAATTAGGTTTTTAATTTTTTTTATCTAATCGCTAATTCTGTTGTGTATTAGATTAATTTGCATTCATTGTATTATTTTGCATATTTTCTGTTTTTGTGTGCTATTTGTTTTCTTTGTGTTTATTTTCGTTTGTGTTTTTATTTGTTTTTATTTTTCGTATTTTTTGTATTCTGCTATCGTTGTACTGAGCTAAATCGAACGATACGGCGCATCTGATCTCTCAGATACGGCGTATTGCGTTTAATTTTTTATAAAATACAACGCATTTAATTAATTCGATACGACGCATCTTTTCCCCAAGATACGGGGTATCTGTTTTTGATAAAAAAATTTTCTAAACGTTAACGCCATACGACGCATCTGCTTTAGCAGATACGGCGTATCTATTATTTTAATTAAAAATAGTTTTCGAATTATTAAACAGATACGGCGCATCGATCTCTGTCGATACGGCGTATCTTCTGAATTAAAAATCTTATATTTTTGAAACGTAACGAAAATACGGCGCATTAACTTTTGTTAATACGACGCATTTAATTTTATAAAATATCAATTTTTGATAATTAAAATTGATACGGCGCATTCTAATTTCTAAGCGGCGTATCTATTTTCTGAATAAAAGTCTGATTTAATTTTAACGATTATAAGATACGGCGTATCCAACTTTTTGGATACGGCGCATCGTCTGCAGATATCAGTAACTTTAATTTTTCGTATTCCGTTTTCGTTGTTAATTTTCTGATATATTACTTTCTTGAGCAAATCCTACTGATGCTTTCGTGATTATCTCAGAAGGAAAATGGTCGGATTCGGAGAACTTATTGACTTCGACTTCGAAGCCAATTTTATGAATGAAATATTAGTGCATGATAAATCACTCGAACGTTACGATGGGGAATCTGAGTTAGAAGAAGGAGAAATTGTGGATAGTCCAAAAGTCAACGTTATTATTACTAGGAATTACGATGAATTTGAGGGATATGATGGTTCTTGGGATTACGGTAGAAGGATCCACGCCGATTGTGCTTACAATTTGCAATTCCCATGCATGATTGGATACAAGTGTATTGACGCCAATTTCTTTCCTATTTTACCAATCAATGTCATGTCAAGAAGCTTTTACAATTCTATTATGAGAAATAAAGTGGAGTATAAGGGAAAGAATGTTGTTGGAGCCTTCATTAATGTCCCGGTCTTCGTTGGATGCTTTACTATTGTTACTGAGTTCGCCGTTGTTGAAGACATGAATGCCTATCGTGACAGCGATATGGGTGACGTGATTGTTGGAAAACCATTTTGTAGGGAGATCACTATTAATGCAAAACGATTTGAAGGAAAGATCACCTTTCAATGTGGAAGCGACATTATCACTTATATGATGCCCCGAACTCACCCTGGGTTTAAACATGCTACTAATACGTTCTGCTACAAATTCTCTCCATTCCTTTCTATTAGTAATGATGACATGAAGAGAGGGATTGAGTACCCATATCAAATGATGGAAGGATTCTATAAAGGAGTTTTGAATTTGGGACCTGAATATATACGTGACGAATTAGTTGCTAAATGGATCCTACGTGGCAATGTAGGAATAAATGATCGATATTAAAGAGCTGAACGTGAGTCTAACTTGAAGACTCTGGAATAAAGACAAGTGCTTACCGGGAGACAACCCGGATTTATCTTTTAATTTTCTATTTTTGTGTCGAGTCAGTCAGGCCGCGGAGGATACGGCGCATCTCAATCCTTAGATGCGACGCATCTCCTGCACAGGTCATATCTTTATTTTTCTGCATTTTTTATTTTCGACTTTAAAACTTTTTATCAGTTTATTTTAATGCGGCGCATCCCTAGTTAGGGATGCGACGCATCTTCTATTCTGATCCGTATTTATTCCAGGCTCGATACGGCGTATCTTCTTTCATAAGATACGGCGCATCGACTGACCTGATGATTTTCATTTTTAATTTTTATGTTTTATTTTAACTAACTACTAATGTATTATGCAAGTTTGAACCTTTCTTAATCTAGGTGTGTTTTAAAGCCTTGGTGGTATTATAGATTCCTGCATTTCCTGTGGATACATTGATTATGATTTTTTTTTTTTTTTTAAAAAAAAAAAAAAAAAAAAAAAAAAAAAAAAAAAAAAAAAAAAGTTCTGAAGTTCGACAGAAGACCGAAGTACAGAAACCTAGGACGAATTCAGACGAATAGGCAGCACAAGACACACCCAAACAAAGATACAAGAGCTGTAAGAAGGTGCTGCATGTGTTTAATTCATTAAGTAGTTTTGTTTTATTGTGTTAGTAAACTTTAATTCATCAAGATTGGTGGCTTGTGTAATGTGACAACGGAAAGATTGCACTCCCTTAAAACTGCTTTCTCATTTATTAAAGTTTATATGTTGATGTCTTTGGTGACTTTTATTAGTGCATTGATAACCTCTGTGTCTAGCTGAGCGTTGATCGGGTCGCCATGCCTCTGCCCTCGCCTATTTATTAGATCGCCTATGCATTCTATCGTCTGTAGAAAAGTAGGAAGAAAGATAAATAGGATAGTCATAAGTAATCATTAAGGGTTTACTCGCCGATAAGATTAGAACCAACGAGAAAGGACTTAATCTCGGTGCGTTGCATCGAACTACACACTTCATATAAAACTAGCAATAAAACAAGTGACAAACTACTTATCTATCAGGACAGATTTTCTTATTGTCTCGAGTATTTATCTGTGTACGTGTGTGCTATTCGCTGATTCGCGCCTATTGGTTTAGTTTATTATTTAATTGCAACCAAATCGTGCCAGTCTCTCAGGCTGAACCCCCTTGCGTTAGAATAGGTTGTATAGCTAACTTAATATATTAAAATACTGATTAGAATAACTAGATAATACGTTCCACTCTTAGTGATCGACACTCTACTTACCATTATATTCATACTGACCGGGTACACTGCTCGTTAAGTGTGTGTGTTATTGATAAGTCGGCTAAATATAAATTTAAAACTTGAGTAGGCATTAATACTGCTAAACCGCAACGACACATAGTACGCATCAAGTTTTTGGTGGTATTATAGATTCCTGCATTTCCTGTGGATACATTGATTATGAAGCTTAAACGTTCTAATCCACAAGAAAGATGATTTTTGCTCTTATACAAATGGAGGATCATACCGAGCAAATCTCAGGGGAGTTTTTCTGTTCTAATTCTTTTATTTTCCAGTTTTTAACCTTTTATACAAACAACGAGGACGTTGTTTAACTTAAGTGGGGGGATTGGAGAATTAGAACACTTAACACTTACTTGTCCTAAACTTTTCAAAATATGCTTAAAATGCGCTTAATATATAAAAATTTAAAATTTTTTTAGCATGTTTTTGTTTAAAGTCTAAGTTGCATAGCTACACACATGACGTTATTTTCAAAAAATTGTGATTTTTCAAAACTCACAAATCTATGAGTGTGCCCGTGACTTGTAAACTTTAGAACTTGGCTTGTATCCTATTCGAGACCACCATAATAAGTATTATTTATATAATTGGAATGACTTGTCTAAATTGGTAAATTTCTAGGATTACATCCAAATAGCCTCTATATGTTATGTGTTATTATCTAACTACACTGGTTAGTTAACCCCAGTATAAACCCTTTTGTTACTCTCATTTTTAGAGTAAGATACCCCTAGAAAAACACTCAGAGCCATTCCTTTCGTTTCTTACACCTTTGTTAAACTGTTTCGTTACACCCTTACACCTTAGCCTACCCTATAGATTAAAATCCGTGGTTGGTTAATTGCTTTAGGCAAAGTGTGTTTCCTTACATTACCTGTGTTCGCGTGCGTAATTCATTATCTATGGTTAGGTCGGGAAATTGCACAATGCAATTGGAGTGAAAGTAAATATTGTATATCTTTGAGTTTATTTTTCGTGTGTTTACTACTTTCACTATTACCGTTATTTCTGAAGTCATGAAAAGTATGGAAAAATTATCCAGAGTTATCGTTTTGGTGATGTGGTGAAATTTTACACATCTATGTTTATGTTAGATGTCAAAAAAAAAAAAAAAAAAAAAAAAAAAAAAAAAAAAAAAAATCGAAAAAATAAGAAAAGAAAAAGAAAAAAGAGAGTTGGAAGTTTGTTCAACCAACTTATGTAAAGTTATGTAAGTGGTCGATATCACCACTAGTTGTTGTATATTATATCTATGGATTGAATGGGAGTTGGCAGTTATGGGAACACCAACTAAGGTTTATTCTTTGATTGAGATCTTGTTGAGTATAATTCGTGTCTACCTAAAGCGTGTGTTTCAAGTGTTAAAGCGTGAGTTATTCTATGATATGAGTCTTATTCATGGGATGGTTGGGATAGTGATTAACCACACTTAGGATTTTAATTTATCTGTTTTGTTTATTTTTCATTTTTACACCAATTTGTATCCCAAATATTATCCATACCCTATATTATTCTTGATCCAAACCTTTGATTTATTGAGATTAGGGATTTGAGCAATCTTAAGTATCGTAGTCGTGGATTCGGCTATGTATTTATGATTTTGTCGCCCTTTTTGATATAATATTATTGGTAAAGATTACTTGGTCCTATCTTTAGCCTATTCGAGTTAAGGATTTGAGCAATTGCAAGTATCGTGTTCGTGGATTCGATCATGTATTTGTGATTTTGTCGCCTTTTCTGGAATTTGAGATCGATAGAGATTAAGGAGAATAATTAACCCTTAAGCCTAAAAACCCTTTTTACCGCTTTAAATTTGTTATTCCTTGGCTTTAGTGGGGGAGATGTGTATACTTGCCAAGCTTATGATAGAATATTCGTCACGACTAGACAGTTAAACGATTAGATTTGCTTTTATCAAATTATTTTATTTTACTTCTAATTCGTTAAGTGTTTGGTTGTGTGATTATGACAAAAATGAATACATGCTTAAATATAAAAATAAATCCTAATATCTTTTAGGATACATTTTCATAAGATTAATTCTAAGGTTTACTTGGGGACAAGTAAAGTTCAAGTGGGGGGATATTTGATGAACTCAAATAAGTACATTTTATTACTATCATTTATCCTAATTATTTGACTTGTTTTATTATATTATGTATGAGGATTGATACTTAATCGTTTACTTTTGTAATTCTCAGGTAAAAACAAGCATTTGGTGAAACTTGGCGATTTTGGACTTATTATGGAGCAAAACATGCAAGAAGTTAAGAGTCTGTTGAAATGTACAAGATCAAGACAAATCTGCTCCAGATGCACCGCATCTAACTTATTACATACGGCGCATCACTATCCAGACTTCACCAGATACGATCCAAGATACAAGAGGACATGCGCCGCATCTACCTATGGAGTTACGCCGCATCTTCTGGCGGTGTACGAATATTCCTGAATATATTAATCTTGGACCCCACGCGAAGTTAAGTCAATGCGCCGCATCTACTTACTAGATGCGCCGCATCCTACCCTCAGACAGAAACTATAAATACCCCAAGACCAGACGAATACAAAAAAAGTTCCGAAGTTCGACAGAAGACCGAAGTACAGAAACCTATGACGAATTCAGACGAATAGGCAGCACAAGACACACCTAAACAAAGATACAAGAGCTGTAAGAAGGTGCTGCATGTGTTTAATTCATTAAGTAGTTTTGTTTTATTGTGTTAGTAAACTTTAATTCATCAAGATTGGTGGCTTGTGTAATGTGACAACGGAAAGATTGCACTCCCTTAAAACTGCTTTCTCATTAATTAAAGTTTATATGTTGATGTCTTTGGTGACTTTTATTAGTGCATTGATAACCTCTGTGTCTAGCTGAGCGTTGATCGGGTCGCCATGCCTCTGCCCTCGCCTATTTATTAGATCGCCTATGCATTCTATCGTCTGTAGAAAAGTAGGAAGAAAGATAAATAGGATAGTCATAAGTAATCATTAAGGGTTTACTCGCCGATAAGATTAGAACCAACGAGAAAGGACTTAATCTCGGTGCGTTGCATCGAACTACACACTTCATATAAAACTAGCAATAAAACAAGTGACAAACTACTTATCTATCAGGACAGATCTTCTTATTATCTCGAGTATTTATCTGTGTACGTGTGTGCTATTCGCTGATTCGCGCCTATTGGTTTAGTTTATTATTTAATTGCAACCAAATCGTGCCAGTCTCTCAGGCTGAACCCCCTTGCGTTAGAATAGGTTGTATAGCTAACTTAATATATTAAAATACTGATTAGAATAACTAGATAATACGTTCCACTCTTAGTGATCGACACTCTACTTACCATTATATTCATACTGACCGGGTACACTGCTCGTTAAGTGTGTGTGTTATTGATAAGTCGGCTAAATATAAATTTAAAACTTGAGTAGGCATTAATACTGCTAAACCGCAATGACACATCGCACGCATCACCCGTTTTGACCAAAAATTTTAAAATTTTTATCGTATTTTGCATTAAAATGAAGTGCTTTGCACAATAAAAAATAATTTGCTATACATTAATGCTTCGGTATTAGTGGAAGTTTAGACTTGATTAGGCTAGAACAAGGGGAATCCCGACTCTGCTAGAGTGTTGATCTAGCTGCTACCCTTAACTTTTAGGCTAAGTTTTTACGAATTGTGCAAATGAAAATGCTAAGCGTGGAGTAGTTGGTTCTCTTTAGAGCTTATATAAGTAATCTATGGCTTTTCCTCCCAGGAGATCCTAATCTGACTAAATTAGTGCTATTTTCAAACTTTTGAACGCAAAAAACCGTTTTTGTTAAGCAAATAAATTTTTATACAATCTTGATTTAGAATACTAGTTCAAAGTTTTATTTAAATTTTGGAACAAGCATACTTTCTTACAAACCCAATAAGAATGCAAAATGAAAGTGAATCGTTGCTTGAAAGTGGCAAAAGTTAAAATTTTAAGTATGAATAAATAAGTGCTCTAAGCTACGGTTTCGAGATCGGGCCTTGGATCCTTATTTCCGGAAGGCGTTTAGGTCTTGGCTACCCTCTTGCACCGGCCCTTGGACCTCTAGTTCAGGAATGTGTGAGGTCTTGGTCTAACCCCCTTGGATCCTCATTTCAGGAATGTCTAGAGTCTTGGAACACTCCGTTGTAACGGCCCTTGGATCCTTTATTCCCGAAGGTGTAAGGTCTTCGAATTTCACCGTGAAGCTCCGTCGTTTAGGGTACGCAAGTAAAAAGTTAGTGAAAAATAAAAATAAATAAATAAATAAATAAAAGAAAAAAAAAAGTGAAAAAGTGATGAAAAATGAAAAAGATGTTTATGTTTGTTGCTTATGAATAAATGTGAGAAACTTGCTTCTTCTTAAATTTAAATCGAAAGTTGAACTAGTATTCGTCAATATTGTCTAAAAGTTAGACGGTGATTTAGAAATTGTTGACTTCAAAGATCCCGTGAGCTCCGATACTATTCTCGTGGGTGTAAAAACCTAGCCTCCTAAGTTTACTAAGGATAAGTTGAGAAGAAAGTCGCTACATGGAGTGATCTCACCTTTGAATCTCTAATTTCTAAATCATTGTCGGTTTTTAACCCTAATAAATGTCGATTTTTACGGTCAAAACTTTGAAAACAAGCACACACACTTAACTTATGAATAATTGTGGGAGTGAAAAGTTAAGTCTCGGCTTACATAGGTTGCTAATATAAGTAGCGTTAGCATTTTACAAAAATGAATGCACAAGGGCTTTTAGACTTAGTTGGGAAGTATTAAAAAGAGGATGACGATTACAATTCCCCGGAATCACCCATTTTGTGTGATTCCCGTTCCATGATGCCATTTTTGAAAATCAAGCATGTTATTTACGTTTATTATTTTATTTACTTGCATTTTATAATAAGTCAAAACGGGGTGGTATATTTTTGGTAACATTGACATTTTTGATCCTTTCATTACTTTATATGATCGGATTGCTAGGGACTAGCAATTGCTTAGTGTGGGGGATTGATGAGTGGCCTTTTACTCATCATTTTATACCCGAAAAACCCCACAAAAACGACCAAAAACACCCAAATGGACCATATAATGTTACAAATATCCTTGGATTGTGTTTTATGTGTTTCAGGTACAAAAGGATTGAAAACGGGGCAAATATGGACAAAACCGAGCTTGGAATGGAAAAGAGTCGAAAACCGAAGCCGGGAAAGTCGTTTTTCATATGGATTTGATTCAAGCTCAAGAAATTCCAAAATGACCCTTGGATTATTCTCATTTGGCAATATTGGTCCCTAGATTATCTTTGAAGAATTGGCAGTTATGGTCCTTGAGGTTTACATGTTTACAACACTAGTCCTTGTGGTTAAACAAATTTATCCTAACCTATTATCTATCCGGATCCCATTTCACTTATACTAAACCCAATCCAACACATACCCTTAAATCCATTATACAACCCAGCCCACTAAAACTAAAAAAAAAAAAGGGATAATTACTAAAATAGCCCAAAACCCAAATGGGATATTTCTACCCCGGTTGCCCTGGGCAATGCCCCCAGTTGCCCAAAAAAGGGCGATTGTTGCCCAAAAAATACACTAGAAATCCTTCGGTTGCCCCAAAAAATGCCGGTTGCCCTGGGCAACACAATTATTTTCGGATTTCGGGTTAGATAGGGAAGCGCCCATTTGTGTTTGGGCTATTTTTGTCATTATCCCAAAAAAAAAAACCCAGTCCATCACTAAGAACCCGACCCACCTTCTTTATAATACAAAACCGGGGTCAAACCCCCTTTCCTTGGTCAAATCCCCAATCAAACGAAATCCCCAGCCCTAAATACTGCTCATCTTCTTGCTTAATTCCCTCTTTCCCGCGCCTAATCCACACTAACCCACCAGTCACCATCACCCTCACTACCAGCCAAGACCCATCACATGGGTCTGTCTTCCCCTCCTCCACTGCCACCTCAGCTATCCAAGGCCAAGATCAATCCAACGGCTCAGAAATAAGGGATTGGGCAACAAGAAAATCCAAGGGTGGTTATTTGAGTCCAAGATGAAGACAAGAAGCAGATGGGATTCCACTCACAAAAAAAAAAAAAAAAAAAAAAAAAAAAAAAAAAGCACAAAGGGATAGAAACCCTAGATATAATTGAGTATAAATAGTTCGGCTATAGTATCAGTTGAAAATAGGTTTAATTTAGCTTAGTTTTTTTTAAGGTATTTGTATTTTTAATTTTAAGCATTGTAATTTACTTTCATTTTAATATAAGTTCAGTTTTTGTTTCCAATTTACTGCTTTTAGTTTAATTTTTTTATTTAACTGCTTATTGCCTTTTTATTCTGCTTAATTTGCTTATGTAGTGATTATCAGTGGAAATATGCTTTTTAAGCTTAGTATAATCTTAAAATCTCCTAGTGTAGCTTTAAGTTATATGTTCTAGTTAGAAAAATCCAAACAGTTAACATTAAGTGGTGTTTGGAATAGTGGTTAAAATGGGTAGAATATTGCTCTTCACTGTTCTTGTGCTTCTCTTTTACGTTTGATGTGAGTTATCTCCGCCTATATAGTTTTTCTTTTTAGCAGATCTTAGTTGTTTAGAGGATTGGATATCAATGAGTAGTATGTGGAAATTTTAGAGCTGTTAGTGAGCTTATAAGCTCTCAAGAGCTATAAGCTCTTTTTGCACTTGATTATGCATTTTTTTTTACTCACTTTGGTGTATCAGTTAGGGCCAATAGGGGCTGGATAGGATTGGTTAAGAATTGAAAGTCCAAATTGAATCCTGCACTTAACTCACCTCTGTCCCAATAAGTTCTTTTTCAGCAGCTTGTATGAGCTCATAACTGAGTTTTAGCTGCTGATCTAGGTAGATTTTTAGCTTATTCAATTAAGCTTAGACTTTAATTTTTGGTTTGTAGGTAGCTTATATAGTAAGGATTCAAGGTATCATCTGGGATCCAGGTTCCTGACTTATTTAGTGGCTTAATCTAGGGCTACAAATCAGCCAAAAAACTGTTTTCAAACCTGCAACATTTCAGTCCCATGACCATCTGATCTAAGGCCAAATTAGGGTAGCAAATGAACTCTATTTTTGGGCATTTTTGGCTTGCTAGTAGATTTTCATATAAGCTTCATGTGGTAGCTTCTGGATTTCCACAATAAGCTTTTTTCTGGCTTATAGATCAGTCCAAAGTAGCTTAATCAGTCATTTTGAATCTGTTTGTTCAATAAGCTGTGCAGCAGTTTTTCAGCTTATTTCTTTGGCTTATTTTAGTGTTCTGAGTTAATTTAAACTTAAATTAGTACATTGCATCATTCCTGAGCTTATTTTGAATTTTGGTCAACATTAGCTTATTTTTGGCTTATTTTCAAACTGCTTTTTGGGCTGATCAGCTTATTTGAGCTGATTTAGGTCCTGAATTTATTTTTCCTAGATTAGTAATTTAATTTTAGAATTACTCAAAAAATTTCAGATTTTTCCAAGTTGCTTTAATATTTTTAAATCATTTAAATAGTTTAAATTAGTTTTTAATTCATTAAAAATTATTAAAAAGTCAAAAAAATATTTTTCTTTTTTCCAAAATTTTCTTTTTATATTTAGGACGTAGGAAAATTATTTTGATACACGTAGGATTAGATTTTCAAATATTTTACGTTTTTACTCGTTCGTAGTTTAACGTTCGCGTTATTTTAATTTTCGTTTTAGTAGATATTAAAAACCAATCAACCCTCGTTTTTCAAGCATTTTAATACCAAACCGAAAACGATATCCTCAATTTCACGCCTCGTTGGGACCTCGACCCGGGTATTCACTTATCCGGTTATTAAATCGATTGTTGCGTTAAACCGTCGCGAGTTGACTTTTCTTCGTGAAGAGGTTTGACTTGTGACGCGTTTGTCAGCGACGGGGCTTTGGTTTTTAATCATTTCTACACCTCAATCGTAGAGTACACACCCAACAAATTTTCACTCTCATCGATCATATATCTCAATTTGGGCTCTTCCCCGTCCCATGTGCTATTCAAATTTACTTTTATTTCAAATGTAGTATTTCAATTTACTTTGTTATTAGCACACACTTATGTTTGCAAGTGTGTTTTGTATAGCAATGGGTTCATCCCCGAAAGCATCAAACACTGCGTCAAACAGCAAATAGTTGTTTAACACGAACTCGTACTCTTCTGCATCATTTTGAAAGTTACCATTATTTGCTGTCATTGTTGAAGTTTTCTTTGAATTGAAAGGGATATATGTGTTTGTGTGTGTTCTTTGGTATACAATCGATAGGTATAAATAGGCTGGAGAGGTAGATGAACAGTTCCCAAGACTTTAGGCGGGAAAAGGGACCAAAGGCGCCAAAAGTAAACTGTGAATTGAAAAGCGATGTTAAACTTCATCCTAAAGATAAGGAATAGTGGAAGCAGTTGTACGAAAAAGTCTCCAACTTCCTTTTACCAATTATTGACTTACCATCTACAATGAGTTGATGCAATAACTAGTTGTATCTCATGCTTTGTGAATAATAAACTTCCAAACTCAATATTTCCAACAATGTTTTGGTCTGATTTGGTGATAGTTTGATCCCGGAATAATATAGGTCTGATTTGGTTTGTGTTTGGTGTTGGATTGACTTTGGTCCGGTTTGATTGTCATGGATTTGGTATAAACCTTGGTCCGTTTGGTATGGTTTGGAATTTGTTTGTGATGTTTAGCCGCGTCAAACATTAGCCGAGACCCCATGGTCTCGCTGCGACCTTGGCTTGCCTGTTACACCTCGTGCCCGCTTAGACCAAAAACTTTGAACTTTGACGCAGAAACGCTTGACTTTTATGGACATGCTGCCACTCTTTGTACAACTGAAAAAAAATCTATACACATTCAGGACTTGAGACTATTTTTAGATGAAAATACACTCAATTACCTTCAAAACGATGGGTGGCATGACCCGTGACGAATTACGGTTTAAAAGATATGATTTTTAGAACATTCACAAAAATCTACCAAAACAACCTGAGTACCATACGCCCTTACGCCCAAGGTCCGGAAGGGCGTATGGTCTGTACTCAGAAACTGTGAAAATACATTTTTAGGCAGAAGGCCTTATGCTCAGCCCATGAGGGCGTATAATCAGGGCGTATGACCTGTACTCAGAAACACATAAAACCACTTTTAATTGAGGAAGGCCTTATTGCCCAGAAGTGGAAGGCCTTATGCTCCATTCTCAGATTTTTACCAAGACCACAACTTTTAGCAACTTACTCTAATTTCCAGAAAGACGACTTCCAAGACTCAAAACTTAATGAAACTTTCCATATTTCTTTAGTATGCCATTAGGCTCATTTTCATACAAAAAAATTTACCGAACAACTTCCCGAAAGGGGTACTTTACAAATGAGACGGGTTATTTACATAACCCGTTTTGACCCATATTCACTACAAACAACCCATACGACTTCCGTTTTACATCAAACTTGACCAACATCGATAACTTATCATAACAAACATGCTTCAATGACACTTGAACCGTTTACTATCCAAAATGGGTACGTTTATACTAAATCCAAACGCCCCTTTAACATTACACCAAAAACACCTAACCCATTCTTTGACTTACCAAATGACTACCAAATCGTTATACAACTCTTGACATACAATTTGCCATACGGCTACACTTTAACAACCCATAAAAGACTAACGGGGGTACAAGCTTACACATAAGCTCGGTATCTACCTAGGGTTTACATTCTTACCAATCTACCCACATCGCATAACCAAGCCTTAACCCATATATCCAAATCATCCATATAAGCACGCCAACCTATAAAACGGTTAGACAACTAAACCGTAAGCACAAAGGCTTAGTAAGCAAAACGATCATAACATACAATTATACTTCAATCCACATAAGCATCATATATATAAACACTTACTTCATGGCTCACTACTCAATTCTCATCTAGCACATAACATCAATATAATCCATAACACCAATTCATCACATAAGCCATATCCATGGCATCACATAAGGATAACACAAGTTCATATCACTTGTCATACAACATACATAACACATATGTTAGAAATCCATATAACACATGTTACTATCATTTTACTTACCTTAATCCAAGCTACATCATAACAAGAACATCATCATTATCTCATTCTTCCATCATCATCATCATCATCTTTAACAATAATCAAAACCTAACAACATAACAATCAAATACATAAACAAGGGTTAACCTAACCCATAAAACATACCCATCTTTCATTCTACATCATCATATGATCATATCTTGATCATATGATGAAAACCCACTTAATCCATAATCTATAACTTCGATAACATCAAGAACATACATACTTACTTGTGGGGGATCCTAGCTAGGAAGGACCATAAACATCAAGACTTGATCATTTTCTTTCTAAGCCATCAAGACAAGCCTTTTCCCTCCCATTTCTTGGTCTAGAACCGGCCTTCCACATACATGAATAATGTGGAAGTATCTAGACTTCTTGGATAAATAATTGACTAGGCACAAGTTTGGGTTAATGGCACTAATGGTCCCTCAAGTCCCATTCCTTCTATTTTGGCCTCAACTAACTTTATAACATAATTGACTTATGACAACATAAGTCCCTTAAGTCTATTCCCTTTTATTCTTGCCACAATATACTTTCCATATCTATATAACACATACTTTGACCATCACTTGACTATCGGGTTTGACTAAAATGCAACATTTGTTGACTGGCCAATCACGTAAGGCCTTTGGTCCACTTTCATCAAGGGTGGGGTACCAATACCCGGGGAACGGGTCTAACAATTCTACCCCCCCTATTTAGATTTCGTCCCCGAAATCTCTCGTCTACTTCTAACCAAAACTTAGTTTCACCTTACCTCCATTCTTAGCACTTTCCATTCTTCATCCCCCTTTTTGATTGCACGATCTAATGATCTTACAATTCAAGGTCCACTATACATACATCATACCCCTAGCTCATTCCATTTCTAGCTTAACTTTTCTAACATTTCGTTTCTTTTTAGTCATTATGTCATTCAAGACATAATCCTTGCTACCAATATATGCCATTTAACCATTTCTACGTGTATCACATAACCTTCTAACTAGTTTCATTTAAACTTTCCAGTCAAGGACTATGTGTCACTTGGACATTACACACCCTTTTTAACTTTTTATAAGTCGATTATTCATTAACTTTCTACTTTTATCGCAACCTTACCACTAACTCATTGACATTTTACTACACGTTACATTCGCCTTTACTTTTCTTCTCAAAATTCTATAGAGCTTTTAGTCCATATTAGCGTTTATTAGCATTCATTACTCTACATTTTCCCTCAATTTATATTGCAACAAGCATATCATTTCAACTTTAATCGTTTCAACTCACACTTAAACACCTAAGTCCTATACTTCACTTGACGTTACCCACCTAGGGTCGTCATTCCACTCATCATCTATCCACCTATCTTAACTCTTTATGACTTCTAATCATCCTAGACTCCCTTTTTACCCTTTTACCCTACTCATGCCATGTCGGGAACACATAAGCCCACTCGTTCATACTTCCTCATTTACATGGAGAGGCGTCCCAAACGATGTAAATCAAGAAATACAACCTCATGGTTCGGTGATTTACAACTTCTTTATTTAAATGAAAAGGCGTCCCAATCCATTTAAATAAGGAAATCATAAACCAGCCTACTTATACACTTCCGACATAACACTCGCACTACTATTTCTTGCTTTAACTTTCAATCTCTCATTTTCATTTTATATTTCACTCATTATTTAAACCTTTCCATTTTCTAGCTTGGATCCGCTTTACTTTAACATTTTCCCCGAAGGGACTATTACACATGCCAAGGATGTAGGCAATCTTTGCCGGTGAAGGCAATACGTTTCATCCCGAATGATTTCTTTAACATTCATTGACTTGATCATCCCGAAGGATACCACCTTTAACATTCATCCCGAAGGATCTTTAACATTCACACTTTATCATTTCCACATTATAGTATTGGATCCAAGCTATTAACATTTTAACATACACTCCTTATCTCATACATTTTATTTAGTGAACGCAAGCTCATAGTGCATATGAACTTGCTTATTATAAGTACACACTTCTATGTGTTTATCATTTTTCATTCTAAATCCGCTTTAATCATTTTCACTCTCTTACTTTATCCTCTAGTCCACCCGACTCTTTCCATTTTTAAACCTTGCATAGGTTAACTTACATTCATTCATTAGTACCATTCGTTCTTCTTGCACGTTTTAGTTACTTACACATTTTCTACGTTGTTACACTTTTCACTCTAGCTTACATTCTTTAACCCGCACTAACCATTTCCACCTTTTTACATTACAAGTTAGTCTACTCAACTCTTTTACATATAGACTTTACACATATCGTCAACTGCAACGCATACATTCATTATAATAATTACCGCTAATGACCTTAGCCGTAATATAATGATTTCAGGGCAACACCTTTACCTCATGCATACTCATCTTATTCGCTCTTACATTCTTAACTCATTGCATTATTATCCTTATACCTTAACTTCTTCTTAACCCGTCTCTACACCACATTAACGTCAATCATTAGACATATATATATAACGAGACCATATGTTGGTCACATTAATATCCTACGGATCACAATGATTACATGCCGTTATTCTTTAGCCTCATTCTTTACCCTTCATACATTTAACACTACATCATTAGTACATTAGCTTCATCTTATCTTTTCACGTTATAATATAGCACCTATACAATGTCCATACTATAGATGTCAACATTTAAACTTACTCTTTAACCCATCTCTAATACCAATTACCATTCCTATTCACCTTCCATTACCGTTACTATAACATACGTTTATATGATCACCGACACCAATCAAGGTGCACGGTTAACTAGTCATTTAAACACTTCAAGTCCTCCTTGGACTCACATCACATAAACATTAAAATGTTAAAACACATTTATCATACTTACTAACTTAAGTTCACATGTCACGTCACACATTCCTTCTTTTAACTTAAAAGTTTATCTTACGCATTTCTTACACCTACGTCCAACATTCCTACGAGTGGTTTAAGTCTAGGCAACCTAAAGGACACCTAATTCGCATAAACCGAGGCTTTGATACCAAGTTGTTACACCCCGTTCCCGCTTAGACCAAAAACTTTGAACTTTGACGCGGAAACGCTTGACTTTTATGGACATGCTGTCACTCTTTGGACAACTGACAAAAAACTATACACATTCAGGACTTAAGACTATTTTTAGATGAAAGTACATTCAATTACCTTCAAATCGACCGGTGGCACGACCCGTGACGACTTACGGTTTAAAAGATATGATTTTTCGAACATTGACAAAAATCTACCAAAACAACCTGAGTACCATACGCCCAAGGTCCGGAAGGGCGTATGGTCTGTACTCAGAAACTGTGAAAATGCATTTTTAGGCAGAAGGCCTTATGCTTAGCCCATGAGGGTGTATGATCAGGGCGTATGACCTATAGTCAGAAACACATAAAACCACTTTTAATTGAGGAAGGCCTTATTGCCCAGAAGTGGAAGGCCTTATGCTCCATTCTCAGATATTTACCAAGACCACAACTTTTAGCAACTTACTCTAATTTCCAGAAAGACGACTTCTAAGACTCGAAACTTAATGAAACTTTCCATATTTCTTTAGTATGCCATTGGGCTCATTTTCATACAAAAACATTTACCGAACGACTTCCCGAAAGGGGTACTTTACAAATGAGACGGGTTATGCAAATAACCCGTTTTGACCCATATTCACTACAAACAACCCATACGACTTCCGTTTTACATCAAACTTGACCAACATCGATAACTTATCATAACAAACATGCTTCAATGACACTTGAACCGTTTACTATCCAAAATGGGTACGTTTATACTAAATCCAAACGCCCCTTTTACATTACACCAAAAACACCTAACCCATACTTTGACTTACCAAACGACTACCAAATCGTTATACAACTCTTGACATACAATTTGCCATATAGCTACACTTTAACAACCCATAAAAGACTAACGGGGGTACAAGCTTACACATAAGCCCAGTATCTACCTAGGTTTTACATTCTTACCAATCTACCCACATCGCATAACCAAGCCTTAACCCATATATCCAAATTATCCATATAAGCAAGCCAACCTAAAAAACGGTTAGACAACTAAACCGTAAGCACAAAGGCTTAGTAAGCAAAACGATCATAACATACAATTATACTTCAATCCACATAAGCATCATATACATAAACACTTACTTCATGGCTCACTACCTAAGTCTCATCAAGCACATAACATCAACATAATCCATAACACCAATTCATCATATAAGCCATATCCATGGCATCACATAAGCATAACACAAGTTCATATCACTTGTCATACAACATACATAACACATATGTTAGAAATCCATATAACACATGTTACTATCATTTTACTTACCTTAATCCAAGCTACATCATAACAAGAACATCATCATCTCATTCTTCCATCATCATCATCATCATCATCATCTTTAACAATAATCAAAACCTAACAACATAACAATCAAATACATAAACAAGGGTTAACCTAACCCATAAAACATACCCATCTTTCATTCTACATCATCATATGATCATATCTTGATCATATGATGAAAACCCACTTAATTCATAATCTATAACTTCAATAACATCAAGAACATACATACTTACTTGTGGGGGATCATAGCTAGGAAGGACCATAAACATCAAGACTTGATCATTTTCTTTCTAAGCCATCAAGACAAGCCTTTTCCCTCCCATTTCTTGGTCTAGAACTGGCCTTCCACATACATGAATAATGTGGAATTTTCTAGACTTCTTGGATAAATAATTGACTAGGCACAAGTTTGGGTTAATGGCACTAATGGTCCCTCAAGTCCCATTCCTTCTATTTTGGCCTCAACTAACTTTATAACATAATTGACTTATGACAACATAAGTCCCTTAAGTCTATTCCCTTTCTATTCTTGCCACAATATACTTTCCATAGCTATATAACACATACTTTGACCATCACTTGACTATCGGGTTTGACTAAAACGCAACCTTTGTTGACTGGCCAATCACGTAAGGCCTTTGGTCCACTTTCATCTAGGGTGGGGTACCAATACCCGGGGAACGGGTCTAACATTGCCGATATTGTGATATTACTAGCGTAGTTGATTTGGAATTGTGAGACTAATTGACTTGTTGATTATGGTTTGACTCGACAAAATGAAACCGAGGGAATGATTGGAATGATTTGGGATTGGGTTCATTATTATTTACCCGAGGGAATAAATGTTTGATCGTGACTCGAAAGAAAATAGTAACTCATTTGTTGCGACTTGATATTGACTCGACTTGGAGAAAATAAAAGAAAGAAATAAAAACAATTATTAAATTAAAAGTTGTAAAGATATTTGTTATTAAATTTGGTTAATAACGAAGTAAGGAAATTAGAAGTGTACGTGAGACCATAGTTTTCAGGATCCCGAGCCTGATCTTAGGATCTTACGATTTTACGATACTGCAAAGCAAAAAACAATCCGGATCTTACAAAGGATCTTTAAAAGCTTAAGATGTTATAGGATCCCAATCTTTACCATAGGATCTTAAGTAGGATCCCGATTTTGAAAACCTTGCGTGAGACATTTGGGATTAAAACGGAACACACGAGGGCTATTGGACTATTCGATACATGCTACCCGTACACTAACATATTTGGATTTATTGGACAATTCGTTTGGTTATTGTTTGAGTTACGGATTGGTTTAGCATTTAGGGTTTAGGGTTTAGGGTTTATATAAATACTCATTATATTATAAATTACTTGGGAAATTGATTTTCAATAAAGTCTTTTGACTTGGAAATGTTCGATAAATGAAAGAGTCATGGTGAAATTTTGTTATTTCCAAAGATTAATTTTGTCGTAAGTTCAAACTTGTTTTAAATCATAAAACGAGTATACCTTGTACTAATAAATGGGATTATGGGAAAATACCGAAGATTACCAATCGACTCATCTTATTTGATATGTTTGTTGATAGTTATCTCTTTGACTTATTTTCGTCATCTCGTCTCGACTCGAGTTATCGTCAATACTCTTCTCGACTATTCGGTTATTCGTTTTTTTGGAGTGAGTACTCGTGAGTCCGTGTTCTCTACCGTTACATGAATGATGATACCAAACCTTTTTAAAAGGCTAAAATGAGATTATACTAATGTATGCATAATTAAGGTATCCCGAGTCCCGACCCAAGTCCCGAGTATAAGTCGGTTTACATATACTTTCTTTATGTTTTGTCGATTTATCCCGGGTCCCGACCCGACCCGAGTCCCAACTTCCTGGAAATCCCATCTCGAGTCCCGACCCGAGTATAGCTCGGTTTGTGTCGGTCGGGGTTGGTTTCGGTCGGTTTGTGTCAGTTTTCGGTCGTTGGTCGGTTTTGCTCACCCCTAGTTATAACACTTTTTATTTTTTTATAAATTATCTCTCTCTCTCTCTTTTATAACACCACCACCACCACTGATAAAACCAACCACCACCACTACCACCACCATGGCGTCTTATGTACCTGGCACTCCTCGTGTAATTGGCCAGTACGTTCGACCCTTTTGTGAATGTGGTCATCGTTTGACTGTGAAAACGGCTTGGACACCGGAAAATCCAGGAAAAAGGTTTATTGCTTGCCCCGATTATGAAAGCCCTAATTTTTTAATTGAGTTTTATTATTATTATTATTATTATTATTATTATTATTATTATTATTATTATTATTATTATTATTATTATTATTATTATTATTATTATTATTATTATTATTATTATTATTATTATTATTATTATTCTTTTATAATTGATGGGGGAGCTGTTATTTAAATTCAGGACAACAGAAGCAAGTGTAATGTACATCAATTTTTTAATGACGATTTATCAAGTGATTACTATAGGCAATTGCTATTGGATTTGCATTCAAGGGTCAAGAGAGGTAGTCAAACGATAGATATGCAAGAACACATTGATATGCTAGCAATGGAGAAATCTAGGCTTATACATGAGTTGACTGTCACAAAGTCAAAATTATAGTTGTATGACAGTTTTTTTGTCATTTTGGTTGGGATATTGTTTGTTCTGTGTGTTGTATTAGGTATGAGGATTGGGTAGGATAGTTTAGGATTGTGTGGATTGTGTAGTATTGTGTAGTATTGTGTAGGATTGTATGCCATATGTTGTGGTAGTATAGTTTTTGTTGTAATGGTATTTGACTCCATAAAGTCAAACAGTTATTAGCAAAGAAAGAATTTGCAGTTTTCTTGTATTTTCATGTATATGCAGTTTTGATGTTTATGCAATTTGAAGTTTTCATGTTACTGGATTAAAGCTTAAAATTGACTTTAGGAAGTCAAATTACATAGATCAGTTCCCTAGGTGTTACAAAGAGTTTTATTGCAAGGCTTGATAGGAAAGTCCTAAACATACCACTAAACCATTTTTTTTCCTTTGCGTGCAAAAGGCTTGATACCAATCAGTTCACAATTTGCCTTGTTTGGCGTGCCTAGAACCTTAATCCTATCATCAAAAGCAATCTTTGCAAGCTGTTTTGAGGTTAGACTGTTACTGGAATCAACCTTGTTTGAGCTTGAACCAATCTTTACAAGCTGTTTTGGTGGATAATCCTTTGGAAAATAGTCAGCCCATAACATTGGATCTGAATCAGAACTTGAATCTTCACTGCTGGAAATCTTAATGATTTCTGAAGAAAAAAAAAAAAAAAAAAAAAAAAAAAAAAAAAAAAAAAAAAAGAAAGAAAAACAATGAAAGGTGTGTTTGCAGATATCACATGAACAAGACAATACCTTGTTTCTTGTTGCTACTCATTCTTTCAATTGTAGTTTTTTTTTACTGATTGTTGAAGGGTAGGTGGTTATGCCTTTATATAATGGGTATGTGAAGGCTTGTTTGGTGGATATGTGAAGGCTTGTCAATGTGCAGGCTTGTTTAGAGAAAAAAATAGTGTTTGCATGTGAAAGCGCAGTCAATGTGCAGGCTAGTGTAGGAGAAAAAAATGGTCTTTCCAAGTAAAGATTCTCAATTACACAAAAAGTAGTCAATGTCCAGGCCTGACTCCATAAAGTTATTTGCTGTTGCATACAGGAAAGAATAATACAGATGTTGCAAAAGAATGTAATTATTAATGGTACAATAACTGCTAATTAACTGTATCTATTTTATTACTTTAATGATAGTATTTTGGTTTGTTAAATGTTAGCAATTTGTGTTCTTGATGTGATGATTGCACAGTTAGATTTAATGGTAGCAGTTTCTGTTGTTGATTTGATGATTGCACATATTTATTTAATGGTAGCAGTTTGTGTTCTTGATTTCATGTTAGTTTAAGATTTAATGGTAGCAGTTTGTACATGTTAAATGGTATCAGTTTGTGTTCATGATCTTGGTGTAATTGTGTAAATTTGAGTTATTGATTTGATATGCAGTTTGTGTTCATGATCTTAGTTCAAGATCTTGGTTCATGATTTGTGATAAAGATAATGATATTTAACATTTTGAAATGGGCTGCATTTGTATCCATGATCTGTGTAAACTTGAAGTTTGTTGTTGAATGTAAAGCTGTGTGAATTTTTAATTTATTCAATTTTATGCTTTAACAGGTTCAAAGGCAAAATATTTAAATAACTAAATTGTTAATTTAAATTAAAAAATTTGGAGCCAAAATTTTCATCCAAAATTTTTAAATCACCTAATTAAAAGCAGTTACCAAGAATAACGATTCATATTCTTAATAAACCCTCTTTTCTCTCCTAAAAAAAGACTGCAAAGAAAACACAAAAATAAAATCTTCTATCACCATTACTCTCCAAGCCAGAATCATTTTCTTTTACCCATTGTTGCTCAAGAGTCATGGAAATTCAACCCATTGTTGATCATCATCTTTTGTTTCCTGCTGATAATGAACATGATGATAACAACTTAGAATATGAATTCGAGAAGTATTCTGATGATGAAGATGCGCCTGGAACCAACCAATCAGATCGGATACTAGCTAAGAGGGGCATAACCAGGCTATATACGTTTCGCATGCAATATGGCAAACCTGGTGGAATAAAGCTCAAGGTAACCTTCGATGCATTGAATAGGGTATCAGGGTTACACATAGCATTGTTTTCGAGTTTTTTTAGGAGATCTGGTTCGCGAGCACATAGGTTTGAAGATTCTTTCCTGGAAGAAGGTGAATAAAGAATCAAGAGATAAACTATGGGATGAAATCACGGTACACATATAGTATTTTTTAACCCAGTACTACAAAAGTTTATCTATGCAGTTACATTATGTGCAACTAATTAACAACATTGTGTTAATCTTTGCAGCGATATTTTGATGTTGACTTGACATTCAGAATATTGGTAATGACTCATCTTGGTCAACTGCTAAGGATTTTCAGAATGAAACTCAGAGAAAAATACATATTGCCAAACCTAAATACACCTTCGAAACTGAATGAAGTCCCGGCCAAGTATAGTGCAATTGTGAAATCAAAAGACTGGGTCGAGTTTGTAAACTACACGACCACCAATGCATACAAGGTTTTAATTAGTCATCTTTATTTAAGTCTATATGTCATTTTATAATTTTCATTTTGTAGCATTACCGCATCTAAACGCCTTATGATTTTGTGTTTTTAGAAGAAATCATATAAAGCTAAAATGGCGCGTTCCAAAAATATTTATCAGCATAAATTGGGACGAGGTGGATATGTTTATGTGAAAGAGAAAATGGTAAGATTACATAATGTTTGTTTTACAAATTGAGAGACGATCAGTTTGAGAAATGAATCTATTTACATTGCACAATTTGTACATTTGCATTTAATACCCTCATATTTTCGATTATCTTGGTTTAACTTTACATGTGTATGCATCCTCATATTTTCGTTTATCTTGGTTTAACTTTACATGTGTATACATTTGATGTTTATTAGATCGAAAATAAAGAAATTGAAGCAGATGAAGAAACCCCGCGTGGTATAATGTGGTTGAAAGGAAGGGTAAACAAAGACGGAGAATATCCAGATGATGAGATTAGATCAGTGGGAGATAAACTTGTAAGTTTGACTGCAAATTCTATTATTATGCTTATATACCAGCAGCATTAACTTTGTACTAGCAGTAGTAACTTGTATACCAGCAGTATTAACTGCGTACTAACGGCAATAATTGTGTACTAGCAGTAGTAAACACTTGGCATATTTTTCATTGAAGTTGATGAGCAGCACTAACTCCAGCTGAGCAGCATTAACACAAATATGAGCAGCAGTTACTCTAACAGCATCAAGAAGACTTTTAATCCCAACATTTCCCATATTTTTTGTGCAGAAAGAAGCTGATGACCAGATCAAGGAAGGAACCTTGAATCTTGATAATGGCACTGATGCCATGACAGTTGTGTTTGGTAAGGCAAAAGGGAGGTTATGCAAGAGGAGTGGGAAGTGGAGTTACATACAAGAGGTATTTTGGTCTTCCTCGACGCAGACAAGAAACTGAAGAAAGAATTGAGTTACTTCAAACTCAACTTAATAATGAGAGACGCGAGCGTCAACAAAAAGATTTATTGGTAAAGAAATTGTCTACCGAGATGACCGAAAAAGATGTATTGGTCAAGAAATTGTCCAATGAGATGACAAAAACAACGGGAATACTTACTCAACTGATGGAAGAGTTGAGTAAACAAGGGGTGCAGTTAAATTTGTCATCTCAATTGCCAGTAGCCTCAGATGTAAGCCATTTTTTATGTTGTTAACAATTTCATTTTCTAATGCTAACACCACTGATGCTAATGATAGTAGGTATTGAACATAAACTGATGAGTCAATGTATTTCTTAATTTATATTGCTGGTGACTCCAATGGCCATTGATAATATAGATAGCAACGCTTATGAGGTGGACGGAACTTAGTCAAGTGATGTTGTGCGTGCTAAAGATGCGAGAATTCAGGAGAAGTCTAATGGGCTTGTAACTTCGGAAAAGGTAATGGAAACGATGGTAAGTAATAAAATATCCCCCTTTGATTTTTGAATTTTACATACATGACTAATGTACCGTGTTTTATATATACATATAGGAACCTGTTAAAACTGTCAAACCTAAGAAAATGCCTAAGTCATGACGAAATGGGTCTACAGATTCCCAATCGCAAGGGAATGTGTCTCCAAGACAAGGACTACCAACAGTATGTACTTCAACATGTTTCTTGTTATTCTTTTGTTCAAATAATGTAACGTGTGTTATATATACATATAGGAACCTGTTAAAACTGTCGGACCTAAAAAAACGCCTAAGTCACGACAAAACGGGTCTGCAGATTCCCAATCGCAAGAAAAAGTGTCTCCAACACAAGCACTACCAACAATATGTATTTCAACATGTTTCTTATTATTCTTTTGTTTAAATAATTTCTGATATATACATGCAAAAATTCTTTTTTTAGCCATTTAAGTGCAAACAGTGGCACTTAAAGAAATCAAATATTGTTGCTTTGGGTACCGTATACAAGTCTCATGGAAAATAAATGCTGCATAACCAAGCACTCCCAAATGATTGCTACAGAGTGTCAATTGATTCATCGTTAGTGGATGCAGCATGCATACCGGACATAGGAAATAATGGGTTAAAAACAGTTAAGGAGGGCGTAGGTGGTTTCTTTGCATGGCCAAAGGATCAAGTTATTCTTGAAGAGGAGGTACGTACATGTGTTTTTTCAACCTACATATATATAATTCTTCATATTTAATTCAATGTTTGATACAAGCGTCTTTTGTTTACTACAGGTTAAACCACCAACTACAATGCAAAAGATTAGTGACAACAATTGTGGACCAAAAGTACCATCGAAGCGCAAAAATTATGTCTCTAATGAAGCCATCCAAAGGCAATTGATGGGTCAAAAGGCTTTAAATTATGGTACTTGAGAATTTGATTATGTACGACATTACAATTGTATATTTGGTTCAGTTATATACATTCGATGTGTGACTAAATATTACAAAATGCCACACAAAATAAAAATTCATGTGACCATTGGATGAACAATAGTCACGCAAAATACACATTTCTTCACTTTAAACAGCATATGGTCACACTTATTAACACTTTTGGCCACTTTTTGCTTAATTGTATGTGACTAAATACCCAAAACAAACATGCTTTGTGTGACTAAATATTACAAAAGGCCACACAAACATAAAATTCAAGTTGCCATTGGATGAACAATAGTCACACAAAATACATATTTCTTCACTTTAAACAGCATATGGTCACACTTATTAACACTTTTGGCCACTTTCTGCTTTTTTGTATGTGACTAAATACATAAAACAAACATGCTTTTTGTAACTAAATATTACAAAAGGCCACACAAACATAAAACTCAAGTAGCCATTGGATGAACAATAGTCACACAAAATACATATTTCTTCACTTTAAACAGCATATGGTCACACTTATTAACACTTTTGACCACTTTCTGCTTTTTTGTATGTGACTAAATACCCAAAACAAACATGCTTTGTGTGACTAAATATTACAAAAGGCCACAAAGACATAAAATTCAAGTGGCCATTGGATGCACAATAGTCACACAAAATACACATTTCTTCACTTTAAACAGCATATGGTCACACTTATTAACACTTTTGGCCACTTTCTGCTTTTTTGTATGTGACTAAATACCCAAAACAAACATGCTTTGTGTGACTAAATATTACAAAAGGCCACACAAACATGACATTCATGTGGCCATTGGATGATCAATAGTCACACAAAATACACATTTCTTCACTTTAAACAGCATATTGTCATACTTATTAACACTTTTGTCCACTTTCTGCTTTTTTGTATGTGACTAAATACCTAAAACAAACATTCTTTATGTGACTAAATATTACAAAAGGACACACAAAGATAACATTCATGTGGCCATTGGATGATCAATAGTCACACAAAATACACATTTCTTCACTTTAAACAGCATATTGTCTCACTTATTAACACTTTTGTCCACTTTCTGCTTTTTTGTATGTGACTAAATACCTAAAACAAACATGCTTTATGTGACTAAATATTACAAAAGGACACACAAACATAACATTCATGTGGCCATTGGATGATCAATAGTCACACAAAATACACATTTCTTCACTTTAAACAGCATATGGTCACACTTATTAACACTTTTAGCCACTTTTTGCTTAATTGTATGTGACTAAATACCCAAAAAAAACATGCTTTGTGTGACTAAACATTACAAAAGGACACACAAACATAAAATTCAAGTGACCATTGGATGAAAAATAGTCACACAAAATACACATTTCTTCACTTTAAACAGCATATGGTCACAATTATTAACACTTTTAGCCACTGTTTTTTAAATTGTATGAGACTAACTCCAAAAAAACAACACACGTTGTGTGACTAAATAATCACAAACGTCACATTTATTATATATTCATGTGGCCACAGTACGGGAAATAGTCACACAAAATACACATTTACTTGAATAAATCATCTCAAATGTCACATATACTATATATTTATGTGGCTAAAGGATGAACAATAGTTACTCTCAAAATATATTTGTGTGACTATAAAGTGTTTACGGTCACTTATACTAATTAATCCAACAAAACTTGTGCCTAATTTGTCACACATATTCGGGTTTTGGTCACTCTTTTTCAATGAAAACGGCCACAAACTAAACAATGTCACCATATGCCTCCTACGGTGGCGCGACCTTTGGTGACAAAAAAAAAAAAAAAAAAAAAAAACGTGTGTGACTATATGCATATCATCACACATTTTTGGTGTGACGAAATCCCATATCTGTACCCGTGAAAGTTCATGGCTTACCCTCCCTTGTGTTTTCCAAAGAAAAACCCTGCTCAGCCTGTGAAAAGGGAAACACCACAAAAGTTGCCTTCATCTTCTTCACATGGATCTTTTTGGACCTGTCAGTCCAATATCTATCCATCATGAGAAATACACCCTGGTCATAGTAGATGAATACTCAAGATACACTTGGGTCTACTTTCTCACTAAGAAGAGTCAGGCAGCTGAAACAATCATGTCCTTTGTCAGGAACATTGAAAATCAAAATGACATCAAAGTCAAACAAATCAAGACTGACAATGGGACTGAGTTCAAAAATCAGGACCTTGAGTGTTTCTGTGATGAGAAAGGAATCTCTCAGAACTTCTCTTCTCCTTACACTCCTGAACAAAATAAAGTGACAGAAAGGAAGAATATGACACTCATTGAGGCTGCTAGGACAATATTGAATGGTTTAGTACTCTCAAATCACTTCTGGATTGAAGCAGTCAAAACTTCCTGCTACACTCAAAACAGGTCCATTATTGTCAAAAGACACAACAAAACACCCTATGAAATATTCAAGGGAAGAATCCATGACATTAGCTACTTTCATGTGTTTGGGTGTCCTGTGTTTATTTATAATCACAAGGATCACTTAGGCAAATTTGATGCCAAAGCTGATGATGGATATTTCTTAGGATACTCACTTGTCTCTAAAGCCTTTAGGGTATTGAACACTAGGAGACAACAAACTGAAGAAACATTTCACATAACCTTTGATGAGAGCACTGAAGCCATCAGATCCTCAAACACCTCAGTGGAAGAAATTAGGATTGATAACTCATCAAGATATCCTCCTAATGAATATCACCCTGAATGTGATCCTTCCACACAATAT
Organism: Artemisia tridentata subsp. tridentata; assembly: GCA_021014915.2. Lineage (NCBI taxonomy): Eukaryota > Viridiplantae > Streptophyta > Magnoliopsida > Asterales > Asteraceae > Artemisia > Artemisia tridentata. The sequence goes on from CP139506.1 coordinate 307,592,395, forward strand.
CAAGTTGATGCAGACATCTCATACTATATCATCCCTCATAACCTTCCACATCCAAACATCAGTGAGTTCATTAAAGCTCAACAAATCTCTAATGAGATGACTCACACTTAACCTAATGTTCATGAACCAGAAGACCAAAGTGTTCAAATTGAACCTACTGAGAACAAAAACCATGAAGTCCCTCAAGACTCAGTCCTTGAACCTACACCTCCATCAAATCAAGCCTCCACAAGTTCTAACTCATATCCTAGACCTCAGGATCGTTGGACAAAATCAAAAGCAATAGAACTTGTGAATATCATTGGTGAGCCTATTGAAGGCATGCTTACCAGAAGAATGGCTGCTAAATTTAAGGCAACCTCAGAAAATGAATGCCTCTTTGTTTACTTTCTCTCAGAAGTGGAACCCTATAGTGTCAAGGAAGCCTTGAAACATCCAAGCTGGGTTCAAGTCATGCAAGATGAGCTTGAACAATTTGACAGAAACAAAGTCATGACTCTAGTCAAATGTCCTCAGGATGTTTATGTGATTGGCATGAAATGGGTCTTCAAGAACAAGACTGATGAAATGGCACATTCATTAAGAACAAAGCAAGACTTGTTGCCAATGTAAAACCCAGAAATTTGAAAGCATGGTAAAAGACTAAAATGCCCCTATGAATTTAAAAACTAAATAAAAGGTTTATAAGGTACCAAATGAATTCCAAACTTTGAGAGATGACCAAGACATGAAATAAAATAAATTCCTTTAGAACATTTGACATTTCTGAAGAACCAAAATTATCTTGTACATACTAAATGAGCCGAAAATATATACATATATATTAATATAATTATTATAAACTTTATAATTTAATTTAAAACACATTTATATGCTAGATAACTATGGAAAGAATACAAAATGCAAAAGATTGATTTGGCCCATTGTAAAACCACGTCTTGGCCAGCCCATAATCCCCTAAATCACGGCACATTACCTTTTATTTGATCAAACCCATTAAACCCTAACTATTTCACTTTGCCGACAAAACAAAAACACACAAAATTCGTCCATAATTCCATCCGAATTTCTGGAGGTGTGTGACCATTTTTATTGTGTTCGTTATCATCCATAGAAGCCTAGAAAAATACGGTTGAGGTTGTGTGTAGCCTGGTTCGATCGTGAGGAATTAATCCTTTGTCGCATGTAAAAGTAAGGTAAATTCATCCATAATTCATTCGATGCTTCTAAAACTCATTTATCATTTTTCTCATGATCCTTACGTTGTATATACCCTGTGAAAAATGGCTACAAGGTTGTGGGATCTTTTGTGTGCTCGTGGGGATTTTTGTGGTGTCGTTGTGCTTGTTGGAGGAACGAAATTTGTTAAGCCTATTCTATATGTTCTATATTAGATCTGGTATTTTTCCTATGACTCTTACATCATATGAACACCAAATAAAATGTTGAATTCGATCCATGCAAGATCTATAATTTATTTGTGAATTTAACCATAAAAATGTATGAAAACTCTAAATAAACCTATACGATATTCCTGGACATGAAATCTATTGTTCGTGAACTCTTTATGATCCATATGATCTCAGAAAAATGCTACTTCAAATTGTTAAGGCCTAACATAATTATTTTTGATTTATTTTGTTTACCGGATTTAAGAAAAATTAAGAAGAAAAAGAAATAAAATGTGGATCGAGCTAGGGTTTGGAATTAGGGCTTGATTTTGACTATTTAATGATGTTATAATGATGAAATAATGATTGGGTAATTATTTGTATTTTTAGGGTTAGGGTTTTGATTACATAAAGTGTTATACGATTTAGTTTTTAAAATATAAGGGTGTGTTTTGTAACATTTAAAACTCAAGGGTTATTTTTAGAACATTATTTGGACTATATATATTTCGTATAAAATATAACTTGAGGGTGTCATGTGTAATTTTGGTATTTAAAAGGATTAAAATGATTTATTTGATAATATGTAATTCGGTTTGGAAATTAAATAAGTAGAGGGGTTAAAAGTGTAATTTCTGGAAAGTTAGAGTGTATTCGTGTATTTAAGCATGTTAAGGGTTTATTGTGTAATTTTGAGGATTTAATGGACTAATATGTAATTATGAATAATTAAGGATTGAAAATGTAACTTTAAGGATAAATATGTAATTTAATTTGAGGGACCTATTGTGTAAATTATAAATAAGTGAAGGGACATTCGTACAACTTGATAAAATAAGGACTAGTTGTGGAAATTTGATAAACTAAAGGTTTAATGTGAAATTACTGATATTATAAGGTTTAAAGTGTAACTTAATAAAATAAAGGGTGAAATTTGTAAATTATGAAACCGTGAGGACCAAATGTGTAAATCTGATCAAGTATACCCTATTTCCATTTAATAATGACACAATCTTTCTAAATATGGAAACTTGCTAAATTTGGAAACCTGCTAAAAATAGAAGTTACTTATAATGGGGAGATAACTGAACCCCTTTCGTATTTCTGTCTTCTACTCCTTTAGGTTCAAGGAGGGAGTGATCTTGATCCCTGTCAGCTACTCTTGTGTTTGTGATTGTGATTTGAATAAGGTACAGATATTCTGCCCTTTTAATAAGTCTTGAACACTGATTTGATTTGACCTTGACCTTTGCTATGAACCTTTGACATTTGAACCTTTGGCATATGAACCTTTTGATATGAATCCTGTGATATGAACCTTGACATTTGGACTATGATTATGACTATATGAACCTTTGTTTTGATATGACCCCTTGACCTTTGACCCCAGTTTGATACTCCGAGCCAAATATGTTTCCTAGCCATGAAGGTAACATGGCCTTGTCATTGATGCACCAATGGCATGACTCTTGTGTGGTCAGAGTGATTAACCACACCGTCCCCATTTTGATTTGATATGAGCTCACTATGATTTGTTATGGCCAATATGATTTGTTTGGGGGGCGTATGGATGCATCCTAGATTTGCTTTGTATATGATATGATATGATATGATTTGATTTGGTGACTGATGATGGGTGCAATCCACATCTTTCACAAAATTTGGGAGCTAGCTACTCCATTTGAAGAATGAGGACACCCCTCATATTATCTGATTATCTGAGAGGTCTCCCCTCTATATGATTATGAAGATTTGATATGATATGGTATGATATGATATTTGATTTGTTCGGGCTCGTGGTGGATGACTGTCCTAAACCTTACTCTTTATTTCCTTTTCCTATATCTCATTCTTTATGATATGACTGTTCATTTCCATTTGATTTTGGTTTCCGTTTATTATATATCTGTTCACTGGGCTTTTTAAGCTCAGCCGCATTTCTTTTCCTGCGGCAGGTTTTAGTAGGAAGCCAGGAGCTTGGGTTTGCTTTGGGATGAGAGATTAGCTTATGAAGACGATACCTTAGTTTTAGTATTCATTTATGTATGACTACGTAGATTTGGTATATTTTCCTTTGTAACATTGTAAACCATTTGTATTATGTAAGTCGTATGTTATGCTTGCCTTGGATATGTCACCATTTGCATGACACTTCTACCCTTGCCGGGTTGGGGTGTTACAGCCAAAGGGTACAATCAACAAGAAGGCATTGACTATGAGGAAACCTTTGCTCCTGTTGATAGAATGGAAGCCATCAGGATCTTCCTTGCCTATGCAATTTACATGAACTTCAAAGTCTACCAAATGGATGTGAAAAGTGCATTCCTGAATGGTAAACTCAAGGAAGATGTTTATGTGCAACAGCCTCCTGGATTTGAAAGTAGTGAGTTTCCTAACTATGTCTGCAAGCTTGACAAAGCCCTTTATGGACTGAAACAAGCTCCTAGGGCATGGTATGAGACTCTCTAAGCCTTCCTGATCCAAAATAAGTTTGTCAGAGGAAAGATAGACAATACCTTGTTCATCTAAAGATCAAAGGGAGATATGATTTTAGTCCAAGTGTATGTAGATGACATCATAGTTGGCTTAACAAATTACAAACTTTGCAAACAGTTTGAAAAACTGATGACAAACAAGTTTGAAATGAGTATGATAGGAGAACTCACATAATTCATTGGACTTTAAATCAAACAGACTGATAGAGGAATCTTCATCAGTCAAGAGAAATACACAAGGAACCTACTAAAAAAATATGAGCTCACTGATTGCTCTTCAGTAAAGACTCCAATGGTTACTCCAAACAATCTTGGCCCTGATCTCACTGGTAAACCAGTAAACCAAACCTTTTTCTGGGAAATGATAGGGTCACTAATGTATCTACTTGCCTCAAGGCCTGACATACAGTTTCAAGTTTGCCTATGTGCAAGATATCAGTCTGATCCAAGAGAGTCACATCTCACTGCTGCAAAAAGAATCATCAGATACCTGAAAGGTACTCCAAACCTTGGTTTGTACTACCCAAGATGTTTAGGCTTTGACCTTAAAGGCTACACTGACTCAGACTATGCAGGCTACAACATGGATAGAAAAAGTACCTTAGGATCATGTCAATTCCTTGGAGGAAAGCTTGTTTGTTGGAGCACTAAGAAGCAACAATCAGTGGCCATGTCTTCAGCAGAGGCTGAGTATGTAGCTGCTACTGGTTGTTGTGCAAATGTACTTTGGATGAAAAGTTAACTCAGTAACTATGACATCCATTATAAATTGGTTCCCATCTTTTGTGATAACACAAGTGCAATTGCTATCTCCAACAACCCTGTACTTCACCAAAGAGCCAAACATATTGATATCAAATATCACTTCATCAGGGACCACATCATGAATGGAGATATTGAACTACACTTCATCCCCACTGAATATCAGTTGGCTGATATTTTCACAAAACCCCTAGATGAACCTACTTTCACAAGACTGAAAGTAGAATTATGCATGTTGGATATTGACAATCAGGTCACTGTTTAAATTTATTCAACCTGGTGTAAATACTCTCTAAGGTCCCTGAACAACAACATCTCTCAGTGATTCCCTGACACATTTCACTCACTGAATAACCTTTCCTAAACATCATCACACTGAATGAAAATTCATTCAGGGGACTCAAGACATAAATAGGGACATTCAATGCAAAACTAAATGCTCTAAGTATTTAGTTAGTAAATGTCCTAGGTTGGTAATTGGACATATTAAATTAATGAAATATATGTCTCTGCCTAACTGGCATCAATGTCTTGGGCCCCCTCAACACTCATCAAAATCCCACTTGGCATTTAGTGCCTCTTAGTCACAAATAATATCTTTTGATATTATATGTGATGACATCACTCTGCAAAATACAATTTTGCAGAGAAACGCAACTTTCACCTTGATAGTTGCGTAAAAGACGGGTAATTGGAAGAGTGGCATTTAATGCGGATATCAAACGGTTTTCACAAAACTGTTTTCAAAATAAACACATTAATATCATTTAATATCCAATATTTTCAAACTACACCCCTCTCCACTTCCATATAAATACCCCCTACAAAGGAAAACACACACACGCTTTCATAATCTAATCAAACTCTTGCAAATTTCTCTCTCAAAACTTGTGTGTGTTTTATCTCTCAAAACCAGAATTTTTTTTTCAAAACCAGACCTTTTCTCTTAATAATGGAAAATTCTAAAGCTATTACCTACACTCCAAATGTGGAATTCCAATTGGAAAGCGTAGACATGACCAAAAACAATGTCGTGGGGAACTTTGTCTATTTGGAAAAATTTCCTGCTTATAAGGATATGGTAAAGTATCTTCAAAACTGTTTTCTCTCCATGGCATTCACCAAGACACCCTCAGTCATTTACAATGACTACTTGAGGGAGTTCTGGTGTACCGCAGTGGTTACCAACCCTGATGTCACCAAGGACTCCACTATTAAGTTTACAGTGAAGAATGGGAATAAAACCCTAACCCTTGACTATAAAACCTTTCTCAAAGCCACAAGCCTTGACTTCACTGAAACCTTTGCCCCACAACCCTTAGACTCAGAAGTAAAAGCTGAATTGCTTTTACTTGGGCCACATGACAAACAACACCCTGAAGTGGCCCCAGGGACTCTTTTGGCTAAGGCCCCAATAATCAAAACTTGGTTTCCTACCGTTTGGAGGATACTGATGACTTTTGTCATTCAGGTCCTGGGTGGGAACAAATCCTCAATGGAGCAATTGAACACTGCTCAACAAATGATAGTGTTCAGTCTCCTAGAAGGTAAAAAGATATATGTTGGAGAAATAATCTTCAAGGACCTCATAGTCAAGCTCACAGGCAAGACCAGGCAAAGACACATGTCCTACCCTAGGTTCATCTCCTGTGTGCTTCAAGACTTATTGGGCTCTGAGTACGTTAGAGCAAATATACAGGGATCCATTCCTGATGTCTTACACAAGGCAAACTACTTTAGAGACCCCACTGAGGTCACAAAAATTACCCTGACAACATATATGTTGACTGTTATTCAGGGTGCTGACACTGTTTCACCTATGCCTTCTCCTTCCAAGAAGGAGAAGAAGAAAAAGAGACAGGGGTTCAGGAAGGTGGTTCAACCCAAACCACTCGCCACTGAGACCTCTGGCTCAAAGCCTGAGAAAAGAAGGAAAAAGAGAGACCAGCACAAAGAACACCCACTGAAGGGCCCAGCATCACCCTGACCCAAAAACAAACGCCAACGGAGGGCACTGAGAAATCACACTCAGTGTCCTCGGGCAAACCCTCTCCCAAAGACTCTACTGACATCAACAAGTCAGTGGAGTCAGAAACAATTCAACAATCTATAGGATCTTAGATCTATAACCTTATCACACAATATTAAGCAAAGATGGTGCGACAAGAGTAAATAAGGTGTGTTTTCTAGAGAGAGAAAGTAGAGAGATGAAAAGAGAATTTCATTAATAAAATACACACTTACACACTCAAGCACACACCTCAAATGTGTCATTTGAGGTGTATTTATAGTCATACGAATTGCCTTAAAAGGCTTTCTATGGGCTTAGGCTTGGGCTTGGTTTACATGAACTAATATAAGGCTTACATATTTTCTATACTTACCAAGACCAAAGCCCTTTAAATGAAATATAACTAAGACATTCTATGACACGTTACAAAGACACTAGTAGTAGAATGACCAACATTTTCTTAATGCTAACAATCTCCCCCTAAGGGGTGGTTATTCAAAAGATGCTCCACGTGATTAGGTCTTTTGTCTTCTTGGTCTTTAACTTTGTGTGTCGTCATAGAATAGTCTTGCTTCTTTGTTCCTTCATGCTTTGTGATCTTTGAGGTGACGTCTTTTGATCTTTCTTGCCTTTGATCAACATCTTCATAGGTTTGTTGTGTCATCTTTTCCAACATACCCATACTTCTTGATAAGACTTTGAACTTCATACTTGTGTCTTCCTCAATTGATTCATGAACTTTTTCTTTACTTCTTGATTAGCTCTTTGAATTTGACTTAACTCATTGTCTTTAGCTTGATCTCTTTGTCTAGAACGTTCTTCACTTGAGCTTGTTGAGGATGAACTTCATAATTATGAGTATGTGGAGGTGAAGATGTTGATGAAATGATGGTGGTAAACGGCATTTCCTCCAAGGGACTATCATCAGTACCTGCATAAAAATGTTAGTTGAAATCACGTAGACCATTTGAAACAAGTAACCATCATGATAGATAAGGCAAGATCCGTAGATCTCATAAAAGACTCTTATACAACTTGTGTCCTTTTTGGCGAACACAACTGTATGATGTTGGAAGTGTATCCTAAGAGATCTTTTGATGAATCTCATGGCTCTAGACTCCATTACGTGTGTTTTGGTTTTAGTCGACGGAGGCATGGAGCAGAGTGCCACCTTTTCAATATCAACTCATCTCGGAGTGAGAGGCCGATAGATTACGCAAGGTTCTCTGTAAGAAATGAAACAAATATCTTTTAAGAGATACTTGAGTGGCTAGGAAGGGTTTTGCAGCGTGTCACTGGGTCCATGACGTCTTGTCTTCAATACCGGTATCATCTTTGTGATAACCGATAGCAGATGTATTGACCCGGTTTCTGCCATAAGTTTTCATGCAGGGATATTTCTTTTCACCCTTTCATAAAATTTTCATTTTAATTCTTCAACCCCTTATTTCTCCTTACATCGCTTTTACTCCTTTTTTCAATCATACCTAAGAACTTCTAATTATAATCTATTGGAATTGTCCTTTGGTAGATCCCTCCGGCTCTGGCAGATCATCAGATGTAAACCTAAGGGTATTCACAATGCATGAATCACTATCTTGAGGCTAGTTTGGATCGAATAGAAGATGTTTTAGAGAGAGAAATGGGAGCCTTTTAGTGAGAGAAAGAAACTTGTGTAATATTAGATTGAAAAGGTCCAACCCTTCCCTTGTGTGGGAAGGGGTATATATACTACTACATATTATGTCCCTAGTGGACTGTGGAGCGAGCTGACAGAGGGTAAAGACCCGACCCACTCCACAATAGTAATTAATAACTAAGCTACTAATAATATTACTGATAATCTAATGAGCTATGATGATCTAATAAGTACTCGGGGTGACCGAGTCTTCTGCTGAATATTCATATTCCTAACAATCTCCCCCTAAGGGAGGTCACCCCAGAAGTAATGTTCTGAAATTCAGCACTTCTTCCTTGGATCTTGACATCATAGCTCGTACTCATTGAATCTTCAATGTCATAGATTGCTGTGCAAACATCAGTGATCTGAAGATGACTTCTCTTTTGTCTTGGATGAATTTTGAATAATCTCTGAACGTATCATCCCACTTGAGTCTCCAAGTCATCTTTCTGTAGTAATACTCCATGTGATGAAATATACTTAGAGCCGACATGCTCACACGATATGGGGTCATGATCTTCAGCATCAGAGTTAGCAGAAGCTGTGTTGAAGGTCTTTTAGGTCGATCATGACTTCTTTGATGATGGTGTGGTGTGAACATGTGGTGATGGATTGGCATCTTTTCTGCAACCAGCTACAACAGCAACCAGCTACAGCTTTCCACAGCTACAATCGCCAGAAGTTCCTGCATACGACAGTTAGCAATAATTCGACCGGTACTTACAAGTTTGGACTTCGAGACAGTCAACAGCATAGTGTGAAGACTCTCTCTAATCCTTACTAAGACCGTTCCTAATCGAAAACCCACAGAGGGCTTTTTAAGATTTTACCGTAGTAAATCAACGATTAGGTGAGTCGCTGGAGATCACTCCACGACTGTAGACCGGTTGAAACCACCGCGACCACTAAGCGTAATCCACAAGGAATTACCGAAGTGACCTGCTTTCAGGGCTGCTTGATGTTGACCCTGGCAGGAATTTCCATTCAATCATTGAGAATTACATAAGTAAATTCTCTCATAAATGTTCTGGCAAATTGCTAAGATCTGCGTAGGACTCTTAAGATTACAACTGGTGTCCTTAATGTTGAACACCCAGTGTAGAAATAATTTGTGTCCCTATGAGATCTTATTATGCATCTCGTGGCTCTAGACTCTATTGTGCGTTTTGATTTGGTGATCGGAGGCTGGAGAGGACTGCCACCTTTTCAATATCATCTAACTCGGAGTGAGAGAGACGATAGGAATGTATTGAACTCCGTGACAATTGAAACAAGAATCCTTTGAGGGACCTTGAGTGGCTAGGGAGGGTTGTGCAGCGTATCACTGGGTCCATGATACTTTGTCTTCAATGCCAGCAATCAACTAAGTGATTCTGACAGCATATGTATTGACCCGGTTTCTGCCTAAGTTGTAAGGAGGGCTATTTCTTTTCACCCTTTCTCTTTACAATTCTTTTTCATTCTTCAACCCCTTCAGTGCTTACCGAGACTTCATAACTAACACCTTGTTGGGTTTGTTCCAGTGATGGCTCCATCTCAGTCGGCACTATTCCCTTATGCACATTTCTCCTTTTTAATCATACCTAAGGACTTCTACACTAACTAGTGGATTGTCCCTGGGTAGATCCCTCCGGCTCTGGCGGGATCGTGGGAACTTGAGCCTAACCTAACCATCCTTATAACTCCTTGCATTAAGTAAAATGGTCGGTCTTTGGTATTCATCCACAATTGCCAAACCAAATCTTTGAAAAATCTCTCAAAGTGTTCATGATACTGAAACACATTTTTGCAAACACTTGAGAGTTTTATATTTTTCAAATGCTCCCCCTCAACATGTGCTCGGTTGATTGTTTTATAAATTTGCACATGTTAGGTAGAGCTCGCACTTTATGAATTGATCCACTTTCAGTGAACAAGACCGATTCGAGACACGCTTACATCACTAGTTAGACTAGCTTGAAATTATTACCCGGCCTGGTCAAGTTCACAGAAAGTTTCTCGAAATGGTACACTCTACTCAGATACATCTTTTTCGAGACACGCTTACATCACTGGTTAGACCAGCTTGAAATTATTACCCGGCCAAGGCGTATCCTTTCGATTGATGACAATTCAAGTTTCGTCAATTCTTAGGTGAAGTCTGAGCCTTGTTCACACAAGATGCCATAATCCATTGTTTTGTAAAACCATTTGCTCCCCCTCAATATATGCATTGATATAAGAAGGATTTTCGTACATATGGAGGAGCTTGCTTTTATGACCAAAACATTTTGCTCCCCCTCAATATGTGCCTTGATATGCAAAATGGTTTAGCACATACGGGAGAGCTTACATTAATTACCAAATCATCACATTTTATCAGAATTTCCTATTTAAATCACATTCTCTCCCCCGATCAAAAATTTCAAACCATTTGAGATTTGTGATCCCAATTGATTTAAATACATTTAGAAAAATTTGGGAGAAAATGTGGCAGGTTTAAATGTATTCTGATTTTGGAGCATACTATGCTCCCCTTGAAACAACGAGAGAGTGTCACTGCTGATGTTTGCACAAATATGGCAAGGTGTCAGAAATTTGAACAAATATGCTCCCCCTCAATTAATAACCCGTTTTCCATTAAAAGAGCTGTAGTCATTCAATTGAGCGACGGACATTTGTGAAAATTTAGTTCATTTTACCACCTTGTGTAACATCAAGACTCTCTTGAGGGATCTAACAAGATATAGAATCTCGATGAAAAGAAGACTTCTCTTCTTATATACGAAGTGATGCACTGAAACGTACATCAAGTCGGGAGAACATGGATATAAAGTAATCCATGCCCAGGTGAACATCACCCGGTTGGAGAAACATCTGTCTTTTTGGCGACATGCTTTCCCCATTGTACAGTGCGGGTTGCAGAATGAAGTAACTGCAAGCCATTAAGACATGTTTTAACTGATTAGTATAACTTCTGCTCGAGCTTCATTTAAGAATCCGTGCCATTGTTGAATGACATTTCTAGATACGTAAATGTTATCGATAAACAGAAGACATGCCTAGGTAGAACTATTTTTGGTATTTTGTGATTTTTCGATTTTTATGGTTTTTATAGGTTTTATATTTTTGTATTTTTCTTTTTGATTTAAGATATATACAACTATGTACAAGGATATAAGAAGACAATCCTTTACTCCTCCTTTTCTTCCTGAAGACACTTGAGGGTTTCAGGAGTCATGCTTTTCATGCCAAGGCGTGGGAGAATAAACTGAAACCTTTCTCTTGGGAGGGCCTTGGTGAAGATGTCAGCTAACTGAAACTCTGTCCTCACAAAGTATAGCTCCACAATTCCTTTTTCCACCTGTTCCCTGATGAAGTGATGCCTGATGTCGATGTGTTTTGACCTGGAGTGCTGAACATTGTTACAACAAAGAGCAATGGCGCTTTTGTTATCACAATATAGGGGAATTTTGTTGTATGAGAATCCATAGTCCGAAAGCTGTGATCGCATCCAAAGGATTTGTGCACAGCAAGCAGACATAGCAATGTACTCAGCTTCAGTAGATGATATGGAAGTACTCATCTGCTTCTTAGAAGACCAACTAACCAACTTTTCCCCTAAAAATTGAGCTCCTCCTGAAGTACTTCGACGAGTGTCTTGACATCCCGCATGATCAGCATCTGCGTATGCCGTCAACTCCATTGCAGTGTCCTTAGGATACCAGAGACCCATATGAACCGTGCCTTGAAGATATCGGAAGATCCTTTTCACTGCTTCAACATGCTTCTTGGTTGGTCTGGATTGATACCGAGCACACATACACACAGCAAACAGAAGATCTGGTCTGCTAGCCGTGATGTACATCAAAGATCCAATCATGCTTCGATACTGTGTGATATCAACTGGAATCCCTGAAGGATCTTCATCCAGCTTCGTTCTATCAACCATGGGAGTGTCAACAGGTTCACTTGAATGGAATCCAAACTTTTTCAGGATCTCGTTGGCGTATTTGGATTAATTGATGAATATGCCTCCGGGACTTTGAGAAACTTGCAGTCCTAAGAAGAATGACATTTGTCCCATCATGGACATTTGGAATTTGGAATTCATCTCCTTTGAGAAACTATCACATTCACCAGGATCTGTTGAAGCAAAGATGATATCATCTACATATATTTGAACTAGCAGTAGATGGTTTCTTGATTTCCTGGTGAATAGTGTAGGATCAACAACACCCTTGGAGAATCTGTTTGCTAGGAGGAACTTGGACAATGTATCGTACCATGCCCTTGGCGCCTGTTTTAGTCCATAAAGAGCCTTCTTCAAGTGGTAAACATGCGTAGGGTGTTCAGCATCCACGAATCCTTCAGGTTGACTCACGTAAACTTCTTCCTTTAAGTCACCATTCAAGAATGCCGTTTTGACATCCATCTGGTAGACTAACATATTACGACTAGCCGCATTAGCTAGGAAGATTCTTATAGCTTCAATTCTAGCAACCGGAGCAAACGACTCTTCAAAATCAATGCCCTCTTCTTGTCTAAACCCTTTAGCAACTAGCCGTGCCTTGTTCTTCAAGACATCACCATACTCGTCAAGCTTCACTTTGAAGATCCACTTTAAAGCAATGATCATTGCACGCTCCGGAGGAGGCACTAATTCCCATACTTCAAGTCGATCAAATTCATGGATTTCATCCTGCATAGCCTGGAACCAGCAATCTTTAGTCATTGCTTCTTTGGCATCTTTTGGTTCGACTTTAGACAGTACGGAATTGAAGAAGCACCATAGCGCATCAGTGGCTAGTTGATTACGTGTGGACACTGGTCGTGAGGGATTGCCTATGATGTTGTCAATTGGATGATCACTTGTCCATTTCCTGAGATGGTCGTGAGGTTGATGGTTATGGACAGATGTAGCAGTGCTGTGTTCCTCAGGTAAGGATGTGTCTGATGAATGTTCAGGAGCAAATATGTTTTCAAAAGGAACCTCTTCAACAGGAGCAAAAGGATTAACATCCAAAGAATTATAATCTGAAGATTCTTGCATTACTGGAGAAGTTTGAGTGTTTGATGACGAAGGCGATTGACTGGCAGCAGGAGCATTGTGACTGACTGATACTGAAGCTGCAGGACCTTCTGAACCTTGTGGGGCTTGAGCCTCATCCATAGGAATTATAGCTGGTTCACTCGGGATGTTTCCATTCATTGGCTCAAAGTATTCATCAAACATAGGATCGAATAACTTCTTCAACTCCTCACATGTAGGTGGCACATAAGAATCTGCAGGCGTGGAATTCTGTACAAGTCCTGAACTAATGGGTCCAGGAGACAAAAGGTGAAGATCGGGTCCAGAACTGATTTGTCCTGAAACAGGTAGCTCACTCAGCTCATCGAACGTAACATGAATGGTTTCCATGATTTTACGGGTTCTTTTATTGTAGATTCGATACCCTTTACTGTCTGGTGCGTATCCAACGAAAATACCTATATCTGCTTTAGCTCTCAACTTTCCCAAGTCTTGACTATCGTTAGTTGGATAGCAGAGTGCACCAAACACACGTAGAAAGGAAAGATCTGGTTTCTTGTTATGAATTAACTCGAAGGGAGTCTTCTCATGAACCGGATGAATTAGGGATCGGTTTTGAGTGTAACATGCTGTTGCAATAGCCTCTGCCCAGAGAAACATCGGGGTCTTTGAAAATATAAGCATAGTTCTTGCAGCCTCCACCAGAGTACGGTTCCTTCGTTCAACCACCCCGTTCTGTTGAGGGGTGCGAGGGATACTTTTCTGATGCGTGATGCCAATACTTTCATAGAAATTACGGAGTTGTTGGTTAACAAACTCCGTACCATTATCTGTCCGGATGATTCTGACAGTCTTATCGAGCCTTACTTGCAGCTGTTTTATCAGTTTAATGATAACCTCTGGAGTTTCGTCCTTGGTTCTCAAAAACTTTACCCATGTGAACCGAGAATAGTCATCTACTATCACCAGAACGTACTTCTTTCCATTAATGGTTTGTATTCTCATTGGACCGCACAAGTCCATGTGGAGGGTATGAAGAGCTTCCAAGTTGGTGTTGATGGTTTTAGGTTTGTGGGTTTGTTTCTTGCTTTTGCCCAGTTGACATGCAGAGCAGAGATGATCTTTCTCATACTTTAGTCTGGGCATCCCTCTAACAAGATCTTTACGGGAAAGATTATTTATGGTACCGAAGTTCAAATGGTTCAAACGACGATGCCACAGCCATGATTTTGTTTTAGAGGCTTTAGAGAGCAAGCATATGGGAGAGGACTTCAACATTTCTTCAATTGAAATGGTGTATAGATTGGTGCCCCGACTGCCCTTGAGGAGATCTAAACCATCCAATTCTCTGACAAAACATGTATGCTTTCTGAAAGCCACTTCCAGATCTGAATCACAAAATTGACCCACAGAAAACAGATTGTGTCCTAGTCCTTCCACATAATATACCCTTGAGATTACACTGTTACCAAACACATAATCTCCATAACCCATAATAGCACCAAAGTGGTCGTTCCCAAATCTAACTGTCTCGATAAACTTTTTCACGAAGTTCTTGAGCCGTGAGCGATCCCCAGTCATATGTTTTGAGCAGCCTGAGTCCAAATACCACAGGACGATTTGTACGACCTGCATTTGAAACCAGACAACAATGGATAACTGAAAAATGTGGATCCCCACGTGCAATTGGGGTCCATTTGGTCAGCACATACATATTCAGAAGCCACAGATTTCACAGATGCTACTGTCTTTGTTGAGGAGACAGAACTAGAGGTAGGACAAGACCTAGATGGAAGGCATTGTGATTCTAAAGGCAGGATTCTACCAGTTGGTCTCCATTCCTTATTCTTCACAATTTTATGCATATTCCTTTTAGGTAATGGTCTCTGTTTTCCTAAATTGAATTTCCTTCCAGTGGGTCTCCATTCCTTAACTTTCACAATTTTATGCTTATTCATTTTAGGTAACATGCACTGTTTTCCTAAATTGAATTTCCTTCCAGTGGGTCTCCATTGATAGCCTATGCTAGCAAATGTTTTTCCTGTTGCTTTCCAAACCTTTTTGCATGTTTCCGTTATCCTACCATTCTTAACGTGGGATGATGCAGAGGACATCAGGAAAGACACAACACATTCATCATGATTAGCATAAATTAAACAATTGTCGCATGTTTTACAGATAGCATTAGAATTCGAATTAATTACAGTACTTTTGATACTAGAATCAACACGATTCATCCTACTCATTGTAAACTTATTGTTCCTAGGTTGGACTTCTACATTCTTCAAGTGAACATTCTTAGCTGGCGCAGTCATATCCTTTCTTTCATTTCCTCTAGACCTTGACCCGCTAGCTTGTGTGTCACTTTTTACTCCTGTAGAAGTATCGAAGGCAACATTAGTTTGTTTTTCTGTCACATGCCTTCCTGATAATGATGTGTTGGGTTCTGATGTTTTGGGTGGTAGATCAAAGGCTACATGCTTGTTCACAACATTAGATGATGATGCAACAAATCTATCTCTATGGCCTCTAAACTTAGGAATTGAGCCTATGGCATATTCTAAGTTTTCCTGAATCCTTTTCGTGAGTTTGCATGCATAGCCAACTGCTTGATCGAGTGGCTTATCATTCCTATCCTCTTCAACTATCTCACGAAGTGTGTCAAGGCCTTCTCTAAGATGATCGAGATATGTTTGATGGGCAAGGCTGTTATTTCTAAGCTTAAACGGAATACGCCCAACATCAACATCATACTTTTTACTATCAGTACCCTTTGGTGCATCACAATTACAAGTGGTGCATGGCATTTTACCTTTCACCCTAGCCTTAAGATTCTCAATTTCATTTGACAAAGAGGTTATTTGATCATTATGATTGCTTCTTGTAACTTTAATAGAATCATATAACTCTTTGAAATGTTGTTTAACCTTTGAATTTTCTTCTCGATAACACTCATTTTCATAATGTAGCTTATTTATGGTGTTTTGATATTGAAAATTCTGAGAATCTGAAGACGAAGGTTTATTGGTGCCATATACTTCACACTTGTTGGATTTCAATTGGGCAATTTGGGCCCTCAGCAGTCGAATCGTGTTCGTGTGAGCTTGAATTGTTTCATCACGTTTGCTTAATTCAAAATATGTATCAAACTCAGGAGCATCCGTGGATGTCTTGACATTTGATATTTTGCATTTTTCTTCTAAGTGTTGATGTTTAAGTTGCAAGTTCAGATAATCAACTTCTAGTTTCGAAAAACGTTTAACCATGTTATCATGGTCGTCATTTTGAATTTTTGCAAGCAATTTCAAATTCTCCCCCTCAAGCTCAACAACACGATTCTGGGTGACATTTAACGCAATAGCATACTCATTAAATTGACAAGCAGACAATGCAGAATCAGTGACAGTGTAAAATACATCTTGTGCAATACATTTAGCAATCAAGTTGTCGTTAGTAATGAGTATGTTTTTTCTTTCAATCTCTCGACTCTTAAGTTCTATTGCATGTTCATTCACCTCATTTTCCATATCTTTAAACACTACTTTCATTTCATTTATTTTAGCTTTAAGGGCAGTTTGCAACCCTTCAAAGTGTTCTTTAAGTAGTTTAAAGAATGGCATGACCTCAGTTAAGTAAAACCTTTTTGCATGTTCAAAACACCTTTCCCCCTCAGTAATGCCAGTGGGTGTGATTCTCTTCTTACATGTTTTATCGAAATCAGCAAACAGTTGCCAAAGCACATATAAGCTAATAAAGGTTTTGCATTCAGTGGGAAGAGACAAAGGCACCAAATTCCTAGGTGTATTGGGAGGATACACCGTTATGGACGCAACTTTTCTAATGAGGGGGGTGTTGGCCTTAAGTTTTTCTACCTTAAGTTTTTCATTATCTTGTTTCCAAAATATCTGCTCAGGTGTTAACTTCGTTTGAGGAGCAAACACAGTCAAACGATTTTCCTCATAATAATCATGGGGTTTGATTATTATTCGTCTGGCTATGCACTCGGGATCCCTCATTTTTTCATTCATTTTTTCTTTCGTTTTATCACTCAACTCATCCTCTTCATCAGTGTAGATATGCTCAGGTTGGTCATGAATAGTCTTAAGCATCACATTACCATCATATAGGGCTGGTTGAAGTACTTGCATGTCCCTAAGGATGGTTGACTTAGGTTCACCTATCATGATTTTACTGTGCTTATCACTCAACTTTCTGTGTTTATGAATCATTTGAGCAGTTTGTATGGTTTGATTTTGTGTGTACAACTTATCTTCAAGCTTATTTTTTAACGTCTTGAGTCTAGAGAAATCATTTAAAAGAGTTGTTTCTTTTTGTTTGAATTCTTGCTTAAGTGTGGTTACGCACTTTTGTGCTTCCTGTTTCTGTTTGACAGACTCTTCTAGTTGACTTTTCAAAGAGCTCAACTCTAATTTTAATGTTTCTTCCCGCACTCTAGACTCTTTAATAAGTGTACTCATTTGACCTTCTAATTTCTGCTCACGATCATTAAGCTCAAACTTAGCACGCTTTTCATACATAGCAACTTGTTCTTTATAGATGTTTAGTCTAGTGATCAAGGTATCATCAGGGACAGGCAATTTGTTCTCATGGTACACACATGCATTATCTACACAACCCGCATTATCTAAGGCACATACATTACTCATAGCACACACATCATTATTGACAAAGGATTCACCATTTGGTACATCAGGCGAGTTGTTGCTATTCAAATACTGTTCATATGAGACAATATTGCTATTTTCCATATCAACATCACTTGAGTCAGAAACAACTGCCTGATGTACTTCTTCGGGAATCTGATGTCCCTCGACAATATTATATGTGTCATAAATTTTTAGTACCTCAGAAATCACGGATGCATTAGAAGAACCAGCTTGACGAGATGAGGCCAGGGAAGACAAGTTAGCCATGAAGATTGTTTGAGCAGTAGGTTCATCATCCACATCAGAGTCAAATGCATCACAGTCATCTGCCTTGAAGATGTTAGGATCATTAAGTGCCAGATCCTGAACAGGTTTCTCATCCACATCTTCATCAAAAGTATTTCCTCCATCTCCTGCCAAGAACAATAACTCTTCCTCATCCAATACAGCACCATTTTCTTGAGCTTGCATTAACAGCATCTTGTCTTTGAAGTAATCTGAGTTCTGAGGACGTTTAGGTTGATTGCAGTTTCTAGCAATGTGTCCAAGCCCCCCACAATTATAACACTTGATCTGTTTCCCTTGCCCCTGATTGGCATTCCCTGCTCTGTTCTGCACATAACCTCGACCCATGTTTCTGCCAGCTCTCCCTTGCACATTCTGGACCACAATTTTCCCGTCCTCCACCATTGCTAGATTGCGTGGGTTGGAAGAATTCCTTAACTGATTGTTGGTCTGAGGGAGTGATGCTTGAAACTGTTGAACCAGTAGAGATACTTGATTGGTGAGGTTGTCAATCATTTTGTCGGTCTGAGAGTAGCCTGAGTCAAGTTGTGAACTCATAGCAGGTACTTGTGAGTGAAGTTGGTGATAGCTTGGATTGGATGATGATTGGATTGTTGGTTGTACATTTGTCATGAAAGCCAGTGGGTCATTCGTAGTTGAAGGATTCAACTTTTCTCTCAGCACCCGATCATAGGCAGCATGCTTCTCATGTTGTTGCAGGTATGCATACAGCTGTTCATAGTTAGTCTCCCTTAAACCTTTGTTGAGTTTGACGGCAGTAACAAATCTGTCCCATTCCGGAGTCATGTTGTTCACAAACTTTGAGTTAAGTTGGATGTTGGGCATAGTCATTCTGATCATCCTCATATCATTCACCAACTTATGAAATCTCACATAGTAATCTGTGACATTTTCTCCTGGGTTCATTTTGAAATGCTCGAACTCATCATACAGCTGTGACTCACGATCTTCCTTTGTGAGTTCTGACCCTGCCAACAACATTTTAACGTTGTCCCACACAAGCCTTGGCTTCAGTGTTAAAATTGATGAGCTTGTATACATCCTTTGGAAGACCTTGAATAACTATGTTGGAGGCTCTAATATCGGCATCATACCTCTTCTTTTCTTCTTCATTAAGATCATTGTAGTTTCGAGGTCTGTCGATGCCCCAAGTTACAGTACCATCTTCACCAGTTGTAACAACGTCCTGGTGGTACCCATCTAATAAGGTCCTTCATCAATTGACTTAAGAATGTTAACACCATTATCTTTTCCCAAGCAGTAAAGTCTAATTCGTTGTGCCCAAGACTCATAATCCGTCCTATCTAGCATAGGTGGACGAGTGTCAGATCCTGCTGCTTGAATATCATCTGATGATGTACTTGATGTGGTAGCCATAGTAACTACGGGATTTTACTGATCTTGTGATTTAACCGAGAAATCGAATCTTTCGCGGGAATTTCTAAAATCACCAAGACACAAACCGCCTAGACAAACCGCGTAGACACAAACCGCGTAAGTGCCTAAGAGACAAACCGAGTTCACACAGGAGACACAAACCGCGTTGACACAAACCGCGTATGTGCCTAAGAGACAAACCGAGTTCACACCAAAGATACAAACCGCGTTGAAACAAACCGCGTGTGCGCCAAAGAGACAAACCGAGTTCACACCAAAGACACAAACCGCGTATTCGCCAAATAGACAAACCGAGTTCACACCGGATATACAAACCGCGTATGTGCCAAGAGACAAACCGAGTTCACAATGGTGATACAAACCGAGTTCACACTAGATACACAAACCGCGTAGACACAAACCGCGTATACGCCTTAGGGACAAACCGAGTTCACACTAAAGACACAAACCGCGTATTCGCCAAATAGACAAACCGAGTTCACACTAGATACACAAACCGCGTAGACACAAACTTCCAAACCTGTCACTATCAATGCCGTTTGTCCTTTTGCCTAAACTAGTATAAAGACAAACCGCGTACCCGATGCTACACAAACCGCATTCAAAAACGTCCAAACTACACAAACCGCATTCAAGAACACTTCCACAAAGAACCCACGAATTGCTCCAAAATCACCACACGGTTCTTGGATCTGTGAATCCAAACACCAAATACCACTCTAATACTAATCTTAAGCAAGAAAGTACAAAGAAAACCAACTTCTAATCACTAAACAAAGTACAAAGATGAAATTTATGCTACTTAAACAAACCGAACCAAAACTTAAAGAAAAACTACAAATCTAAACAAATCTAACCAAGAAAAACTTAAAGAACTACACAAATACAATATAGGACAACCTCTAATCACTAAACAAAAACACAAAATAAAGCGTATGCTACTAATCAAACCGAAAAGAAAAATCTTGAAAAACTCCAAATCGACCCAAAAGTAAAAACACCTCACAAACTACACAAATTCGTGAATACCAACTCTCATGGACCTAACCATGGCTCTTGATACCAATTGTAGGGTATTCACAATGCATGAATCACTATCTTGAGGCTAGTTTGGATCGAATAGAAGATGTTTTAGAGAGAGAAATGGGAGCCTTTTAGTGAGAGAAAGAAACTTGTGTAATATTAGATTGAAAAGGTCCAACCCTTCCCTTGTGTGGGAAGGGGTATATATACTACTACATATTATGTCCCTAGTGGACTGTGGAGCGAGCTGACAGAGGGTAAAGACCCGACCCACTCCACAATAGTAATTAATAACTAAGCTACTAATAATATTACTGATAATCTAATGAGCTATGATGATCTAATAAGTACTCGGGGTGACCGAGTCTTCTGCTGAATATTCATATTCCTCCGGCTCTGGCAGAACATCAGACATAAACCTAACCATAATCACTTTATTACTCCATGATTATCCTAGGTTCATTGATCACATGCCATAAAACCTTTTGTGAAAATCTCTCAAAGTGTTTATAATTATAAAACACATTTTGTTAACACTTCGAAAGTTTTGTATTTTCGGAAATACTCCCCCTTCACATGTGCTCATAAGTTTTTAAGATAGATTTGGACATGTTGGGTAGAGTTCGCACTTTTTGAATTGATCGATTTTTAGTGAACATGACCGATTCGAGACACGCTGACATCACTAGTTAGACTAGCTTGAAATTATTACCCGTCCTGGTCAAGTTAAGAGAAAGTCTCTCAAGACGGTACACTCTACTTAGACAAGTCCTATACGAGACACGCTTACATCACTAGTTAGATAAGCTTGAAATTATTACCCGTCCAGGACAAGTCTTTTCGATTACTGACATTTAAGCCTTGTCAATTCGTTGGTTATATCAGAGTCAAGCTCTTTTGAGATTCAACTACGATCTTTAAACATTTTGATCACATTTTAATCACGTCTTCTCCCCCTCAAAAATAGCATATCTTGATATATTTGATATCGGCTGATTAAGAGAAAAGCTTTTGGAGAGATAGAAGGATTTGTTTTTGCATGAAATCAGAACATTTTTCGTTTTTATACTCCCCCTTAATGAAAACATATTTCAAACAGAAATGTTAAAATCAATTAAGGGTTTGGAGGGAGTTATCTTCTTGAAATGCGAGTTATGTACTGAAATGTACATAAGTCTGTTAATACAAATATCATCTAAAAAACGTTATTTATATTTTATGATCTTTGCTATATTTTGTTAACGACAATTATAAACTATATTTTTAGCAAAACATAAATATAGTTAAATCATTTACATATATAGTCACAAGTCTTTAATAAACACAAAACATCATCTAACTAGTATATACATGTTACATATTCACTTTCCTATACATTTTACAAGTTTACATTCATATACATTTTAATCTAAAATTGGAAATGTATTATGACATCATGGCATGCATCACTTTGAAATCTTTAGGAGATTTTGAGGATCATATGAATATCTTGTTTAGATCCTTACTCAATGAAAAGATATGGAAATATCTTGGTTAGATTTGGTGAAGATTTGGGAAGATACTCTGTCAGGTTCCCACGGAACCAAACAGGTACAAGGACGGATCCCTCATTTTGGATCCGTCGCATCCGTGACTTGCCAAGGCAGTTTGCCAATAAATAGCAAGCCACACATTCATGTTTTCTCATCAATCATAAGCATAAACAACATTATATATTCTTTCATTCATATCTAACTTATTCATATTTCATATTTCATTGAGCTTCTTTGTAGCAAGAAGATCAAAGCATCACAAGCTTCAACAAAGCGTTGCAAGACTTGTTAGTTAGTCACTGTGTGAATTGTTGTTGTTCACACATCATTGTTTGTACCAAACAATCATAAAACCTCTGTAGTGATCGGTTAGTATTTTAGTCCTCAAAATACATAGAGTAACTGGAGTGGTTGTACCCTTGTAAAAGAACTCGGTATTTAGCTTTGTCCCGGAAAAAGTGTAAGCGACGTTTGTAAAGGTTTTCTCCGCCGAGAAGGGAGCTTGTTTCTTAGTGAAGAAAAACTATCGAGTTAGAGACTCGGGGAGTGGAGTAGGGCAAGGAAGAGAGTCCTTGTAGACCGAACCACTACAAACAATCGTGTTGTGGTTTGATCGTTTCTTTCTTTACTTGCATGTTATTTATTGTTTGTTATTTGCATTAGTTGAAATCACACTAAGTATTCAAAGCAAATAAATTTTAAAAATGGTAAAACTATTCAACCCCCTTCTAGTTTTCCACAATTGGCATCAAGAGCTACGTTACTCAAGATTTTTAAAATATATTGTATATTAAAACTTGGAACGATCCATGGATTTTGAAACCTTCAAAGAAGGGCAATCTATGCAAAGACCACCACTATTTGAACCAAATAGTTTTATATATTGGAAAAACCGCTTTGAAACTTATGTGAAATCAAAAGACATAGATCTATGGTATATTATTATAGAAGGTGATCATAAAGCTATAATAAAAGATATCTCAAGTGGTCGGGATGAGGATATTTCACTTGCTCGTCATAGTGATGAGCAAAAGAAGTTGATTGCTAAAAATAATGAGGCAAAAATGATGCTTTACAATGCTCTACCTAGAAAAGAGTATGAAAGAGTCTTTATGTGCAAAACCACAAAAGAAATTTGGCAATCTTTAATAATCACTCATCAAGGAAACTCACAAGTCAAGGATAACAAAATTGATCTTCTTGTTCAACAATATGAACAATTTGTTATCCCTGAAGATGAGACCATTGATAGTGCATTTGCTAGATTTAATACTATCATTACTTCTCTTAAAGCACTTGATGAATCTTTTTGTAGTAAGAACTTTGTCAGGAAATTCCTTAGAGCACTCCATCCGAAGTGGAGAGCAAAAGTGACGGCCATTGAAGAATCCAAAGATCTTTCAAGCATGTCACTTGACGAGCTAATCGGAAATCTCAAAGTTCATGAAATGGTAATGGAAAAAGATTCGGAAATAGTTAAGGGTAAAAAGGAAAAAGTCAAATCCATTGCCTTAAAAGCTAGAGTAGACTCAAGTGATGATGAAGAGTCTAGTTCGGGTAGTGAAGATGAAGAATATGCCTTGGCCGTAAGAGATTTCAAGAAGTTCTTTAGAAGCCGAGGAAAGTTCGTAAGACAACCTCGAGAAGACAAGAAATCCATTCGGAAGGATCATGATGACAAGAAAGGAAAAGGGGATAGAAAATGTTTTAGATGCGGAGATACAAGTCATCTAATAGGAGATTGTCCTAAGCCACCCAAGAACAAAACTCAAAGAGCTTTTGTAAGTGGTGCTTGGAGTGACAGTGAAGATGATGACGAAGAGCCTAAGAATGATGAAGTTGCTCTCATGGCTCTAGACTCAAACGAGGTACACTGTGACTCATCTTATTCTTCTATTGATGATGACACCTTACAAAAGGAATACAATAAACTATGTGAACTTAGCTTAAAAATCATAAAAAAAACAAGTTTTTGAAAACTAAAAAGGAATTTTTAGAAAATAAAGTTTATGAGTTAAAAGAAAAAGCTAAACGATTAGAAAGGAGTAAAGCTATTAATGAGGTATGTGTATCATGTTAAGAGCTTAGACTTGAATTAGAGAAACTTAAAATTACACAGGACGCACTTATCAAACAAAACTCTAAATTCAAAAGATTTGATAAAAATATTAGTTGTGTAGATGAAATAATGAAAATCCAAAAATTACCACATGATAAAACTGGACTAGGTTTTATGAAATTAAGAGAACTAAGTTGTCTAAAGAAACAAGCCAAAAATGTACAAGAAACTGTTCCAACAGTCTCGAAAACCCACGGATTAGACAGAACCAAATCTTTGATTCCGCTAGTGGTTGAGAAAGGATCCGTGGGAACTGTAGCAGAACAGAAAGCTTGCATATCTGCTCGTACAAAGTTCGTTAAAGTCACAAAGAAACCTAATACTAGTTCAACTGTAAATAAACAAAAACCAGCTATTACTATAGGAGTAGGACTTGCTAAGAATGAATTTAGAGCTAAAACTACTCAACAAAGACCTAAGACGACTATTTCCGAACGCCCCTTTCCAAAAAGAAACTACAACACACAACCTAATTATCAAAATGGTTAGAACCAAAACTTTCCTAGGCATTATCAAATTCCCAACTACATGCCATGGAACCCATATCCACTATTCCCATATATGAATCAAGTTAATGGGATGTTTAACCAAAATGGAACCATGAGATATTGGGGACCAAATGCTTGAGTTTTTCTATAACTTAGGTATGCTTGAAAGTCGGTTTGGAACCAGAAAAGTGGATTAAAGATAGCGGTTGTTCAAGGCATATGACGGGAAACAAGAGCCTCTTCTCATCCTACCAAGAATATGACAGAGGTAATGTTACTTTTGGTAGCAAGTTAAAAAGCAAAATCGTCGGAAAAGGTACTATCTCTCATGACTCTCTCTCTATTAATGATGTTGCTCATGTTGATAACCTAGGATTTAACTTGCTTAGCATTAGCCAACTATGCCGTAAAAAGTATGATGTCCTCTTTAGTGAAAACGGAAGTAAAATACTAAAAGACGGTATAACCATAGCTAAAGGAGTTTTAAAAAATATCGTATATGTTATGAAAATAGATAAAACATCTAAAGATAAACTTTGCCTCACCTCTCTAGATGATACCTCAACTCTTTGGCACAGACGCTTAGGCCACGCTAATATGAGACTCATTCAATCTCTATCATCCAAAGAACTCGTTAGGAACTTACCCAAGTTGAAATATGACCAACACTTTTGTGATGCGTGCAAAATTGGGAAACAAGTTCATAATAGCCATAAGGCTAAAAATATGGTGTCTACATCTAGGTGTCTAGAACTTTTGCATATGGATTTATTTGGTCCATCCGCTATACAAAGTTATGGAGGCAACTTCTAAACTTTGGTCATAGTAGATGATTATTCAAGATACACTTGGACAAAATTTTTGAAAAGTAAAAATGAAGCATTTGATAAATTTGAAATTCTTAGTAAGAAAATTCAAAATCAAATAGGAAGTAGCATTGTGTCAATTAGAACGGATCATGGTCGTATATTTGATACTGAAATAAAATTTGGAGCTTTTTGTGATGCTAATGGCATAACACATAATTTTTCAGCTCCTCGTACTCCTCAATCAAATGGTGTAGTAGAACGTAAAAATCAAACTTTCCGATAAATGAGTAGAACAATGCTTAATGAACAAAACATACCACAAAAATTTTGGTGTAACGCCGTTGACACATCTACCTATATTTTAAATAGAGTTCTAATAAGACCATTTTTGAATAAAACTCCATATGAACTATATAGAGGCAAAAAGCCTACATTAGGCTACTTTAGAGTTTTTGGAAGCAAGTGCTTCATTCTATACACTAAGGATTATCTCACCAAATCTGACCCAAAGTCTTATGAAGGTGTATTCCTTGGATATTCTCAAAATAGCAAAGCTTATATTGTTTTAAATAAAGAAACCTTAAGAGTCGAGGAATTGTTGAACGTAATATTTGACGAAAGTACACCTCCCTCTAAGACGTCACCTTTGGTAGATGTTGACTTAGTTGAAAGTCAAATGGTTGAAAATCAAGAGAGTCTAGATAATGACAAGGTAGATGAACTATTAAATAAAGAAATTGTAAATGTCAAAGAATCTAAAAGTCATCCATTAGATAGTGTCATAGGAAATATTAATGAAAGAACCTTAAGATCGAAAGTTCAAAATCAAAGTAACTTCTTTTGTTTTGTTTCAACCATTGAACCCAAAAATATAAATGAGGCTATAAAAGATGAATCTTGGGTCATAGCAATGCAAGAAGAATTAAACCAATTTGTTAGAAATGATGTTTGGACATTAGTTCCTCAACCAAAAAGTCAAACCATAATTGGAACAAAATGGGTCTTTCGTAATAAAATGGATGAAAATGGTGTAGTGTCTAGAAATAAAGCTAGGCTAGTAGCTCAAGGTTATAATCAACAAGAAGACATTGACTACGATGAAACTTTTGCTCCGTTGCTAGGTTAGAGTCAATTAGAATATTAATTGCATATGCATGTGCACATAACTTTAAACTTTTTCAAATGGATGTCAAAAGTGCGTTTCTAAATGGTTTCATAAATGAGGAAGAGTATGTCGCACAACCTCCCGGCTTTGCCGATTTTGAAAAACCAAATCATGTCTGCAAACTTAAAAAGGCGTTATACGGACTTAAGCAAGCACCAAAAGCATGGTATGATCGACTTAAAACATTCTTAGTTAAACATAAGTATACCATGGGACTAGTGGACAACACTCTCTTCACTAAGAAAAAGGGATCACATATTATCATTGTTCAAATATATGTGGATAAAATCATATTCAGATCAACTTGTCAAGAGTTATATGATGATTTCTCATAAATCATGAATGACGATTTTGAAATGAGTATGATGGGAGAACTAAACTTTTTTCTTAGGTCTTCAAATAAAACAATTAGAAGATGGGATATTCTTTAACCAATCTAAATACATAAAAGATATGCTTAAGAAATTTGGTCTTGAAGACTCTAAACCTATGAAAACACCTATTTCCTCGGAAACTAAACTCACCAAGGATGAAGAAGGTGAATCCGTATATAACACTAAATATAGAGGAATGATTGGTAATCTACTCTATCTCACGGCTAGTAGACCCGACATTATGTTTAGCATTTGTCTATGTGCTCGCTTTCAAGAAGATCCTAAAACATCCCATCTTGAAGCCGTAAAATGAATATTTAGATACATTAAAGGTACTACACACTTAGGATTATGGTATCCCAAAGGAATGGGTATTGAAACCATAGTGTATGCCGATTTGGACCATGCCGGTGACTATGTCAATAGAAAAAGTACAAGTGGTATTTGTAATTTTGTTGGGCATTGTCTTACCTCATGGTTTTCGAAGAAACAAACGGCTCTAGCCATCTCAACAACCAAAGATGAATACGTGTCAGCAGGAAAATCATGTCAACAAGCTCTTTGGATGAAGCAAGCTTTCGTCGACTACGAAATTCATCTTAACGAAGTCCCTATTCTTTGCAACAACAAAAGAGCTATCGATCTTAGTAAAAATCCAGTTCAACATGCTCGAACCAAACACATTGAAATCCGTCATCACTTTCTTCGCGACAATGTTCAAAAAGGAAACATATCAATCGAGAAAGTATCCTCAAAAGACAACATTGCCGATATCCCAACAAAACCCCTTAAGCGAGAACCATTTAATCTTCTTAGACTTGGATTAGGACTAATGGAAACAAATGTGTAGTTAAAATCTTAGCTTAAACCTTAGCTTAACCAAACACAACAAAACTAACCAAAACCCAAAACTGGTCCCAAGGAACCCTTCGACAACAAGGGCGGAACCAAATATTTGGTTCCGCCCCATCCGTGGGTTCCTGGGTT
Organism: Artemisia tridentata subsp. tridentata; assembly: GCA_021014915.2. Lineage (NCBI taxonomy): Eukaryota > Viridiplantae > Streptophyta > Magnoliopsida > Asterales > Asteraceae > Artemisia > Artemisia tridentata. The sequence continues at coordinate 307,620,614 of CP139506.1, forward strand.
GGTTTTGAATATATTAAACAAACACTCCTTTCTCATACCTATAACACACAAATAACTCAAACTCGTCCCATAACGCATCACTCTCAAAATTTAGGCATCTCCTTCAACCAATTTGTGCTCCAATCAACACTGTAAGTTTCCTAACTACATTTACACTTCTGATCTGAGTCTAGGGCTTCTATTTCTTGCACAGAACCAAAACTTGGGGATTATGCATCTTTTTGATAAATCATGAAGTACATTTGTTAAATTACAATAATAATCATGTTTCCCTTAGTTAGGAATTGCATCTTGTAAGAAATTATCATAATTTACTAAAAACCCCATGTCAAATTTTCTTGTAAAAAGTTTCTCACTATTAGGAAAAATAATTTTTCACATTGTTCATACAAATAAAAACGTTATGTTTAAAACATCATTTGCATAATGTCTCTTGAATGATAAAGGAAATACATAACTAATATGTATTTTCAGGTACATTCAATCGAAGCTACATTGAAGTAGGAGCGTTTGGGTTATCTCTCGTTTTGTTACAAAATTTACTAAATGAAATTATTTTTATGCATTAAAAGGAGTCGAGATAAGCACACCTCCACATTGTCCTCATATAGGCACATACTAGAACTTTATATCTAAATTCTCGTTAGTATCAACTAAAGTATGTATTTTTTTATCTAGGATCAATCATGCCTCCCGTGACCTTCTATGACCACAAAGACACCCTAAACTACCTTCCCAAACATCACAAAACAAAGGGTCTTACTCTGGCTCAAGTGAAAATCTTTAAGGCACTAGAGAAACATTATGTTCATGAGGGTAGAAGCATTGACCCATCCTTTCTAGAAGGAACCAATATTCATCAAGAACTTGCACCCATTCACTTTGATGGTCTCTTAGACATCAACGAACTAATTTTTCCTAGATTTGTCTTAGAGTTTTATGCTAGTGTTGTTCTCACAACCAATGATTATGGTCTTATGTCAACCCAATTCAAAGTTAACCAAAATGGCTTCAACATACCTCTAAATCAATTTGCGGAAGTCCTTGGAATTCCATGTGAAGGTACATGCCTTTACTCGGATAAATGGTCTTTATCAACCATTGATTCTATTGTTGATCGTATGCCTCCATACGACACTCCTTGGAATTCCAAAAGAAATAATCCGAGAACATCTTTTCCTTCCTAGAACTTCAAACACAAGAACAACCCACCAAGGTAATGAAGTCAACCGAGACCCATTTAGCATGGAACTCAATGAACTTAGGCCACAATTCAAAAAGTGGGAAGAAATACTTAGAGCCAATGTCTTGTGTACCATAGGCAATCGTGATCACATCAATGCTTGCCTTTGTTACATGCTTTATAGCTTGTCAACTCATCAACTTTTCAACCTAGCCTACTATGTTTCCAAAAGGATGGCGGACATACCAATGTTAGGAACCACCGCTCTTCCATATGGGATGCTTCTCAGCCGTCTCTTTAGAGCCTTTGCACCCATTCCACCCAATGCTAGAGGTTTTTGTCTCGTCTATTCCCTTGTTGATCACATATTTGTGCCTTTGAGTGATAAGAGAGTAGCAAAAACTCAAGGAAAACATCCTCATCCACCTACTTCCTCATCATCATCAATGAGCGAGGATGATGGACTTCCAAACTCTAGGCTTCCACCTCTCGAATATTTCCAACAACTCCCGGTCATTGAAAATCAATCGGAAGAATTCAAGCAAACAAGAGGGATGTTCAAGTGCATTGGAAGATTCCTAACAAAGATTAATAAGAAATTGGATAGGCAATGAGAGGCTTTATGAGCGTTTGGTACATTTGATCCTAAACAATGATGTTTGATGTATTTTTATGGTCTTAGGATGATAACTTACCGTTGAACAATTATGTGAACTAACCTTGTCATGCAGGGAGATAACATCATAATGTTATCATTTTCCACTTTTTCACATTTATAGTGAAATCATTAGCCCCTGTTTGATCTATACCCTTACATGTGTTAATACATGTTTTATTTCCATTTTCTAATCACAACTAACTAATTACACATGTTTTAGGATAATTTACGGGATTTAAACGGGGTTCGGGGTTTCAAAAAATGCCTCTGTTTACTTTTTTAGACTGGCGGATTGGACGGAACCAAAAATTTGGTTCCGTCCGTCCAAAATTTTGGCTCCGCCAAAATATGCCTTACGGATCTGGCAGAACCAAATTCTTGGTTTCGCCTGTGTTGTCGATTGGTTCCGCCAAATAACAGCTATATTTTTAAAATTTTCGTTTAATCCCGCACTTTAGATCACTCTTTCTTGTTATTAGGATACTTTTATTGCTAATCCCTCATATTTAGATCATCTTAGATTCCTTAGACAAATAGGAAAACCATTTCCCACCAAAACTTGAAATTTCAAAAATCCACTCAAGTTACCTTTCTCCATAAAGCAAGGATCCCTAAATTTGGTTCCTTGCCATCCGTGGATCACTGACATCAAAAGATCTTGCACCCATTGCCATGCATTAACTACATATCCTTTCTCTTTCACTCAACTCAACCTCATTGGATTGACTTTGATGATTTGACAACCTTCTCCTTCACTTCCAAATCATTAGAAACCACCATTTTTATATGGTTTAACATCAAATCCAAACACACTCTTCCATAAATCTTGGATTCTATAAATTAGAACCTCTAGGATGATCATTTCTCACACCTTCACCACCATCTCTAGTAAAATTTATGCATATCTCAAGCTTTTCTCAAAATGACAAAATCAACTAACTCTTCATCACCATCAAGACCACCAAGAAGAACGGCTAGGATTAGTGTAAAACCTTGTTGCTTTGTCAACCTAAACTCATCATCATTAGACTCATCACCACTCAACATCTCATCTCTAATCCATGATGAAAACTTTCTCACCTTGTCCACTCCAACACCTTCACCTATCATCATAACGACTCCACCACCAACAAAGACACCAGTGGCCACCACACCACCTCTCGCACTATCTCAAATACCCATATCACCATCACCTCCAAGATCTCCAAAACTTCAACCACTAGAGTTATTTGCCACACCACCGACCTCTCCACACCCCTTCTTGAAAACTTTAGAAGACCTACCTCCAAGATCAACCAATTCACCACCATTGCAATTTGATTGTGAACCTTCACAACCACAACCCTTACTCTTCCATGTTGGGTTTTAAAGTTACTACTGCTGACATTGTTAAGACTACTCAGGATATTCAACAAGTTATTAATGCTGCTGGTTACAAAGTTAACGCTGCTAATGGAAGGATAATGCTGCTGCAAGATTAATACTGCTAGAACACTTAGTTAGTATTGCTATTACATTGTTAGTGTTGCTAGTGTATTAGAGTCGGTTATTATGTAAAGTATGTTTAGATAAATATAGAAAAGATTCTATAGAGATTTATCTTGTATAGGAAGTTATTGTAAGCCGACTAGGACTCCTTAGTCTATAAAAGGAGGACCTAGGGCATATACAGATATATGATTCTAGAGAAAACTTCAAGGTTGTAAACCCTAATACTCAAGGAGTATTCGTATTATTAATAATATTGAAGTGTTTAGTTTGATATTCATTGTTTACTGTTTTGTTCTTCTTAAGATCAAATACAAGATTCCACATTGTGTTTGATAAACCACATGTCAGTTTCTATACCTAGTTGAGTTAGATTTATCTAGAATAGCTAAACCTTTACAAGCTAAGGGATTCGATCAAGTATTCAACTAGGATCAAAAAGTGGTATCAGAGCCTGTGATCTAGAGACTGTGAATCAAGAAGAACCTGTTGCAACTCATCACACCAAAGAAGGAAGACATGGACTTAGAATCTACTCACATGATTACAGCGTCAAAGGTCCCCATGCTCAAGCCTGGAGAATATGAGCTATGGAAAATGAGAATCGAGTAGTACATCCAGATGGTTGATTACTCTATGTGGGAGGTCATAGAGAATGGAAATCAACTACAAAAGACAGAAGCTTCTGATGCTGGTGTTGTCACTATCATGACTATTAATACTGCTGAAGACAAGGCACAAAGAAGGCTTAAAGTAAAGGCCAGAAGTACTCTTATGATGGGAATTCCTAATGATCATCAGCTAACCTTCAACCACATCAAGGATGCTAAACAGTTGCTAAAAGCAATTGAGACAAGATTTGGAGGGAATGCTGCAACAAAGAAGACAAGGAAGAACCTCCTGATGCAACAATATGAAAATTTTGCTGCTTTAAGTTCTGAAAATCTTGATCAAACTTTTGACAGGCTTCAGAAACTCATCAGTCAATTGGCACTTGTTGAAGTCTCAATTTCTCAAGAATATGTCAATCAAAAGTTTTTGAGAAGCTTATCATCAGAGTGGAACACACATACTGTGGTATGGAGAAACAAGGATGATCTTGGTACTATGAGTTTGGATGATCTGTACAACAATCTTAAAGTTTATGAATCTAAAGTTAAAGGGTCATCTAGTTCATCAACAAGCACACAAAACCTAGCTTTTGTGTCCTCCTCCAACAATAGTTCTAGCAGTCCTAATCAAGTAGTTAATATTGCTCATGGAGTTAGTACTGCTGGCACTCAAGTTAATGCTGCTGGGTCTACAACCCTTGATAATTTGAGTGATGCTGTTATTTATGCTTTCTTGGCTGGTCCATCTACTAGTTCTCAAATGATGCATGAAGATTTGGAGCAGATCCATCCAGATGATCTTGAAGAGATGGACTTGAAGTGGAAGATGGCAATGTTGACTGTGAGGGTAAGAAGATTTTTGAGTAGGACTGGAAAGAATCTCAAGATTATTGGGAAGGATACCTTAGGTTTTGACAAATCCAAGATTGAATGCTACAACTGTCATAGGAAGGGTCACTTTGCTAGAGAGTGTAGGGCACCAAGGAACCAAGACAACAAGAGTAATGAAGTTTCAAGGAGAGTTGTACCTGTGGAAACTACAAATTCTACTGCTTTGGTGTCTCAATGTGATGGTCTTGGAGCTTATGACTGGAGTGATCAAGCAGCTGAAAGACCTAACTTTGCTCTTATGGCCTACTCTTCTGCATCAAGTTCTGATTCTGAGGTATCTAACAGTTCTAGTTGTTCATATAAATCTTGTTTGGATACTGTTGAGGAACTTAAGGCTAGGAATGACAAGCTATTGGAAGAGGTAAAAATGTTAAAATTGGTCAATTTAGGCTATAAGGTAGGTCTAAAATCTGTTGAGGAAAGACTTGACATTTTCAAACAAAATGAGTTAGAATATGTAGAAAAAGTAAATGTTCTTGAAAATAAGCTTTTTGTAAAAGAAAATGAAGTTAATGTACTTTCTAAAAGATTAGAAAAGGCTGAAAAAGAAAAAGATGCAGCTTATAAGGAATTAGAAAAACATCAGGTTAAGGTCAATAAGCTTGAGTTTGCATCTGAAAGTGTTAATAAGACAATTGAGTGTCAGTTAATGAGGAGAGGTAGTGGCATAAGTTATCATGAAGTTCCTCCTTCAATAACAGGCAAGTATGTACCTCCTATTCCAGAATTATCTTGTCTGAGTGAGTCAAATGTTAAGTCTTTAGGAGAAAGTAGTGAATCTAATGAGGACACACCTAAGACTGAAACAAAGTACTCTGATGCACCTACTATTGAGGATTGGGTATCTCATGATGATGAGGAACAGGAAAAGGATAAATTTAAGGTTGCAAGTGTAAAACCTAGTGTTGAGCAGATTAAGTTTGTCAAACCTAGTTTTGGTAAGAAGGTGTCTAAGAAATTTGTTAAGTACACTGAGAAACCTAGGCATATCACAAACAGGCCTAGAGGTAACCAAAGAAGTTGGAATGGTATGATATCTCAAAGGTTAGGAAGTTATTTTGAGATGATTAATAAGGCTTGTCATCACTGTGGTAGTTTTGAACACTTATAAGAAAATTGTTATTACTATCAAAAACCAGTGTGGAACTATGCTAGGAGGGTGAATCATAAAAGTTTTTCTAAGAATACTCACCCACATGCTAAAAGAAACATGGTTCCAAGAGCAGTACTAATGAAATCTGGGGAAGTATCAGTTAAAACTACTAATCAAAATGTTTCTAAACAAGCAATAGTAACTAATACTGCTAGGTCAGTTTATACTTTTAACATCAAAAGAACAGTGAATGGTGCAAATAAATTGTAAAAGTTTTCAAACAAAGCACATTCCACTGTAAAACTGTAAAACCCAAAATTTCAAAACATGCAAAATGAACAAAATACCCTTGTAACTTAAATTTTCAATAAATACTTGAATAAAACACCAAATAAATCAAAAGCTCTTGGAAATTAGCAACATATGAAATGTAATAATTTTTGCATGAACATTTTAATATTCCCAATGTCCTAAAAATACTTGTCACATCTATAAAAATTCACATGGGCCGAATATACTTTACTTATGTATTTATTTACTTTTAAATAATTAAATAATATATAAAACAAAGGGATAAACATTGCATTTAAGAAGAATATCTTTTAAAATCAGTAAATTGGTCCTAATTAATCTCCTTGGGCCGAAATTCTTTCACCCTCCTAAAATATATACACGGTTTTAATTTATTTCTCCCTTTTATATCTCAAAACCTTAACCGATTAAAACAAAAAACTCCCAAACGACCACCACAAATTTTCTGCATGTTCTTGATATTTTTCCTGGATCCATTGGAGTTAGAAGAAGGCTAGAAAAATAGGAGTTCGAATTTTTGAAGCTTGGTTCGTTGGTTTTGGATTATTGATCTCGTTTTATCCTTGCCGAGAGGAATTAAATCTCCACACCTCATCCGATCAATCTAAAAATCACCTGGTATTTTTATAACTCTCTTTACATCATATATGATCTAAATAAAATGGCTATAATGATCTATGCATGATATTCTGGTCGTATGAATTTAAACGTTTTATAAACCCTAAAAACGTGTAAAAACTGAAATCGACCCTATATAAATTTATTGAATCTCGAACCTATTTTTATGGTCTGTAATATGATATAATTGATCTGTAAAAATTGAATTCGAACGTTTTTGAAGCCTAGAACCTTGAATTCCTGAATTGTTTTGTTTATGGTTTAATCGGCAGAAATAAAAAGAAAAGAAATAAAATCGTATGAATTAGGGTTTAGATTTATTATGATGAATTTGGTGAATTAAATGTGTTTTAAGGTTGAATCAATGATTGGTAATGATTGGTAAAATTTAGGGTTAAAGTTTATACCTTTTTTATTAAACCGATTGAAGAATTAAAACTATTTGGGTGTGTTTTGTAAATTTACAAACTTGTGGGGTATTTTTGTAAGACACTTTAGACCAGGTATAAATCGTGAAAATTATAATATGGGGGTATTATATGTAAAATTTGTAATTTAAAAGGTTTAAATGGTAATTGTTTAAATTATGTAATTCGAAATTTAATAAAATAAAGGGACTTGTTTTGTAAATTATGTAAAGTGGAAGGTATTTCGTATAAATATTAATGTAAGGGGTATAATGTGTAATTTTGGTTAATTGAAGGCTTAATGTGTAAATTTGAATATTGTAAGGATTAAATTGTAATTTATCAAATTAAAAGGTTTAGATTGTAAATTAATTTATTTAAAGGGGTTTAACTTGTAAAATTGTTAACATTGAAGGATTAGAATTGTAATTTTGGGATACTATTGGATTAAAATGAATAACTTGTAATATTTCACTTTAAACCCTTATCTTTGACATATTTACATTTGAAACCCTAAAATATAGAAAGTTGTCATATTTAACCCTAAACTATCATGACTTGCTAAAATGAACCCTATTTCCATAATAATAATTAATTGATGACTTAACCTAATTACCTTATGGAATTTGTCTAATTATGGAGATTTGCTATTTTTGGAAACTTGCTAAATAAGGAAACTTTCTAAAAATAGAAACTTGCTAATTGAGGAAACCTGCTAAAAATAGAAAGCCGACTAAAATGAGAAATCTGATTTAAATAAAATATTAATTTTAAGATGACCATCTATTCGTGTAGATTCGCTGAAGATGGAGTTTGTTTCCGATCTTGGTATTTCTAGATGTGTTTTCACTTGCGGTATAAGGTATAGATGTTCTGCCCTTTTTCAGTAAGGGTGTCTTCTTTCTCATTTCATTCTGATTTCTGATTCATCTTAGGATTCCCTAAGCCATTGCTATGTTCCCCTTGAATTGTGAACTTGCTTTGATTCTATCTTGATATGATCTGTTTGATATTGAACCTTTTTGATATTGAACCTTTCTGATATTAAACATTTCTGATATTGACCTTCTGATATTGACCTGTCTGATATTGAACCATCTGATATGAACTTTCTGATATAACTGAAATGGAAATTGGACTTGAACCACTTAAAATGAAACTGAACTGGATACTTAACCATTGACCCTCAGTTTGAGACTACGAGCTACTATCTGTATCACTAGGCATGAGGGTTTCATGTCCATGTCATTGATGCACCAATGGCATGACTCTAGGGTAGGAGAGTGATGTCCTATCCCGTCCCTGACTTTATTTTATTTGGTGTGTTGAGGAGGTTTGGCCACCTGGGGCGTATGGATGCATCCTAGATCTGTTTCTGTATTCTGTTTCTGTTATATTCTGTTATTTCTGGTGACTGATGGTGTGTGCGATACACGTCTTTCACATTTATGGAAGCTGATCACTCCATTTATTGAGGACTCCCATCATATTATCTGGTATTCTGAGAGGTCTCCCCTCTATATGCTTATATGGTTACATTAGTATGATATGTTCTGTTTCTGGGCTCGTAGTGGATTACTGTTTCTGTTACCTTATAACCTTGTACTTAGTATTCCGAGTATTCCGAGGTCACCCCTCCGGATACGTACTTGACTGGATACTTGACTTGATACTTGACTTGACTCAATATGACTTGGGCTCGGGTTGGGATTACTGTTCCCTTTACTATGGTAACTGTTTCTTAATTCCTGATATACCTGCATAACCTTTATTTTTCTTTCCTAACTCTTGTTATACCTTGCATTGTTTCACTTACTTCACTATCCCATCATTACTGCTTTGTTATCGTTATATCTGTTCACTGAGCTTTCGTAGCTCAGCCGCATTTCTTTTCCTGCGGCAGGTTTTAGTTTGGAAGCTGGGTATGAGTGGAGAGTATCTTGGACTTAGAAGACCTTACTAGCTAATTGGATTAGAGATGACTAGAAGAGCTTATATTTAGACTAGTAATTATTGTATTTCTCATTTGTATTATAACCTTGTAGTTTCAGATTTTCCATTGCAACTATTGAAATTCAATTGTATTATTTATGTCATATGCTTGTGTTTGTTCTGATATGAAACCATTATTGTGACATCTCTACCCTTGTCGGGTTGGGGTGTTACAATTTATGGTATCATAGACCAGGCTGCGACTCGTAATACATTTACCCTTGACTGTGAGTTTTGGACCATTAGGCTTCCCCTGTAAGAACATAGGAGAACACCTTGAGAACTTGCTTTAGGATTTCTTAATATGAACTTAGGTTTTGACCAGTGAGGAATGGGTAGACAATAAGGCATTTGTTTTAGTATCATTGCTTCCGCATCACTCTGATTCATGCCTCGATTTTGGTTAAAGCCTCTTGAGATCCCTCTTGGAAATTGAAAGCTGATGCCTTCAAGATTTATGGCATTGAGAATTGCATAGTAATTGCCTGACACTATTTGATCCTTATCTTCAGATTCCGACTCAGACTTCTGATCCTTTTGTTAATCATTTTGATGCCACTTTTGATTTTGTTGACCTCTGAGACTGTAGAAGTACTAGGTGGATTAAGATAGGTTATTTTGCTCACGACTCGAGATAAAGTATGATCATCATGAAGGCATATTTATGTGGTGCTAGTAGGATGACGCCTGATTTTGTTGACCTCTGAGACTGTAGAATTACACCATATAACGCGCACTCATTGTGGCCATAGGATATCTTGTTAAGCACCTAAGAAGTTTAGAATTTGATATCCGTTGGATTATCCGCGATTAGTGAGACTTTAGGTTCATTCTGCCTATGCGTATACCTTGCCTTCGTTCATTAGATATCTGGATGAGTTTGGACTCTCGTTTTGCATTCGGTTGACCTTAGTTATAAATCTTGAACTCTTGTAGAGCTCTCTACTGTTGATACAGTTAATTTGATTCGAAATCTTGTTCGTATTCCATATGAGCTTTCCAGAAGATTCACCTATCATCCATTTTATGTTGCATGGACCTTTTGATCCGAATCAACCTAATTTGTCTCCTTTGAACCCACCTTGTTTTGATTGAGTCATGTGAAACTATTTGGTTTGAAGATCCTCTTTGGAAGAACCTCCCTGGGCGTGAGAATGTTGTGACAATCTTTTGCGATTTGATGCTACTTCGTCTAACCTTGTGACTTCAAATTTCGAGGACGAAAATTTTCTTTTAGAGGGGAAGAAGTTGTAAAACCCAAAATTTCAAAACATGTAAAATGAACAAAATACCCTTGTAACTTAAATTTTCAATAAATACTTGAATAAAACACCAAATAAATCAAAAGCTCTTGGAAATTGGCAACATATGAAATGTAATAATTTTTGCATGAACATTTTAATATTCCCAATGTCCTAAAAATACTTGTCACATCTATAAAAATTCACATGGGCCGAATATACTTTACTTATGTATTTATTTACTTTTAAATAATTAAATAATATATAAAACAAAGGGATAAACATTGCATTTAAGAAGAATATCTTTTAAAATCAGTAAATTGGTCCTAATTAATCTCCTTGGGCCGAAATTCTTTCACCCTCTGATGAACTCAAATAAGTACATATTATTACTATCATTTATCCTAATTATTTGACTTGTTTTATTATATTATGTATGAGGATTGATACTTAATCGTTTACTTTTGTAATTCTCAGGTAAAAACAAGCATTTGGTGAAACTTGGCGATTTTGGACTAATTATGGAGCAAAACATGCAAGAAGTTAAGAGTCTACCGAAATGTACAAGATCAAGACTATTCTGCTCCAGATGCGCCGCATCTTGCTTATGACATGCGCCGCATCACTATCAATATTTCACCAGATACGATCCAAGATACAAGAGGACATGCGCCGCATCCTAGAATGGAGTTACGCCGCATCTTCTAGCGGTGTACGAATATTCCTGAATATATTAATCTTGGACCCCACACGAAGTTAAGTCAATGCGCCGCATCTACTTACTAGATGCGCCGCATCCTACCCTCAGACAGAAACTATAAATACCCCAAGACCAGACGAATTTCGAGGTGACATATTATATCCGAAGTACGAAGACCAGAGAAACCTAGGATGAATTCAGTCGAATAGGCAGCACAAGACACACCCAAACGAAGATACAAGAGCTGTAAGAAGGTGCTGCATGTGTTTAATTCATTAAGTAGTTTTGTTTTATTGTGTTAGTAAACTTTAATTCATCAAGATTGGTGGCTTGTGTAATGTGACAACGGAAAGATTGCACTCCCTTAAAACTGCTTTCTCATTAATTAAAGTTTATATGTTGATGTCTTTGGTGACTTTTATTAGTGCATTGATAACCTCTGTGTCTAGCTGAGCGTTGATCGGGTCGCCATGCCTCTGCCCTCGCCTATTTATTAGATCGCCTATGCATTCTATCGTCTGTAGAAAAGTAGGAAGAAAGATAAATAGGATAGTCATAAGTAATCATTAAGGGTTTACTCGCCGATAAGATTAGAACCAACGAGAAAGGACTTAATCTCGGTGCGTTGCATCGAACTATACACTTCATATAAGACTAGCAATAAAACAAGTGACAAACTACTTATCTATCAGGACAGCCCTCTTATTGTCTCGAGTATTTATCTGTGTACGTGTGTGCTACTTGCTGATTCGTGCCTATTGGTTTAGTTTATTATTTAATTGCAACCAAATCGTGCCAGTCTCTCAGGCTGAACCCCCCTTGCGTTAGAATAGGTTGTATAGCTAACTTAATTTAATAAAATACTGATTAGAATAACTAGATAATACGTTCCACTCTTAGTGATCGACACTCTACTTACCATTATATTCATACTGACCGGGTACACTGCTCGTTAAGTGTGTGTGTTATTGATAAGTTGGCTAAATATAAATTTAAAACTTGAGTAGGCATTAATACTGCTAAACCGCAACGACACATCGCACGCATCACCCTCCTAAAATATATACACGGGTTTTAATTTATTTTCTCCCTTTTATATCTCAAAACCTTAACCGATTAAAACAAAAAACTCCCAAACGACCACCACAAATTTTTTGCATGTTCTTGATATTTTCAATGGATCCATTGGAGTTAGAAGAAGGCTAGAAAAATAGGAGTTCGAATTTTTGAAGCTTGGTTCGTTGGTTTTGGATTATTGATCGCGTTTTATCCTTGCCGAGAGGAATTAAATCTCCACACCTCATCCGATCAATCTAAAAATCACCTGGTATTTTTATAACTCTCTTTACATCATATATGATCTAAATAAAATGGCTATAATGATCCATGCATGATATTCTGGTCGTATGAATTTAAACGTGTTATAAACCCTAAAAACGTGTAAAAACTGAAATCGAACCTATATAAATTTATTGAATCTCGAACCTATTTTTATGGTCTGTAATATGATATAATTGATCTGTAAAAATTGAATTCGAACGTTTTTGAAGCCTAGAACCTTGAATTCGTGAATTGTTTTGTTTATGGTTTAATCAGCAGAAATAAAAAGAAAAGAAATAAAATCGTATGAATTAGGGTTTAGATTTATGATGATGAATTTGGTGAATTAAATGTGTTTTAAGGTTGAATCAGTGATTGGTAATGATTGGTAAAATTTAGGGTTAAAGTTTATACTTTTTTTATTAAACCGATTGAAGAATTAAAACTATTTGGGTGTGTTTTGTAAATTTACAAACTTGTGGGGTATTTTTGTAAGACACTTTAGAACAGGTATAAATAGTGAAAATTATAATATGGGGGTATTATATGTAAAATTTGTAATTTAAAAGGTTTAAATGGTAATTGTTTAAATTATGTAATTCGAAATTTAATAAAATAAAGGGACTTGTTTTGTAAATTATGTAAAGTGGAAGGTATTTCGTATAAATATTAATGTAAGGGGTATAATGTGTAATTTTAGTTAATTGAAGGCTTAATGTGTAAATTTGAATATTGTAAGGATTAAATTGTAATTTATCAAATTAAAAGGTTTAGATTGTAAATTAATTTATTTAAAGGGGTTTAACTTGTAAAATTGTTAACATTGAAGGATTAGAATTGTAATTTTGGGAAACTATTGGATTAAAATGAATAACTTGTAATATTTCACTTTAAACCCTTATCTTTGACATATTTACATTTGAAACCCTAAAATATAGAAAGTTGTCATATTTAACCCTAAACTATCATGACTTGCTAAAATGAACCCTATTTCCATAATAATAATTAATTGATGACTTAACCTAATTACCTTATGGAATTTGTCTAATTATGGAGATTTGCTATTTTTGAAAACTTGCTAAATAAGGAAACTTTCTAAAAATAGAAACTTGCTAATTGAGGAAACCTGCTAAAAATAGAAAGCCGACTAAAACGAGAAATCTGATTTAAATAAAATATTAATTGTAAGACGACCATGTATTCGTGTAGATTCGCTGAAGATGGAGTTTGTTTCTGATCTTGGTATTTCTAGATGTGTTTTCACTTGCGGTATAAGGTACAGATATTCTGCCCTTTTTCAGTAAGGGTGTCTTCTTTCTTATTTCATTCTGATTTCTGATTCATCTTAGGATTCCCTAAGCCATTGCTATGTTCCCCTTGAATTGTGAACTTGCTTTGATTCTCTCTTGATATGATCTGTTTGATATTGAACCTTTTTGATATTGAACCTTTCTGATATTGAACATTTCTGATATTGACCTTCTGATATTGACCTGTCTGATATTGAACCATCTGATATGACCCTTTTGATATGAACCATCTGATATGAACTTTCTGATATAACTGAAATGGAAATTGGACTTGAACCACTTAAAATGAAACTGAACTGGATACTTGACCATTGACCCTTAGTTTGAGACTACGAGCCACTATCTGTATCACTAGGCATGAGGGTTTCATGTCCATGTCATTGATGCACCAATGGCATGACTCTAGGGTAGGAGAGTGATGTCCTATCCCGTCCCTGACTTTATTTTAATTGGTGTGTTGAGGAGGTTTGGCCACCTGGGGCGTATGGATGCATCCTAGATCTGTTTCTGTATTCTGTTTCTGTTATATTTTGTTATTTCTGGTGACTGATGGTGTGTGCGATACACGTCTTTCACATTTCTGGGAGCTGATCACTCCATTTATTGAGGACTCCCCTCATATTATCTGGTATTCTGAGAGGTCTTCCCTCTATATGCTTATATGGTTACATTAGTATAATATGTTCTGTTTCTGGGCTTGTAGTGGATTACTGTTTCTGTTACCTTATAACCTTGTACTTAGTATTCCGAGGTCACCCCTCCGGATACGTACTTGACTGGATACTTGACTTGATACTTGACTTGACTCGATATGACTTGGGCTCGGGTTGGGATTACTGTTCCCTTTACTATGGTAACTGTTTCTTAATTCCTGATATACCTGCATAACCTTTATTTTTCTTTCCTAACTCTTGTTATACCTTGCATTGTTTCACTTACTTCACTATCCCATTATTACTGCTTTGTTATCGTTATATCTGTTCACTGAGCTTTCGTAGCTCAGCCGCATTTCTTTTCCTGCGGCAGGTTTTAGTTTGGAAGCTGGGTATGAGTGGAGAGTATCTTGGACTTAGAAGACCTTACTAGCTAATTGGATTAGAGATGACTAGAAGAGCTTATATTTAGACTAGTAATTATTGTATTTCTCATTTGTATTATAACCTTGTAGTTTCAGATTTTCCATTGTAACCATTGAAATTCAATTGTATTATTTATGTCATATGCTTGTGTTTGTTCTGATATGAAACCATTATTGTAACATCTCTACCCTTGTCGGGTTGGGGTGTTACAAAAACAGCCCATTCAAAAGACAACAACTATTAGTGCTGCTAAGGCAAAGCCAGTAGTTTCTACTGCTGAGCCAAAAGTAATAACTGATACTATTTTGGGAAATCATTTTTATGCTGTGAAGTCCTCAGCTTGTTGGGTCTGGAAACCAAAAGTTAAAGTTTTAGATCATGTTTCCAAACACAGCAGTGCATCTATTGTTTTATAGAGATATGATTATGTAGATGCACAAGGCAGATCCAAGTCAGTATTGGCTTGGTTCCCCAAAATGAACTGATTTTCTTAGTTTATGTGTAGGGCAATCCACAAGTGGAATTGGATGATAAAGGAGTATTTGACAGTGGATGCTCAAGGCACATGACTTGAAACATGTCCTATCTTGAAGATTTTAAAGCTATTGATGGAGGATATGTTGCTTTTGGGAGTAATCTCAAAGGAGAGAAAATCACTGGTAAAGGTACAATTAAGACTGGTAAATTAGATTTTGACAATGTGTACTTTGTCAAAGAGCTTAAGTTTAATCTCTTTAGTGTCTCACAAATGTGTGACAAAAAGAATAGTGTTCTTTTCACTGATACTGAATGTATTGTCTTATCTCCTGACTTTAAGTTGACTGATGAAAGTCATGTTCTACTTAAAGTTCCTAGAACAAACAACATATACAGTGTTGATTTAAAGAATATGGTTCCCAAAAGAGGTTTGACTTGTCTCTTTGCAAAGGCCACAACAGATGAATCTAAACTTTGGCATAGAAGACTTGGTCATTTAAATTTCAAAACAATGAATAAATTGGTTGAGGGAAACCTTGTAAGAGGTTTACCTTCAAAAGTTTTTGAAAATTCTGAAATCTGTGTTGCTTGTCAGAAGGGAAAACTACATAGAGCTTCTTGTAAGTCCAAAGAAGTGAACTCTATTAATCAGCCATTACATATGTTGCACATGGATTTGTTTGGACCAACATTTGTAAAAAGTTTAATGAAAAAGTTGTATTGCCTAGTTGTCACAGATGATTTTAGTAGGTTTACTTGGGTGTTCTTTTTAGCAACTAAGGATGAAACAAGTAGCATTCTTAAGGCTTTCATAACCAAGGTAGAAAACCTAGTTAACCATAAGGTTAAAGTGATAAGATGTGACAATGGAACTGAGTTCAAGAATAGGGAGATGAAACAGTTTTGTGAGATGAAAGGTATTGAGAGACAGTATAGTGTAGCTAGAACTCCTCAGCAAAATGGAGTTGCTGAGAGGAGGAATAGGACTCTTATTGAGGTTGTTAGAACAATGTTAGCTAATTCTAAATTACCTACTACTTTTTAGGCTGAAGCAGTTAATACTGCTTGTTATGTGCAGAATAGAAGTAAGGTAGTTAAGCCTTATAACAAGACCCCTTATGAACTTTTACATGGTAGAAAACCATTGCTTGATTTCTTAAGACCATTTGGGTGTCCTGTTACTATCTTGAATACCGTAGATCACTTAGGCAAGTTTGATGGAAAGGCTGATGAAGGATTCTTTGTTGGATACTCATCAAATAGCAAAGCTTTTAGAGTATTCAATAGTAGGATTAGGAGAGTGGAAGAGAACTTGCATGTTAGGTTTAGTGAAAGTACACCTAATGTTGCAGGGAGTGGACCAAGCTGGCTGTTTGATATTGATTCTCTAACCAAGACTATGAATTATGAGCCAGTTGTTGCAGGAACAGAGTCTAACAATTGTGCATGTACAAAAGCAAGTAATGATGCATGTCAAGCGGGAAAGGAGCCAGAACATGACAAAGATTACATTTTGCTACCTATTTCGACTGCTGATCCACCATTCTCAACCAAAGAGACAAAGAGTTCACAAGCAGATGACTTTGATGATCAAGCAAAGGATGATATATCAGAACATATTAACACTGGCAGTTCTAACACAGTTAATATTGCTAAGCCAAGTGTTAATGTTGCCAATGAAGAAATTAACACTAGCAATATTAATTCTGTTAATACTGCTGAGCCAAGTGTTAATGTTGCTAACAAGGAAGGCATATCTTTTGATGCAAATGTCTACCCAAATGATCCAAACATGCCTATTTTGGAAGACATTTATCCTGATACTGATGAAGATGTACTTGGTGCAGAGGCTGACTCAACCAATTTGAATGAAGAAGTACCTGTCAGTCCTATTCCAACTACAAGAGTTCACAAGAATCATCCTAAGGATCAGATCATTGGAGAGCCAAAGTCTTTTGTTCAAACAAGGAAAATGGTTAATGATTTGAAGGAACAAGGCTTCTTTGCAAGATCCCTTCATCAAAGAAACAGTCACAAAGACCTTCAAAATTGTTTGTTTGCTTGTTTTCTATCACAAATAGAACCCAAGAATGCTCACAAAGCATTACAAGATCCAAGCTGGGTGGAAGCTATGCAAGAAGAACTTCTACAATTCAAGCTTCAAGAAGTTTGGACATTGGTAGATTTGCCTAATGGGAAGAGGGCAATTGGTACTAAGTGGGTTTTTAGATGCAAAAAGGATGAAAGAGGCATTGTGATTAGAAACAAGGCAAGGTTAGTAGCTCAAGGATACACACAAGAAGAAGGTATTGATTATAATGAAGTATTTGCTCCTGTTGCAAGAATTGAGGCTATCAGATTAGTGTATCAAATGGATGTTAAAAGTGCTTTTCTGTATGGGACTATTAAAGAAGAAGTTTATGTCTCACAACCACCTGGTTTTGAAGATCCTAATTTCCCTGACAAAGTTTACAAGGTAGAAAAGGCACTATATGGCATACATCAAGCTCCCAGAGCTTGGTATGATACATTGTCAACATACCTGTTGGATAATGGTTTTAGTAGAGGGAAGATTGATAAAACTTTGTTTATCAAAAGACACAAGGATGATATCTTGTTAGTTCAAGTTTATGTTGATGATATCATCTTTGGATCAACATACAAGGCTTTATGTGTTGAATTTGAGAAGCTTATGCATGAAAGATTTCATATGAGTTCCATGGGAGAGCTTACATTCTTTTTAAAGCTTCAAGTTAGACAGAAAGAAGATGGCGTATTTATCAGTTAAGATAAATATGTGGCTGAAATTTTGAAGAAGTTTGGGTTTACTAATGCGAAGCCTTCAACGACAACTATGGAAATATCCAAGCCCTTGCTCAAAGATGAAGATGGTGAAAAAGTTGATGTTCATTTGTATAGATCAATGATTGGCTCATTGATGTATCTTACAGCTTCAAGACCTGACATAATGTTTGCTGTCTGTGCCTGTGCAAGATATCAAGTCACACCAAAAGTTTCACATCTTAATGCTGTGAAAAGGATTTTTAGATATTTGAGAGGTCAACCCAAATTAGGCCTTTGGTATCCAAAAGATTCACCTTTTGACTTGATTGCATACTCTGGATTCAGAATAAATTGCTGGATTATGGGTACAACTTTATGCATACTAAAATATATATTGATAATAACAATACTATGTGCATTATTAAAAATCCTGTTTATCACTAAAAAACAAAACATATTGAGATAAGACATCATTTTATAAGAGATTGTTATGAAAAGAAGTTAATTCAAATTGTTAAAATCCATACTGATAACAATGTTGCAGATTTGCTCACAAAAGCTTTTGATGTGGGTAGATTTCAATTTTTGGTTGTTAGTATTAGAATGATAAATCTTTGAAAAATTCTTATCTCTCTGGGTATTTGTAAAGTTTTGTAAGGATCAGTACTGTTATTCGGTCAATAAATTGTTTCTGTTGCTAAGTCATAATTAGTATTGCTAGTTTACTTAGTATTGCTGTGTTAATGCTGCCAGTTATACTTAGTATTGCTAAGTATAATTGATGATGTGATTATTGTAAATTGTGTTACGAAAACTATTAATGAGGAAGTACAGATACATGCCCTTGTGGATGGGCAGAAGATTATTATTTCTGAGGCTTCTATTCGATATGTTCTACATCTTGAAGATGCTGAAGGTATTAACAATCTTCCAAATTCTACAATTTTTGAAACACTTGCATTGATGGGGTATGAAAAGCAGGGTAATTCTTTAAAATTTTCAAAGGCAGCTTTCTCTCCACAATGAAAATTCTTAATTCACACTATCTTACAGTGTCTTAGTCCAAAGACTACTGGTTGGAATGAGTTTAGTTGCAATATGGCTTCTACTATTATTTGCTTGGCTCAAAATCAAAGTTTAATTTATCTAAATTAATTTTTGATAGTGTGGTTAAGGGCTTGGATAGTTCTTCTAATAAAAATTACTTATATCCAAGATTTTTATAACTTCTTATGTACAAACAATTTGAAAAGAAAAAGGTTCATAAAAAGGTTTATACTGCTCCCTTTCATACTAAAAAGATTTTTGCTAATATGAAAAGAGAGGGAAAGGATTTTTCAGGCAGAGTTACACCATTGTTTCAAACAATGTTGGAACTAGGTCCAAATCAGGGTGAAAGCTCAGCAATCCCAGCTGATGCTTATCACACACCCACTCTTTTGACATCCCCACCAACCCAAAAGACCTATACCCATAGGATCACACAAAAGGGCACTCAACTACCTCAGGTTAGTGCTAGTATGGTTGCAGATGAGGCTGTGCATGAGGAGAGGGGTCACAGATTAGAAAGGGTTGTCACTACTGCTACTAGCTTAGAAGCAGAGCAGGATAGTGATAACATAAGTAAGACCCAATCTAAGGCAACTTCTAATGAAGAAAGTTCCTCTGGAACTCATTCAGGTGAAGGTCCCCGCCAAATGGATAATATGGGGGGGTGTAGATGCTCAGAATAGATCTGAGGTTATGCCTAACTCACCCAATGATGCACCACTCGGGAGAGGTAACACACTCCAAAGTGTTGAGGGTAGTCTTAAACTTATTAATGAATTGATGGTTACTTGTACAAAATTGTCAAAGGATGTTGTTGGTCTCAAGAAGGAACTTAAGCAGCTCAAAATCTCTCAAGGTACTGAAATCAAAAGGTTGAAGCAAAGGATTATGTATCTTAAAGGACAACAGAGGTCAAGAACACACAAAACAAAAAGGTTATACAAGGTTGGATCTACTTCCAGGGGTGATTCTTCTGAGGAAGCTGAGAGTTTGGAGAAGGATGTTTCCAAACAGGGGAGGAATACAAGCAAAGCTTCAGGATAGAAAACTTTGGTAGATATGGATATGGATATTGGGGTTGATGTTGAAACTACTAGGGATGATGATGATAATGATGTGAATGAGTTTGTTGTTGCTGATCAACAAGGTAATGTTGCTGATGATGGTATTGAGAAGATAGCTAAAGTGTTGCTTGATGCTGCTACACTTAATACTGCTGGTGATGGAGATAATATTGCTAGTGCTAAGGTTAATATTGCTAGTGAAAAAGTTAGTGCTGCTGAGACTGAGGTTAGTACTGCTGCTACTCAAGGTGATGAGGATATGACTATAGCTCAGGTATTAACAAAGTTGAAGAGTACAAGACCAAAGGCAAAAGGAGTTATGATCAAAGAACCAGTATCAGTATCAAAAACACCATCAATGACCATTTCACCATCAGAAAAAGGCAAAGGTTTGTTGGTTGAAGAACCTAAGAATAAATTCCTATCTCTCAGTCAACAACAACAACAATTTAAGACTGATGAAGAGGTTGCAAGACAAGTGCAAGCTGATCTTGATGCTGAAGAAGAAGAGGCAAGAAGAAAGCTAGCTCAAGAGGAAGAACAAGCAAGTATTGAACTCATTAATTCATGGGATGATATTCAGGCCAAATATGAAGCAGACCATATGTTAGCCCAGAAGATGTGGGATGATGAGCAAGAAGAGTTATCAATGGAAGAAAAGGCAAAGCTCTTTATGGATTTATTGGCTCAAAAGAAGAAGTTCTTTGCTCAGAAAAGAGCTAAAGAAAAGAGAAACAAAACACCAACCATGGCACAGCAAAAGAATATTATGCAGACCTATATGAGAAATATGGGAGGATGGAAATAAGCTCAGTTCAAGGGGATGAGCTATGAAAGTATCAAAAAGGAGTTTAACATACTTTTCAGAAGGGTTAACACCTTTATTGCCATGAATGAAGAAGAGTTGGTGAGGTTTTCTAAGAGGTCAGGAGAAAAGCTAGAATCTGAAAGTAGCAAGAAGCAAAAATAAGATGAGCAAACAGATCAGCCACATGAGCAGACAGAGCAGCCACAAGAGAAAATAGAGCAGGTTCAAGAAAGTATGGAAAAATAAGCAGCTAATCTACAACAAATGGTTATAATTGAAAACACTGATGAAACATTTGTAGATGTTGTGCCTTTGCAAACCAAGGTTCCTATTATTGATTGGCAGAATGGTTATAGAGTAGAAACTCCATGGTAGAAGATAATCAGAGCTGATGGAACATCTCAAAGGTTTTTAACATTTCCTCAAATGCTCAGAAATTTTGATAGAGAAGATTTAGTTACATTATGGGCTTTAATCAAGAAAAAGTATGGAGATTCAAGGCCAGAAAATGTTTTGGATATAGTTGTTTAGGGAGATTTGAGAATTATGTTTGAAGTTCATGGTGAAGATAGAGTTTGGAAAGAGCAATACAAAGGTACCAAAGTTACTCTTTGGAAGCTGTATCAAACATGTGGAGTTCATACTGTAATGCTGAGGGGAGGACTTCAAATTTACATGCTAGTAGAGAAAGAATATCCTCTGGCAAAGAGTACACTTGATATGATGCTTAATGGAGCTGTTAAACTTCAAACTGAGAAATAGAGTGAAATGGTATATCAGCTTCTCAAGAAAATGGAGAAACAATTTTATGGGGCTGATTACAAGAAGATGAGAAAGTAAGTGTTTGGAAACATCCTCCTGGTGAAGGTTCAAGCTTAGATTGAAACTTGATGATTTTGGAAGAAAATATCAAGTTTAGGGGAGGATTGTTGGGTTTTAAAGTTACTACTGCTGACATTGTTAAGACTGCTCAGGATATTTAACAAGTTATTAATGCTGTTGGTTACAAAGTTAATACTGCTAAAGGAAGGACAATGCTGCTACAAGATTAATACTGCTAGAACACTTAGTTTGTATTGCTATTACATTGTTAGTGTTGCTAGTGTATTAGAGTCAGTTATTATGTAAAGTATGTTTAGATAAATATAGAAAAGATTCTATAGAGATTTATCTTATATAGGAAGTTATTATAAGCCGACTAGGACTCCTTAGTCTATAAAAGGAGGACCTAGGGCATATATAGATATATGATTCTAGAGAAAACTTCAAGGTTGTAAACCCTAATACTCAAGGAGTATTCATATTATTAATAATATTGAAGTGTTTAGTTTGATATTCATTGTTTACTGTTTTGTTCTTCTTAAGATCAAATACAAGATTCTGAATTGTGTTTGATAAACCACAAGTCAGTTTCTATACCTAGTTGTGTTAGATTTATCTAGCATAGCTAAACCTTTACAAGCTAAGGGATTCAATCAAGTATTCAACTGGGATCAACATTCCACCCTATTTATAGGGACATCCATAGCCTACTCTACGGTGACCATGCTCCACCACCTCAACAACCTCTGTAACACCCCTAATTTTGGGATACGCAGCGAAATTCAAGCTGGGTGTTACTCGATGGCAAAACAGTTATAATAATAGTAAATGATCTCTAATTGAGTCGTTTTGAGAGATTTATCATTCGAATTTTTATAAATATCAGAGTTTACAAAATGAGGTCCCAGTAGTTTCACAGTTTGTTAAATAAGTTTCGAATGATATTTAGATTTTAGCCTTCGAAAGAGTATCCGTGCCCCTCCATGCCATCCTCGTTCATTATGGACCTGAGATAAACATGCTAAAAAGTCAACACAAAGGTTGAGTGAATTCATAGTGTTTGTATAATAATCAGTTGGTTGAACACAAGTTAAGTAGTGGTAAAACAACATAATTCTGCTCTAAGTCTCATGAACTCAAACGTTAATGTGTGTGTGTGTGATATCATAAAATGATATAAATTACTAACATCATAAAGATGATGTCAGTAACAATGCCCCCGAGTAGGAGCTTGCCAACTTCCTAGTAATTCTCAAATAATGTGCATTTTTCTATCAATCCGGTTAGCATTATAGCTATCTATCTGGCTAGTACAAATGGGTTGTCAACCTCAAATAGATCTATTCACAATATCCGCGTTCACTCGCAAGTGACTAATGGTTCATGATATAAGGGTCTTTTAATGGCAACAGCGTGTCTTAGGCAATATCAATCAGGATTTGTATACAGAAAAATACTTGTGTTCATGTTTGTAGCATGTATCTCTCCACAAGTTTGGAAAACGTATAAAAGTGGGACTATGAACTCCCCTTGGTGTTACAGTAGTCTGATTGGAAAGTAGATCAAGTGTGGTGAATAAACTGCTCCGACACGCAACCTAGGTGAATATGTCAAGTTTTAGTATTTGTATTCAATCTTAAATAGGTGTTTAAATATTCGCTTTGCAAGTGTTTTGTTGGTGGTTTGAACGAGACAACATGAAGTCTCTTCAAAAGTTAGTGATATATATATATATATATATATATATATATATATATATATATATATATATATATATATATATATATATATATATATATATATATATATATATATCATATTTTCATTTTTAGTATTCAATTGATCGTTAACGCAATGGAAGTATCTCGATTATTAGTTTTTATCAAAAATGATCCAAAAGTATATTCCCCGAAATAATATAAAATGTTACACTTTATTCTCTTATAGTTTCAAGTGTTGACAATTTATGCCCCTGAACTTTCATAAGATGACAACTTATATCCTTCGTCTTTTATAAAATAACAACTCATATCCTTCATCTTACAACTTATACTCTTCTTCTTTTATAAATTGGCAACTTTTACCCCTGTAGTTTCAAAAATGACACTTTATACCCTTAACTAGTAGTTGTTTACTATTTCAACCCTATAATTTATCAAAATTTACAGTTTTGGCCCAAGAAAACTCCAAGTTTCAAAATGTTAGAGTTTTCCCCCCAAAGTATTTTATTCATTACGTATATAGTCCTTATTTCATTTTATCCGCGTTTTAGGTTTAGAAAAAGGGTGTGATTTATTATGGCTTGCTAAATAAGTTGTGTTTGGTGTGTTGTGGTTTACTTATGGAATGAGATAATAAGCAGCTTATTTGGTCGACTTTTATAGAAGGAAAAGATGAGACATGGTGAGGTATTTACAGTATAGCCAAGCCTTTGTTTGTTGGTTCGAATGGTCTCAAAGGTGAACACACCTTTGATTCCTAGCCTCTTTGTTTGAAAGGTTACAAAAGAAACACATACGTGTATGGTTGTTCGGTTTTATAGCCACAAAATGAGGGTTTCTAGAAGGCAAATGATGTGTCCAGTTTACTATCTAATTAGGGCTTAGTTAGGATTTAGTTAGGGTTTAGTTTAGTTAGGGTTTGATTTGGTTAAGGTTTGATTAGATTTGAACTAGGAAATCCAAGAGTGGCGTTTAGGCTTTAACTACTTGTACCATGGCTTTAAGGTGTTGTTCATGGAGTTCTAGGTATGTAGAAATCTTAGTTAGGGTCCTTGGTTAGTGTCTTGTTAAGTAAAATTAGGTTTAGATATGTTTAGTGTAGGAAAAATGTAGTTTTTAGTTTTTATGCATTAAGTACTTGTACCATAGGTTTTAGGACTTGTACTCTAAATTTGAATGTTATAAGAAAATCTAGGTTTAGGGTTAGTGCATAAGGGTCTTGTATTATGTGCTTTAGAGTAAGTACACTAAGGTTTATAATGAGGTTTTATATTAATGTTGAGTTTTATGCATTAAGGACTTGTACATATGCTTGAGAGACTTGTACATTTATATTATATAGTAGTCATGTACACATTAATTAGGGGTTTGTGATTCTATCACATAAAATCATAGTTTTGTGAAATTAGGGCTTGTAACGGGAAAATAAGGTAAAGCTTAGGTTTTTGTGCTTTAAGGGCTTGTACATTAGTTTTAGGGTTTTGTTCTTTAGGGTTCGCACTTTTGGGGTCCTCAGTGCACTTTAGGGGTCTTCAGTGCACTTTAGAGGTCATTAGTGCACATTAGGGGCTATAGTGCATTTTAGGGTTTCTGTGAGAACTTTAATAGGTAGTAAACGTTTAGTTTGAGCGTTTAATAATCGTACATTAAAGAATTAACGTAAAGTGGCAAATAGAAGTTGAAAACTTTGGTACTTGACATATAAAGATGTTTATGTGAAATAAACATGAAACATGTTGGTTTCGGTCTGCGTGGGAGCACGTTTATTGAGGATGTGAGTTAAGTCACTTTAGTTCGTTGTGGTGATCTGATAAACTGATAACGTTTAGTCTTAAAAAAAATTATACGTGGAAAATGGATAAGTATTCTTTTGTTAGAATATTAATACAAGTGGAAATTTACCGGTGGTTATAGTCTCACCCCCTTAAATGAAATCTCGTCCCGAGATTTAGTCCGTGTTGATTAAGGTGTGGTGTAAAAGGTGTAGATTTCTATGGAATGTTGGCAACAGGGATGTTTACGAAAAATTTATCTTGTTACGAAGCTTTGCTTTTAAATGAAGGTTGTTTCAGGAAATTTGAAAAGATGACTGTTTCTTTCATGACATGATTCTTCCTGAATTATACATAGGTGATCAGGCTATGTATAATTGAGGACAAATGATGTGATGCTCGGCTTAGTCAAAGTAGTATTATGTTTCTCAAAAGTTTTAGATGGTATTCAACGTGTTGTCTTTGTAAAATGGCAACCTAAATACTTTTTCAAGGTAACAAGAAAAATTGGTTCGCATAACGGTAGTGAATAGTTGGTAGAGTAATAGATTATCAATTTTTGAGGTGGTAACATGATAGCTTGAAATAAAATTTTAGGAATGGATCCTAAAGATTCGTGAGAGAACCTTATAGGATGGTAACAGTCTATTATTCGGTCAGGAATGAAATTAAATAGATCCCTAATAGGATAACGGTATATTGTTACGAAATGGTTATGAATAAAGTGAGTGGAATAGAAAATGTAATTGATGAAGGTTGTGATTATCATGGAAATAGTAAAAGATTGAGATTTCATTAGATAGGAAGGTACTCGTTACAACCAGGTTACGCCACCGCACCTAAGGTAATGTACAAAAAGAAAAATACAACCCTAGATGGCTTGAATTATGGTTTATTATTATAGCAGAAACTTCTTCTTCTGTTTAAACATTGTAGTTGTAAAACCCTAAAATCAGTTTTCCTAAATTTCTATATAATTTAAAACTTCAACTTAAGTTATTTGGATATTAGAACCTTATAATATGTAATAGTGAATTAATATATATATCAACCTAAGTTTATCTAATAACAAATAATTTGTGATTTTCCTAATTTGTATTCTAAACATATTCACGACATGATTCTTATTACAAGTCCATCACACGTTTCTTGACCCATAAAACATACGACTCACACACATTAAAGAGATAAGAACTTCCCTTGTTTTCAGCCCATTAATCAATAACAGTTATCATCTCAATCAATCACCATAAATGTATTTACTTGTTTCCAAAATTGTAAGCACGCTCCTCCCCCCCCCCCTTTTTGACCTATTCTTTATACGTTTCCTATCATCCCTTCTCCCATTCGTACGACACAAACACAAAAACACAAACACACACATAGTTCTTCTGCTTCTCTCTCAAAGATCAAGGTTGAAGGTTGTTGCTGCTGATGTTCATTCGTGGGTGCAAGGATTGATCATGGGTATTAGGGTTTTGATTCGTGGTGTTCCTAATTCTTGTTCTTTTGTTCTCTTTGTCCCGTTAACATCAGAAGGTACCATACCACTCTTGTTTTCTTAATCTATTCGACACTTATACATGTTAATCTGAATATCTAAAACACTTTAAACTTAATCGTTTATGTAATCTAAATCTATTACTTTTGCTACCCATTAATCTGTCATAAAACATGTTAAAGAGATCACATGAAATCATAAAGTAACACACCTAAAACCTATGTATTCGATCTGACATTTTATTTTGTATTCGACCCATGCTTATTTCTTCTTTACGACTTATGTTATACTTTCTTTATCGACTTATAATCTAACCTATTCGACCCCTTAAATATTCGACCATGCTCAAATAAATTTGACTCTAATATGATCTGTTATAAATGCTTTCTAAATCTGGAATAAACCCTAAGACAATTAATATGTGGCGTATAAAATTTATGAGATGAAATAGGGCTCGTTGTGTGGGCTGTTTTTGTATTGTAGATTCATGGGTGTGTGTGCTTGATTGTGTGTCGATCATGTAGGGCTGCTAGGTGTAAAATGTGGACTAATTTAACCTATGAAATCTATAGTATAATCGGATCTAAAAAGAATTAGACATAGGGATTGTTTGGTCTCGTTATAACCTATACATGGCTTGTAAATTTCTTAGGTCGAATGTGTCGTTGCACGTATGGCTTAGTGTGTGTTAAATGATGTCTTAAAACTTGTTAAAACCTGAATTGAATAAGGTCTAAGGGTCGTGGTATTGGTTTGGTTAAACTTAAGTCGTTTGTTGTCTCGCTTTCTACGTTGTCCAGAATTTGGGTCGGATTTAAAAAGGTCAAATTTGATGATGCCAACGTGTTTTTGCAAGATTTTTTAGTCTAAAACTAATCTCGAAATGTGTGCTATCTGAATATAAAATTTCATAATTTTTGGAGGTCGGGTAATAGACTTTCGGATTTTTATAACATTAGAGTCAATCCTGAGTTCAGGAGTTTGAAAATTCAGCTGGTGTTTTTCAATTTTAATTACCAAACAGTAGGGAATTAAGAGGTCTCATTTGACATGGGGAATGTCTAAGCTATATAGGACTTAATGGAATTTTTGGGCATTTTTATGAAAGGTTCAAATGGGTTAAGCAAATACAAACTTTCGGGGTATACCTGTAGTGCACTTTCTGGGCAGGTTTAGGAAAACGATTTTTGAAATGGTACTATCACTTTGAAATAAAATCTGAGAAAATTACTGTAGGTGCCCAATATGTATTAGTATTCATGATAAATATTTGAGCTCCTCAGTAAACACTTAAGTATGGTATAAAATTTATAAATAAAGGGACCAGAATATGATAAAATATGAACTATGTTATAAGTTAGGGTTTTAGTTTAACCTAACCCCATTTAATGTGTTTTGACCTAAATTACATTTGTAACGTTAATACAGATACTCTTAAACATATGTTAACCTAATTTCAGTAATAAAACCCAAATCACAATTAATGAATAACTATAAGTATTTAAGAATCAGTTATGACAATTAATGACATTTAAAATGGACTCCTAAATAATAATTGGTCCATAATTCATGTAGATTCTCTGAAGAAGGAGTGATCTCCGTCCCTGTGTTCATTTCATTTCATTTACATTTCATTGCTTGCTAAGGTACAGATATTCTATCCTTTATCAATAAGGATTTCCTCATGACTTGTTTCATTATGATATGGTTCGATTCGTTCGTGACTTCAATATTCGCATTTGAATCCTTTGATACTTTATAATGCGTTAGATATTATGACTTCGTGTGAAAACCTTTCTTAAATATATATCTTGATGATGTTTTGAGAAAAACTATTTTAAAATGATTTCTATTAATACGAGGTAATACCACTTTTTATATGAAGGTTTAATGACTCTTATGAAAACGGTTTTTAAAAGAATACTTTCATTAAAACAACATTTAAATGATTTTTGCAATTACATAATCTGGTTGTACTCTATCCTTAAATATTCACATGACTCATTGATTTCCTGATATTGTTAATTGTTATGCTTTGATCCATATTTGTCTAGTATTCATTTGATTATTCGTTTCATGCTATATTTCATTCATATAGCTATTATCTGAGTTGGATAGTTTATAATTATCCCATATCATTAGATTGCATGTACTATGCCTATTATGTTGCCCATATTTGTAGCCAGTCATGGGGAGTCAATGGCCTTGCCATTGATGCACCAATGGTATTGACACTATCTGTGGAGGTGGGATTTAGTCCACAACGTTCCCACTTATGCTATATAGCAACCATGGCCGCCATATTTATTATTATATTAACGTACGTATGCACAGTCTCGAACTTGCTTATGTATATCTGTTTTGCAGGGAGCGTATGGATGCATCCTAGGTACTTAGTTCTGTTATGATATATATATATTGGTGAATGGACTTGAGTGTGTGCAATACACCCCATTTTACATTAGGTACATCGGAGATCATGACTCCCATGTATAATTTGCTATATGTTTATTGGGCATTTTCCTTTGTTTATGATTGATATTCATTTTATATTCATTTGACTATGCTTTGTTTCCTTTTCATATGTTCCATATCCTTTAAGACATCTTGTTCAGCATGTTGTCTTGGATTTATCCGCTCATTCATTTCGTTTATGCTTATTACCTTTCATTTGTTTATATCTGTTCACTAAGCATTAGCTCAGCCGCATTTTCTTTTCTCTGCAGCAGGTTATAAGCGGGATGCTGGGCATGAGTGTTGAGAGTAGAAGATAGAGGACCTACCCTTGATTAGATTCCATTCTTGGAGTTAAGATTGTAGACATTATGCTTTGGATATGTATTGTATTTAGATTATTGTTTGGATTATATTTCGTAATTCCTTGTAATTCTTAACTTAGTATATTATAAGAAGTCTTCCGCTTGTGTTTATATGTTCTGATTGACACCATAATGTTACACTTAGCCCCTTTTTGGGTTGGGGTGTTACAATTATGGTATCAGAGCTTAGGCTTCGACATGTAGTACGTTAAGTTATGACCTGTGAAAGATTTGACCCTTAGGTTTGCACTATAAGAGCTTATGAAACATCCTTTGAAAATTTGCCTTAGGATTTCGACTCTGAAGAAACTTAAATTATGACCGGTGAGGATTAGGTAGACTATAAGATATTTGTTTAAGTATCATTGCTTCCGCATCACTCTGATCCGTGCCTTACTTTTAGTTAAGCCCTTTTAAGATCACTTTTTCCGGAGATTAGAAAATTATTATTTTGCACAACCTAAGATTTGTGACCGGGTAAGTTTAGAATGCGTTGAGAATTCGGGAGTAATGCCTGACACTATATAAGCCTTATTTTCTGATTCCGACCTTAACCTCTGATTCGTTTGTTAATCATTTAGTTGCCTCTTAGATCATTCTGAGAATTCTTGTGATCATGATGTGTTTGACACATTCTGTGATTTCTCTTACTTTTGCTAAGCATATTTAAATTTTCCTACACTATCAGATTTTACCTTATCCATCCCTATTCCTATAAGAAATCTTGTGGTGATTAACCACGAGTATGGGAATGTTTCCTCACTTCTGAATGATAAGATTCACTCTGCTGACCTGTCTTTCTCTAGAATGTTAATTTCGATGTTATTCTCGTATGGATGAATTGATTGATCATCAAGATGCTAACTACTGTCATACTATACACCTTTGACGATTCGAACATCCTGACTTCTTTTTACCATGAATTCCGATTGGTTAACCCGTTGTTATCATTACCACCCTGGAAACTCGTACGTTATTTTCATAGTTGTGAAGTTTTGGGAATTAAACCAACAGTTGGTACGGTTCATTGAAAGTTAGTACGGTTGAAGATTTATTGAAGTATACATTAGCAGTTGATACTGCTGATACATTGAAGTTCGTACTGCTGATGGAAGAGAAGAATACAAGAAAAATTAAGACTGCTTAAGAGATCAAGGTGAAACCGTGTGAAGATAAATATAGAAAAGATATGGTATATATCTTATTTGTATAGAATGATACGGTTAGATGTTTTACTTGTATAGGACTCTTTGCATTATAAAAAGAGATTCTTAGATTAGGGTTTTGATATATTCCTTCATACGAATTATCAAGAGCTTCACGTTCATATTGTAATCGTTCGATATATATTGAAGTGATTGTTTGGTTGATATTGTTTGTGTTCTTATTTGTTCTTACTGTTTTATTCAGTCAATCACCAAACACAAAACATCTTCTAAGTACTTGGTAGTAAATTCCGCGTGCTATCAAGTATATACTCAAAGTATCCGCAACACAACGTGTGTGTTTAGATCCGGTCAAGTGGTATCAGAGCCAGGTTTCTGATACTTTGAGTTTAGAAGATCCAGAAGTATTTACTCACTTGCAACTAAGAAGATGGACATGGAGACACCTCAAACCTTAATCCTTGCTAAACTCCCCATACTGAAACAGAATGAATACGATTTATGGCGGCTCAAAATAGAGCAATACTTCCTGGTGCAAGACTATGCATTATAGGATATCATTATCAATGGTGATTCCTTCAAACCAATTGCTGTTGAAGAAACACGTGCTGATGGTTCCAAGATCACAAAGCTTAACACTGAGCCAGTTACAAACGAGGAGAGAATCAAAAAGAAGAATTATCAGAAGGCTAGGAATTTGTTACTAATGGCAATTCCTAATGATCAAGTGCTGAATTTTAGCCATTACGAGTCGGCTAAAACTCTTTTTGAAGCAGTGGTGGAAAGATTTGGTGGCAATGAAGCTACCAAGAAGGCACATAAAACCCTACTTAAGCAAAGTTATGAGAACTTCACTGCATCAAGCAATGAAACTTTGGACCATATCTTTAATAGGCTTCAAAAGATCATCAGTCAACTTACTGTGTTGAAGATTGTGATACCTCAGGAAGACCTCAACATGAAGTTTCTAAATAGTTTACCTGCTGAATGGAACACTTATGTTGTGGTTTGGAGCAATAAACCAGAGCTGGAGAAAATGACAATGAATGAGCTTTACAACAATCTTAAGATTGTTGAGCAGAAGGTCAAGAAGAGTGGTAGCACCAGTTCCAGTTCAGGGAATATGGCTTTTGTATCTTCTTCAAACAGTTCGAATCATGAAGATGAAGAAGCAGTTGGTACTGCTAAACCAACAGTTAGCACTGCTAGTGTAAAAACTAGTACTGCTGGCTTGACTGAAGAGACCATATATGCATTTGTGTCAGAACAGTCTGGTGGGTCTAAGATCTTTAACGAAGATCTTCTTCAAATTGCTGAAGATGATTTGGAAGCTATGGATTTAAAGTGGCAGTTGGCTTTGATAAGCATCAGGGCTAAGAAGTATTACCAAAGGACTGGGAATAAGATTACCTTCAATGGAAGAGATGTTGTTGGGTATGATAAGTCTTAGGTGGAATGCTTTAATTGTCACAAGATGGGGCACTTTGCCAGGGAATGTAGAGGTCCAAGACAACAAAGCAACCAGGGTCAAGGATTTAAGAATCAGCAAGGAACAAGGAGAACAGTTAATGTTGAAGAGCCTTCTTCCAAGGCTATGGTAGTTGTAGATGGAGCTGGATTTGATTGGAGCTTCATGGAGGAAGAAGAGGAACCAGCTAACTTGGGTTTGATGGCTTTCTCAGACTCTGAGGTACATATACTTGAAAAATGTTCAAATTCTTGTCGTGCTTTAAAAGATTATGAAAATGTTAAGAAACAGTATGATGATCTTAGAGTTGAATTTAATCAAGTAAATTCTAGTCTAACAAATCATAAAAGAGGATTAGCTGTTTTGGAAGAACAAATTGTGTTTTATAGACAGAATGAGTCAAACTTCTCTGATAAGATAGGTATTTTAAAGAGGGAATTGCAAATAAAAGATAATAAAATGAGTGGACTTGTATATGAACTAGAGAAGCTTAAAAAGGAAAAAAGAAAACATCCAGTTAAGTGTAGATACTCTTGAACATACTTCAAATGGAGTTAAGAAGATATTAGAGAGTCAAATACTTAACAAAGCTAAATCTGGTTTAGGTTATAAGTCAGTTGCACCCCCTCTTAGAGGAATGTTTGTTCCACCAGGAATTGATTTAGCTCATACAGGTTTAGAAGAGTTTAAGGATATGGATTTTCCTGGATATGGTGTTAAGATTAGTGAGAATCCTGTTAAATTTGTTAAGGCAAAAGATTCTTTTGTGAGTGCTAGTGATAAATCTCTTTCTGAGGAAAAGATGTCCTCTGATAGGAACTCAGATGCACCAACTATTGAGGATTGGACATCTGATGATGAGGATGCAAAGGTTAAGGATAAATCTAATGTTGTTAAGGTAGAAGTTAAACATGCTCCTAAAGTAGTTAAGACTGAAAACATAAAACCAGTTAGGAAAAGTGTTAGATATGCTGAAATGTATAGGACTAAGAACAGATCATCAAGTTCTGAGGGTGGTCATAGGAACTGGAATCACTCAAAATCTAAGAAATTGGATGATAAGTTTGCCATGATTAGAAAAGTGTGCTTTGTTTGTGGATGTTTTGATCATATGGCTGCTTATTGTGATTCTAACCCATGGAAAAAGAGGGTTTCTGGGAATGCAAGGGTGAACAGGAATAACAATGCTAGGGTAACTCAAAATAGTCCAACTAGATTGACAAACCCTAATGCAAATCATAAGATGTCACCCAAAGCTGTTATGTTAAAGACTGGCATTAAAACAGTTTCAACTGCTAGTCAAAATAAGTGGTTTAATAACAAGCAAACTGTTTCTAGTGCAAAACAATTTTCAAATCATGCACAAACAGTTAAAAGGCATTTTTATGAGAAAACAGCAAAGACCAATCAGAAGTGGGTGCCTAAAATTAAACAAGCAATTCCAACTGCTAGGTCAGCAGTTCCAACTGCTAGACCAGCAAATTCTATTGCTAGGCCCTTAAATGTTAAGGGAAAAAGGGGAAATGCTGTCAAGGCCTCAGCACATTGGGTTAAAAATTCTACCAAACCCAATGGTGCATCAAAGACCTCCAACAAGTTTTCTCATCTTGATGCACAAAGCAGATCCAAACCAGTGATGGTTTGGATCCCCAAAAGAAACTAACACCTTTATTTTGTGTGTAGGAACATCCTTCAAATGGTAAAGAAGATAGAGGATATTCAGACAGTGGATGTTCAAGGCACATGACAGGCAACATGTCATATCTTTCAGACTTTATTGCTCTGGATGGAGGACCAGTTGTCTTTGGTGGTGGTATTGGAGGAAGGATTACTGGTAAAGGGGTAATTAAAACTGGTAACCTTGATTTTGAAAATGTGTATTATGTACCAGAACTTAAGTACAATCTTTTCAGTGTATCACAAATTTGTGATAAACAGAACAAAGTTTTATTTACTGATACTGATTGTCTTATTCTTTCTCCTGATTTCAAGCTACCTGATGAAAGTCAAGTATTGCTTAAAATCCCTAGAAAGGATAATACATACAATGTTTAGATGAATAAACTAGTTCCTAAGGTTGGACTTACTTGTCTTGTTGCAAAAGCCACATTGGAAGAATCAATGTTGTGGCACAGGAGGCTTGGTCATGTTAATTTTAAAACCATTAACAATATTGCTAAAAATGGTTGGTAAGAGGTTTACCAAACAAAAATTTTCTCAATGACCAAACCTGTGTTTCTTGCCTTAAAGGTAAGCAACACAGAGCCTCATGTAAGCCAAAAACCCAGAACTCTATTTCTCAAGCTTTATATATGTTGCATATGGACTTGTTTGGTCCTACCTCTGTGAATAGCTTGAACTTTAAGAGATATTGCCTTGTTGTCACTGATGATTATAGTAGGTTTCTTGGGTATTCTTTATGAAAACTAAGGATGAGACAAGTGAAATCCTTAAGACCTTTATTGTTGAAGTAGAAAACCTAGTTGATAAGAAAGTTAAAATAATCAGATGTGACAATGGGACTGAATTTAAGAATAGGGTGATGGATGACTTTTGCAGAGAAAAAGGTATTAAGAGGGAGTTTAGTGTAGCTAGAACCCCACAGCAAAATGGTGTAGCTGAGAGAAAGAATAGGACTCTTATAGAGGCTGCTAGGACAATGTTAGCTGACTCTAAGCTACCAGTTTCATTTTGGGCTGAAGCAGTTAGCATTGCTTGTTATGTATTGAATAGGGTTTTAGTTGTGCAACCTCACAATAAGACTGCTTATGAGCTTCTTAGAGGTAGAAACCATGCTTTAAGCTTCATGAGACCTTTTGGTTGTCATGTTACTATCCTTAATACCAAAGACCAACTAGGAAAGTTTGATGGAAAATCTGAGGAAGGTTTCTTTGTTGGTTATTCTCTGCACAGTAAGACTTTTAGGGTGTATAATACAAGCACCAAGCATGTAGAAGAAAATCAGCACATAGAAAGTTGGGTTAAAGCTATGCAAGAAGAACTGCTTCAATTCAAAATTCAGAATGTATGGGTTCTGCTTGATCTACCAAAGGGAATGAGAGTGATTGGTACAAAGTGGGTATTCAGGAACAAAAAGGATGAGAGAGGCATTGTGATAAAGAACAAAGCAAGATTGGTTGCTCAAGGCTATACTCAGGAAGAGGGTATAGATTATGAAGAAGTTTTTGCTCCAGTTGCCAGTATTGAAGCAATAAGATTATTTCTTGCTTATGCTTCATTTATGGGATTTATGGTCTATCAAATGGATGTGAAAAGTGCCTTTCTGTATGGTACTTGTAACACCCCAACCCGACAAGGGTAGAAGTATCACATTATGGTGACAAATCAAAGCATACATAAATACACAGCGGAAGTCTTAATAAATATATCAAAGGAAATCAAGTCAACACGACTTGAATAAGTACATAAGTTCGAAAGATAAAGAAACATCCAAAATACGAATACAAAGGAAATCCATGTCCAAAACAAAGTCATAAGATAAAGGTGGTCATCTAAGGTCAAAGCTCCATCTAACTCTCATCCCATCCAAAGCATAATCAAAAAGCTCCTAGCTTAGATACCTGCAGCGGGAAAAGAAACGCGGTTGAGCTTAAAAAGCCCAGTGAACAGATATATATAATAAACGGAAACGAACAAATGAAGCATAATGAAAGAGATAATAGATAAGGTACAAGAGTAAAGGTTAGGACAGTCATCCACCACGAGCCCATATCAAAACATATCATATCATAGCATATCATAATCATATAGAGGGGATACCTCTCAAATAAGCCGATAATATGAGGGGTGTCCTCATGTACCAGTTGGAGTGATCAGCTCCCAGGGGTGTGAAAGGAGTGGATTGCACCCAGCCCCAGTCACCATATCATATCATATCAAAGCATATCATATCAAAACATATCTAGGATGCATCCATACGCCCCCCAAACAAATCATATTGGCCATAACAAATCATAAAGCGCGCATAACATATCGTAATGGGGACGGTGTGCAACATCACTCGAGCACACTAGAGTCATGCCATTGGTGCATCAATGACACGGCCATGTTACCTTCATGGCTAGGAAACATATTTGGCTCGGGTATCAAACTGGGGTCAAAGGTCAAAGGTTCATATCAAAGCAAAGGTTCATATAATCATAGTCCAAATATCAAGGTTCAAATCACAGGGTTCATATCAAAAGGTTCATATGCCAAAGGTTCAAATATCAAAGGTTCAAATGTCAAAGGTTCATAGCAAAGGTCAGGGTCACATCAAATCAGAGTTCAAGAGACTGAAGGCACCTTATTAAAAGGGCAGAATATATGTACCTTATTCCACAGCAAAGCACAAACCAAAATGAATAAGATAGAATCAGGTCCTCTCCTTCTTCACACCTAGAGGGGTAGCAAAGAATTACAAACCTTTCCATTTTAAGTAACTTTCCATTTTTAGCAGGTTTCCAAATTTAGTAAGTTTCTATTTTTAGAAAGTTTCCTTATTTAGAAAGTTTCCATAATTAGTAAGATTTACATATTCTCATTTAGGTTAAGTCATTATTAAATCATATTATGGCTTTAGGGTGTATTTTAACAAGTCATAAAAGTTTAGGGTTAAATATGACAAGTTTCCATATTCTAGGGTTTGAAGTGTAAATATACCAAAGATGGAGGTTTAAAGTAAAAATATCATAATTAACTTATTCAAATCTTAAGTTATCCAGAATTACTCATTTAGTCCCTTAGATTTCATAATTTACAATTTACACCCTTTATATTATTAAGTTACACTTTAAACCTTATAATATCCATAATTACACATTAAACCCTTTATTTATCAAAATTACACAATTAGTACTTAATTTAACAAGTTATACGAATGTACCTTCAAGTTTCCATAATTTACACAATAGGTCCCTCAAATTAATTAACTTACATATTTAACCCTTAATTTACATTTTTAATCTTTAATTATCAATAATTACATATTAATCCATTAAATCCTCAAAATGACACAACACACCCTTAACATGTTGAAATACACGAATACACCTTAACTATCCAGAAATTACACTTTTAACCCCTCTACTTATTTATTTTCCAATTCGATTTACAATTTATCAAATAAAACATTTTAATCCTTTTAAATACAATAATTACACATGGCACCCTCAAGTTATATTTTATACAAATTATACACAGTCCAAATTAAGTTCTAAAAATAACCCTTGAGTTTTAAAAGTTTCAAAACACCCCCTAAACATTTAAAAACAATTCGTATAGCCTTTTTAAAATGTAAACCCTAACCCTAACATATCAAAACCATTTCTAATCATTAGAACATCATTTAACATCATTAATTAACATCAAAACAAACCCTAGTTCTTAAAATCCAGATCGTACGATTTTTCCCTTTTCTTTCTTCACGTTTTATTTCAAAACCCGGTTAATAAGTAAATTCGAAATTAAAAGATCTAGGCCATGAAAAATCATTCCAACATTTTTCCAGTATTATATGAATCATAAGAAGTCTAAATAAAATATATTTCATTCCCATAAAATTCGTATAGTATTATATGTGATTTTCCCACATTTTTATGGTTTAATTCCTTAATAATTCGTAGATCATGCATGTAATGTTCTAATCATTTTATTTGATGTTCATAGATCATAAAGGACTCAGGAAAAATAGCAAACCGAATTTAGAACGTAAGGATTGGCTAGAACGAATTTCTTCCTCTCGGATCTACACGCGACACCACAAAATTCACCACGGGCTCACGAACGATCTAAAAACCTTGTAATCATTTTTCATAGAACATATATGATATAAGGAACTCAGGAAAAATGAGAAACGAATTTTATGGAGATCGGATGAATTATAACGAATTATACCTCATTTTAACACGCGCGACAAAGAAAATACGTCACGATCAAACCAGGCCACAAATAATTCGAAGGGTATTTTCCTCAGCTCCTTTAGATGATGTAGAACACAAGAAAAATAACCAAGATGGTCCAAAAATTCGTATGGAAGAGCAATGTATTTTTGTGTGTGTTTTGCTTTAGTCGGCAAAGGATAAGTTAGGGTTTAATGGGTTGGTTCAAATAAAAGGTAAATGGCCGAGATTTTGGGAGTATGGGCTGGCAAAAATTCGGTTAACATTGGACCCATTCAATTTTAATATGCTTTCCATAATTTGCTTAGTATTTAGATGTATTTTGAATATATTATAAAGTTAAATACTAATTATAATAATTTGCTTAATAATTTCGGCCCATATAATGTGTAATATGTAATTTGGTAATTTAAAAATGTCAAATGTGGCAAAGGAATTGATTTTATTTCATGTCTTGCTCATTTCTCAAAGTTTGGAATTCATTTGGTACAATTATAAGCTTATTAATCAAATTTTAAGATTATAGGGGCATTTTGGTCTTTTAACATGTTTTAGGATTTTAGGGTTTTACATGTATGGTACTATTAATGAGGAGGTCTATGTCTCACAACCTCCAGGTTTTATAGACCCAGGGCATCCTGACAAGGTTTATAAGGTGGTGAAAGCTCTATATGGATTGCATCAGGCTCCAAGAGCTTGGTATGAAACTCTTGCTAAATATCTTCTTAAGAATGGGTTTCATAGAGGGAAAATTGATCAAACTCTCTTTATTAAAAAGAACAAGGGTGATATTCTACTGGTACAAGTCTATGTAGATGACATCATTTTTGGTTCTACAAAGAAACAGATGTGTAAGGAGTTTGAAAAGCTGATGAAAGACCAATTTCAGATGAGTTCTATGGGAGAGCTTACCTTCTTTCTAGGTCTTCAAGTACAGCAAAAGCCAGATGGTATATTTATCTCTCAGGATAAATATGTTGGTGAAATATTAAGGAAATTTCAATTCACAGATGCCAAGGTTGCTAGCACACCAGTTGATAAGGAGACACATTTGCTATTAAAGGATCACAGTGGTGAAGATGTGGATGTGCACATGGATAGAAAGTCTACAACAGGTGGTTGTCAGTTCTTAGGTCGAAGATTAATCTCTTGGCAGTGTAAGAAGCAGACTATGGTGGCCACATCTACTACTGAAGCAGAATATGTGGCAGCTGCAAGTTGTTGTGCTCAAGTTCTATGGATTCAAAACCAGATGCTTGATTATGGGTACAATTTCTTAAACACAATTATACATATAGACAATAGCAGTACAATGTGTATCATTAAGAATCCAGTTCAACATTCAAAAACTAAACATATTGAAATTAGACATCATTTTATAAGAGACTGTGCTGAAAAGAAGTTAATACAAGTTGTTAAAATACACACTGATGACAACTTTGCTGATCTCTTAACAAAAGGTTTTGATGTAAGCAGATTTCAGTACTTGGTAACAGGTATTGGAATGCTTAATCCTTAAAAAGATTAATGTCTAAATGTTTTTGGTTTTTGTACTGCTAGTTGTGCTATTTGTATAGTTGGTACTGCTTGAAAATTTTTAGTACTGCTTGTAAATTTGTTAGTCATAGTGATAACTGTTAAAAGAGAATATTGTGTATTGTGTTTTCTTTGGTTTTGGACTAACATTTTAGGTTAAGAAAAGCTTTTTGCTTTGGATTATGCTTTGGAAAGTATGGTGGTTTGGATTGTCAAGTGTGAATGCTTGTCACACAAAAAATGGTAATTGATTCACCATGTCTAACCAACATAAGAATCAACTAGTCCAGATCAAACAGTTTCTGGTAAAGACTACTCAAATCCGTTTATGGTTGACAGTGTACCAAAAACTGGTTGGTTATCAACTCACCAAATCTAAGTGTGAAGAGTTGGCTAGTCCATAGCAAACGGCTATTGGTAAAGACATGTCAAATCCGTTCATAGCTGATAGTTTGCTAAAAACTATAAGTGGACAAAACTGTTTTCGAATCCACATTAAACTTACAATTTGATTTTATCTTTGAAAACTTTTTGCTAACAGTTAGTACTGCTGGGGTTAACAGTTTGAACTGCTGGCTTCACCAGTTCGTACTACTTGTTCAAACTTAGTTCCTACTGAGTTTATGCTCTGTGATACACCTCTCTCAGAAGGTAATACATCTGGAAATGTTGAGAGCAGTTTGAAACTAAATAACTGAATTGTTGGTAACTTGTACAAATGGTCATATTGGATGCTGAGCTTGGATGTGATATATTCTAGTTCATCTGATGGTGAAGATTCTTCCAAACAGGGGAGGAATAAAGTTTGTTCTAGTTGCTGTTAAAGATGCTTATGAAATTCAGGGGAGGAATTAAGAAGTCAGAGATGGATCAGAGATGGATTATAACAGGTGCATAAAATTTATTCATTAAATATGGATTCATTACATAAGAGCTTCACATAAGAAAAACCAACAAAATCAACCAAATCCCAACACACAAACCTAAACAACACACAAACCTAAATCAATCTAACACATAATCACTACTCAAGCTTCCTTTTTCCTTTATCCTTGAAGTCTGGCATGGATTTGTGAACTCCTTTGCTATCGATTGAGTACCACACTTTCTAACTAGGAAGTCCCAAAACTTGTTTCTCAGGTCTTGGAAGTGGACGTGGTTCATGTTTTTCGGGCACTTGAACCTTACTCATTTTTGCCACAGCTTTCTCTATCTCTCTTTTCAATACAACTGATAGTGGAAGTGCTTGTTGATCATCATCATCAGAGGATATTGAAAGGTCATCGTCAGAAGATACTTCTTGAGCTTTTGGAGATGGGTTTTTGATAGTCAGATTAGTGTAGTTCAGTGGAAAGTAAGATCTCCATCCATCACTTTCTGAATCTGAAGAAGAATCTGATGAAATCACTACAATGTTTGGATTGGAAGAACTCATTGGGTTTGATAGTTGTGATTTGAAGGTTGATGTGAAGAATGATGGGTTAATAATGAGAATTTAAGGCTTTTTATAGAACCAATGGAGTTATTAAAGTAATTTAATGCTGGGTTGGTATAAGGAAGTAAATTCTTTGGGTTGGTACTTAGAATTAATTCCTTATAAGAATAAATTTAATTTTGGTAATTTTTGAAGAGTTGACCAAAAGAGTGCGATATGTGAAGAAAATTTCCAAGTGTTTCGAGATTAAAGATAAGTGGTTGAAAGAATCTACCCCATCAACATAATCAGAAGTTTAATTCAAGAAACTTATTGATTTGCATAGAAATCATAAGTTTAGGAGAGGATTGTTGGGAATTAAACCAACAGTTGGTACGGTTCATTGAAAGTTAGTACGGTTGAAGATTTATTGAAGTATACATTAGCAGTTGATACTACTGATACATTGAAGTTCGTACTACTGATGGAAGAGAAGAATACAAGAAAAGTTAGGACTGCTTAAGAGATCAAGGTGAAACCGTGTGAAGATAAATATAGAAAAGATATGGTATATATCTTATTTGTATAGAATGATACGGTTAGATGTTTTACTTGTATAGGACTCTTTGCATTATAAAAAGAGATTCTTAGATTAGGGTTTTGATATATTCCTTCATACGAATTATCAAGAGCTTCATGTTCATATTGTAATCGTTCGATATATATTGAAGTGATTGTTTGGTTGATATTGTTTGTGTTCTTATTTGTTCTTATTGTTTTATTCAATCAATCACCAAACACAAAACATCTTCTAAGTACTTGGTAGTAAATTCCGCGTGCTATCAAGTATATACTCAAAGTATCCCCAACACAACGTGTGTGTTTAGATCCGGTCATGAAGGTTTCCGAGCACCTATTTTTGTACACCGTGGGATAGATCTCACCTTGAGAGTCATTTTGCAATCTGAGTTTTCTAGATATAATCCCTAAACGAACCACCAAGATTTTCCACTAGAGTGTGAAGTTGAATTGACCTGATACCGAGAGATTGTTTAGTCACAACTCGAGGTAGAATATGATATCATTAAAGGCATGTTTATATG
This sequence comes from Artemisia tridentata subsp. tridentata, assembly GCA_021014915.2. Classification (NCBI taxonomy): domain Eukaryota; kingdom Viridiplantae; phylum Streptophyta; class Magnoliopsida; order Asterales; family Asteraceae; genus Artemisia; species Artemisia tridentata. Next base: position 307,662,922 of record CP139506.1, read on the forward strand.
ATGCAAGTATTATGACGCCTGGCCAACGTGATAATAGTTACATCATATAACCTGAACTTATTGGGATCATAGGATGTATTTGAGAAGTGCCTGAGAACAGTAAGTGGAATGAGTCTGAATCCTATCTGAATAGAGCAATTTTTGCCTGATTCTGAAACTCCGTATCGAATAGCACCAGTTGAATTGAGAGAACTGAAGGGGAAGCAACAAGAACTAGGAAGTAGTTTTATTCGTCTGAGCGTATCTCTGAGGGGTGCTCCAGTTTTATTCGCGATGAAGAAGGATGGTAGTAGGAGATTATGTATTTATTTTGGAAGCTGAATCGTATTAGAAACCGTTATCCATTACCTTAAATCGACAACTTATCTGATCAACTTTAGGATGTGAAGTCTTCTCTAAGACTGAGTTAAGATCTGGTTATCATCAGTTGCATGTGAGAGCAAGATATTCCTAGAATTATCTTTCGTACTCGTTATTATCACTATGAGTTTGTATTGGCTAATGCTTCGACTATTTTATGGACTTGATGAATCATGTCTTTCGTGAGTACTTGGACAAATTTGTCATAGTATGACATCTTAGTACATTCAGAGACGAATGAGAAACATGAGGATCATTTTTGTATTATGTTGGAAACTTTGCATCAGAAGAAACTTTATATATTCTGGAAGTGTGATATTGGTTGGGACAAGTGTCGTTCTTAGTTGATGGTATTATTAGGATCCTGCGAAGATTGAAACTATCACCAAATTGCCAAGACCGACGACAATTACGGAAGTTAGAACCTTTTTTAGTCTTGCAGAAGAATTGTGGAAGATGTTCATGACTGGTGTTACCGTTGACAAAGCTTATGAGAAGAGGAGAGAAGTTTAGTTGGGATGAGAACTGAGTTTTGGAAAAGTGAAACAGAAATTAGCTTCTACTTCCATACTTACAGGTGAATACCAATTTTTGGACGTTTCAAGAAGACACTTGGTTATGCCCTTATGCAGTACAAAAAGGTTATTGCTTATGCATCAAGACAACTAGAATCGTATGAGGCAAATTATTCAACGCATAACTTGGAGTTGGCAGCAGTGGTGGTTGTTAGTAAGATTTGGAGGTAATTCTTGTATGGCGGATTATGATCTGTGTTGAAGACTTGAAGAAACTATTTAACTGAAGCACACAGTTTTTACTTCTTTATTCATCATAGTTGAACTATGATGAATTAAGATCTGGAGTAGACCTTCTGGTGGAAAGACATTTAGCAAGTTGGCAGAAACCTTTAAGCTAGAGATTATTTGGTTAGTTAGCACACCTGCAGTGATCGTGTCTGAGATCCGCGTCTTACTTCATAATTCTGGGAAGATCTGCAGAAGACATGAAGAATCAGACTCAAGATGGCAAGCTGATGGCAAGTGAATCCTTTCAGACTTATGTATGAACGGAATTGTAGTGCACCTTTTGGTGGAATAAGGTCGAAAAGTTGCTTATTAAAGTTTCGGGGTTGATGTTAGTGACTATTAAGACAGTTACCATCATAGAAGAGAAGTTTTGAAATTTTAGACCAAGAGACTGTGTGTTCTTAGTGTGTCTCTGTACAGAAGTGTTAGATGTTCTGGCACAATGGAGATTGAATCCGCGGTTAGCTGGCATTTAGGTTCATTCTTAGCATTACTAATATTCTGTTATTTTCGTTAGGCATTTGGCATGTTTGATAATTTGATTGAGCTTCGTTGATCGTTTGTATGCTTCTTTGATTCGTTCGGAACCTTAGATAGAAATGGTGAGAATTCCTACCGTTAGCATTCCCTTCGTATCTATCCCATGTTCATAATCATGTTACAGTTGATCTATCTCTTTGAGAAATTACAAACATCTTCCGTTACATGATGTTTCGTATCCGTTGGAACATATTTGATATGATTTGTGTTATTGGATTGCCTGGGGCTATCATAGTTTGTCTAGATCAAGTCATGAGAAACAAAACTATTTCTTTCGTTAAAATCTTTTAGAAGAATCATTTGGGTTAATTATTTTCATTTCGTTTCGTAACTTGGTACGTCTCCGTTTAATCCCCCATTTCAATTTCGAGGGCAAAATTTTCTTTTTAGAGGGGAAGAATTGTAAAACCCTAAAATCCGTTTTCCTAAATTTCTATATAATTTAAAACTTTAACCTAAGTTATATGGATATTAGAACCTTATAATATGTAATAGTGAATTAATATTTATATCAACCTAAGTTTATCTAATAACAAATAATTTGTGACTTTCCTAATTTATATTCTAAACATATTCACAACATGATTCTTATTACAAGTCCATCACACGTTTCTTGACCCATAAAACATACGGCTCACACATATTAAAGAGATAAGAACTTCCCTTGTTTTCAGCCCATTAATCAATAACAGTTATCATCTCAATCAATCACCATAAACGTATTTACTTGTTTCCAAAATTGTAAGCACACTCCTCCCCCGCTTTTTGACCTATAGTTTATACGTTTCCTATCATTCCTTCTCCCATTCGTACGACACAAACACAAAAACACAAACACACACATAGTTCTTCTGCTTCTCTCTCAAAGACCAAGGTTGAAGGTTGTTGCTGCTGATGTTCATTCGTGGGTGCAAGGATTGATCTTGGGTATTAGGGTTTTGATTCGTGGTGTTCCTAATTCTTGTTCTTTTGTTCTCTTTGTCCCGTTAACATCAGAAGGTAACATACCACTCTTCTTTTCTTAATCTATTCTACACTTATACATGTTAATCAGAATATCTAAAACACTTTAAACTTAATTGTTTATGTAATCTGAATCTGTTACATTTGCTACCCATTAATCTGTCATAAAACATGTTAAAGAGATCACATGAAATCCTAAAGTAACACACCTAAAACCTATGTATTCGATCTGACATTCTATTTTGTATTCGACCCATGCTTATTACTTCTTTTCAACTGATGTTCTGCTTTCTTTATCGACTTATAATCTGACCCATTCGAGCCCTTAAATATTCGACCATGCTCAAATAAATTAGACTCTAATCTGATCTATTATACATGCTTTCTAAATCTGGAATAAACCCTAAGACAATTAATATGTGACGTATAAAATTTATGAGACGAAATAGGGCTCATTGTGTGGGTTGTTTTTGTGTTGTAGAGTCGTGGGTGTGTGTGCTTGATTGTGTGTCGATCATGTAGGGCTGCTAGGTGTAAAATATGGAATAATTTAACCTATGAAATCTGTAGTATAATCGGATCTAAAAAGAATTAGACATAGGGATTGTTTGGTCTCTTTATAACCTATACATGGCTTGTAAATTTCTTAGGTCGAATGTGTGTTTGCACGTATGGCTTAGTGTGTGTTAAATGATGTCTTAAAACTTATTAAAACCTGAATTGAATAAGTTCTAAGGGTCATGGTATTGGTTTGGTTAAACTTAAGTCGTTTGTTGTCTCGCTTTCTACGCTGTCCAAAATTTGGGTCGGATTTAAAGGGGTCTAATTTGATGATGCCAATATGTTTTTCAATATTTTTGTGTCTAAAACTAAGCTCAGAATGTGTGCTATCTGAATATAAAATTTCATAATTTTTGGAGGTAGGGTAGGTGACTTTCTGATTTTTAGAACATTAGATGTCACTCTTGAGTTTAGGAGTCTAAAAATCCAGCTGGTGTTTTTGAATTTTAGTTTCCAAACAGTTGGGAATTATGAGGTCTCATTTGACAAGGGGAATTTCTAAGATGTATAGGACTTACTGGAATTTTTGGGCATTTTTCTGAAAGGTTCAAATAGGTTAAGCAAATACAAACTTTCGGGGTATACCTGCAGTACACTTTCTGGGCAGGTTTGGGAAAATGATTTTTGAAATGGTACTATCACTTTGAAATAAAATCTGGGAAAATTACTAAAGGTGCCCAACATGTATTAGTATTCATAATAAATATTTGAGCTCCTCAGTAAGCAGTTAAGTATGGTATAAAATTCATAAATAAAGGGACCAAAATATGATAAAATCTGAACTATGTTATAAGTTAGGTTTTTAGTCTAACCTAACTCCATTTAATGTGTTTTGAACTAAATTACATTTTTAACATTAATACGGATACTCTTAAACATATGTTAACCTAATTTCAGTAATAAAACCCAAATCACAATTAATGAATAACTATAAGTATTTAAGAATCAGTTATGACAATTAATGACATTTAAAACAGACTCCTAAATAATAATTGATCCATAATTCATGTAGATTCTCTGAAGAAGGAGTGATCTCCGTCCCTGTGTTCATTTTATTTCGTTTACATTTCGTTGCTTGCTTGGGTACAGATATTCTATCCTTTATCAGTAAGGATTTCCTCATGACTCATTTCGTTATGATATGGTTCTATTCGTTCGTGACTTCAATATTCACATTTGAATCCTTTGATACTTTATAATGCATTAGATATTATGACTTCTTGTGAAAACCTTTCTTAAATATATATCTTGATGATGTTTTGAGAAAAACTATTTTAAAATGATTTCTATGAATACGAGGTAATACCACTTTTTATATGAAGGTTTAATGACTCTTATGAAAACGGTTTTTAAAAGAATACTTTCTTTAAAACAACTTAAATGATTTTCGCAATTACATAATCTGGCTGTACTATATCCTTAAATATTCGCATGACTCATTGATTTCCTGATATTGTTAATTGTTATGCCTTGATCCATATTTGTCTAGTATTCATTTGATTATTCGTTTCATGCTATATCTCATTCATATAGCTATTATCTGAGTTGGATAGTTTCTAATTATCCCATATCATTAGATTGCATGTACTATGCCTATTATGTTGCCTATATTTGTAGCCAGTCATGGGGAGTCCATGGCCTTGCCATTGATGCACCAATGATATTGACACTATCTGTGGAGGTGGGATTTAGTCCACAGCGTTCCCACTTATGCTATATAGCAACCATGGCCACCATATTTATTATTATATTAATGTACGTATGCACAGTCTCAAACTTGTATATGTATATTTGTTTTGCAGGGAGCGTATGGATGCATCCTAGGTACTTAGTTCTGTTATGATATATATATATATATATATATATTGGTGAATGGACTTGAGTGTGTGCAATACACCCCATTTTACATTAGGTACATCGGAGATCTTGACTCCCATGTATAATTTGCTATATGTTTGTTGGGCATTTTCCTTTGTTTATGATTGATATTCATTTTATATTCATTTGACTATGATTTGTTTCCTTTTCTTATGTTCCATATCCTTTATGACATCTTGTTCAGCAGGTTCTCTTGGATTTATCCGCACATTCATTTCGTTTATGCTTATTACCTTTCATTTGTTTATATCTATTCACTGAGCGTTAGCTCAGCCGCATTTTATTTTCTCTGCGGCAGGTTATAAGCGGGATGCTGGGCATGAGTTTTGAGAGTAGAAGATAGAGGACCTACCCTTGATTAGATTCCATTCTTGGAGTTAAGATTGTAGACATTATGTAGAGGTGGCAAAACGGGCGGGCACGGGCTACGGTTCAAACGGGCTACGGGCTAAACGGGCTACGGGCTAAACGGGCGCGGGCCAAACGGGCGCGGGCCAAACGGGCACATGTTATACAAATCGCTTTAGACTAGACACAAAACGACGAAATAAATTCCTCAAACGTAACACCTCATTTATATTTAAAAAATTAAATATATTATATCTATAAGTTTTTCTTTAAAAACAATTGTAATGTTCTCTGCCCGTTTGTGTCCATTTAACTTTTAAATGGGCAATATATGCCCATTTCATAAAAAGGAGGGGACCATATGCGCCCAAATCTTTTAAAATTTTGCCCAATTAGCCCATTTTTTTGAGTTTGGGCACAAATTGCCACCTCTAACATTATGCTTTGGATATGTATTGTATTTAGATTATTGTTTGGATTATATTTCGTAAGTCCTTGTTATTCTTAACTTAGTATATTATAAGAAATCTTCCGCTTGTGTTTATATGTTCTGATTGACACCATAATGTTACACTTAGCCCCTTTTCGGGTTGGGGTGTTACAGTTGTTGTCCTTTGACGTTGTTGAGGTTCTAACGAGCTTCTATTCTCTTCCACTGGCCTTGTCATTCTAATTGGTATTCTGAATCGGGCACTAATTCCTGTAGTGTCCTTTCCCACCACATCTGTGGCATACCACGGCTACTGGCTGCGCATTAATACTTGTGACTTTGCAATCTCCTGTTTTGTGGCCTGTTCCCTGGCATTTTCCATACTCAGCAATGCAAGGCCCAGTGTGATGCATTTTGCATTGGTTGCACAAAGGTTGCTTCCCACGATAACCACTTCCTTCAGCAGATGTGGCAATGTAGTCTCTACCGGCTTCCTGCCTGCGATTCTATTGATTATAGTGGTTATTGCGGCTTTGTTGATAGTTGTGATGGTTGTTGTGGTTGGGATGGTTGTTGTAGTGATGAATGGTTCTCTTGTCATCAAGCTTCCGCTTGTGATCATTGCATCCTTTGGTGGAACCATGCTTAATTTCCCTGTCCATTAGCCTCTGAGCAATAGTAATGGCTTCTTCCAGCGTTTGTGCTCTAGATGAGGTGACTTTCCCTTCAATACTTCGAGGCAGTCCCTCGATATACTTCTCCAATGTTTTCTCAAGATCTGGTACAATAGTTGGGCATAGTATAGCCAGTTCCTGAAACCTCCTGTTGTAGGTCTTGAGATCAGTTCCTTTCACAACCAATTGGTGAAATTCGTCTTCCAGCTTTTTGATCTCGGTACGGGGGCGGTACTTTTTTAGCATTTTCTTTTTGAAGTCAGCCCAGGTGAGTTGATAAGCTGCTTCAACACCCATAGTTTGGGCAGAAGAGTTCCACCAAGACAGGGCATCATCTAGGAGAGTCCCTGTGACAAAAGTAACCTTGCAGTCATCAGTATACCCACTTCTCATGAAAATTGTTTCTGTACGCTCAAACCAATGAGCCAACTCAGTCACTCCTTCTGTTCCCTTGAAGAAGGTTGGTTTACAATTCATGAGTCTTTGTAGGTACACTTGTGAGCTATAGCTGTCTCGCTTTCTCCGGTAGGTCTGTTGGTACTTCCAGAATGGGCCATTGCTGCTGCGTATGTCTCGAGTGCTGCAACAACACTGTCTGCAACTAGTTTTCAGATAGCAGCTTGAGGCATGACTAGTTCTGGAGTTGGAGTTGATTTTCTTGTAGTAGGCATATTTCTATTAATGCCCCAAGAAATAGAACACATATTCAACATTCGCATAATGACCATGTTATTTTTGAATAATACAAATAACAAGGTGAATGCGTAAAAATCATAACGACACTGCCATAATTACCACAAACGGAGTCTATCAGGATTATGAGATCACGACTTACCTGAATACTATCATACATGTATATAAATGAGCAACTCTGGCCCACATCAACCGATATCATCACACAACAAGATATAACAGAATCACAACCACATGTAGTCATAAATAACTTGCTAGTTTGTTATACAACAAAATAGATGCAAGTGTCATATTTATGCTACACACTCCGTGGCGGAAGCGTTGTAGGCCCATAACCCACAAGTCCCAGGTTCTGATACTTTGAATTAGAAGATCCAGAAGAACTTTTTCTATTTCAACAAGGAAGATGGACATGGAAACTTCACAAATCTCATTCCTTGCCAAACTACCAATGCTCAAACAAAACGAATATGACCTCTGGAGGCTCATAATTGAGCAGTACTTCTTGGTGCAAGATTATGCACTATGGGATATCATTCTGCATGGTGATTCATTTAAACCAACAAATTCTGAAGAAACACTTGCTGATGGTACCAAAACTACTAAACTCAACACTAAACCAGCCACCAATGATGAAAGGATCAAGAAGAAGAATGATCTCAAAGCCAAGAGTTTGTTACTCATGGCAATTCCCAATGATTAGGTGTTGAACTTCAGTCATTATGAGACTGCAAAGACTCTTTTTGCAGCAATTGTAGAGAGGTTTGGTGGTAATGAAGCTACTAAGAAGGCACAAAGAACATTGCTGAAGCAAAGCTATGAGAATTTTAGTGCCACAAGCACTGAGACTCTTGATCATGTCTTTAATAGGCTATAGAGGATTGTTAGCCAACTTGCTAGTTTGAAGATAGTGATTCCACAAGAAGACCTAAACATGAAGTTTCTCAATAGCTTGTCTGCTGAATGGAACACCCATGTTGTTGTTTGGAGCAACAAGCCTGAACTGGAGAAGATGACACTTAATGAGTTGTACAACAATCTTAAGATTGTTGAACAAAAGGTGAAAAAGACAGGAAGCACCAGTTCTGTGTCTGGAAACATGGCATTTTTTTCATCACCCAGCAATAGCAGTCCTGAAGATGATCAAGATGTTTGTACTGCTAGCCCTAAAGTTGGTACTGCTAGTGTAAAAACTAGCACTGCTAGCTTGAGTGATGAAACTATCTATGCTTTTATGTCAGAGCAATCCAGTGGTTCTCAAATCTACAATGAAGATCTTCTTCAAATTCATGAAGATGACTTGGAAGCAATGGACTTGAAGTGGCAAATGGATTTGATAAGCATTAGGGCAAAGAAGTACTTTCAAAGGACTGGAAAGAAGCTTACTTTCAATGGAGGAGATGTTGCTGGCTATGACAAATCCAAGGTGGAATGTTATAATTGTCACAAGATGGGACATTTTTTCATAGAATGCAGAAGCCCTAGACAACAGGACAACAAGGGTAAAGGGTACAAAAGTCAGCAGGGAAATAGGAGAACAGTGAATGTGGAGGAGACTTCTTCCAAGCCAATGGTAGCTGTTGATGGAGTTGGCTTTGACTGGAGCTTCATGAAAGAAGAGGAGGAACCAACCAACCTTGGATTGATGGCCTTCTCAGACTCAGAGGTACATGAGGTTAAAAAGTGTTCTAATTCTTGTCCAACTTTGAAAGAATATGAGTCTCTTAAGAAACAATATGATAATCTTAGAATAGAATTTAATGAAGTAAACTTTAGTCTTTCAAATCATAAAAGATGAATATCTGTTTTAGAAGAGCAACTTACTTTTTATAGACAGAATGAAGCAAACTTTACAGATGATATAGCTGTCTTAAAAAGAGATTTGCAACTTAGAGATGATAAGATGAGTGGGCTTAAGTATGAACTAGAACAGCTTAAGAAAGAAAAGGAAAACATACAGTTAAGTGTTGACACTCTTGAATATACATCAAAAGGAGTTCAGAAATTAATAGAGAGTCAACTGATAAATAAAGCTAAATCTGGTCTAGGATATAAGTCTGTTGCACCCCCCCCCCCCAATAGAGGAATGTTTGTGCCTCCAGGCATTGACTTAGCTCATACTGGCTTAGAGGAGTTTAAGGATATTGAATTTCCTGGATATGGTCCTAAAACCAATGAGAGTCCTACTAAATTTTTCAAGGCTGAGGATTATTTTAAGAGTGCAAGTGATACTTCACTCACTAAGGACAAGGTGTCCTCTGGTAGGTGTTCTGATGCTCCAACCATTGAGGATTGGACATCTGATGATGATGTGGAGAATAAGTCTGAGGTTAAGACCAATGAAGTTGTGTTTGAGTATAAGTCTGAGGTTAAGACCAATGAAGTTGTGTCTGAGAATAAGTCTGAGGTTAAGATAGAAGTAAAAAATGTTCCTAAAGTGGTCAAAAATGAAAATATAAAACCAGTTAGGAAAGCTGTTAGATATGCTTAGATGTATAGGTCTACAAATAGATCTTCAGTTCCTAGGGGCAATCAGAGGAACTGGAATAATTTAAAATCTCAACAGCTTGGTGATGAGTTTGTTATGCAGAATAAAGTATGTTTTGTGTGTGGTAATTTTGATCATCTGGCTGCATATTGTGACTGAAACCCATGGAAAAATAAGGTTTTTGGAAATTCAAGGGTGTATGGAATACCAATGCTAGGGTGAATCAAAACCATCCTACTAGATTGACTCATCCTAATGTAAATCTTAAGATGACACCCAGAGAAGTAATGTTGAAGTCTGGCATCAAATCAATTTCTACTGCTAGACCAAACAAGGTTGTTAATTACAAACAAACTGTTTCAATTGAAAAACCATATTCAAATCATTACAATCATGCACAAACAGTTAACAGGCCCTTTTATAAGAAAACAGCTTTGAATAATCAAAAATGGATGCCTAATGTCAAACCTGCTAAGCCAGCAGTTTCTACTGCTAGGCATATGAATGTTATTAAGGGTCAATGGGGCAATGCTGTAAAGGGCTCAGCACATTGGGTATGGAAACCTACCAAACCCAATGGTGCATCAATGACTTTCAATAAATATAATTCTATTGATGCACGAGGCAGATCCAAGTTAGTGATGGCTTGGGACCCCAAAAGGAACTAATTCCTTTATTTTATGTGCAGGAACATCCTACAAAAGATGGAGAAGATAGAGGATACTCAGATAGTGGATGTTCAAGGCACATGACTGGTAACATGTTATACCTTTCAGATTTTACAGCTCTGGATGGAGGACGTGTTATCTTTGGAGGAGGTGTTGGTAGTAGGATTACTGGTAAAGGTATTATTAAAACTGGTAATCTTGCTTTGAAAATGTGTATTTTGTACCAGAGCTTAAGTACAACCTTTTTAGTGTGTTACAAATTTGTGACAAACAGAACAAGGCTCTTTTTACTGATACTGACTGTCTTATTCTTTCTTCTGATTTCAAGCTACCTGATGAAAATCAAGTATTGCTTAAAATCCCCAGAAAGGGTAACACATACAGTGTTGAGATGAATAAGCTTGTTCCTAAAGAAGGTCTTACTTGCCTTGTTGCAAAAGCCACATTGGATGAGTCAATGTTGTGGCACAGATGTGACAAATCACAATTTCAGGTCATTTTCCAAACCTCGATAATTTACTATTCATGAGTTACTATTCATCATTTACTATTCACTGATCACTATTCATCATTTCACTATTCATCATTTTTGAAGCCAGTTTGAGACTTTGAGAAGTTTTCAAAAATTTTACTATTCATGAAACACTATTCATTCCCGGAGGGAAACCACTATTCATGATTATCATACATCATTACGTAAACTAGGTTTACGGGTATCCAAATGCGCGTAACCAGTATGGTTTAGCTGCGTATTCATGCATCATCAGTAAGGACACATCATATAGACTAGAGTAGTCTACATATCATCAGTAACATCATTATCATATTAGGTCATGCACGGGTTTGTGTGATTTTCATTAACGTATGTTTAATTATTTAATTAACGTTACCACTCAGTCATTACTACTAACATTATACCCGACACTCCCGACTATGATCCCAACATATTTTCATGCTAATTATAATGATATAAAGATTATATTATTACTTTACCCGGTGTTTTTAAACCAATTGCTCTATTTTCCATTAGGAGCTTATAACTCCGTCGGTTTGCGATATTTCAACCCGATAATCATTCTAACACCCGATTCTTGCAAATAATATGATTTTACAATTTTTACAACTTCGTCGTATTTTATTTAACCTCGTCATGATTTATTTCTAGTTAACTCGGTACCCGGTAACACCTAATGTATACTCAAAACAACTAATACTTAACTAATTAGGGGACAAGCTCTTTAATTAGCAATCCAATCTTCCTTTTTCCTTCCACATGCCCCCCCCCCCCTAGCCCCTAATTCCTCCAAAACACTTGATTAGTAAGACAAAACTCATTAATGTTACAAGTAAATATAACCTTGATTTAATTTCACGAACACTATCACTTCATAAATCAACTAGCTAAAACAAACATATTCTCTCTTCTTCCTCTCCATTTGATCGGCCAAGAACAAGAACACCAAGGAATCCATAAATTTTTGAAGATCAAGTTATAATCAAGTCTCATTTACACTCCTAGCTAGGATTTTGAAATAAAAATCCCTATGTTTCTTATACATTTCACTCCAAATCATCTCAAATCTTCAAGTAAGCTTCAAGAACACTTTTTAATCTTTTCATACCTTCATTTGTTTTATTCTCAGATCAAAAGTTAAATAACACGATATTAAGATATTGTTACAAGGTTTTCAAAAACGTCGAGTTTAATCACTAACACTTAATGAGCACACTTCTATGACTAGTTTTGCAAAGCCATTTGGGTATATTTTCACAAGTTATGGAAAATATTAAATTGCGACGAAAACATTATATTTACCGATAGAACACCAAACGAGGATCGTGAAGTATCATTTCAACATAATTACACGAAAAGTAGTTTATAACTTAACGAGACGTCAAAAATGTATTTTTCGACGATAAACATTATTTTCAAAATTAACGAGTGGTATCGATAACATACGTATTTGCATGTGTTACATTATATCATTGCTTACCTTAGATCATATCATTCATAATAGGTCGCGGTTAGAGACCGAGCTTCGTTGCATCACACCCATAATTGTCATTGTTGCTATATCATCAGGTGAGTTTTCATAGCCCCGCTTTCAATTGTTTACATAATTTCTAAACTCTCGGGGGAGAATACATTGCACCATTTTTCATACGGACCAAAGTATCAACTCATTTACATTGCTTAAGTTACATCATTGCCCAGATTAAAGTCCCCTTTATTATCATGAACCGTTAATTGTGAGCAAGCGAGAGTGAGTGAATAGATCTATTGAGGGTGACTCCTCCGTTCGGGTTGGTAGCGCCAACTTGTCAAACGAACGCATTTCATTTGATCCGTATCAGAGTGTCTTGCAAAACACTCAGTTGGGGCATTTCATTCAGTCTAGCTTCTGGGTCATGAGCTTAAGAGCTAATGTATTATTTTTATTTGGTATTATTTTGTCATACCCTTTATACTTGTGGTTTCCGTAGAAGCATTTCATTTACATAAACCTATGAACTCACCAACATTATTGTTGACCATTTTTAGCAATGTATTTTCAGGTAAATAAGGTATCGCATGTTGGCTTGCATATGGGCATACCATGGAGTCGCAGTGACGCCGCGTCTCACTTTATTTTTATGCACTTACTTATCGTTTGTTTTGTATGAACTTGATTTCCGCAAACTTGAAACACCTTTTGGGACCTTGTTTTGTAAACTCTGAATATTTTAAATAATGAAACGATGTGTTTTCTAAACGACACTTTAGGTCGTTGAATATAAATGTAACTGTGGTGCTATGATCAGTCACGCCCTCGAATGCTTCATTCCGCTGCAAGTCATGTAATTTGGGGGTGTGACAGATTGGTACCAGAGCAAAGGTTATAGCGAACTAGGTTATCCTTAATACCCTAGACTATAACTACACCATCATAGCATCTCATCATTGTAGCATAAGTGCATATTCATTATACATGCGATTTCATACATATATCATTTCATCATAACTTGCATTATGTAAATGCTTATTTACTTTTATTTCGCATCGATTGTCACAGAGATGTCTTCAGACTCGCACCCTATTGTTATTTCCTCGGACTCTGAGTCAGATGTGATTTCCTCACTACCCTCCATTATACTAGAGTCGGTTACATCATCCTCACTACCCACTATCATTCTGTCATCAGTGGAGCCTACTCCACAGTCATCACCTGTGCTATCTGAGGCCGAGACAGAACCCTTCGAGGAGGGGGAGGTCGCGCCTACACCACCTGTGTCGCCACCGATTCGTCATGGGCCTGCAGTTATTCCAGTTATCCAGCCAGGAGAGTTTATACCCTATGGTCAGATTTACCGAGTACGTCCAGATGGACCGCGCATGAAGCGCACTGCTGCTAAGCGGGTTCGTCGTCCTATGGTCAGATCACCAGCTGCATTCGTATCCTTACCACCACCATCATCATTTGCTTCAGGTAGCCATCCCATTGTACCTACTAGATCCCATCCACTCAGACGTCGTGCGAAAGCGCGAAAGTGAGTTGCTTTTCGTACCCCATTGTCACCATCATCACCATTACCATCCTTATCATCATTGTCTCCATCATTACCAACCCTACTAGTATCTCTGATACCATCAGCACCTGTTCATCCCAGGGATCCTACTCCTATGTTCGACCTACCGCTCAAGAAGCGGGCACGGCTCGACATCCCATCACCAGACACTACAGAGACGACAGAGACTGCACCACCCAGCAGATTCGAGGTTGGTGAGAGTTCGAGAGCTGCTACTGCCAGACTACTCACTGCTGCTACACTTGACTCGCGACTAGATCATCTGTAGTGAGAGATTGACAGGGCATTAGGCCATATAGAGGAGATCCTAGTGAGCCGGATTGAGGCTATAGAGGAGGAGATCGAGGGGCTAGTAGTAGACAGAGTTTCCATAGATGTTTCATATCAGGGATTAGAGGCCCGACAACAGGAGAGTTCTGAGCGTATCACCCAGCTGAGGCAGGAGATGCCGGAGTTATTTGATAGAGCATAGATGTCCCAGGAAGAGCATCACCGTCAGGCCGGTGAGTTAGCTTCAGTTCAGGCTAGGATTCCTACATCAGAGAGTAGGGAGACCGATCTTCAGCTTCAAGTTCAGCACTTAGAGGAGATTGTTGTTGCTATGACTAGAGATCTTCAGAGGATTAGTCGCCGACTAGGTGGAGCACCAGGGGGTGCCTAGTGTTAGACTGTTATCATGTAGCTTGTACTATTATTTTCCTAGTCCCGGGGTGTGGGACATAGTTTAGAACTTGTTGTCTTTTGCTTGTAGTACAAACAAATATATCAAGTGTGACTCTACGATGCAGGATTTGTTGTGCTATTTTATGATATCGGCCTACGTGGACCGAAATTTTCATGTATTATATTCATGTGCGTTGTGATTATATTTATGATAACCACGAAGTATCATGCTGTGGTTGTTTCTCATTGTGGTTTCATTGTATTTATACATGTTGTGGTTGTATTTATACATGTTGTGGATGCATATACATGTTGTGGTTGTATATATTGTGTATGATGATCGTTTCTATTGCAAGTACTCATTTTGTTGTCTTTTGTGATTGTGAAGAATCATGCCACCCAAAAGAGCTACTACCGCTATGACGCCCGCTGAGATCAGAAAGCTTGTTGCCGACAGCATAGAGGCAGCATTAGTGACTGAAAAAGCTGTTGTAGCTGCAGCCGCTTCTCGGGCAGAAACCAAAGAAGCTACCGATGGTACTAATGGACGTAAATGTACGTACAAGGACTTCAAGAGTGGAGATCCACCAAAATTCAAAGGCACTGAAGGGGCCACTGCCATGATTCGTTGGTTCGAGAAGATAGAGTCTGTGTTTCTCCTATGCAACTGTCCAGAGGAGTACAAAGTAAAGTTTGCTACTAGTACACTTGTTGAGGAAGCTATGTCGTGGTGGAATTCGTATGCAAAGCCCATGGGAATGGAAAATGCTCACAAGCTTACATGGGATGAGTTCAAGAAGTTGTTAACTAAGAAGTTTTGTCCACACACGGAAGTAAAGAAGTTGGAGACAGAGTTTTATGAGCTTGTGATAGCAGGAAATGATATCGAGACATATATCAGGAGGTTTCAGGAGTTAGCCGCATTATGTCCGGTTATGGTTCCAGACAATGAGAAGCTGTTAGAAAATTTCATTGGTGGACTACCCAACAACATCCGTGGAGATGTGATTTCTTTTGACCCGAAAACATTGGACGAGGCAATTAAAATGTCTCAGAAACTTATGGCTCAGATAGTGAAGAAAGGAACTACTTCAAACAACAACAACAGCAACGCCAACAGTAACCGTAACTACAACAACAATTCCAACAACTACCGAAACAACAACTATAACAGTAACAGAAACAATTCCAATAATAACAACAACAACAAAAGGCATTGGGACAACAATCAAAGTGGAAACACTACTCAACCACCACCCAAGAGACAAGAAACTGCAAAGGCATATGCTGCAAGTTCAGCTGAGAAAAGAGGTTACAATGGTACTTTACCCAAGTGCAACAAATGTCAAACCCATCATAACCCTGGAAATTGTCCAAATCCGTGTGGTAACTGCAAGAAGGTTGGTCATTCGACCAGGGATTGCAAGGTTCCGTTTGTGGTTGATAATCAGAAACCCCCAGTAACATGTTTTGGTTGTGGAGAAGTAGGACACTTCAAGAATAAATGTCCAAAAGGAAAGAATCAGGGAAACGGTAACCAAGGTGGAACAGCTAGAGGAAGAGCTTATGTCCTTGGAGGTGAAGATATCAGGGAGGACCCAAATGTCGTTACGGGTACGTTCCTCGTCAATAATCGTTATGCATCCATTTTATTTGATTCAGGAGCCGATAGTAGTTTTGTTTCTACTGCATTTACACCTTTACTCAACATTGAACCAACCACATTAGACACTCCTTATCACATCGAACTAGCTAATGGTTCTTTAGTTGGCACCAAGACCATCGTCCGTGGTTGCACTCTCAACTTTCTAAACCACCCATTCAATATAGATCTCATGCCCGTAGAACTTGGAAGTTTCAACATCGTTATCGGTATGGATTGGTTATCCAGACATCATGCAAGGATCATTTGTGATGAAAAAGTTGTTCATCTTCCTTACGGCAGCGAAACATTGGTCATTCGTGGTGAACGAAGTGGAACTAGACTCAGTATCATTTCATGCATCAAAACTGAGAAGTACATAAAGAAAGGCTGTTATGCTTTCTTGGCTCATATCACAGAAAATAAGTCGGATGGGAAGCGACTTGAAGACGTACCAACTAATAGAGATTTTCCAAAAGTCTTTCCTGAAGACTTACCAGGACTTCCACCTACTCGCAAAGTAGAATTTCAGATTGTCTTTGTGCCAGGAGCTGCACCAATTGCGCGAGTACCTTATCGACTCGCACCTTTAGAAATGCAAGAGTTGTCTAACCAATTGCAAGAACTCTTGGACAAAGGATTCATTAGGCCGAGTTCCTCGCCTTGGGGAGCACCGGTCTTGTTTGTGAAGAAGAAAGATGGATCTTTCAGAATGTGTATCGACTATCGAGAGTTAAACAAGTTAACGGTAAAGAATCGTTATCCACTTCCCAGGATCGATGATTTGTTTGATCAATTGCAAGGTTCCAGTTATTACTCCAAAATCGATTTGAGATCAGGTTACCATTAGCTTAGAGTTCGGGACGATGATATCCCGAAGACAGCATTTAGAACTCGGTATGGTCATTATGAGTTTCAGGTAATGCCGTTCGGACTGACCAACGCACCAGCTGTGTTCATGGATCTCATGAACAGGGTGTGCAAGCCATATCTGGATAAGTTCGTGATTGTATTCATTGACGATATCTTGATCTACTTGAAGAGTGAAGAAGAGCTCCGAGAACACCTCAGAACGATCTTAGAACTGGTCAGGTAGGAGAAGTTGTATGCCAAATTTTTGAAGTGTGATTTTTGGATCCGAAGAGTACAATTCCTTTGTCATTTCATTGATAGTCAAGGACTACAGGTTGATCCTACAAAGATTGAGGCTGTTAAAGATTGGGCGACGCCCAAGACCCCCCCCACAGAAATTCGTCAATTTTTAGGACTTGCCGGATATTATAGAAGGTTCATTGAAGGGTTTTCTAAGATAGCTAATCCATTGACCAAGTTGACGCAAAAGAACCAGAAGTACGAATGGGGAAAGAAACAAGAGACCGCTTTTCAGTTATTGAAGCAGAAGCCTTGCAGCGCGCCAGTTTTGGCACTACCAGAAGGGATTGAAAACTTCGTGGTATACTGTGACGCATCACATAAAGGACTTGGAGCAGTGTTAATGCAGAACGAGAAGGTGATAGCTTATCCATCTCGACAGCTTAAGACACATGAGAAGAATTACACCACACACGACTTAGAGTTGGGTGCAGTGGTTTTCGCACTCAAGATTTGGAGGCACTACCTTTATTGTACTAAGTGTGTAGTATTTACAGACCACAAGAGCTTACAGTATATACTTGATCAGAAGGAACTCAATATGAGGCAACGTCGTTGGTTAGAACTGCTTAGTGATTACGACTGTGAGATTCGATATCACCCGGGAAAAGCCAATGTAGTGGCAGATGCACTCAGCCGGAAAGAGAGACTCAAGCCTTTGAGAGTCAGATCATTGGGAATGACGATCATTTCGCCACTACCATCAAAAATCCTCGAGGCTCAAGTCGAGGCACTCAAGGAAGAAAACCTATCAAGTGAGACACTAAAAGGAATGCAAGAGAATGCAAATGGTTTAGAAGCTGGATACCTCTCTATGGTGGAATATGAGAGTTGATTATGCACGAGTCGCACAAGTGGAAGTACTCCATTCACCCAGGTTCTGATAAGATGTATCAGGATCTCAAGAAGCTTTATTGGTGGCCGAATATGAAAGCAGAGATAGCTACGTATGTCAGCAAATGCCTTACTTGTGCTAAAGTAAAAGCCGAGTACCAGAAACCATCAGGATTACTTCAGCAACCAGAAATTCCCCAATGGAAATGGGAACGCATTACAATGGATTTCGTCACTAAACTTCCCAAGACAACAGGCGGTTACGATGCTATTTGGGTAATCGTTGATCGTCTTACCAAATCAGCCCATTTCATTCCAATCAAAGAGACTTATTCCATGGATCAGCTCACCAGACTTTACGTCCAGGAAATAGTCTCAAGGCACGGAGCACCAATTTCCATCATTTTCGACCGAGACAGTCGCTTTACTTCAAACTTCTGGCAATCATTGCAAGATTCATTTGGGACTAAATTAGACATGAGCACTGCCTACCATCCTCAGACCGATGGTCAGAGCGAGAGAACAATTCAAACATTGGAAGACATGCTCAGGGCGTGTGTGATGGATTTCGGAAATGGTTGGGCTAACCATTTGCCATTGATCGAGTTCTCTTACAATAACAGCTATCACACGAGCATAAAGGCAGCACCATTCGAGGTACTCTATGGTCGCAAGTGCCGGTCCCTAGTTTGTTGGGCCGAAGTGGGTGATGTACAACTCACTGGTCCAGAGTTGGTCAGAGAAACAACAGAAAAGATAATTCAGATTCGAGAACGACTCCAAACAGCCAGAAGCCGACAGAAAAGTTATGCCGATGTTCGACGCAAACCATTAGAATTTCAGGTTGGAGACAAAGTCATGTTGAAAGTCTCGCCTTGGAAAGGCGTGATACGATTCGGAAAACGCGGGAAGTTGAACCCGAGATACATTGGGCCGTTTAAGATTCTGGAAAGGATCGGTCCGGTAGCTTACAGACTTGAGCTTCCATTAGAGCTCAGCAGTCTACATAACACGTTTCATGTCTCAAACCTCAAGAAATGTCTTTCAGACGAAATTCTCATGATTCCATTGGAAGAAATTCAGCTCGACGATAAGCTTAACTTTGTGGAGGAACCAGCAGAAATCATGGATCGTGAGGTCAAACAATTGAAGCAAAGTCGAATTCCTATCGTCAAAGTTCACTGGAATTCTCGAAGAGGTCCTGAGTTTACTTGGGAAAGGGAAGACCAGATGCGACTCAAGTACCCACATCTTTTCACCGAGTCCACTCCAGAGACCAACACCAGCTGAATTCAGGGACTGAATTCCTTTTTGGGTGGGTGACTGTGACAAATCACAATTTCAAGTCATTTTCCAAACCTCGACAATTTACTATTCATGACTTACTATTCATCATTTACTATTCACCGATCACTATTCATCATTTCACTATTTATCGTTTTTGAAGCCAGTTTGAGACTTTGAGAAGTTTTCAAAAAATTTACTATTCATGAAACACTATTTATTCCCAGAGGGAAACCACTATTCATGATTATCATTCATCATTACGTAAACTAGGTTTACGGGTATCCAAATGCGCGTAACCAGTATGGTTTAGCTGCGTATTCATGCATCATCAGTAAGGACACATCATATAGACTAGAGTAGTCTACATATCATCAGTAACATCATTATCATATTAGGTCATGCACGGGTTTGTGTGATTTTCATTAACGTATGTTTAATTATTCAATTAACGTTACCACTCAGTCATTACTACTAACATTATACCCGACACTCCCGACTATGATCCTAACATATTTTCATGCTAATTATAATGATATAAAGATTATATTATTACTTTACCTGTTGTTTTTAAACCAATTGCTATATTTTCCATTAGGAGCTTATAACTCCGTCGGTTTGCGATATTTCAACCCGATAATCATTCTAACACCCGATTCTGGCAAAGAATATGATTTTACAATTTTTACAACTTCGTCGTATTTTATTTTACCTCGTCATGATTTATTTCTAGTTAACTCGGTACCCGGTAACACCTAATGTATACTCAAAACAACTAATACTTAACTAATTAGGGGACAAGCTCTTTTATTAGCAATCCAATCTTCCTTTTTCCTCCCACATGCCCCCCCCTAGCCCCTAATTTCTCCAAAACACTTGATTAGTAAGACAAAACTCATTAATGTTACAAGTAAACATAACCTTGATTTAATTTCACAAACACTATCACTTCACAAATCAACTAGCTAAAACAAACATATTCTCTCTTCTTCCTCTCCATTTGATTGGCCAAGAACAAGAACACCAAGGAATCCATAAATTTTTGAAGATCAAGTTACAATCAAGTCTCATTTACACTCCTAGCTAGGATTTTGAAATAAAAATCCCTAGGTTTCTTATACATTTCACTCCAAATCATCTCAAATCTTCAAGTAAACTTCAAGAACACTTTTTAATCTTTTCATACCTTCATTTGTTTTATTTTCAAGTTATATTAGTAGTAGATCATGCAAATATATATGTTATATATACCACTTGGTACAATAATACTCTTTAATCATAGATCTATGGATTTTTAGTGTAACCCCATGAAATCCACCAATGTTGGTGATGTTTAGGACCCCATGACACCTTAAGAAGGTGTATGGTAGGATTAGATAGGTTGTGGTGTTGATTGAAAGTGGTTTGATCAAGTTTTGAACTAGAAAAATTAGTTTTTACAAACCCTAGAAAAGGTTCTGCCCAAAATCGTGTAATCTGGAAAACTCAGTAACTCAGGCGATATTTTGGCCTTCATATTCAGAAAGTAATTTCAAGAACGAAACCATGGCCGCAAGAATGAGTAAAAACCAACTTACGATGAGAAAGTTATGATTTTTCAAAGTTAGACGACGAAAACTAAATTTCTGAAAATTGCTTGCTGTTTTTCCGAACTTCAAAGGACAAAACGAGGTGTTAGACGTGATCTAGAGGAGCCGACCTACTGAGAATACGTTAGTTCATGTTTATACGAAGCCGTGGATATAAAGAACGTAGAAAACGAGCTTATAACGACCGAGATACACGCGTTTGAAACCCGACAAACCATATACTATTTTGACAGCCCCTAATAGAAATATTTTCTAAGTGTGAAAACTCGTATTTTTACAAGACATAACATTGATAGTCGATTTTCTAATTAATCGAGACGAGTATGATCAAAAGTTAAATAACACGACATTAAGATATTGTTACAAGGTTTTCAAAAACGTCGAGTTTAATCACTAACACTTAATGAGCACACTTCTATGACTAGTTTTGCAAAGTCATTTGGGTATATTTTCACAAGTTATGGAAAATATTAAATTACGAAGAAAACATTATATTTACCGATAGAACACCAAACGAGGATCGTGAAGTATCATTTCAACATAATTACACGAAAAATAGTTTATAACTTAACGAGACGTCAAAAATGTATTTTTCGACGATAAACATTATTTTCAAAATTAACGAGTGGTATCGATAACATACGTATTTGCATGTGTTACATTGTATCATTGCTTACCTTAGATCATATCATTCATAATAGGTCTCGGTTAGAGACCGAGCTTCGTTGCATCACACCCATAATTGTCATTGTTGCTATATCATCCGGTGAGTTTTCATAGCCCCGCTTTCAATTGTTTACATAATTTCTAAACTCTCGGGGGAGAATACATTGCACCATTTTTCATACGGACCAAAGTATCAACTCATTTACATTGCTTAAGTTACATCATTGCCCAGATTAAAGTCCCCTTTATTATCATGAACCGTTAATTGTGAGCAAACGAGAGTGAGTGAATAGATCTATTGAGGTTGACTCCTCCGTTCGGGTTGGTAGCGCCAACTTGTCAAACGAACGCATTTCATTTGATCCGTATCAGAGTGTCTGGCAAAACACTCAGTTGGGGCATTTCATTCAGTCTAGCTTCGTGGTCATGAGCTTAAGAGCTAATGTATTATTTTTATGTGGCATTGTTTTGTCATACCCTTTATACTTGTGGTTTCTGTAGAAGCATTTCATTTACATAAACCTATGAACTCACCAACATTATTGTTGACCATTTTTAGCAATGTATTTTCAGGTAAATAAGGTATCGCATGTTGGCTTGCATATGGGCATACCATGGAATCGCGGTGACAACGCGTCTCACTTTATTTTTATGCACTTACTTATCGTTTGATTTGTATGAAGTTGATTTCCACAAACTTGAAACACCTTTTGGGACCTTGTTTTGTAAACTCTGAATATTTTAAATAATCAAACGATGTGTTTTCTAAATGATATTTTAGGTCATTCAATATAACTGTAACTGTGGTGCTATGATCAGTCACGCCCTCGAATGCTTCATTCCGCTGCAAGTCATGTAATTTGGGGGTGTGACAACAGAAGACTTGGTCATGTAAATTTCAAAACCATTAATAAGATTGCTAAAAATAGTTTGGTAAGAGGTTTACCTAACAAGATTTTTCAAAATGATCTAACCTGTGTTTCTTGCCTTAAGGGAAAACAACACAGAGCTTCTTGTAAGCCAAAGGTTCATAACTCTAACAATCAAGCTTTATACATGCTTCATATGGACTTGTTTGGTCCAACTTCTATTAATAGTTTGAATCATAAAAGGTACTGTCTTGTGATTACTAATGATTATAGCAGGTTTACATGGGTTTTCTTTATGAGAACTAAGGATGAAACTAGTGAGATCCTTAAGTCCTTTATAATTGAGGTAGAAAACCTAGCTGATAAAAAGGTTAAAATAATCAGATGTGATAATGGGACAAAATTTAAAAATAGGGTTATGGATGAGTTTTGCAAAGAAAAGGGTATTAAAAGAGAATTTAGTGTAGCTAGAACCCCATAGCAAAATGGAGTAGCTGGAAGAAAGAATAGGACACTAACAGAGGCTGCTAGAACTATGTTAGCTGACTCTAAGTTACCTATCTCATTTTGGGCTGAAGCAGTTAGTACTGCTTGTTATGTTCAGAACAGGGTTTTAGTGGTACAACTTCATAATAAGACTGCTTATGAACTTTTCAGAGGTAGAACCCCTGCCTTAAGTTTTATGAGACCTTTTGGTTGTCATGTCACTATTCTCAATACCAAAGACCAATTCGGGAAGTTTGATGGGAAATCTGATGAGGGTTTCTTTGTTGGTTATTCTTTGCATAGTAAAGCTTTTAGGGTGTATAATAAGAGCACTAGACATGTAGAGGAAAATCTGCACATTGAGTTTCAATAAAATATACCAAATGTTGCAGGTGGTGGTCCAGATTGGATTTTTGATATTGATGGCCTTTCAGAATCTATGAATTATGTGCATGTTACAGGTACAAATACTTATGATAATGCAGATTCAGAAGATTCTGATGAAGATCACATCTTGATGCCAATTTTGGAAGACAGTCCATTGTATGTTTCTTCTTCAAAGAATGATGATGCTCCATCATCAAGTGATGCTGATAAAGAGAAGAATGCTGGTGAAAACAGTTGACAAGATGGTAAAGAAATAGAAGTCCCCAAAAGCAGTAAAAATGGAGTTAGCACTACTGAGCCAAAAGATTCTACTGATGGGCCAAATGATCCTACTGCTGGATCAAGTCATACTACTGCTCCACAAATTGATTCTTTTGATATATTTGGAGCTGGTTTTCACAACATGCCTATCAACTATGAAGTTCCTTCTACTCCCCAAACTACAGTTCATAAGAATCATCTACTTGATAATGTGATTGGAGATGTTCATTCTGGAGTGAAGACTAGAAGACAGACACAAGATTCAGATCATCATGGTTTCCTCAGTGTTGTATATGAAGAAAAAGACCATGAAGATAAGAATGAATGTATGTTTGTGTGTTTCCTATCACAGATAGAACCAAAGAATGTGCTCAAGGCATTAGAAGACTCAAGCTGGGTTGAAGCAATGCAAGAAGAACTGCTTCAATTCAAGATTCAGAAGGTTTAGATTCTAGTTGACTTTCCAAAGGGCATGAAGGTTATTGGTACCAAGTGGGTGTTCAGAAACAAGAAAGATGAAAGAGGTATAGTGATAAAGAACAAGGCAAGGCTTGTGGCACAAGGCTATACTCAAGAAGAGGGAATTGATTATGAGGAAGTTTTTGCACCTGTTGCAAGAATTGAGGCAATCAGGCTTTTTCTAGCTTATGCTTCATTCATGGGTTTCATGGTCTACCAGATGGATGTGAAGAGTGCCTTCCTATATGGTACTATTGATGAGGAGGTATATGTTTCTCAACCTCCAGGTTTTATTGACCCTGATCATCCTAACAAAGTATACAAGGTGGTGAAAGCTCTCTATGGCTTGCATCAAGCTCCAAGAGCTTGGTATGGAACTTTGGCTGCTTATCTTTTGAAGAATGGGTTCCATAGGGGCAAGATTGATCAGACTCTTTTTATCAAGAAGAACAAGGGTGATATCCTATTGGTTCAAGTATATGTGGATGATATCATCTTTGGTTCTACCAAGAAGGAAATGTGCAAAGAGTTTGAAAAGTTAATGAAGGATCAGTTCCAGATGAGCTCTATGGGTGAGCTTACTTTCTTTTTGGGACTACAAGTGAATCAGAAACCAGAAGGAATTTTTATAAGCCAAGATAAATATGTAGCTAAAATATTGAGGAAGTTTCAGTTCACAGATGCTAAAGTTGCTAGTACACCTGTTGATAGGGAGACACATTTGCTTTTGAAATATCAAAGTGGTGAAGCTGTGGATGTACACACATACAGGTCTATGATTGGGTCTTTGATGTATCTCACATCCTCCAGACCTGATATTATGTTTGCAGTATGTGCTTGTGCAATATTTCAAGTCACTCCCAAGGTGTCTCATTTGACAGCAGTGAAGAGAATCTTTAGGTACCTTAAAGGTCAACCTAACCTAGGTCTGTGGTATCCTAAAGAGTCTCCATTTGATTTGGTAGCATATTCAGACAGTGATTATGCTGGTGCTAGTATGGATAGGAAGTCAACAACTGGTGGTTGTCAGTTCCTAGGATGCAGACTCATCTCATGGCAATGCAAAAAGCAAACTATCGTAGCCACTTCTACAACTGAAGCTGAATATGTGGCTGCTGCTAGTTGTTGTGCTCAGGTTCTTTGGATTCAGAATCAGTTATTTGATTATGGGTATAATTTCTTGAACACAATCATTTTCATAGACAATAGCAGTACAATGTGTATAATTAAAAATCCAGTTCAACATTCAAAAACTAAACACATTGAAATTAGACATCACTTTATAACAGATTGTCATGAAAAGAAGTTAGTTCAAGTTGTCAAAATTCATACAGATGACAACTTTGCTGACTTATTAACTAAAGGTTTTGATGTGGGGAGGTTTCAGTACTTGGTTACAGGTATTGGAATGCTTAACCCTTAAAAGTTCAATGTCTAAGTGTTTTTGTTATAAAAAGGATTTTGTACTGCTAGTTGTGTATAGTTTGTACTGTTTGAACAAATTTTGGTATTGCTTATGTATACATGTTAGTCACTTTTGATAACTATCAAATAGGAAATGCTTTGTCTCGTGTTTTCTTTGGTTTTGGACTAACATTTACAGGTTGAGAAAGCACTTTGAGGTGAATTGTGTTGACTGTGTTATGCTTTGGATACTATGGTGATTTGTAGTTTCAAGTGTGTGATCTTTGCACACAACAAATGGTAATTGGTTCACCATGTCTAACCCACATCAAGAACCAACTAGTCCAGAGCAAACGGTTTCTGGTAAAGACTACTCAAATCCGTTTATGGTTGATAGTTTACCTAAAACTTTATGGTAATCAACTCACCATACTTCACAGCAAAGAGTTGGCTAGTCCAAAGCAAACGGCTCTTGGTAAAGACACATCAAATCCGTTGATAGCTGATAGTTTGCTAAAAACTATAAGTGGGCAGTAATGTTTTCAAATACAAATAAAGTTTATACTGCTCTTTGAAAAATTTTGATAACCAGTTTGTACTGCTAGTTTAAACTTGGTTTAACACTGAGTCTATGCTCTATGATTCACCTCTCCCAGGAGGTAACACACCTGGAAGTGATGAGGGTAGTTTGAAACTATAAGAATTGATGGAAACTTGTACATAATTGTCTACTAGTTCTGCCCAGGGTTCAAGTTCCAGTGATGGTGAGGAATCTTCCAAATAGGGGAGGTATATTGCTTGGATCATGATCTTGATGTTCAGTTGATTGAAGATGAGTATGAGACTCAGGGGAGGATACCAGAGCAGATTCAAAGAAAGATGTTGTTTGAAAGATAAGTGCTCGAATACTTGCTGTTATGATTTCTTCAAAGCTTCTTCAAAGCTCAGATGTGAAGAAAATTCTGAAGTGATTCAAAATTAGAGAAGAGAGACGCAAGCTCTGAGGAAGAAAATATAAGTGTTTAAAAGAATCCCCCCCCCCCATCAACAAAGTTGGAGTTTAATTTAAGAAACTTAGTGATTTGCAGAGAAATCATAAGTTTAGGGGAGGATTGTTGGGAATTAAACCAACAGTTAGTACTGCCAGGTATAAAGTTACAACTACTGAAGATTACACCAGCAGTACTAATTGAGTTAGTACTGCTAGTACAGATGGTTAGTACTGATTATGTGATGAAGATAGAAATGTGTGTGGATATATATAGAATAGATTTGATGTATATCTTATAATTATAGATTGATACGAATATTAGTTTACTTGTAAAGGACTCCTTGTGCTATAAAAAGAGGTCCTAGGTTAGGGTTTTTGTGATTAGAAAATACGTATCTTTGTGAAAGCTTCAAGGTTGTAAAACCCTAGTGATAGTCTCAAGATCACTCGTATTATAATCAATAATATTGAAGCATTTGGTTCATTACTGTGTTCACACTTTACTATTTCATCATACACTATTTCATACAATACAACACAGATAATCTTTTAAGTGTTAGCTAGTAGATTCCGCATACAAGTTGACATTAACTCAAAGTATCTTCAACACAAGGAGTGTGTTCAGATCCTCTCAGAGATATAGTACAAAAGCTGGTAAATAAAGAATCTAGTCTAATAGCTGTCAGATGCTCTTTCGCGACGACTCTCAAGCTCTATAATCTTGCTGAGAAGGATCTGTATATACTCCTAGATATCTCTCACTACTGTCCCTAGTGTGGTAATCCTAGTTTGAGCTATCATCAGTTCTTTATTACATTTCATCATCTCCTGTATTAACTTCAATTCATTATCATACAATATAAGTATCTCTTATCTAAGTTGTCCGTGACGTTCCTCCAAATCATTTATCTTCTCTTGTATCCTGGTGTCTAAGATGTCTAACTTCTGCTGAATGATTGTTTGGCAAGTAACTAGGTCCTCAGCTGTATACTCCATCATTTCAATTCGCTCGAGAGGTAGCTCATCGAGATTGTGGAAAACTAGAAGGGGGGTTGAATAGTTTTATTGGTTTTTTAAGTTCTTTTAGTTCTTTTAAAACTTTCTTAAAAAACTTTACTATTGGAAACATTTGATTCGATTCTTATGTGTAACCAATCAACACCAATATGAACACTACACTAAACTAACTAATATAAGTAATAAAAGTAAAGAGAAAAGATGGAAAGATCAAACCGGGACAAAAGGATTTATAGTGGTTCGGCTATGAAGCTCTTCTTCGCCCTACTCCACTCCCCGAGTACCACACTCGAGAGTTTCAAGCACTATGTCAACAACCTCCCTTTAGGCGGAGAAAACCGTACACGTCGCTTATCCTATTTCTGACACTAAGCTAGATGTCGAGTGCTAATCTTAGCTAGCACCAATCTACCACGATCCACTTGATCCTTTACTATTTCACACAAGACTCGATCTACCCTATCTACCTATGATCCACTTGATCAATCACACAAGCCCAATGGCTTCAAGAGATCTCCAAGATCTCGACACGATCACAATGATCAACTCTCACTTCACTCAACCTATCCTATCTATCTTTGATCTTATTGATCAATCACACAAGCTCAATGGCTTCAAGAGATTATCAATATCTCTATAAGATCTCAATGATCTTCACTCATACTCTCAAAAAAGAAAAATGATCTTGATGTATGCTATGATACAATCAAGTGTGTAACAAATGTTACAACTTCCCTAACTACAACTATAACTCTTGTATCTTCTTAGATACTTTGAGTTCTTCTCTTGCACTTGAAGAGGAATGACAACACTTTGTATCTACTTGGATACTTTGTGTTCTTCTCTTGCTATTGAAGAGGAATGAAGAGGATCACTTGATAGGATGAAAGGATCACTCAAAAACAAAAGAAAACTAATCTAAATGATCAAAGAAAGAAAATGTGAAGAGGGTATTAAACTTATAAAGTTCTGTGTGAAAAAGGATGCCCAAAATCTGTGAAGTGGGCTGGTATTTATAGGCAGAAAAAATCTGACCGTTATAAAGGGACGGCTCCACTAAATTTAGTGGAACCGTGGAGCCGTGTCAGACAAAGACGCTCCACTTTTTGTCTTTTCTGATGAAAACTTATTTGGGGAAGTTTGGAGCTGATTTTGGGGGGAAAATAGCTGTTATGTATTTTAAACTTATTTTTCGATTAAAAAATTTCTTAATTATTCAAAAATAATTTGTAAAGTATATTTTTGAAAGAAATGTTTTGTCACATAAAAATGTGATGTCTAAAACTCAAATTCACTTCTTTGATCATTAGTTAAGATGTAAATTTGTTCTAGAGTGATTTGTGTAAAAACGGGATCTTCCGATTAAAAACTTGTTTACATTAATTTTAACGTAACGTGTTTTCACATTTTGTCATCCTCAAAACGTGAAGTTATCGAAAGATAGAAATAACGTTTTTAAAACATTATTTGCATCAACAATCTCCCCCTTTTTGATGATGACAAAACATAAACTCATGTTAAGTTAAAATAAGTTTCAACAAGTTTTTAATGAGTTTACTCCCATTTCTCCCCCTTTTTGTCTAAGCAAAAAGGTTGCTAAGGCTCCACCTTGATGTATACTCCCCCTCGTTTGGAGGACACCAAGGAATCGAGCAATGATTCGTGCTACAAAACAAGGTTAGATAACACATATACAGAATCTAACATGTAGCACTTATGACAAATATCTAGCCCCCCAAAAATATTTGACTAAGTAGCCAAGCCCCCAAAGATAAAACAACCACATAAAGAGAACATCCATTCATAAAATAAAATTGTCATACATAGGTATGACTACATAATAAACATGAAAAGAGACAACAAGAAGCATAAATCCCTAATGACTAGAGGCAGGCTTCATTTCCAAGAGGGGTCCTAAAAGTTTATTGTTGAAAAACTAAACATGAAAATGTTTAGTTTTGTGGGCTAGGAGGTGGTAGAGATGATGGCATCATTTGGGGTGGTGGTGGTGTTAAAAGATGTTCCACAAAGGAGAACATGATGTAAATTTCATCTCTCAATGAGAAGATGAGATTACGGTTGTGGAGGCAACATAGGTAATTAGAACTATGTAGATCAAAGGGATGGGGTTGGATGGGTTGTGTCATGATATGGGAAGGAGGAGGGGGTGAGTTTGTTGGTGATGGAGTTGGCATGGCATAGTCCAATGGAGTTATGGGTGAGAGTGTGTAGTCCATTGAGGATGGCATGGTGTTGAAGGAAGAAGATGATGAAGATGTTGTGTAGGTAGAGGATGTTTTGGAGGATGCATTAGGTGGAGATGGTGAATTAGGAGTGGCTTTGGAAGGTGGTGTCATTGCTTCATCATCTTTTGTAAGATCCACAAAGAGGGGTCCTGTTGGTGGTCTTACGGTTATTCTAGGTTTCTTTGAGATGCGAGTGGTGGATCCTTGTGTGGAGGACATGATGTGTGTGTGATGGGAGATTGAAGATGAGTTGCAAGATAATCTTGCAAGGGTGAGGCCTTATATAGGCAAGATGGGTGAAATTTGAATTAAAGTGGATAGGAGTGTCCTATGGTGTAGCAAGGGAATCTTAGGATGTATGTGAGGTTGCAAAATTTGCAGGTTTGAGGTTAGGGTTGCAGGGATTTAGGAGGAACAGTGAAAATTCGTCAAACAAGTACACGATTCCTCTAAACATCACACGGTACCGTTAAATTTAACGGTACCGTGGCCTATTTAATGGTACCGTAACACTGTTTTCACAGATTTTCCTATGTAGGCTAGTTCTGGGCAGCTAGAGGGATGTTTTCTAGGGGAACTAGTTCCTGGAAATGATAGTGCCTCAAATCACTAAAGATTTATTTGCCTAATATGTCCCATATCAAGCTACTTCTAGCATATAAAGATTATCATGTAATTTGCCAAGATAATCATAAGCATGCAAACATAAGTGACAAAATAAGCTATCATCCAAATAATTCATGCAAGGGGATAGATTAGATATCAAGCATGCAAGATGACAAAGAGTATTAATCTCTAATATAATCTATCATAGATAAATCATAATATTAATGTTTATCCCCTCCTAACTACTTATGACTTGAGCTTTCTCCCGTTTTCATCACACGCTCGTCTTGTGCATGCATCTCATTCTCATGATTTAGATCATC
The DNA here is from genome assembly GCA_021014915.2 of Artemisia tridentata subsp. tridentata. Lineage (NCBI taxonomy): Eukaryota > Viridiplantae > Streptophyta > Magnoliopsida > Asterales > Asteraceae > Artemisia > Artemisia tridentata. The sequence continues at coordinate 307,693,777 of CP139506.1, forward strand.
AAAGGGTGCATGGTGGGTAGAGGATTCAGAAATGAGAATGGATGAGACATATGACTCATTTAGGGGTTTCATGACGGGATCAAAAATTGAGTATTGAGGACCACTAAGGTATGGGTGATAGTGTATGAGGTGGTGATAAAGACGAGTTAGGAACATCCCATAGGGTATCAACTTGTTTTTGTTACCCTTGAGATGTACAATTCGCTTAGCGAAGAAGAATGCGAGATTGTATGGTTGTTTGGTTAGGAGCAAGTAAATTATATGAACACAACACGCCAGAAGTTGCTCACGATTTCCTGTTAGACTTAGAACATTTTCTCGCAGGATGACTGCCCAAGAAAGTAGTTCATGACGAACCTCATCCAAACGAATTTTCGTTGGATTTGGGTAAGAGGAGGAGTACTTATGAGTACGAATGAGTTTGGTAAGTTCGGTTGGAGAGGGTATGTAGGACCAATATGGACTATCCTCTTCACGAAAGTTGAAGAGGGACTCAAGACACCAATCTTCAGTATAGGCACATTGCCCATGATTGGGAATTCGGAGAATTTGAGCAAATTGCTCAAGGGTTAGGACAAATTTGAAATTTCGGACCCAAAAATAAAGTGACAAAAAGTGATCCTCGTTACGTACGAGTTCAACTTGTCGAAAGAATTCTAACACAAAATGAGGACAAATATGCTCGTTGATGTGTAGTAAGCAATCGAATCCTATAGCTCTAAATGAAGTGTTGATATCCCTATGATAAATTAAGGACGGATCAACGACTCGACCTTCATGAAACCGATGGGTTTCAAGATTGACATAGGCACGAATGTGGTTACCAGGTGTTGTGGGTTCACAAGATATTTTGGGTGTATAGGTATCGGTTAGAAGATGATCAAAATCATACTCATGAGACATTATTGTTTCCTATAAGAAAATTTTAGGAAAAATTAGAATTTAGAGTAGTTGCATTAGAGACACGTACCTAGTGTGTGCCTATATGCAAACTATGTGGAGGTGCGGTAATCTCGACTCTAGAATTAAAAATAATGAGATTACCCAAACACTCCTAATTTACTTTTGCTCAAGCAAATATGTTGAAAAGTACATATTGATTATGTAATTCGATCAATATTCGTGAGATCATGTATGCATGAGAAAACGTTTTTAGTTTGCATCAACAATGCACGAAAAGCTTTTCATGGACCTAATTTCTTGAAATTTTTTGAAAACAATGGAATTGGGGTGTTTGGCAACTTCAATGTTTTGGTGCCAAAAGTTTTGAAAAATTTGAGTGTTGATGACTTCTAATTGCAAGTTTCCTAGACATGAATATGTGATTCAATTTAGTTTATGAAAATCCTATGTCAAGGGAATCACATATTGTCTAATCTTAGTATAAAGACTCAAAAATTGAAAAGCCCCAATTCAATTTTCATGTATGAACAAACCCTAGACTCAAACATAAAGAAAATTAAAGTAAGATAACTTACAATATATGTTGAACTAGTGAAAGTGATTGATAATTTTGAAAATCAATGTCTTGAATATGATCTTGAAGGGGTGTAATTGAATTTTGGAGTGTAAGGTTTGGTTTTGACAGTAGTTGCAGAAGTTGGGAAGGTTTGAATTTGGTAATGTGGGAAAAAGGGGACTAAAATACAGGATGTATCAGATACACGGTTCCACGGTACCGTTAAATTTAACGGTGTCGTGCCACCTTTAGTGGAGCCATGATCTGATGTGATGAAATTTCGTCCCATTTTGATTTTTGACGAATAAGTCTCGCTGATTTAGTAAGACTTTTTGACACGAGGAAAGAATTTATACCTAATAAATTCTTTTGACGAGGGGAACCTAGTGTTAGGAATAAAAATATTCAGTTGAAGACTCGGTCACCCCGAGCACTCATTTATATTAAATAGCTCGTAGCATAACTAGTAATATTAGTAGTAGATTAGT